>OX637888.1:5000000-6250000 GCA_951802675.2 Boloria euphrosyne
CTCCAAAACGTTTATTAATGTTTTTGTCTGTATATCCGTCTCTCTGCATTAAAAGTAGGTACCTACTGAATCGATTTCATACAAATATTGTATAGTGATAATTTACTACTTCATCATCAAAAAAATCATTAAAATTCAAACGGGAA
This sequence comes from Boloria euphrosyne, assembly GCA_951802675.2. Taxonomy (NCBI): domain Eukaryota; kingdom Metazoa; phylum Arthropoda; class Insecta; order Lepidoptera; family Nymphalidae; genus Boloria; species Boloria euphrosyne. The sequence continues at coordinate 5,000,147 of OX637888.1, forward strand.
AATACAACAACTCATTCTCTTCGAAGAATTTTATATCTAAAGTAGCCCGCTGGCTAAAGTCAAGAACATCAAAACGATGTACTAAAAATTGTAGGTCTTATAAGGACCTACGCAAAAATCTGTAATAGAGTACGACCTATATCTCTCGAGGTGTCACTCACATTAACTATGTATATTTTTATCTAAGTATCACATACATGGTTGATGGTACAATAAAACAAAGGTGCAAAACTGTGGCTAAGCAAAAAATGAAATTATGCCTTGTTTTGTTAAATCAATTTATGGAGGGTAGAGATAAGGAGAACCGACTCATATAGGGGGAAAGTTGAAAACGTGTCCAGCTGTATACTGAAAATAAAGTTTACCACAATAGCGCTGGCGTTCGAATAGTTTCAATATGAACATAGCTGTTATAGTAGGGGAGCCCAAGCGGGGATTTCGGGATTTACTAAAGCGCGGCAGATTAATATACAGGGGGATACCTTGTACCCGGTTAAGTACCTCCACAAAACATGAGGCCCATATATAAGGCCGCCCGTGAAGGATACAGGATCAGATTAGTAAAAAAAAATTGACCATCAGAAATTCTCGAGCGTGTCAGATTAAGGTAGGGTGAGTTAATTAAATCCTAAAAAGTGTATATTCCACTAATCTGACAATTTGAGAGTGACGAAAAAAAAGGGGAGGGCAACAAAGTTGTAAAAAAAAACGTCTTCTCGACATTCTCGAGCGTAGCTAAATTTTTTTTTATTTTAAAGGAAATAATTCAAGAATAATGAAAAATATATAATTTGACGATTTCCGCAAGCCGAAAATTTTTTTTTGCTATTTTAATATTATATAATAATATTTCGTTATTATAATATATAATAATTTTTTTTGCTATTTTAATATTATTTGTGTGAATTAGAGTTTATAAATATTTAATATGAGTGATATTAATTTGAAATGTGTATTTTGTGGTGAAAGTACCTTACAAAAAACAATTAAATTTACGGTAGAAACATTAAAAAAATGTGTAAATATTTTGGAATATCGTCGGAGCAAGCCGGTTATCCGAAAGTCTCGAGGAACATATGATAACCTCGAATTGTCGATGGAATCATCATTAAATGATTTATATCACGCACAGTGCTATAAATTATTTACTGCAATTAAAATACCGCGAGACTTTCAGTATTTACAAGTGTAGTGGAACATGACAATCCTGTGAATTTGAACCGATTCGGACCGATAGATTTCTAGATTTATTTCTAGATAGCTCAAATGCATAGAAATATTATTTCTTTGAACTCAGCGAGCTCAAAATATCACATAAATTATATTTTGAGCTCAAAATACTTATGAAGTACAATTTTAAGCGCCCAGGAATGGAATTAGCGGGAAGTTGCAGGGATGGCCTTTAAGGTGAACCGTTTTTCTAATATTTTTTTTGTCAGATTAGGTGAATCCCTCTAGATAATCGTCAGATTATGAGACAGTACGTTTAGAACATAAAGATGAACCATATATATCTTAATCTGACGCGCTTGAGTATTTCAAAATGGCGATTTTTTTTTGCACATTATGAAAATGGCCGCGAGTTTGCGTCCCATCAAAATCGTCAGATTAGTGAATGAGAGCTTTTTTTTGGCGCACTTAACACTCCCTTAGAAAATCTGACGCGCTCGATAAAAAAAATTTTTTTTCATTTTCAACCCTTAAATACAGCCATCCGCATCATGCAAACGATCAGATTAACATACGTACATTATTAAAAATACGTAGGGTATTGATACTATCAATATCTGACGCGCTCGAGGATGTCCATGCAACAGTTTTTTTTACATATTTAAAAATCTATAGCCGCTTCCTTCACCGATGTAAAGGTATATATCATTTAACATTTTTTTCTTCTTATCATCTAAGCTTTGCATCCCAATAGGTCACTACGACGCTCGAGTAAATCCCCATTTAGCATCGTGGGCTCCCCTACTATTATAAATGGAGTGAAGTTAGCTGAGTTCAAATATTTAAAAATTTTAATGACTCAAGTAGTTAGTAAAATGCTAGTATACAAAACCTCAACTACGTAGTCTAAAAAATGTTTTAGTAAATATAAACAAAATACTGCAGAGAGAAAGCGTAATTTTTTTCTAATTACGTTTGGCGCTTTCTTTAAATTTATCGACTGCTACTGCAGCGCCACTCTTACTGGACGCGTTTTTACTGCTACTTTTTCGTGTACAAGTTGGTCCTCCTTATCTCTACCCTCCATAAATCAATTACAGTAATGTATTGTGTACACAGAATATAGACCCAAAACAATAGATAAGTATAAAGCATTTTACGCAAAAAATATTGGACTGATTTTAACTATGTTGTGTAGTGATAACTTATTCGAGTAAACATTTACGAGACCTTTTACTGAAGGAAAATATTAAATTCCTACGGGGAAGCACAATTGTTGATTCTATCAAGTATTCTAAAGCTAACGCTGAGTAAACCTTCAGAGATCAAAATAATGTAGAAAGGAAATTGTAGATCTAGGTCAGGCCTACATAAAAGACAATTAAAACAAAATTACAAATTTAGAAAAAACCCACGACGGTTAACAAATTATTAAAAAAGGATAAAATAATAAAAAAAACCCCGACTTAAAAATAAACGTAATGCGAGATAAAAAAAATCAAGAATATCCGTCGGGGGCTGCCATTAAATGAACTAGTTTTGAAGGTTTATAGTAACGTGAATAATTAGAGATTTTAAGCGCTATACTTACATCCTTAATGAGTAGGCCGTGCACCTACTGTGAGGACCTTTAGAAGTATATTTACGATCAAAATTTAAAATAGCGATGGCAGCCCCCGACGGATATTCTTGGGTTTTTTTATCTCGCATTACGTTTATTTTTAAGTCGGGGTTTTTTTTATTATTTTATCCTTTTTTAATAATTTGTTAACCGTCGTAGGTTTTTTCAAATTTTTTAATTTTGTTTTTTATTTTAAGCCTTTAAGAGAGCATAAATATTATATACATAACGCGCCGACCCGGGCGTTCGCCCGGCCGCGCCCGCCTATCTAACTAAGAACATGTAGCAATCTAACCCGAACCCATAACTGAAAGCTGCATCAAAATCGGACTAGTAGTTTTGGAGAACAATATCTTTAATATATTAGTAGTAGCTAATATAAAATATATTACTACTGCAGCGCCCTCTAGTGAGTTACTACCGTAACATCATTTTAAGAACCTTCACTTATCAACCACAAACTGCATCAAACTACTAGGACTAGTTTTGGTTCTGCACTAACAGTTGTTTACTGCAGCGCCCCCTGGTGAGTTGTCACCGTAACAATTATTAAGAACATGCACGAATCAAACCCAAACCCATAATTGAAAATTGCATCAAATCCAGACAAGTAGTTTTGAAGGAAAATGGCAACATGGATTTGCACTTATTTGTGTTTGCTGCAGCGCCCTCTGGTGAGTTGTCACCGTAAAACCTATCTAAGAACATCCACCAATCAAACCCAAACCCATCACTGAAAACCGCATCAAAATCGGATCATTAGTTTAGAAGATAGGTGGAAACATTACTTTGCACAAACGCACACACAAACATCTCTCACCCTAAACGCATATACCATCTCCGTTCCGTCGTGGGTAAAAACAAAACATTACAATATCTATCTCCTAATTTACACTCATAATAAAAAAGATTTTCCTTTATTGATCCTTTGTGCAATGATAGATTATTACTAGGGGTAATATCATACTTACTACTATAGGAAAATATTTTATCCTCACAGGAATACACAAAAGTATAGTTCTCATAAAAGAGGGGTAGAATTAAACTAAATGGGGAATCAATCGCTGGTAAATCCAAAAATATTTTTTGCACTTTTAGCGTGAGCGAAGCAGTGGGTTCCACTAATATTTAATAATGTAGCGTTTTGTCTATGCACTTAATTTTGTACTGTGACGAATGAGGTAAAAATTTTATATAATGAAATTGTTTCACATTTTTCAGATAATAAAATAATAATAATTCGTCTTACAATTATTATTTTACGCCATAGTAACGTCATATTTACTTATAAAGTAAAAGTAACATAATATTATGTATTTATTTTCTTGTATTTCGTCCTTTCAGAACCGCACACCAGTTTTCATACCGTCTATGTGTCCAGAGAATGAATTGTTATACCCAGGAGACCAAGAGGATGACTGGATTTGTGATTGTCGCCCAGGTATTAAGAAGTCACTTTATCCTAGACGCGGTAAACGTCGGTATACTTTATTCTCTATAATAGACATTCTAATTTTCAGGATACCTGTACCACCCGAGTACGAATCTGTGTTGGCCAGCATATCAAAAAGGTCCTTGTCCTGAAAATCAGTACCTGACATTAAAACAAAATTCAGTTCAACCTATTTGTATAGAAAATCCTTGTTTAACTGATACCATGGTGTTATGGAAAGATAAATGTGAAAAATTAGGCTCTATAGCTCCATGTGGGATTAATAAATTTCCGGCTGAAGCTTTATGGGTTAATGCATCTTCTCTTGAAATTGAATGTATACAAATTAATAATGAATATATAATACTTTCTCGAAGTCTTGTAGAAGAAGTGACAGTCAATTGTGCATTAGGGTGTAAAAGATATTTACAGGGAAAATGTACGCCAAGTTCCAACAGAACATTTAATTAATTTATTTAAATGCAATAAATATGTATATTTTGTGCGAACAGTATTGAAATAATAGAATTTTAAAAATTTAATTGATCTTTGTTACCTAAAAATTTGAATACGCGAAGTTATTCTCTGGATTAAAAATAATTTATTTATTACTCTTTTCATCCGTGCGTTGTTCCTAAAAGCATCCTACACGTCACATTCAATTGTGCACTAATTCCTAATCTCAAATCTCCTTAGGTTCAGCACATTTACACAAGCTTTCAGTGTAATTAAAATAGACCTAAAATTTAGGTTTTTATTAGGTTGCTTGACACGACCAGTGAATGGCGCAAGACTGCTTTATGTGTTCTCCGAGGCGCCGAGGGGTAAAAACACCGCCATCTTTTCGATTCCGGGCTGTTACTGAGACTTACTTAAGATATCTGCTTACTTAAAGTTAAGGACTAAACTTGGCCCGACCCGTGACTCGACCCAAGACATCTTAATGTGGAGCCATATATATGCGCCTTTTGTAGGCTATTAATCATCTACACTATACTATATATTATACAATTTACATATATTTATTACAATCAAGGGTTGTTCGTTAGTCTCGTACAATCATTAACCGTTAAAACCCGAGCCCGAGCGAAGCGAGGTTGTAAATAAGTGTAATAAGTAGGAAAATAATAAACAAAAGATCCTAAAAGCTGGTTTTTCCAATTCCCCACGCTCGTGTAAAGCAGGGTCATACTGATAATATACAAATAATTGTAGAATTAAAAAAACTAAAAACACGCTTTTTATAGAAAACCAAACTAAAAATAGAAAATAAATTTTAATGAATTTAAATTAATTATTTGATTTTAAAAAAGCGTGGTCTATATCTAATCCATACTAATCCATACTAATATTATAAATGCAAAAGTAACTCTGTCTTTCTGTCTGTCTGTCTGTCTGTCTGTTACCTTTTCACGCCTAAACCACCCAACCGATTTTGCTGAAATTTGGTATGTGAATAGTTTGCATTCATGAGAAGGACATAGGCATATTATTTTTTGGAAATTCAACCTCTAAAAGGGTTAAAAGGGGTGGCAAAGTTTGTATGGGAAATTTAATTCTATTGAAATATATTGCGTGACACTGAAATAATGTTCTGCAATACAAATTATGAGATACATATCTAAGCGTTTTTTGAAAATCAACCGAGGGTTAACGAGGTGGCACAAGTAACAGTATATAAGCAAAAATGTTTATTTTATTCACTCTTAGCGCGAGCGAAGCCGCGGGCACCGCTAGTATCCTATAAATCTAATATTTGTTATGTTATGTTCGTGAGTCGTCGGATGCTATCGGGTGTCATCGCCGCCGCGCCGCCTCGTCGTCGGGTTTCGCCGCCGCCGCGCCGCCTCGTCGGGTTTCATCGTCGCTTTTCGTCCCCAACAAAACTATTATATGTTTTGTAGCAAAAATCATATTTTGCAAATTGAAAAATGGAATAATTTTATCAAATTAGTGTATTGTCATCGGTCCTTGATAAATCTACAAAGTTTGAACGAAATCTGGTCGTTTAAAGTGGGTCAAAATCGCGCCCAAAGAAGTCGGTTACAAACATACAAACATACAAAAAACATACAGGTGAAGCTAATAAAAAGCGTGTAAAAAAGGAACACTTTAAGAAAACTACGCTCAAACGCACAAACGCGTCATAATAAATAAAAAATAGTGCTTTTCATTATAATACGAGGCATTATAAATACGCATTCCTTTATCTCAAGCTACCTATGGCAACAGATAGCGTTCTATCCGTTACCATCGCAACTGTTTTCTGCATCACGTCAGAACATATCGTATTTATTTACTGACTCTTTTGGCGGCTCTGGAATTAGTAGATAATCGTTCACATTTTAGTGAAACTAATGTAAAATAAACTAAATGTAATCTTGTGACTCTGAAATGAAAGCTATATTGTGAAGGACTAAGGTTACTTTAAAATATAAACCATCGTTACCTTATTAATTAAAAAAAGAACAATGAATGTGAATCACATAATTGAAATGTAATGTGTTGTATGGGTAAGTAAAAATATTTATTGATGAATTTAATAAGGTCTACATAATATCATAGTTATCTTAAATTCCACAAAAATAATTCATCTCTATGAACTATACACTATAATTTTATGTATTTCAACGTATGTAAAGTTTTAAAATTTCAGATTTCATATATTAAACTTTACGTTTTATACTTATTAGGTACAAGCACAGCTACTAGCGACGACTGGGTACGTTTTAACAATAGATACGAGAATGTAGTCCATATATTATGATTATATATTATAGCCTTCCTCAATAATCAGGCTATCTAAAGCAAAAACAAGTAAGTAGTTTCCGTAATTAGTGCGTTCAAACAAACAAACAAACAAACAAACAAACAAACAAACAAACAAACAAACAAACAAACAAACAAACAAACAAACAAACTCTCTATCTCTTTATAATAAAGATAAAATTGATATAGATTTTCATAGATATAACGAATCCTAGAGGCTATCCGCATTTTTATGACCTTTATTAAAATATGCAAAGATTAAATATGAAATCTATGCACTCAATCTGTGGTAGGTTTACTGTGTGTTTATAACAATGTCATTTAGGTCATGGTTCGGTCCAAATTATAAAAGGTAATACAGGATGTTGGCAATTTGTTTCGTTTATAGGCACCGTAAGCTTTACCCAGCAGGCACTAGGGCTCACCGAGGGTCGATTAATTTCCATATAATTGTGAGCGAGCTATACCACTATCGCGATTGACCGCTGACCCACATTCGTTACCATCACTGATTAAAAGTCTTAAAAGCCTTGGCGACCTCATGATAAACACATTAACAATAGCCTAAAACACAAATCGTGACTATCACATAGAATATTTAGCGCAAAAGGTTTTGGGGTATAGTGTAATAAATTAAAGAGCGTATAACTTATGTTAAACGACATTTTTTATCGACATAATTATTTCTATAATACTTGATATTAGTTCTTATTTCTTATTTTAATATATAAAACAAAGTCGGGTTTGCTTGAACACTTATAACTCGGTACCGATTTTTATGGTTCTTGGTTTTGTTGTATTTGTATTCATCCCGAATAGCAGAGTAACTATTAAAAACATTGGAAAATTGAAAAAAAAATTAAATAAAAGTAAAAACATTTCTCATATAAAATGTTCATGGGTTTCGTTACTGTCAAACATTTAAGTAATGTTTATCCCGTTCGATACGGTAAAATCTCTCCTCAAATTAAATAACGTATTGAAATAAATGTTTCGAATCGACAAGATATATTCCACAATATTCAGATAATGGCGCATTTAAGATTTTAAAAATAATATCAGTAATGAAAAAGGATTAACATAAAGCTACTTAAATATGGAACAAATGACCTCTTTAAAAACAGTTCTGAAATGGCTGGGAAGATTTTGATGAAATTTTCAGGCAATCTATAGATTAGCCCAGCGAGTGATCGTGTGAAGTTTAGTAGCGATTGAAAACACGAACGCGGGCGAAGCCACGAGGACTGCTAGTCTATACTCTATATATATACGAAATTCACTCATCACGAAATATCGAAAACCGCTGAACGTATAAAGATAAATTTGGCAGTGAGGTAGGAAATCTAAGGGCTCTCGCAAGATTAAATGAAAGTCCTTAATTATGATCACTTTTTGTGCTACAAACTTTAAACTTAGCAAAGGGAAGGCACCTAGGGACGAACCCTAGCGAAGCGAGGGTGAGGCGCTAGTTTTGAAAATTATATTATTATTAAGTTGAGACACAGCATCATCTAGTTTCATAGACCATAGTAAGGCACGAAGTTTGTGTTATTGATATACATACTTATTACATATACTTATATGATTTTAAATTTACTGTATTAAACAGTCTGTACTCTGTATAACCTCTACGTTCTTACTTCTTATACCTATACTTAGACAGAAGTAAAAACTAAAAGTAAAAAAAATTGATTTAGAGTTTTCGTTTACCAAAGATACTGTGGTTTACTTACTCCTAATTACGGAGAAGTTACTTAGAGTTTTCTCGCTTACCCACTCACTCAGGCTGACTAGGTAAGTCAGAGTATATCAAATAATGGTAAATTCATACATTTTAAGAAAACAATCTTACCCATACAGTACGATATGCGTTACCTTAAACGTTTAGTTGAACGTTAAGCAAGCTCGGTGATAAACAATTTTATGCATAGCTTTTGCCTTTTACTTCATAAAACCTAAAGTTTCGTAAAATAATATACCTATCAGGGACAAGCTTTAGTGTCAGGTTTAGTGAAATCTTTTAAAACCGGCTTAGTTACTTTAAATAAATAAAAATATGTTCCTTTGTAAAGTTTTTGCAGATTTTACTTCATTTTTTGTGTAGTTGGGTTTTGTTGAAGTAAAACATCTTTGTCTATGACTAAGCTCTGACGGATGAGTCAATACGTTGACAAAAACCGACTTCCAAACGTAATAAATCTAAACTAAAAAGTAGAAAATAATACATTTAAGGACTTTGTTAATTTTGGAGTCGGTGCCAGCCAGGTATTTTGATTATGTTTACAAATTGATATGTATTTATTACAAATTGATTAATCGAATATGTATCTATTTAGGGTTATTTTGCTTTGGCTGGCACCGACTTCAAAATTAACAAAGTCCTTAAATGTATTATTTTCTACTTTTTAGTTTAGATTTATTACGTTTGGAAGTCGGTTTTTGTTTTTTTGTTAAAAATAATTTATTTTTAAATTTTTAGCGGAAAGTAGATACGTATTGTGTGTTGGTATTATTATATTGTCTGTACAACTATACTTTATAGATTATATTTTTAATCTGTTGAAATATATACTTGATGTCGCTCTCTTGCTTTAAAAACCCCTGTGTAAAACCACGTTGTCTGCTAACTGCTTTGTTAGAAATAAAACATTATTAAAAAAGAGGCTCTTAATTTAAAACTTCCACCCAAGAGGTTATGGGCCCAGGACACCCAGGAGCCAGCAGAAAGGGCTTAAAAAAGGTATTACATTTCTAATACTAATAAAATTAAAACAGTAACGTCAAAATTAAAAATGGACGAAATTAAAATTGAACCATTGAATGGTACGGAAGGATATCAGCTTTGGAAGTTTGAAATTAACATTTATTTCAAAGCTAATAATCTCAGTCAGGTAATTGAAGGCGTAAAAGGTTCAACCGATGAGAATTATCAAATAAAAGATGCTAAAGCACAACGTGCAATCTTAATGAGCATTAACAAGAAATATAAGCCGCCATTAATGTCGTGTAACACAGCAAAAGAAATGTATACCAGACTATGCAAAATGTTTGACGGTGAAGAGTCAAGACGTGCTTCTGAATTATTGCAAGAATTTTTCACGTTTAAAACAAGCAGAAAATATAACATATCACAATTATTATGCGAAATTGAAAATTTAACATTTAGACTCAAAGGGCTTGGTCAAAATATAACTAATGAAATGTTAACCTCAAAAATCCTATCATGCTTACCATCCGAGTACGAAAATTTTATTACCGCATGGGATTCAACTGAAGACTCGAAAAAAACTTTAGAAAATTTAACGGTACTTACGTACTAATGATGACACACTTTTATTTTTTCTATAGATTTGTGTGAATGTGCTTATATCGTAAAATCTTAAATCGAAAATTAATAATAGGTTCATAAAGTTAATTTTAAGAATGTTTCTTTCTAGGTTGGTTAGGTTAGGTTAGATATATGACCACAATATCGCACGAGCCGAGCGAGCGCAGCGAGCGTGCCGCGGCAGCGGCCGGCGAGTGCCATAGTCAAAAATTAATAATAGGTTCATAAGGTTAATTTTAAGAATCTTTCTTTCTAGGTTGGTTAGGTTAGGAATGTAGATGCAAATTGGCGGCATTTAGAAATTGCCGCCATATTTATGACATGTCTATGGCACTCGCCGGCCGCTGCCGCGGCACGCTCGCTGCGCTCGCTCGGCTCGTGCGATATTGTGGTCATATATCTAACCTAACCTAACCAACCTAGAAAGAAAGAGTCATAAAATTAACCTTATGAACCTATTATATGAAAACCCAAAGAAAATAGCTTTTTACGATATAAGCACATTAAAAATAAAAGCAAAATAAAAGTGTGTCATCATTAGTACGTAAGTACCAATTTAACTAACCGACTGTTATCTGAAGAAAGTAGAATATCCAAAAAACATGAAGAGAAACCCTTAGCTTTTAAATCTGAGAAAAATGTAAAGTCAAATAAAGTAACCTGTAACAAGTGCAATAAAATTGGTCATTTTGCAAAAAATTGTAACAGTAAACAATGTACAATCTGTAAAAAGTATAATCATGAGGAGAAAAACTGCTACTTCAGGAATAAAACATCAAATAAGCGAAATGTTGCTTTTGTGACAAATAAAATTCAAGATGATAATATTTTCATAGTAGATTCAGGTTCTAGCTCTCATATGGTAAATAACATAAATTTAATAAGTGACTATCAAGAAGATTCTACAGAAATATGTGTTGCTAAATATAATGAAACTATGAAGTCACCCGGCTATGGAAAAGTACAAGGTACAAATTGTTCTTTACAAAATACTTTATATGTTCCTGAACTTACCCAAAACTTAATATCAGTGTCATGTATCACTAACAACGGAGGATCTGTAATATTTAATAAAAATTCAGTAAAAATACTAAAAGACAATGAAGTTGTACTAACTGGAAATAAAAACAAAACTGGCCTTTATAGTGTTGATGTATTGAATAATATATATAAAAACAATATTGCATTTTACTCAAATAACAATCAAACTGCAATGGATTGGCATATTAAATTGGGTCATCCAAGTAAAAATGTTCTCTTAAAGTTACTGAAACTTGCTGACGGTCTGAAAATAACAGAAAAAGATGTCGAGCTCATGTCACAATGTGAAGTTTGCATAAAATCAAAACAAGTAAGAAAGCCATTTAATACTGAAAGAAAAAGAGCTACTAGAAAATTAGAAATAATACATAGTGATGTTTGTGGACCATTTGAAGAAACATATGATGGTATGAAGTATGTACTTACCATTTTAGACGATTACACACATTTCATTAAAACTTATCTGCTGAAGTATAAGTCTGAAGTCTCCGAGTGTCTGCAGGAATACATAGAAGAATCTGAAAGAGAAAATAAAGTTTTGATTAGTATAATAAGATGTGATAATGGAGGAGAGTATAAAAGTAACTATTTCAAGAAATATTGTAAAACAAAAGGAATAAAATTAGATTATACAGTACCATACTCACCCCAGCTTAACGGGAAAGCTGAAAGATTAAATCGAACATTACTTGATAAAACAAGAGCATTGTTATTTCAAAATAATTCAGAAAAAATATTATGGGGGGAAGCCATTAGAACAAGTGCTTACCTGCTTAACAGAACACCAACTGAAACAACAAATAGAACTCCATATGAAATGTGGACAGGAAGATGACCAAATTTGTCAAATTTAATTATGTTTGGAGCTGAAGTATATGCAAAGAGACTGGGAAATCTTTATAAACTGGAAGAAAGGAGTGACAAGATGATAATGATTGGCTTTACACCTAATGGTTATAGACTATGGAATGATTTTACTAAAACTTTAGGAATATCAAGAGATGTAACAGTAATTAAGAATAAAACTTTACAAACGAAGGAGGAAAACAAGGATTTAAAAACATTAATACCTGAAAATTTATTTGATCATACAATTGACTTACCTGAAGAAATAGATGAAGATCCAATTTTGAATGAAGGAAAAGAAATAGATCACCTGAAAAATAATGATAAAAATAAAACCTTAGGAGAAGGCAGTACCGATATAACCCCAGCAGAGGAGTTAATTAATACTGTTGATAACATAAATTACAGCTTAGGAGAAGGTAGCAGCCATAACACCACAGATAAAATTAAAAATAAAACAATTAATGAAAATAAAAACATAATGAGTGATGATTTCAAAATTATGACTAGAAGTAAAAGAGAGATTAAGAAACCAAAGAAATTTAATGATTATGTCTTACTTAGTTTTTCAGAATATCTTTCAGGGCCCGACAGGGATAAATGGATAGAGGCAATAACATCTGAAAAGGAATCATTAGAGAAAAATCATACCTGGGATATTGTGGATCGAAAGGTAGCAGAAGGCAAGGAAATATTGTCAAACAGATGGGTGTTCCGAGTCAAAGAAGATGGAGCTTACAAGGCGAGATTGGTGGTTCGTGGATTCGAGCAAAAAGGTATAGATTACACTGAAATCTATAGTCCTGTGGTAAGTCAATCAACTCTTAAAATCCTATTTGCTTTAGCCGCTTCACAAGATTATGAGATTATTACATTTGATGTTAAAACAGCATTCTTATACGGAGAAATTAATGATGAGGTATATATGAATATTCCAGAAGGTTTTAATTATGATGACAGTAAAAATAAAATATGTTTGTTAAAAAAGGCATTATACGGTTTAAAACAGGCACCAGTAACCTGGAATAAAACATTTACTGAAAGTATGTTAAAATTAAATCTAAAACCTATTAAAACAGATAAATGTGTTTTCACTAATAATGATAAAACTGTAATTATTGCAATTTATGTAGATGATGGATTAGCTATGTGTAAAGATAAATCAAAATTATTAGATATATTAAAATGCTTAGAAAAAGATTTTGAAATTAAAATTAATAAATTTCCGAATATATTTGTTGGCATAGAAATAGTTAAAAATGAAAAAGGTATATTATTAAAACAAGAAAATTATATTGAATATTTATTAGATAAATTTAACATGTCAAATTGTAAAAGCGTGAATACACCATGTAACACAAATAAAACCATATCTGATAGAAATTGTATTGTAACTAACTTTCCATATAGAGAATTAGTAGGTGGTCTGTTGTATCTGTCAACTCGTACCAGACCTGACATTGCACAAGCAGTCAATGAGGCTAGTAGAAAAATAGAGAATACATCTGATAAAGATATTAATTCAATTAAAAAGATCTTAAAATATTTAGCAGGTACAAAACAAAAAGGTATCTTATTTAAAAAAGGTTTTGATATATCAAAATTATTTGCATATTGCGATGCTGATTATGCTAATGATTTGACTTGTAGACGTAGTACAACTGGATACATACTAATGTATTCTGGTGGACCTATATCTTGGTGTTCAAAGAGACAGCCAATTGTTGCTTTGTCTTCAACTGAAGCAGAGTATATTGCAGCCTCTGATTGTTGCAAAGAAACTTTATTCATAAAATCATTACTTAATGAGTTATTAACATTTAATGTTGAGATTATTCTAAATATAGACAACCAGAGTTCAATTCAACTAATTAAAACTGGATCATTTAACAAACGATCAAAACATATTGATGTTAGATTTTATTTCATTCATGAGAATTATATAAGTGGTAACATTAAAGTAATATATTGTCCTACAGAAAATCAATTAGCAGACATGCTGACAAAACCTTTATTGAAACATAAATTTGAAAATTGTTGTAACAAAATAATGGATAATTGATAAAATTGTATAAATTAAAACTATAAATGTATATATTAAAAACAGTAAATTGTATAAATTAAAAAAATAAATAAATAAAATATACATTACACAGAGATATTGTTTTAAGTGCTAGTATGTAATAAAATGATTTAAGTTTAAACTATTAATTAGATATTTTTTTTAAATAAATTAATATTTTGTGAGAAAGCTTAAGTTAGTAAAAATATGATTAAGTTAAAGGTAACAACTATGTATAATAAGTTATGTAACAATTATTATTTTTAAGTTTTTTTTGTGTGTAAAATAAAAAATAATAAAAAAAAAAAAATTAAAAATAGGAGAAGGTGTTGGTATTATTATATTGTCTGTACAACTATACTTTATAGATTATATTTTTAATCTGTTGAAATATATACTTGATGTCGCTCTCTTGCTTTAAAAACCCCTGTGTAAAACCACGTTGTCTGCTAACTGCTTTGTTAGAAATAAAACATTATTAAAAAAGAGGCTCTTAATTTAAAACTTCCACCCAAGATTGTGTTAATGACTATAAAATTTTACCTTCTATTATGAGGTAAACCTAATAGCCTGAAAGTATACAACTATCGGTCCATAATTGCGTATTATATTGAAAGAATTTTCTTTAAACTGCTAACCGTTGAGAAGTTGTACCTTCCATCATCAGTTACGGTACGTGACTCAAATATCCATATAGCCTATATAAGATTCGGCCGAGCATCGTTAATTTGCTCCTAAGAATTGAAGAGTTCCGATACTTTGTCATGGATCCCATCATCAGAACCTTACCAAACTCCCATCAAACTGCCCTTGAAGTATATCCTATCCATTAAAAAAAGAATCATCGAAATCGGTTGGCGTGATATTGAGTTATTCGTCCATTTGTCGCGCAAATACTTAATGCAAATTTAGGACTTTTATGGTTTTCTCATGGATGTCATTGTTAGAACTAGAAAATATTAAAATGGGACCACATGGGAAGCACTACCTTTCAAATAAAAAAAGAATTATCAAAATCGGTTCACCCAGTTCAAAGTTATGAGCTAACAAACATAAAAAAAAAAAAAAAAAAAAAAAAAAAAAAAAAAAAAAAAAAAATACAGACGAATTGATAACCTCCTCCTTTTGGAAGTCGGTTGAAAAAATGAGTGTCGCGGAAGTTACAACAACATAATATTTTTACAATTTATAAATATTACATTTATAATTTATAAAATAACTTAAAACATTAATTTATTTTGATTTCATTTCGGTATTTGCCACAGAGACCTTTTCGATTTCCTATATTTTTATTATTAAACCCGGCAAGGCGCAAGTTAAAATAAATTAAACGATTTTTATAACTTTATATGTAATAAAATAAAAGTAGCCTAAGTTACTCCTTATAACATTAGCTATCAGCGAGTGAAAGGCCGCGTCAAAATCGGGCCAGCCATTTCAGGGATAAATAAATAAATATGTTGAGACATTATTACAACAGCGCCATCTAGTTCCGCAGTAAGCTACGTAACGTGCTACGTAACTTCCATGACTGGAGTACAAACATTCGTGATTAGCAAATGAATGCCCCCAGCGGGACTCGAACCCGCGACCGCTGGCGCAGAAAGTAGGGTCACTACCAACTGAACCAAACGAGTCGTCAAATCTCATCAAAGTCGGATTATCCGGAACAAACAGACCAACAGACATACAGACAGACAGAAATTAAATTATATATATATATTAATATATAGAGACATACAGACAGACAGAAATTAAATTATATATATATATTATATTCGGACTGGAAACACCTGGATTCGAACCGAGGACTTCTGGTTAGAGACCCGGCTTCCGCTGTCAATCAATCTGAACTATTATAATCTTGTGGATGACAGCGAAATTTACCTTCGTATCCTAATGGCATTGTAGCATTTTTTTCATTGCCTGAAAATATTGATAAAATAACGTTTTCTAGAAAAAAAACCTAGCTAGATCGATTTATCGCCCCCGAAACCCCCTGCATGCTAAATTTCATGAAAATCGTTGGATCCGTTTCCGAGATTCCGATTACATATATATATATACAAGAATTGCTCGTTTAAAGGTATTAGATTAGATAGTGAAAAGTTTATAATTCGAAGTTAAAAAAAGACACTTCAATTTTGTGTATACCTACTGATTTGTATTTTCATTTTTTATTACTAAAGTAATAAAAATAAATAATGTACGGATAAATTTTCAATGCTTTTATAATTCACTTAGGTATTATTATAACGCATTTTACTTGATTTTCTTTACACGCGTCAAAGCAGTACGTACACAGATCTTGAGACAAGCAAACAACCTATAGGCACAGATCACATAATACCTACTATACTTATAGGTACATAAAGTAGGTCGAGTCACGACCTACTTTCCATCTAATTTACTTTAAAGTTTATTATAATTAAAATTCTTATACAGGTAAGCCTTTATAATAATTATGTATGGAACAAAAGATAAAGAATCCAGTAATAAGCGAAAACGTATAAATTCGTCATTCGTAGTAATAGTAACTATTATAAAATTCATTGAAAGTGACTAAATTAATTGGTGCTTAGAAAATATTTTTTAAAATACCTATACCTATTTACATATTATACAATAAATAATTGACAATCTCCCAAGTAAGTCTAAAATTCCACAAATTAGGTACATACCTTGCTAATACATACAGAAATTAACAACTTACTTTCATTTGTAGGTGATAAGATAGGTAATATATTAAGATACTAGCGATTCACCGTCGCTTCGCGTACGTCCCTCAGCCTGGGACTTTTGGCAAAGAGAACACCCATCGGCGAAGAGAAGCGGAGATAAGTAGAAGCAAGCTGGGGCGTTGCGTCGGCCCTGGCAGCAGTTTCAGGGGCGCCAAAGTCATAACATAGTATGATTAAAAATAAAAAAACTTGCCCACAAAGCTTCGACTTTTAAGAAAAAAGCCTCTAACAATACCCATCACTTTGTAATCGAGATGCCGATTTAAGATTTGCCGTTTCAACATGATATGCAATTAAATAATGTACGTCATCTTTAGGATTGATAAAGAAGATACATGTTCAAATTTTGATATTAATAAAACTTTTTAAAAACGTGAATTACGTGTATAGCGTTTATTTTTAAAAAAACTTTATTAAATGTATTCTCTTCAGCCCATTTTAACGTCTGCCCCTGCCCACGTGCCCGCTCGTACAGAAGTCTACAGAGGTACGAGGGGGATCAGGCCATAGTCCACCGCGTTGGCCTAGTGCGCGTCGGCGGACTTCACTTGTCTTTCGAAAACTTGCTAGGTTTTCTCAGACATGTATTTCCTAACGATGTTTTCCTTCACCGTAAGACAAGTGCTAATCATGTTAAAAATGATACGCACATGTAAATATCAGAGGTGTAAGACCCGGATTTGAACCCGCATCACTCGGTTATTCAAGTGAGCGCGTTACCGCTGGGCTTCCACTGCCTATTAAATGTGTGATAACAAATAAGTAATTAGAACTTAAAAAAATACATTTTTCTTTTAAATATACCTTACATGTCCCGTACTGGATGACCTCCCCTTTAATTTGATTTAAATATTTATAACTTTTTTATGATTCAACTGTTTCACGCATAATTTATATTCGGCAAAGTAAAATAGAGGTTAATAGGTTAAAACATGCGTTTTATGTAATACGTAATTTAATTACGTCGCGTTCGACTCGTAGTTACGTTTCTAACAATACTTTTAACGTGAACGTAACGTGATGAGAGACATTTTATTGTTATTTTATTGAGAGATAATGAACTATTTGTCTGCTTGGGACAAATAAATACTAAAGTAATAACAATAGAGACATGACAATACATATTTATAGTACCCGGCAATAAATATTGCACATCGACCTTTATAGTATATAGACCTTTATTAGTTATAGTAGAAAAAAATTATGTATTTAAATAAATTCAATTACACAGAAAATTATAATTGTTTTACAGCTCTTAATACATACCGGACTGACAGATTTTCGTGCGAATGAAATAACGCTCTACGAAGCCGAAATTAGCCGACGGTTTTTTTCCAAAGGTCGATGTGCAATATTTATTGCCGGGTACTATAACTATGTATTGTCATGTCTCCATTGTTATTACTTTAGTATTTATTAGAGAGATGTTTGAGATTAGAGATGTTTTGGAATAACGATCCTATATTATTTTTTTAATACTTGGTTGGTTTGGTACAGCTCTTAATACATACCGGACTGACAGATTTTCGTGCGAATGAAATAACGCTCTACGAAGCCGAAATTAGCCGACGGTTTTTTTCCAAAGGTCGATGTGCAATATTTATTGCCGGGTAGGTACTATAACTATGTATTGTCATGTCTCTATTGTTATTACTTAAAGATGTTTGAGATTAGAGATGTTTTGGAATAACGATCCTATATTATTTTTGTAATACTTTTTTGGTTCCGGAAAATACAATCCGTATCCGTATATAGGTAGGTATATATTCGTATTATTATTTAAAAATATATTTCGCTTGTGAGGGGGAAAGTGAGAGGTCCAAGTGAGATCTCTATTTTATTTCCTCAGGAAAACATCAAAATCAAAGAAAACTAACACTGGCTAGAAGAGATAATATATCAATCTCTTTATATTATTAATCGTACCTCAGTCGCTAATATAAGCCCAGTACGAATATTATAATGTAAAAGGAAAACAAAAAAAAACAGTGCTCATATTATACCTACTTATATTAAAAGGTGCTATATTGAATGAAACTGTCTACCTTTTCGGATTTTATTAAACATGGTTGTTAAAAACTAAAACAATATCATAATTAATTTATGTTGATAAACTTGTTATATTTGATAAAATTCCAAAAGGTTCAGATTGTTGTGTCAATAACGACTTGCAAGTAGATCTCTACTAATCTCTCTTATCACAGGATTATTATACTTACCTACCATTAATGTGGTAATATGCTTTCATAATAAGCTTTCTTGTCTTGACATTTCGGCGTTAGGCTTTTTCTATCACTCTTATATAAAATGAGACCTCTTGTAAATTAGAACATGCTGAAGAATTGAATTTGTTTTCCTATAAAATCAGAATCCGATCGATTATTATGATTGCATAATACATCACCCACTTAATGTAACTGAAAGTTTCGTTATTATTTATAGAAACAATATTTTATTTAGGACTTTATATTATTATAGCGTGATTGCCATCAAAGGGTGTCGTGGATGGTGGCGTGACGTCACGCATCAGTCCTTTTCACGATAAGCCAAAGGCTACTCTACAACATAATGGCTACCTAATAACACCCATAATAGTTACCTAGGAACCTGCCACAACAATCACACTCTCTTTAACCTTGTGCCTGTTTAAGAAATGCTAAGGTCAAATTGATAATTTTCCTAATAACTTTTAGGTTGTTTCAGTTAAACTGTATAGAATCAGCTACCTATCTACCTAAGTAGTGTACATTCTTACTTTTACAGCTAAACTACAAATTGTGTCAATCGTGCATTTTAGTAAATTAAGTTCATGTGACATGATGATAATGTCACAATTCATTCACTGACACCTTTTAATATTTTCTCAATTGCTTAGATACGTATGAATACATTTAAAAAAAATGTTTGTCTGTTGAGCATTTATATCCTATACTCGTACGAAATAAGATGGTGACCCGGTTTGGTTACGTACATAGGGTGATATTGGCCGCCCATTGCCTCCTTGTCCGAGCGGGCAGTAGGTGGCCGCTGTTTCATGCTAGAGTCTCGAGGGTCAGTCGGAGCCTCGCGCCCTCCGCGCCCGCTCGTCGCGATGCCATAGTCATTGCAGCCCACCTCGACACATGGCACGCACGCCACTCTAACTGCCTTTTGTTATGGAAAGGCGCGCAGTAAGCGGTCGGGGCGAACCCATCCCCACTATCCTTAAAAATTCAAAAAAGCATCGCAGTGGCGACCTTGTTGACAAGAGCACTAAAATCAAACGGGAAAAGAACAACTCCAAAAAGGGCGATGTAAACATACCGCTGCCGCAAGGCTGTACTCCACTAATGTATGCCTGCCAACAAGCCAATTATAAGTCTGTTGTTGAAACACTCAATAAAGATGTAAGTTTTTACTAGATATTATAAAATTTTCGATTTCGGTAAGATACTTACTTGACGGCTAAGCCGTTTGCATGCATAGTGTTAAAATATGATAATGTTGGCTTTGTTTCTACTAGGTATCTACTTAGCTGAATCACGCGACGTAACTCCCTGACACTGTCAAACATTGCATCGTCCTGTAAACATTTAAGTTCATTCGAGTCCTTTTAAAACTACATATAAACAATATCAATTCTTATAGTTATAGAATAGTACCTAAATTAAGATTAATAAATTTTATTTTAAAGTAATAAACAAAACTTATTATACGACGCAAAAACTATCTTTTACTTACATATTTGATATATTATATATAATCAAAGACATATTTTTAAATTTTAAGGTACCAACATAAAATATAATTACTATAGGTATTCAAAGAGTTACTTCATAGCGTGAGACGTTAAAAGCTATTAAATTGAAGCTTTCAAGGAAATGCACTAGTCGAGAAAATATCGAAGCGGGGGGCACATAATATAGTCAATCAATACGTATATCAGCCCCACAACGTTACGGAACTACGTTGATACTCTTTTAGGGTGCTACCGCCTACCACGTGTTTACTTTGTTAATGATTTTCCATTTCAACTCACGTGTTCAGCATTCACTTATTATTAAATTTAGGAATTGTAAGTACAAATACCAAGAAGCTAATAACAGTATTCTAATAACAGTAGAACTTTAGCATTGAGTGAAAAGTAGTTGATAAAACTTATCTATGTGATAAAAGATATACTTATATATCGGGGCGTCAGAGTTGAGAGCGTAAGCGATCCTGCGACACCCCATTAAGACAGGGGAGGCTTTGTTAGATTTTAGTGGGTACTGGCTTTTCTAGCCGGTGAGCAACACAAAAACACCTGTAACCTCTAGGCTACAGGTGATATACGTAAATGCATTTCAAAATAAATAAAAAAGAAAAGGTTTTTATATTTGTACCCCGACGTACGTTGTTCACCTTGTCGTGATAGAGGGATTAGGGTCTGGCACTCCAAGAGTGTGAAGCCAAGAGACGCAGGGAGAGGAAACCCACTTTAGTGGGCTATGTAGGCGGAGGAAACAACCTCTTGGTTGTGTCATCTGCTTTGGAAAAACCCATGTATTTTGAAATAAATTGAATTTGTTAATAAAATTAGTCATAATATTTCTTCAGCCTTCGTCCGTCCGCGTTCGCGACCGAGGGCTACGCTGTGCGCTGCATTACTGCGCGTCAAGCGGCGCGGGCGCAAGTCAGGCAGCGCGCGCCGCGTGTGCGGACCGCGTGCTGATGGCTGCCCCAGCGCTAGCAGACGCACGGGACGCCGACGGCCTCACTCCTTTGCACTTGGCCGTTGTTCACGGAAACGTGCCGCTCGTTCAAACTCTTCTAGCTGCGGGTGCTGATGTTAATGCTAAAGACAATGAACAGCACACTGTTGTGCATTGGGCTACAGGTTGGTGTAAATTAATAAACTAATATTGAGTTGTTAGCACTTATCATCAGCAATACAAAAGCATTCGCTGTGATCGGTCACGTAGGTACTTTTGTGTATTGTTCAATCGTTGAAAAAGTCACAAATCCTTTTCTTCTACCATCACGTAGACTATCAATCAACGTCTCTTCAGTAACTTACCTTAAGTACAGAATAACAAAATTTGTAATAAGTATTAATAATTACCTACCTATTTTTATAACTTAAAACGTGTATCGCTTTAGATAATTGGGTTCGAGCGTACGAGTTTGAGCATGACATGTTTATCAAACCAGACAACTTACGAGTAATTTCTTATGTAGCTATGTCATTACGCGGTGGATCCGTTCTCCAATCATCACCGCTTTAGTGGGATTGACGCACGTGCACGCCACTCAATCATGCTACGCCAATCATTCGATCCATACATATAAATCTGTACATTGAACATTCAATATTTTTTAGGATAATCTCATTGAAATATGTAATAATTATTATCGATACAGAGGATGAATCGGTACTTTTTTTGTGTCAAATGTCTTTTTCAATTTTTGTCCGTCTGTCTATTTGTGACTGCGTCGCAAGAATACCATCAGCCAGATTTTTGATGTTGGTATAATGATAGCTGGTTATCCGAGTATACATATAGAATACTTTTTAATATGGGAAAATATCATATCTGATATCTCTGAAATATCCATATTGACCGTCAAAATATATTATAGGACGAACCCAAGCGGAGCGAATTATAGGCTTAGAATAATTTACACATTATTCTAAGGTTATAGGTATATAGGGTATTTTTAAATTTATTTAATTTGCACTTGTGTAATCATAATATAGGCAGTGGTGGCCAATGGTAACTCGAGTGATGCGGGTTCAAATCCGGCCTCTCAGCTTTGATATTTTCATGTGCGAATCATTTCTAACATTATTACCACTTGTCTTACGGTGAAGGCAAGATCTTAAGGATTAACCTGCTGTCTGAGAAACCTAATAAGTTTTCGAAAGACATGCTAAGTCCGCTAACCCGCACTTGGCCAGTGTTGAGTGTGCTGGGCTATGGCCTAATCCGCCTCGTATTAAAAGGAGGCCCGTGCATAGCAGTGGGACATTTAAAAAGGGCTGGACACAAACATAATATTAGTATGTAGAAGATATCGAATTACATTGCAAAACAACTTCAGTTAGTTATCTCCATCAAGCTTTATTGATATTTTCGTTTTGTATCCAGGATAATTTGTAATAGATTTTATTGAATGACAGTGTGTATGTTTTTTTTATTTGTTTAAAGCGTACCTGATTGTGTGTCCAGCTACTATTTTATGTTTAAAATTTGTATAAAATAAGTATCTGCAGGTGCAGTCAGTGCAGTAGTGGTAAAAAATATTTCTTATACGTATAGTATAACATAAAATCTATAGAAACATTGGCTTGGCTGGAAAGATGTTCGTTAAACATGGCCCTTTTTTTTCTATTATATATGTAAGATATGTTTGAAAATTTGTTGGTCGTTATGTCAATTGTGTAATAGCTATCGTGTGGTAGAGACCAAAGTTTGTATATCGTTGTTAAGGCAGCGAGGGGTGTCCAGCTACTACTTTATTGAGCGACAAACAAGGCCGGGTCCTTGAACCTTTTGCATTACGTGGGTAAGTATATAGGACTGAGGTTTACATGTAAACACACAAAAGGTCAATCTGACAACCAATTCAATGTCAATCGTCTAGCCATTTTTAACAATTAGTAAAACAAATAAAATAATGAAATCTCTTAATACTGTTTCAGCTATGTGTTTTACGAAAGTCTACACTTTAACCTATTGCAAAAAGTACGTGTGTTTAAACTTTTTATAGTGTATTTTTTATAGTGTTACTATAACTAACATAGTCAAACTCAAAACGTAATCATCAGTAGATACCTACATACTCGTAGTTCATATATATTATAAATAAAATTGAAGTGTCTGTTTTTTATTTCAAATTTACAGCTTTTCACATATACGGTGTGTGTGTGTGTACATACACATACGGTGCTTACATCAAAAAATCAATTTTCAAAATCTTTGTCTCTCTCCTTTTTTTTTCGGTTAATCTCTGAAACGGCGGGACTTTCACTCGCAAATACCTAATGTTATAAAGAGTAACTTTATTGAGATTTTTAAGAGTTCGCTGTGAGCGTAATTTATTATCTAGAAGTAATGAGCATAAAAATAATAACACTTTCACTACTTTATCAACTTATTTATTGATACTGAATTTATATTAATTACATTATTAAAGTTACACAATGTTCACGGTACGGAGTCATGACAGAGAAAAGAAGATCGAGTCAAAGACAATAGAATAAACATAGTATAAACTAGATATGTCACACAGAGTATAAAAGGATCATAATATTATGGGGGATACACACAATCTAACAAACTTAAGCTACTATTATGTTATTAGAAAATTATAAAAACCGTTTAATTTAGTTTACTTACGGGTTTGCTAGTTACAAAAAAAGCGTGTATTTATTTTTGTTATTGTCACACGTTACAAAAATAGTATAATTGTAGGAGTCATTTAATGGTTGCAATTATAACTTTTCAATAATAATTTACTAATTTTGAGTATGGACGGACATAATAATGGAAAACATTATAATTATAGTCTGTGGCGAGGTTGGTGCGCTAAGAGCAGTTTTAGCTGCAGGGGCAAATGCCGCAACCCCCGACCAGCATGGCGGTTTTCCACTGCACTACGCGGCACAAATGTGCGGCGCGCCTGCTGCTACCGATCATCAGGTATAACAAACATATCCTTTCATGATTTTGAATTAATACAAGAGAAAGTAACTTATATATATCAGTGTTCATTATTTATATTTTAATGATAAAACACATATTATAGAGCAGAGGAGCCGCTTTGGAAGTTCTTCGAGCATTAGTAAAAGAAGGTGGAGCTCGAGTAGAGGTACGAGATGCCGATGGACGAACTCCCTTATTGTGGGCCGCTTCTGCAGGGTCAGCTGCAGCAGTGCTCGCACTACATCAAGCCGGCGCAAGCGTTGATGATTCAGATAGGTAAATTACCTTAGTTTAATTTCTTAATATTTTTGTAATTGTTATTATAATTTTTTAAACGAAATAAATCTGATATTTTGTATTACTACTAGAGATGGCTTGACAGCCCTTCACTGTGCAGCAGC
This sequence comes from Boloria euphrosyne, assembly GCA_951802675.2. Lineage (NCBI taxonomy): Eukaryota > Metazoa > Arthropoda > Insecta > Lepidoptera > Nymphalidae > Boloria > Boloria euphrosyne. The sequence continues at coordinate 5,025,225 of OX637888.1, forward strand.
ACGGGGGCACACTGAAGCACTAGAAACATTGGTGGGTCTTTGTGGAGCTCGTGTCGATGTAGCTGATTCACATGGCTGTACTCCTTTACATTATGCAGCTGCCTTAGGTCATGCGGATGCAACATCAGCTTTACTTGTGCATGGCGCAGACTCTCATCGCCAGGATCGCAGAGGCAGAAGTCCTGCTCATACTGCAGCTGCAAAAGGACAAATTGAAACAGTTCGCATTTTAGGTCAGCCAATCTCAAATATTCATATTATGTGTTGTACTTATTGTAAACTTATTTCGTATTCTATAATGTTACAATTACATTTTAGGAGCAAGAGGAGCTAACCTTTGGTTACGAAATTCTAAAGGAGATTTGCCTTTGCATGAAGCTGTAGCATCAGGGCGTAGGGAATTAGTTAAATGGTTACTAGACGGAAGGCCGTCACAAGTTAATGCGACAAATCATGAAGGGCGTACACCTCTACATATTGCTGCGGCGACAGATAACGCTGATCTTTGTCGTTTATTATTAGACCGAGGAGCTGAGATTAACCCAGTTGCGAGGTCATCAAAAAATGAACCACTTACTCCTTTAGACTGTGCGACAAGTAGAGGTCATCGTTCCACTGCTAAATACTTACAAATGCATGGTGGTTTGCCCGCTTCAAAACTATCTAATACTCAAATTATCATAGATGGTGCACAAATCACAGGTCTACCGACAAGAAAAGTAACGAGTACTAAAATTGATGTGCGTGACCGGATAAGAATTGAAAAACGTGAAGTTGTTGAGCTTTCAAGTCCAGCTTTGGATAAAAGGAAAGTTATAGATGATCATCGTATCGAATCGAAAAGTAGTTCATCGTCTGAAGGGAGAAATAGCAGAAAATCGCAAAATGAATACAATGATAGATATTCAGAAAGAAGAAAGAAAGTGGTAGAAAAACAAAAGAGTTTTAGTGATGGCTACGATACTGAATTTGAAGGTTATAAAAAGTATAAAGAACGTAAACAAAAAATAAAGAAAGAATCAAGAGCAAAGAAAAATAGATCAAAGAGTGAGCCCTCAAGACGTAGCAAAAGCAGCCCAAGGTATTATAATCGATATTCAAGATCTACTTCTGAGAGTTCATCCGAAACATCAAGTTATACAAAGCGAAGAAAAAGTAAACGACATAGGAAGCGTAGTAAACGAAAAAGTACATCTACATCTAGTTCTAGTTCAGAATTCAGTGAAAGACATAGTACAAAACGAAGAGGTAAAAAAACTTCTATTCATATTGAAAATGACGACGTAAAACAAAAAGTTAATATTACTAAATACAAAAATATTGAACAGCCGCAAGAAACTGAAGTAGAAAAGAAAGAAAATATAACCGCAATAAACCAACCGTTAGTTGCTAGCACCGATGGAGAACCTGTTAGAGAACCTCATACGGTAAAAACTAAGACTCAAAGCGAAACTGAAACCGACACTATTTCTTTCAAAACTAATATGGTAATAACTGAAGCTCAAATACATATGGAGCGCGAATCTACTCAACATGGAAGCTCTGAATTAACGGTCACTGTAGATTCTTCGAATAATGTTTCTATAGAAACTGCGAACTTATCTGTTACGCATAAGGACGTAAATGACGAAATAAAAGAAGTTGATAAAACACAAATACCCGAAATAGATAGAGAAATTGCTACAAGCTTATCAAAAGACGATAGTGAATTGAAATCTGAAGAATTAAAATCTCCAACCATTTCCGAAAATATTTCGGAAAGTAAAGAATTACTTGATAAAGAGTCAATAGACGACAAATCGAAGGAGATAAAAGATATTAATGAATGTCAGCTAGAAACTTCTTTGAACCATGAAGTTGAGAGTGAACATTCAAAGGAATTGGTAAAAGAATCTGAAAATGTAGATAAACAAGTAGATGAAAAGTCTAGTACCAGCGGAAGTGAGGAGAAAAAGGACAAAGAAAGTAGTCGAACCGGTAGCTTCGAAACAAGAAAAACATCTTTTCAAGTGTTATCTGGACCCGATGAAACTGATAAGGAAAAAAAGGACGATACTCTATTAGACATAAATGAAGAAAAAGGAGTTGCTCTCGATAAAGGATCTCCAAGTGTGTCTTTTTCTAATAAAGACGAAGTTTTCAAAATTAAAGACTCTGAAAATGAATCAGAGCAAGTGTTAGGTGATAACAATGAATCTGGAATGGACGTTGAGAAAGCTGAAAGGAAAATTCTTCTAGACAATGAAATAATTCAAGCAAAGGAGGAAGATACTTTAGCATCGTCAATGAATGGCGATAATAATCTTATTCCAGATAAAGGTATCATAACAATTTTTGATGAAACGATGTCGTTTAAAGATCGAGGACTGCAAGAAGTGGTATCGCAAGATGAAGAAAAAGAATATGATATTGACCTACCTATGACACAGATTTCCCCGAGCCGTGCTAGTAAATTTTCAAAGGATAGCCAATTAAGTAGTAGGAAAAGTAGTATTTATGAGACTGAAAGTTATAAGGTACTTTCAGATACAATTGACACTGCTGACTTAAGCCCAGGAATATTAAAAAAATCCAGAAGTTTGATAGACGAAGAACATATTAGGGAGGGAAGATTACGTAAAAATAGCTCATTTGGCAGAATCCCTAGCATTAGTGATAATGAAATATATTACAGTCATTCTGAAGCAAATGGCAGAAGAAAACGATTTCGTAAAAAAGGCAGAATGAAAAGTCGGTTAACAATAAGATCTAAAAGTGAAAACTCCGAAAGAGGGTATGAGTCTAGTGGGCTATTAGACTCTGGGTTCGAACCTAGCCCTCGTCCTGTTCAACGATGTATTATGAGTCCAAGATTGAATGCATATTATCAACAACGGAAAAGCGCTAGAGGTATCGGTAAAACAGACAGTAAGATACCAGTGAGGAAACCAGGTGATAAAAAAGCCGTAGACATGAAATCTGTCACGCAGAGGATTCAAACGAATATGAGAAGGTTTGTAAAATATAAAGTTTATAATTGTATTTAGTATTTTTTAATTCTAAAATAATATATATATTTTTAGATATTATTGTGAAAGAAAAATTTTTCAACACTTACTGGAATTAAAGCGTCTACAAATAAGAACAAGTAAAGCTAACGAGTCCGTCTTAGTGAAAAGAGCTATCGATGAATACAATAAATCTAATCTAAGTAATGTAGGCTTAGGACTCTATAATAGTACTGATTACTCATTCAGTAGCTTTGAAAAATTTCTTTATGGCAGCTTAAGAAAATTGCAAAAAAGTGGAAAAAAACACTTAGATAAGCTTCCGGAGAAGCCAATCGACTTCGATTACGGAGAAAGTGAATTGTATAAAATGAGCGGTATCCCTGATAACCCGTGCCTGTGCACAAGTAAGACACACCGATGTTTCCATGCAGTGCACGCTTATACTGGAATTCCTTGTTCAGCTTATAGTAAGTAACATATACTTACTTAGTTATTTTTATTCAAATTTGTTATTATAATATTATTATTATTGAATGTTTTTCAGTTCCTTATAAATGGAATCATCATACAATGCCTAAGCCTGCAACAGCGGGTACTAGTAAATCGCGAGGATTTTTGCCAAAAATTAATTCAAAACCACCTTCGGGAAAAGCTCACGTTACGCTTGAAGTGTCCCATGGTTCTGAGAGACAATTGATCGCATTACCTGCCGAGCGACTGGATAGAAACAAAAGATACTATGTAACCTTTACAGTCAAAGGATCAGAACCACCATCTGACAATGATAATGCTTCTCCCAAATTATCCAAAACAGTACACAGTCTTGACTAATGATCATAATAAAAATTAAAAACAAGAGAATAACAGCTAATTGAAATCAATTGTGAAATAATATTAACTATAGGTACATACATACATCACATAAAATATTTTGTTAAATTTAAGAATGATATTAATATTATTGTGTATAAGTAAGTAATAATAACGTTATTTTTGTAAATGAGCTGCCATATAAAAGATGAAATAATGGAAATTTATTTTGAAATGTAGAAAAAAATAGAAACAGATTAAATAACACTGCCATTAATAACTTTATGTAAAATATAACAAATTATGTTAAGAAGAGATAAAAAGCAATATTGGTATCGGTATATACCTACATATTATGTAACAAATCATAGGTCTATATTATTTATTTGTTTTATAAGGTCTTATCTGCTTTTAAATACGTCGAGTTAGGAATCTATTATTTATTTGCCCATGACTGAAATTCCATCAATGAAAAAATTAGTCATTATTATTTTTTGAGTTGTAAAAGAAATGTTGAAAAGCACAAAGATTAAATTATTAAATGAACATTTCTTACAATTGACCAATACGGCTACAGGCTATCAATAACAAGCCACTTTACTACTTCATAAGCCTTTAGAATTCTTCCATAGAATGTATATTAGAAGATCAAATAACAAACGAATCAATCAATCTAACACTCTGCCTAAACCACCAAGAATATGAGATATCTTTCTACGGCAAATTTTGCTTCCTTTAAAATATATAGAACCAATAAAAATTATAAAAGTCTAATAAAACTTTTGAAGGAAATTTATTCGGATGGCAACATTCTATGTACTTTTATTTCTCCACGGGGACTTACGCTTACAGAGTGAAATAAAATAACTAGATAGGTATATATTATATATAAATATTGCAAAACGCCCCACGTAAATTTAAGATTATTATTATTTTGTGTACAAAGAGCAAATGGTATTAAAACAATGCGATAAGATATCACTAATAAATGGGTTTCTTAAAAAGTTGTTTTTATCATTTTACAAAAGTAACACAGCGTTGTCTTTTTTAAGATTATATTAGGTAGGTACATACAGCAATATTAAGGAAAATATTTCAAGTAAAACCCGCGTATAATTGATCACAAAAAGTTCAAGGATAATTACAAATTTAATTTTACTCATGTACCTATTATAAATAACAGCTATATGGATAATCGAAACATTGAAATTACACATACATATTATGTGGTTTAGCTCAAAATTAGAAAAAATCATGATAGTAGTCAAATAATATTGTATTGTTATTGCTTGAACAGACATTTGATTAAATTGACGATACCTAAATGTAATATCACTAGTAGATTACTATCGCTTCTCTCGGGTTCTTACTTAATGAACAACAAAAACAAATCCATCCCACGGGAACCTTACATTTTTCCAAAAGAAAAAATGCGAAATTTCAATGAGATCCGTTCATCCGTTCTGGCGTGATTAAATAACAAACATCCATCCATTTCCTAAAATTATATCGCACAATATAGTTGCCTATTTATATACTGTGTAAATTAAAGACAGTTTGTATTACATACTTTTTAATAACAAATGTACGAACGAAATGCAAAGAACAAAGTAACGTTTACAATTACTGAATTACATATAAATAAAAGATTGCTTTAGTGTAATGTATCAGACGCCGAGCAACAGCGCGACGCCGGCGAGGGTCCAACGCGTCGGCTTGTCTTTCGTCTTCAAGTTGAACGTCCAGACGAACGTCGGGCCGCGCATGCTAGGAGAAAGGTTAATATTTTAGAGTTCCGTACTTGAAAAATTAAGCCCTTGTAGGATCACTTCGTTGTTCGTCAGTCTGTCTGTCAAGACCCTTTCGTAGGAAGTAACGCTGTGCAAGTTGAAAAATACTCAAGTCTACAATACCTTAGAGCAGTGAAAAGATCAAACTTTTCATCAAACAAAAGATTCGGTCATTCAAGCCGCATATTTTGATAGTTGCTTTGGAATCAGAACTTGGGGACAAATATAAAGGAAATATTATACGAAATGTCCTCTTGACTTAGAATCACGAATGCCGAGAGCCATGACTCAGCAAAAGTTACTTTTGATGTCAGACTTTCACTTCTACGATTTTTTACTGTAATATAAAAGTACTAAATAATAAATAATAAATATAAATCAAATCAAATAGAATCTTATGAAGACAAAAAGTTTATAGGACGGAACATATCTAAGTACTTTTCCTTTCTGGTCATTAACACGTTCGCTGCGGCGGCGCTAGAACTAAACTTTCTGCCCGTGCGTTACGAGACAAATACTGCCCGTATTTATATTTCCTGCTATGCGTTACGACTTCTATTTTGCCGTACCAGCACCCGACTTCCAAGGTTCATACAGACGTGGAACCTCATAATATCAACGTCTTTTTTTAACTAACCGATAGGGTACATCCTCGTGTATACGTAGCTGCGGTCGCCCGGGGTTCTGTAAGATATTTCGAAAGATAAAGGGATTTTTCAAAATCTGCTATTTACGGCAATATATTTGCCGTATAGCATAGAAGTGATAAAATGCTAGGGATTGAGCTTACTTGTAAAATAAACAATCGATATTTTAACGATATTCTTTATTAGATATACTAGACACAAAAGTTAAAGACACTTTAAAGTTTAACAGTGTATAAATCAACATAATTCTTCTTAATTGATCAACGTAATAATTATTATCATTCTTATAATTAACGTCAATTTTAAAAGCACTTGTGTACTGAATTTTTTAAAATACTCTATTTTTCAACCGACTTCCAAAGAGAGGAGGTTCTCAATTCGTCTGTATTTTTTTTTATTTTTATTTTTTTTTTGTGTGTTACCTCAGAACTTTCGACTTGATGAACGGATTTTGATGATTTTTTTTAATCTGAAAGGTGGTGTTTCCCGTGTGGTTTCATTTTAATTTAGTTCAGTTCTGACAATGGCATCCATGAGAAATTCATATAAGTCTTAAATTTGCATTAATTTTGTGCGCGACAAATGGAAGAATAACTCAATTTCACGCCTAACTGATTTCGATGATTCTTTTTTTATTGGAAAGGATGGACTTCAAGGGTAGTTTTATGAGAGTTTGGTAAGGTTCTGATGATGGGATCCATGACAAAGTAACGGAACTCTTCAATTTTTAGGAGCAAATTAACGATACTCGGCCGAATCTTTTATAGGCTATCCGGATATTTAACTCACGTACCGTAAATGATGATGGAAGATACAACTTCTCAACGGTTAGGATTTAAAAGAACTATCTACGAAACGAACGAACGTATCTACTTTCCGCTAAAAAGTTTAAAATAAATTATTTTTAACAAAAAACCAAAAACCGACATTTAAACTAAACAAATTTAAACTAAAAAGTTGAAAATAATATAAAATAACTTTTAAGAACTTAGTTTATTTTGAACTCGGTGCCAGCCAGGACGGACAGACTGTGCATTTAGTTGTAGCAATTTAACACATAACTTTTTGACATTCCTTACAAAACGTACGCACTGTTTCAACTTTCTTCTTGTGAGAGTTGAGTAATAAGCAGTTCTATAATTTTTTCGCACAAAAAATATCGAGCACAAAATACGTATGGCCAGCTCTAGTGCAAAGTGAGGAACCGCGTGGGCGCATTCGGTAAGGTGCGGGGTTGGGAGGGTACGGCAGAACAGTTGCCGTACCGCACTAGACAAAAATATTTCACTCACTGTGCGTTACGACAACTATTTTGCCGTACGTTATTAGTGTAGAATATTATTATATTTAAAGTAACAATATTAAAAAGATCATTGTCTCTTTTCTACACATACGGGAACATAGTTAAATCACCCCCGCACCGAGCGTAAGACAAGGACAATGAGCTGCCGCACTGACTACTAGTCAAAAACGGCAAAATACTTGCCGTAACGCAGCGAAAGTGTTAATATGAAGAAGTATTGATTCAAAAGTCCTTGTATCATTCGATGAAACTTCAAACACTAATGAAAAAGACTCTCAATTCTTATATATAAAAGTCGAAATTGCCAGATTTTTTATATCTGCGATTCAAAGTTAGCCCAGCGGTGACGCGTCGCTTGTATAACCGAGTGATGCGAGTTCAAATCCGGGTCTCGCACCTCTGATATTTTCATGTGCGAATCACTTCTATCCTGATTACCACTTGTCTTACGGTGAAGGAAAACATCGTGAGGAAACCTGCATGTCTGAGAAAACCTAGCAAGTTTTCGTAAGACATGTGAAGTCCGCCAACACGCACTGGGCCAGCGCGGTGGACTATGGCCTGATCCCCCTCGTACTGAGGGAGGCCCGTGCCCTGCAGTGGGACGTTAAAAAGGGCTGATGGCATGGATTCAAAGTTTGACTAACCGTATCTTGTACACGGGGCACTCGTACACGTTGCGCGTGTCCTGCTTGTCCTGCGTCACCGCCTTCACGTATATGACGGGCATGATAGGGAAGAGCTCCATCATGTGCGACTCGACGATGCCGCCGCTGGCCGTGTCCCAGCGCGCGCCCTCCATGTACAGCCCGTGGATGTTGGCGCCCTCGCGCGGGGGTGCGCTGCGATACAATAGGAAACGTCATCATCATTATCATACTCATGATTTATGATGAATACTTAAATGGTCAAAAAATGCCATTGTTGAATGTAGACCACAGGAAACGTAAACAATGAAAATTAAATCGCAAAAAGCGTACTAACAAGCGTGAAACTAGATGACGTAAGACCATACATAGCCTAACATCAGTTTTCGCGAGTTTAAAACTATATTTTGAATACTGGCTGTAATTAAGTTTCTTACAAAAAAAAAACATAATAACTATCGCCCGCACTCATAGTCACGTAATGAACCTTTTCATTAAGTAAAGATTGCCTTAGAGATTATACCAACGAAGCAGTGAAGAAAATAATATTGGAATATTCAGGAAAGTAAATGCTATACAGCATCATAAGTAGTATTAATTAATAACATCTGAATTAAGTTACAATACATAAAATAGCATAAAAACCGTGATGTTCATCATGCATCGTCTACATAAGTATACATGAAAAATAAGATCTAACTTAAAGTCCCCGCGGTTCTTCTTGGTAACATCGCAGTTGAGGCACATCTTGTCGAGGGGCCACTCGTTCTTGCGCGCCGTCTGCTGCATGATGGCGGTGAGAAACGACTGCGGGTTGAAGAAGCCCGCCAGCCACACCGCAGGGGGCAGCTGCGGATGTATTTGAATTTAAAGCAATGGTTATTAACATCTGCTATCTGCCTATTTGTCCATTACGTATATACAATTTGCTTTACGAATGTTCCCTTCTATTAACTAGGTTAAATCAATCGAATTGTTTTTTTCTTAAATGTTATAGTAGCTATGTAATAAATAAATATACGTAACTGAAATAATATAGACATAGAACTATCTATAACTATTATTTTCAGACTATTCTCATGGTACCATATTGTTTCAATATCACCGAAGTTATTTAGACATGAAGAAAGCTTCATAAATCTTAAGCAGTACGAAAATAATTAAAAATAAGTTATTATATAAAATGACAGATGAATATATAACTGACGCAAGTCATCTGAATTAAGAAACTAACATTGAAGTCACCGGACCAGTTCTCGAGCTCAGTGAGGCGCAGACAGAGGTCGGAGAACCAGGCGGCGAGGCCGAGCAGCGACGGGTAGGCGAGCTTCGTCCACGACTCTGGCACGTGGTCCATGAACAGCGACTCCATCAGATTTTCCATGTCGCTGCTGATTGTCAACTCGCCCTATGACATCACATTATGCTCAATTATTGTAATATCTACCAAGATTACGTACTAAAATATGTGCATTGTACAGCTTAAAATATTTTTAGCTAATACTTATTTAATAAATTTTAACTAAAATATACACATAATAATATGCAATATATTATATGTAATCTCAAAGTGCTTTTTGTCAGTCCATGCATTTTCATGGAATACTAAAAAGTAACATAATTCTGTTGAAACTGTTGAAAGTGTCAAAGAAAAGACAAAGCATTTTATAATGGTAATAATAATAATTAGTGAAATACCTTGAGACCCAATTCTAACTCCTTCAAAGAGCGTCGTATCTCTCCCATAAGCCTGTTCATCCGCTCACACTCCTGCAGCGCGACGATGGTGTACGGGGTCAGTTCTTCCACTTTCCCCATAAGCTCAGCTAAATTAAATGGTTCCGGTACTCTATCCATTATATCATCCAATATGTATCTCACCTACGTGAGAAATCTAAGTCTTAGTAATTGGTCAAATAAACAAAATATTTACATTCGCATTATATTAAAATGAACTTTATTGAATTTATTAAAATTTACCATTTCCTCTTTGCTGGCGCCACCGCCCGATTGAGCTCCTGCATCTCGAGGCTGCATTTCGAACACTACCTGTAAATTAATAAATAGTGTAAAATTATGAGGATTTTTTAATAGGTTTCAATATTAAAACAAAAAAAAATCGTTAAGTACCTTAAATAGTCTTTCAGAAACTGTAGTCAAATATCCGATTTCAGCGTTAGGATGTAAACCATAGAGATATGGTGTTTCGTCTGGCAGGAAATCGTCAATGTACTGGTGGTAGCCGACATAGTCAGAGTTAGGTGGCGATATGAAGCCTTGGGCTAGTTGTAGTTCACCATCAACCTATTCAATTATTACTCAATTAATGGTTAGGTATTTAAAAGCTTTTACTTAAACGTTAAATATTTATTATAAATAAAATTAAGGTTAGTTTATATACCAATTCAGGCTGCATATACTCCAATAAGAATGTCCTACAAAGTCGCCTGTCCCAATCGTCCGTGATGTGTCCTCCGTACATTATCTCACCAAAGAGATACCGCAAGTCCTCCCACGGCACTCGAGGGTTAGCTTCCAAGTAATTGTATAAAACGTACACACAAATTGTGAGATCCCCAAAATTAAATGGGTAAACTCTAAAATTAAAAAAAAGTAAATTACTTATTATCATTAAGATTAAAATTACTAAACGAAAAATGAACACCGCAAATTATTCATGTCAGTTATGAATTTTTAAAATATATGTCTTCTACATTGTTTCTGCCTAGCTGGCTTATTCAATCATAATATCCTGCTTCATAACGTAACTATTTTTAATACAAATTTAACAAACCTGTTCCATCCCTGTGGACCAAACTTGCGTCGTTCAGCCACCACTGCGTGGAAGTAGCATAACGAAAACAGTATAGCTTTAAATTCAGCCTCCTTGCTGCACATCTCAAGGGTCTCTTGACTAAAATTATCTAATGCCTAAAACAGGAAATGAAGTTGGTTTAATTGTCACTGCTATTATGAATTTTAAAATTAGGTATATTTTATACCCCCGTCAGAAAACTTGAATTAAATTTACTAAAAAGTACCTTGTGCAAATTAGCCCACATTCCACTCGGTGGTTCATTGGTTATTTTAATAGCCGATTCCAAGATACCCTGAGGGATAATGTGGTACGCAGGGTCTGCCGCCGGCTCTGCACTTAAGTATAATCTAAAAATAGGAAAAGTTGATAGATTTTTCGAAAAGAGAGACCAATGCACATAATTTAAATAGGTTATTTCTAACCTATAATCTTCAATAGGGTTTTCAAAGGTTTCTTCCATCTTTTTTTCCAGCGTAGGCAGCCACTTGGCCACTAAATGTACATTCTGTAGGATGACCCAATGACCATGTTCAGAGGCAACACCCATGGCTTCTTCAGCAACAACCTCTTGACCTTGGCCGAGAGACACGATGTGGAAGTTTTTCTTGTCCGTAGAAAAACCAAGTTTACGGCCAAGCTTTTCAACATCCTATAATAATTTAAATATTACAAGCCAAGTTATATATTCTATTTCTTTCTAATCCATATTTATTACTCCGCTTACATTTATTCCGCGTTAGATATTAATAAATTGCTTGATTGTAGAATAATGCTATTAAATTTTTTTATTACCTTTTAAAATTATGCTTAAAAACTAACTAAATTATATCAAAAATATTAAAAGACTGAATTAGTGTTTTAGTGATTTTTTTATAAATTCTGTTAAAGTTTAATCTTTAAACAATTAAATAAATAAAGCACAAGTTCTCTACCTTTAAAGGATCTACTCCGGGAGACAATATGAAGAATATGGGCGTAGTTGAGGTGCTTTCTTCGAAAGACTTTTCAAGCGAGGGTGTCCTCGCTTCTACGTATTTAGTTCCAAGGTTCTCCTCACAAAATGCACTAAATTGAAAAAAAGAAATATCTTATGTAGGTACGTACTATAATAATGTGAACATAAAAGGATGTTTTTCTATTACTCTATTTTTGTTATTTTAGCAACAAATAGGTTTTAAAATCACATCAAAATTAAATTTATTAGATAAAGATAATGTGGCTTAGACGATCGCCAAGACAGGCAAAAATAATCAAAGTCACAATAATTGACGCAAAAATGTACATTATTTAAATATTTTGGATGTATTTTTTTTTATTTAATTATCTCTGAAATTAACCTAGTAAAAGTAGTAAAAGCTGTATTATGATTTTAATGTACTCGTAGTTCGATGATTTCCATTTTACAATTCAGATCCACATTTCATATAATCATGCTATAAGTCAACCATTTCTATAGAAAAATTGCTGATACAAACACATGTTACTGGACGTTTTATATTTTTTATATCATGCATACCCTGAAGCATAGGACATTCTGTCGGGTCTGAGCGCGCGCAGTATGCACAGGCGCTGCAGTGATGATTTGTTTTTCCACTCGCCGGGCAATTTGTCTCGCTCTGGTGCTTCGCCGTCGGTAAATTTTTGCCATCTAACAAAAACTCAAACAATTACATGAAAATTGCATTCATGAAAATTATCAACTTAATATTTTTCAGTGTACCTAAATATTATTTTCTCATTAGGTTTTTTTTAGCTTTAAATTAAAAGAGTGATGTCATCGTTTACTTGTCTACCAATATCTCTTTATATTACTTTTATCGGATTAAAATATTATTCTCATAATATAATGAATATTGAGTACCTCTTAGTAGCGCCTTCAATGTCCTTATCTAAATTCTCAAAAGCTTCCATCTTAGAAAGCGCCACGATCCCTCCCCACGAGTTATTTGATAACCAAGGATATGGAGAATTCGCGGGAGCTACAGCATACTTTAAAAGAAAGTCTAACTCTCTTGGATCTATTTTTCCATCCGTTTGCAAAACCTACGATAAACAAAAATAATTGTTACTATAAACATATTTACAGAACTTAGAAAAATTTGGAAATATATTTAATAATCAGTCCCACCAAAATTCTTGAATCACAAATTAACTCTAAAAACTAACCTGCAAAGTGATGAGGAACAAGAAAACTAATTTGTCTTGTTCAAAAAGTCCCCTGCTGGTATATACGAATACGGCAAAAGTAATACTGTCTAACAAATTCGCCACTCTCACGTCCAGTTCCTCGGAAGGTTCAGCTTTAAGGAGAGCGTCTTTAAACACTACGCTGTACGCCTTTAGTGAGAACTGGTACATTGGATTTATTTTGTATAAGTCGTTTAATATGAAATACAAAATTGATGCTCTCGTTGCTGCTCGCCTGTTAAAATAATTTTAATATTATGAATAGATGAGATCAAAATTATTGAACCAGACATTTTATTATAAGTATTTTTTAGATAAAGTATTATCCTAATTCTCAAAGATTGTAGTCCACAATTGAAACAAGGTATGCCTTTTCTTAGTATTATTTGCAATTATGACAACATTTGTAATTTGTAAAGTCCCACCGTACTCACCTGTATCTTTCACGCGCCTCGTCAATCTTTACTGCTGTAACCTTTCCCTCTTCTACTTTCACTTCGATGTCTGCGGCAGTTTTCTTCGTGGTCTCTAAATTGATTACTAAAGCTGAATCACTGAGGATGTCTGGTCCAGCGGAAGATAAGCGCTTTAACAAATCATCTTCTAAACTTTTAAGGGTAATTTTGAAATCATTTTGTTGTTTCGTGAGTCCTGCTCGCAATGATTCTAGATCAGGTCTCTCGGCTTTTACGACTTCTCCTAGTAATTGTTCTTCAAGACTATGGAATAATAATAAATTGTTAATGATGATATAGCACTACAATAGTGTTCGTTTGTAATTTTGTTCGTTGTTTTGTTAATAATTCTGTAGTACACCTCGAATAAGATCAATATATGTACATATACCTAAATAAGTATTTAATTAATTAATATAATAAAATTACTAGTTTTCGACTTCAGCCACTATGTAAAATTGTAATTTAATAAAATCCAAGCTTCACTTACCCATCTCTAGTTACAGTGAAGTTTATTAAAGTACATTGCGCTTGCATTTCCGGTTGATAATGCGGGTTTGCAAGCTTAGTTTGAATTATAAGTCGGAAATTGGCGTGATAATCTATTTCTCGATCCCCAATCTGGAATATGTATAAAATATTTGTTTTGTCGAACATACATGATTAAAAAATGATTAATGATTGATAATAACTATATTCCAAGTTATCGCTGTCTAAATATCAACGTAAGTTATTTGCAACTCAATTCATTTGCAACAGCTATAGGTACTACAAAATAATTAAATCTACCACATTACACCACTTAATCTACCAGATTTCCACAAATGACTACAATATGAAAAGCCAAACACACATCATACTCACTTTGAGCACCCTGCCCTTGCGTATGAGCACCCTGCCCAGCAGCGGCTCGAGCACGGCGTCCACGCTCTCGCCGATGTTCTCGAGCAGCACGACGTCGCCGCTGCTGACGGCGCGCTCGATGCGGTCCAGGTAGTTGCGCTGCGTGAGGCGGATCACCACTAGCGCCTCGCCGTAGCGGGACTTGATCCATTTTATACCTTGCCTGATTGCAAACTTATGTTACAGAGATACAATTTACGATAAATGTATATTTTGAACAAAACAAAGGCTGTATTCGTGTAAATTAGTAGATCTTTTACGAATACTGAACATTGCGTATGCAACTGCATAACGTACTTACAATTGAGGGTCAATCAGGAGAGGCCATCTTGCAGAGTTAGTGAGAATAGTTGCGTTCTCAGTGCTCATCGTGTCTGTGGGTAGACCTTCATTATTCCATGTGGCTACTTGAGCGTCATCGGTCAACATTGATAGTGGCTCAAGACCTTCTGTTGTTTCAATTTTAGGCTACAAAAATTTCAAAATTAATTTGTAGTTTGAACTCAATCATTATTTAAAGCAATAAAGCACCAGCAAGCTAGTATAGAAATATCTTAAGTTACGTATTGTGTTAGTTGGGTCTAAATTTTTTTGTTGATGAAGATTGAACTTTGGTTACTGGTTACTTGCCACGTGCAGTTTTAGCTGAACACAATTGTAGTGGAAGGTGTTACAATACTAAATTCGATTAATATATTGTTCAAAGTTCTTCTTGAAATTCAAGTGGAATTTGAAACTCGCTCTTGAACCTTCTTGAAATAATTACCTTCATTTTCAATCTATTTTTTTTAATCTATCAGCATCGTTTTCAAAATATTTTTAAGCATTGAAAATAGTTTCATGTAGTCACATGATAGTTCTGTAAAGGTTTACTTTTTTTCCTAAAAATGCCATCGTACAACTTTAAATTATAAATTGTTTAACAGCTCCTACATACAACAGTTATACATATCGGACTGACAGATTTTCGTGCGAATGAAATAACGCTCTACGAAGCCGAAATTAGCCGACAGTCTCTTTCCAAAGGTCGATGTGGAATATTTATTGCCGGGTACTATACTTACGTCGGTCTTTTCGAGGGTAGGAAGCCAGTCCTCATAGATGAGCAACAATCGGTAGCGGCGCGTGAAGCAGCCCACATAAGATATGAACGCGGTCACTACGAGCACGTCACCCGGCAACATCACCCCTGATTCCTTCAGGTTCACTACTGTTGCTGACCACCTTAAACCAGATAAAACTTTGTAATGAGAGATTGAGAATTTGAATTAATCAAGTCGTTATGTTTGCAAGTTAAGTTCTAGTTTCACAGCATTAAAACTGTTGCATTTCAAATACTTACCGAACTTTTTCGGACGCCAGCCCATTCACCAGTCGATTAGCAAGATCAATGGTATAGTTGGTAGCATCGGCTTCAGCTTGACATTTCATCTTTTCATTAACCGCTTCTTGGAAAGCCTTTAACAATTCTTCTAATTTTTCTTCAAGTTCCTGTTTAAGAAAATAACAATTATTTTAAATACATAAATAAGAAAATAACTTTGACTACCATTTAATAAAGTATCCAAAAATATTTACAGCACAATAACAAGCAGGCAAACACCTTGATTTGGTCAGTGAGGAACGCTAGTTTGTCCCTAGCCGCCTGCAGCTCCGCGTTGGCGGCGTTGAGGGCGCGGCGCTTGGGCTCCACCACCACGTACACGTCGTAGAACTTCACAATGTTGATGACCCACGCGCAGAGGCCGGCCGCCGCCGCAGACTTCGACATTATGAATCCCGGGTTGAATTCTGGATTCTTGATGTATGGTTGTACAGCCTTATAGTACATAATTATGTTATTATACACTAATTTTAAATATTATATAATTATAATTAGGTCAGGTGACTAATAAGTACCTAGTGTTCTATGAAGATAAGGATGTCGTTGTGAAGGTTAATCAAAATTTAGTTATGTGACTAAAAAACATGTTTGTACCTTGATTACATCAGGATGAATATTTTCTTTGTCGTAATATACCAAATCGTACAGGAACTGATCCACTTTGGCCATCATGAGCTAAAAGTATACGTTTATGTTAATAAATATACGATCATGTTTATAACTTTAAACACTGCAATTCAAGTAAAAAATGGAATCACGTTTATCATACGTTGCTTCAATTCGTCTATTATGTACTAACCTTGCAAGCCTTCCATGACCTATCTTTCGGTAGTTTTCCTTTTTTAGAGAACAATACGAGTACCGCAGCAGTAACATTGACAACGGCATCGGGCGGGGAGCCGAAAGACTTTAATTCAGTTAAGTTATTTTTATTCAGTGTATTTAAAGCTTCTTGGGCCGCAATCAAAGCCGGTTCAGCTTTTGCAAGATCATCTGCGCATATCTTCGCTTTAATTGTTACATCCTCTTCTATAACTTTAACTTTTTTTTCTTCTTCGGCAGCTGTATGTAAATAAAAAAAGTAATAAAAAACGATTTATTATTTTTAATTATGTTATAAGTACTTTGAACATTATTGAGAACTATATTTTACCAAACGCCTTTTCCTTTGACACCTTTTCACTCTCCGCTCCAACTACTTCAATAAGCTCTTCAGCCGCTTTATTCTTTACTTTCAGGATTTGTTCTTGTTCTGCTAGAGTTACCTAGTAGTACAAGAATAAATTGGAGTCATCTATTGATCACTAGTCCTATAATACATATTTGTTTAAAATATGTACCTATATAAAAGGTACTATTACCTTCAAAACGGCAACATCAGCCGCACAGGATGCCAATTTCTCTAAACCGTTTTCCAATCTAAATATCATCATTTTTAGATTTTTTGTCTTTTCGTTGAGAAGTTTACCATATAAGGAAATTTGCTCGAGGAAAGTTTTCGGCGTGGTGTAATTATAACGACGCTCATTTTGGTAATATACTGCCGACATTTGATTTACACTTTGATGAACGTGTGACATGAAATTCGAGACGGGATCCACTAGGTGAGGCTGAAACAACAAACAAATTATTAAAAAAAAAAAAATTTTTTAAACTTAATATTTAGTAAAAAATAGTAAGTATTCTAAATTTGTATTTTTTTTAAAATATAGTAAAGAAAAAATCAGTATCACCGGCAAAGACTCCACTTCAGAAATGAATCTTTTAGACACAGACCGCAACGCCTCCTGTGGCCACTCGTGGAACCAATTAATAGACGTACAGTTGACGATGGAAGGGAATTTGCGAGCTCGAATTCGGAGCGTAGCGCCCACGGGAGAAAAACAGAGCACCACCTAAATAAAAAAAAAATCTTTTATTTACAGTTCTTTAGCATTGGTCAGTTAAGAAATTTACAGTTTTAGTAACGGTTTTTTATCCAGTATCCTAAATTATTTTATGCATATTATTGGTTGTATATTATACGTCTAAATATTTTATAATCGCCTCTTTAAACGGAAAACTTGTATTTTAATAACCCACTCGATTAATCAGACGAAGCAATTTTGTGTCAAAACACAAATTGGTGCCTTACAATGATCGGACATACACGTGTGTTTTGTACATACATACAAGTCAAACGCATAACCCTTTTTTAGGCTTTGCCGTAATAGGGAAAAAGTGTTACTTTTTGTAGAGGTAAAGAGAACTTAATAAACTTAAAGCTGCTTAACCGCTTTGCACTTATTGTATGGAAGTGAAAAAAGTTATTAGGTGTAGCTTGCAAAAAATCAAATTTACGTACTTTTAACATGGTTCGAACTCTGTTGATAAAGAACCGCCAACAGTTTTCGCGCGTATCTTGAACACCTGTAGCTTTTGTCTGGATAAAACAAGAGTTATTAATTCAAAGTACTTTAAATGCTATTCTTTAATAAAAGAAAGAAAAGTAATATGCAATCTCCATCAACCAAGTTTGTGTTGATAAACTTTCGAAAAATAATATTTTGTCGAAATGATCTTTTAAATTTACTAACCTCTCCTCTCACACCATTTATAATATTCTCTATTTCATCGTCAGCAAATAGCTCGGGTATCTCACCCGACGCGAGCAAATCATTTATGAGTACCAGGAAGCGTTCCTCCGCAACCTGCGCGTCCGTCATCAGGAACATATTGCCTATATTTTTTAGTCCCGCTTTTATGTTGAGTCCAGCTGATAAAAGTTTTATTTAAATTAGGTCTTGGGAAGAAATATTTATTTAAAATTGTAATACTATGCTAAGCAATAAGCATGCTATGCTTTACCTTTTGTTCAAACTTTGTGAAAATAAATAGCAAAATAAAAATATGTATAAAAAATATATTAAAAATTATTCTGAGTATAATTTTGCTTAAATTTTACCTAAATCGACCTTAAGATCATTGATGCTATATCCTTTTCGAAGCTGGATCTGGAACACTTCAAGTGAAGAGATAAAAGCGGAGAGTCGCGATAGAGACTGTTTTCCAGAGCCGCCGACGCCTACCAAAAGTGCATTGCCACGAGGAGCTTCTAATATTCTATTGATTCTGACAATAACACAAAAAGTATGCAAAATACCAGATATATCATAATATAGTTAATACTTAATAATAAAAATAATTATGTTTAACTCGCTTGTGTTACCTGCAAATATGGTACATGGCGTCTTCAAAAAGCACAAGGTTCATAGTCGCAACAAGATCGTTGTACGAGGAGAGAGACTCATCAAGTAGACGCTTGATGTGCGGCCAGTCGCGGATGGGGAAGTACTTGGGATCTCCGATACCTTCCGCGAAGTGGCAGTAGATGAGCGGCTTCTCAAACACTACATTTTCATCAAAGTCCTGTAATGGTAGTTAATTTGAATGTCGCAAAGCTTAGTTTAAGTTTATATTATAATATGACATAAGTTTATATGTTAATACTTACATGTTTTTCGTCATAATAATATAAAATTTATTAGGGTTACCTCACAATTTTTCTTGATAACATCCATAATGAGCTTGTTAAAGTTTTCATTATCTAATGAATCTACCAGCTTGTCGGAATAAACTCGGGTGGCCTCGTGCATCCACAGTCTTATCAATTCCGACTGAGCTTTTATGGCATCACCCGTAGTAAATAATATGCCCTAGAAAACAAGTATTTTTTATCGTGACAGAAAATGGTTCTTTTTAGTTTTGTATATAAGCTTAAACGTAAAAAATGCATAAAATATTATTTATATAGATAAATAATATTTTTACTGACCTGGAATATATTTGACAAATCTCGTAAGTTGAATATGTAATGAAATTTAATAGCAGTGGGTAAAAAAGTCGAGGCGAGCTTATTGTGAAGTGCGAGTGCTGCATTCACAAGGTTATCTGCGTATCTCTGAACTGTGATGTTAAATTTATTTAAAGGATTCATCAAATGTTGAGAAAGGATTTGCTTGTAGATGTGGAAACACGCATCTAAGCCGGGGAAACTGGCAAAAAATAATTTTAATTTTAATATGTACTCGTATGTTTGTGTGTTGGATGTATATATAAATAATAGGTTACATTTTAGTGGTAAGGTTATTTATATGTGAAGCTTTTAAATCTAATAAGATACCTGACTGCGAAGGTACAGAAATGTCTCTGTAAACGAGGATCGATTGTGAAGGATCCAGCTGTCGGATTCATGCAAGACACAAACATACAATTGGAAATGTCTTTGAGGCTAAGTTTCTGTCTATCATACCTGAAAATATCGTAAGTATATTTATAAGTTTTCTTAAGAACTATTTTCTTAAGAAATACTGTCTGAATCAAAATTAAAAAAATCTAACTTCTTAATCGTTCCCTTTGTAACATAGTGTGTTTATTACGTACTAACCAATGTCGATAATCCATAAACTGTCTAATCAATGTATGAGGCTGTACTGTGCCGTACAAGTCCACCTCCGGCATGTTCAGATCGTCCACAAAGTAAATCATGAACTTACTGCCCGGAGGCCCGAAGTTACGACCTGACTTCTTTTCTAACGGCTTTTCAAGAACTTTTTGAATCATTTCTGTAATAAATTACTTAAAATATGATTTCTTAAAAAAGTATTTCCAACCAACTGAAATTAAATAATCGTACTTATTACTAAAAACGGCTGTTAAATTTACACATACACATTTACAATTTACTGAAAATTGAGGAAATATTACTGACCTGATGTAGTATAAAAGTTGAGTGGTACATTGGTAATAGCAAAGTTGTCAGATAGCGAGTTTAGTTTAGCAGCGACACTGACGGTCTTGCCGCTACCAGCACTGCCCACTAACATAACCGGCTTTTGTTTCGCAATGAGTAGGTCCATGAAAAATCGTATACGAGTGGTTTCTGATGTTGACACCAAGCATGACTATGATGAAAAAAAAATATTGAAACAATGTGCATCTGGATAATGTAATTATAATTATTTTGTTCAGAAACTATGTAGATTTTTCGAGTATCTACGAATTAAATAATTGCTATTTCCACACATAGCCGCTGGCTTGGTAGCAGTGTTACCTAATCTAAGCGCTTGCCGATTTGCAAGAACGGTTATTTTGTGTAAGTCTATTTAATGTTAAACCAATTTTAATTAACAATCATTCTTTTGCCACTAAAAACGTATTTTATATATTGTAATTTATCCAAAAACGCAAAAACAAAATTGAAACTAAAACTTTACCTGTAATGGTATATCAGGATCTAATTCAAAAGATTCAACTTTTTCCGCCCATGGTAAAAACTTCTTAGTCTCTGGATCTATGAAGAATCCGAACACGTTTCCCGTCGATGGGAATTTGATTTGCTTGAACTCATTACAAAACCATTTACTGAATTCATTTCGCCAATCCACGAGCTGATCTTGGAAGAGACCAGAACCAAAGCCCCAAACCACGCAAAACACAAAATATGTTTCATACCTACGTAAGCAATAATACAATCATTAAATTAAAATCATATTTTACTTTTCGCTGTGATATTTTCAGTGTGATTACCACTTGTATTACGGTGAAGGGTAATATCCTGACGTAATTTGTATGTACTTGAGAGTTGTAAGACATGAAGTCCGCTAACCCACAGTTTTCCAGCTCTTGTACTATCGTCTCATTGTTGTCAGTGGATTAAAAATACTACATTATATTAGGTATATTTGGTGTCAATTTTATGCAGTCTGGACTTGTAATTTTCGAATTTTACAAGACTTTCTTAAACTTTTTCAAAAAGGAAATTTTATATAAAATTGTAAAATACGTAAAAACTTTTCATTCTTACCATTCTTTGGGACAATCACTGGGTAACAAGCTTTTATTGAGAAAACATTCCAACAAATAGCATGTTAATTGGATTTGTTGTAGCTCACTCAACGGAGTGATCCGCTTATATTTCTTACAAGACTCCAACAAAGATGGGATGTATTTATCAAACAAAACCGTCAACATTGCTTTTTCTGATTCATCATCTCGCGTAGTTTCTATCCATGATGCTACAAATCTACAAGATATGTGAAGACATAAAACTAATACAAAATAATATGTGCTAGTAGATAATTTTGCAGATTGTGTGTTGTTGAATAACTAGGTGTTACTTTCATTTATTTTTTTATTGTTGCCTCACTTGGAAATGTTGTAGTAATTATTAATATTGTAGATAAAAAATTTGCAATTTAACTTACGGATTCCATCCCAAATCTTGTGGATTAATGTACAAAATACCAGCTCGAGATACAGTAGCTGGTGTTGCTGTGCGTAAAGTTGCTATTTCAAATAACAGTCTCATGGATTTAGTTAAAGCGATGCGCTCGTTACTTGCTAGCGTCAACACCTACGACAAATTTAAAATTAAAAACAAAGTCAAGCCTTGGTATCTGTTGTTACAAAATTTAATAAATGTTGCATTTAATAAAATAACCGTACTTATTTGGACTAAGTTTTGGTTAATTTTTCGACTTTTTAAGTAGATACCTTGTTATCATCCATCAAAGTGTTTAAGCTCTCAATCCACATTGGATCAATATCGCCGTCGAGCACGATCCATTTGGGACCATCGCCTGGCATATTCGCCATATCTCGCATGATTGTAGAAAAAAGTCCGTCCTTCCATTCTCTCGTGGCAGGATTTATAATACCGAACAGTTCATCATTGGTTACTGCTTTAGGATCCAAGTCGTTATAATACGGCTTCATTTTCAACATTTGATATGTTCTGTGCAGGCATTGCCAGACCATAGATTTTCCTGTGCCTGCAAATCCGTTTATGAACACTGAATGACGTACCGCAAATAATTCCACCAGTTGTACCATCTAAAACCCATGATTATTGATCATTTAAAAGAAAAAACATAATTAATAATGTATGTAACAAAGTATTTGCAAAAAATATACCTTTAAGATGAACCCAGGTTCAGGTTGAAGTTTCATAGATATGGCACCGTCAACAAGATTTTTTTCAAAATCTAGATCACGTTTCCTCGGCACATCGAGTGCGGGGAACAAATCACCAATCAGCCCCATAAATACTGGCATATCATCTGTCACTATTTTAGGTATATTGAAATCTCTTAGTGCTCTCATCAGCACTTGGTCTTCTGGTCTCAGTCGATCTCCTCTCTAAAAACAATCCCAATAAACCTAAGAGTTCACCTTAAAACCTATAAATACAAAATGGAGCATAATGTGCATAAACATTCTTTTATATTTAAGAATCTGCAAAATTACCTTCAAAGATCCAGCAACGACAAGTACAGACTTAATTGCTCTCAATCCCCAGTCATAATGATCTTGTTTGGACAATAGTTCTCGACACAGCGTGTACAATGTAATGAATTTTCGCGCCAACAAGCGAGCATCTTGGAAACCCTCTGCTACAAGCATGATCTCGCAGATCAGCTCAAAATCTGGCACAACCATTGCACAAGGCCTAAGTGTACAAAATTATTCAAAGAGACTTTTAACATGAAATCATGATAAAGTTACAATGAATACTGCAAAATAAAATTTACAATTAAATAGATTATTTTTACAATTAATTACTTGATTAATTGTTCTTTATATTACTTATATCACATTTATATGTATTAATAAAATCACTTTAATATGTATTAATAAATAAATTAAGATAATATTTTTAAGCCAACGCACCTAAATAGCGCCTTTAAATTTTCAGGTAACTCCGTTCGTCCAGCGTATCCTGGATTCATAGTAATAAACATTCCGATGGTTGGAATAAGCGTGATGATTTCACCCATGAAATCAAATTTCTTTTTCTTGGCTTTTATAGCATCGAGAACACTTTTTACTTGTACTGATACGACGGACAGTACTTCAACTGAGATCCTGTTGAATTCATCAAAGCAACCCCAAGCACCAGTTTGAGCAAGACCTGACGGTAATTATAATATTTCAGTCTCTAATCTCTATCGTATACTTAACTTTTGTATATTTTCGTATATCTAATTTGAACACATTTATGTCTACAATTTTTATAACAACTGAAGTGAAAAGTATGTTGATGATACCTTTGTAAATATTTCCACAAGACTTATAATCCATTTGTTCAGAGCAGTTAAACACATAAACCATGATACCCAGAGCTCTACCCAAGTCTTTAGTGGTCTCTGTCTTACCCGTCCCCGCCGGGCCGGCAGGTGCTCCACCCATTATCAAATGGAGACTCTGATTCAAAAAACATTGGTGATAATTTCGTATGCCTGGTACCTTGGATCTATATAAATATTATCTAGCCATGGTTATTCTTAAGAAAAAAGAAATAGTAAGTATAGTGCATTAGATGGACATTATAATAAAGAAAACGAAAATAAATAAGATTTATTTTCTCATCTATAATAACACTAATGTATTTCAAGATGAAATAATATACCTGTGTCAGAGTAATATAACATCTGTCTGTCAATGGTGTTATTACGAGACGAGGTGTATTTCCTAAGTATTCATAATCATATAGAAATTGGGCGTCACAAATATTAGCAAAACAGTGGTTCAATTTTACATCCCAACGATGTCTGAAATGCAATATTTACCAAGTTTAGTAAGAGTTTAATCTAACCACCAAAATAAAACAGTCATAATAATTCTCAAAAACTTTGAGTATGTAATACGAGTCTTAACAAAAAATTACCTCAATTGACTCTGCCACTGAAAGGCGGCTGATGTCTCTACTTTAGCTGCAATGAGCTTTGCTACTACGTCTCTTGAATGAACATCGATCGTACAAATAGTCATTATCTTCTGTCTGTCACCGACGGTCAAGTCGCCCAAAAGAAGCACAATAAGGGCATTAAGTTGAGCGATCTGTTTCTTCTGGTAATCTTTTAGAGCATTCTCATACCCTTCAAAATATTAATATAAATTTGTATATTTCAATAAAATTCCACTATTTAATATTTTGTAATCGCAAAGAACACATACCTTCTTCAAGTTTTTCAAAAGCCTGATTGGTTTCCGTAGTCCACCAAATCTGAGTGCCTACTAAAGCAGGTTGAGCGGGCCAGTCGAACACCCATTCATCGCGGGGTTTATCTTCGTAAGATTTTACACTGTGCTCAAAAATATCTCGTAAAGTGTAACGCATACAATCTGTTACACGATTTAGCCATACCTCTACCTACAAAAGTAAGAATTCACAATATTTATACACACTAGGATATTTAAAAAAGCCTTCCAAATGCCTTTACCTTTCCTGAGCAATCGCAACACGGCGCTTTGAACGGAACATGTTCTTCATTTTCCTTAGAGATCATTTCAAACGCCTGCTTACTGCCGGGCTTTGTAAATACCAATTTCGCCAAATTATCATACAATTTTGATAGATGACGACATACCGCAGGAGGATTGTTACCATTAGATAAAATATCTAGAACACCACAGTAAATAATGGTATGTAATTAATAATAACAAGCAAGGGGTGCTTAGTAGATGTAAATATGTGAATACAGGCCGTAACGAATACAATTTCTCAAATAAAAACTACCTAATAAATCTGCTGAGGAAACGAAGTAAAATCGAGGATACGCCAAGCGCTTCGTTTCCAAATAATCATTGAGAGCTTTTTCGCAAAGGTTTAATGCTGCCATAAGATCCTCTAATTTATCTAACAGTCCAGGCTTATTAGTAGCTTGAACGACATTTGGTGTAGTGCCTATATCTTTAAGCAGTTCCTGTCAAAGAATTAATAAAAATGTATGTGTTTCTATTATTTTAAATTATATTTAAATTTTTAATAAACGTTTTCTGGTTTTAAAGTTTTCAACAGCTGATAATCAAACCTTAAATGTCCTGTCAATATTATCAAATCTCTTAGAATCTTCTGGTAATTGTGCTCGTATATCGTCAGAGCCAACAAATATGCTTTCAAGATACTGCCATTTACGTTGAACTTCAAACCAAAGGGCTATTACTGCGTCAGCGGTACCAAGTTTCTTTTGCCATGCAGTAACTTCTTCTTCGTAAAAACCAATAAATTTTGATGACATCATATTTTGCACTTGGTTCTGATAGACAAATACAACATGAAAAAGACTAAACATGATAACCACAATGAATAGTTGTTGTTTAAATTCTACAAATAAAAGACATCATTTTCATCCATTACCTGATTGTCTTCTAACGTCTCAACAAGTTCTTCGCTAGCTTTAGGCAATTTGGCTCCAGTTCTATCGTGAACCAAATATTCAAATTCCATGATCGCCCAAGTAGCTTCTAGTTCCCTAAATAAATTATGAGGATTAATTTTTTAATCATCTTAGATTCACTTTAAGCAATGGATAAAAGTAGACTTCTCTTAAAGAGATGTTTTTCAGTCAAATTCATGTATGTAAATAAACTTGCTAGGGATTATTAACCATAGCAAATTATTATTTCAGACTTATAAATAAATATGATAATTTAAGAAGAGCATAATTTACTTCTCATTTTAGTTTATATCGACTACATTATAATGTACTAGTAGGTAATTACTCCGTACGGTGTAAAATTTAAGTACCTACAAAAGATAGTCGGTCTTATTCATAAAAATCTCTTATTATAGGTTTACAATGTTCATTAGCTAAAATGCTCAATAGGCCTATTAAACGTTTCATAACTTTCTTTATTCATAACGGATCAATAAACGTCTCATAACTAAATGCTTGCTATAAGCTGGATTCGTTTTATTGTGTTGTCATTCTGATAAATTCATGGACAAAATGTCAAAAATACTGGTCTCAATTCTCCGTGAATCAGTTTGACATTTGATTTGACTTTTCCGCCAAAAGCAATGATATTTTAACTATAGATATGTTATACGCTCACTAAACAACCGAAAAAAGTGTTCCGCGCTGCACACATACACACTTTTCATTCAAGGTACATGTCAAAATGATAGAAAGGGGATAGTCGATAAAATCAATAAGAAAAAAAGAGACAGCTAATGTTGTCAATTGCGCGTCAATGTAAACAAACATTAGTCTAGCGACCGATGACATATCAGAATATTAGGCAAATAATTGAAATATATTAATAAATCGAAGTATTCTGCGTTCTTACATGTGGTATGAGATCCCTTGTGTTTTATTAACTTTGGTATCATAATTGGTGCATTTCCTAAATACACAGGATGGCATTTTTTTAAATTTTGTAACAGCGTACCACTCTTCGCCATGCGGTGACACTGACTAAAGGCAATACGTCCTAATTAGGATGTTTTCGAGTTTTCACGATTGCGCGCTCATAACATATCTATAGTTAAAATATCATTGGCCAAAAGTAAATTAGTGAACAAAACCATTTTTTAACTATTGAAAAATGAATAAAAGTAGCTAAAAAGAGAGACAGAAATGCAAATAGGTTAAGCTAATAGCAGTTTAGTACAGAATTTAAACTTCAAGCTACATAAGTGTGTATTTTGTGTACTTCCTTAATCCTTTGTATTTCTACGTGTTACTTAATATTTTCTCGCGCTTATTTCTTTCCGTAGCATTAATTATTAATGACGGAGTTGGTCAGGGTTTGTTGAGAGGGTTTCCGCCATTGAAAACAAAAATACAGATACCAACACAAACTCTAAAGAGCAGGCAGCATGGGAAGATTTATTCAACAGGTGTCTTTAAATAAATACAGTGCATTATTAGTGTAAATAAAGATTAAACTGTAATATTGTTCACAGTTTTCACTGCATGTGCAAAGGGAGCAAAAATTGAATATTACGAGATGAAAAATAAAATGCTTTAAAATAAAATATATATTTCTTTTATTAATTTACAATATTATATCATAGGTACTTTTAAAATACAATTTTTAAAAACTTTGAATGTCTTATTTATTTATATCTAATCAAAGTCCTACAAAAATTTCAAGCTTCTAGTTTTAAAAATGACATAATTTCAATACCAACTTTCATCCCCTATTTCAACCTCTTACATGCCGTTTTTCGCCTTAAAAAGTAGCCTGTGTTCTTTCTCAGACTTTAGACTATCTGTGTACTTAATTTCATTTAAATCGGTTCAGTAGTTTTGGCGTGAAACCGCGACAGACAGACATTTACTTTCGAATTTATAATATTATATTAATAATTTATTATTTTTTCTATCCATAGTTAAAATGCTCATCAATAAATGCTCGCAGGAAAGTACTGTTTCCTACTCTTCCTCTTTCACTCATATTAGTAGGTGCTTCAAAGCCATTCTCCTGAATAATATGAATGTCATCATCATTTTCTGAAATAAAATAACATTTGTAAAAAATATTGCTTACATAAATAGTAATATACATGTGTTGATGTAAAGTTATGATAATATGATTAAAATTACCTGGAACTGTGTCCTGATGATCTATTGCAATATTATGCAAAACTGCAAGAGCCACATATGTAGGTTTTACGTTACGCATGTGAACGGTGTCTCCATACAACAAGCTTTGAAACCGTTGCTTCCAAACACCAAAGCCAATGGCGGCTATAGTTTGGGGAGCTTGCATTATATCATATATGGTATCTTGGTTTGATACACAGCAAAAAAATAATTTTAAGCAATGTTTTACAATTACGCAATGTCACTAGACACCAAATAAAATAATCTCACTTCAAGTTTAATCAAATTATCAGCTGTCACTGATGACAAGACGACCATCTTGTCCTTTATTAAAGGTTTATAGTAGGCTTATAGTAGGCCTCAAGCTACTATAAGTTACAGAGCCGTTATTGAATACTTATAGAGCGTTTTAACACTATTGAACGTTTATGAATAATGTTTTTGAGAATTTGCTTATTAACAAGCTAATAAAGCTTCTATATTTTTTTATGAATAAGACCGAGTGTGTACAAGTACCTACAAGAGGTAGTGAGTAGATATAACTTTACAATTTAGGTATTATTTAAATGAAATCTTCTGATTTAAATAAAATTAGGTATCATTTACTTGAGTGTTTTCTCCATAGCAGCTTCTTTGACAGATTTATCCACGATAGTTTTAACTTCTTCCTCGTATTTGTGTAGGTTTAACTCTAATAAATCTGCTAGGGTAGTATCATCATCGATATGGAATTTCACCTGGCAAATGGTAAATGATTTTAGAATGGAATCTATTAACTACATAAATATAGATAAGCAGACACTACATTTAGTACTTACGTGATATTTTTCTTTATTTTTCTTTTGTACATACGTATCGTACATTCTCTTAATTATTTACAATTATTTACAATTACTACATAATATTTATTATTTATGCTACTTAGAGAAATATTTACAAAATATATTCGGATAAAATAAGATTGTTAATCTGCATGCTACACTGAGATGTTCCTTTTGTTGGAATCAATTGCAGTCCATTTTCTCGTATTTCTTGTACTGTATAAGATCTATTTAATTTCTGATACTTATTTACTGTAATGCATTCTTGCAACTTTGGTCTTCTAAAATCTTGTAGTTGAAGGTATTTTTTATACTCAGCTCTAACAGTTTTCTCAGTTAGTTGTTTGCTACTATTTTCTAATGAGTCATTTGATGAATGAGCTACATCATCTAAGGTTTTGAAATCATCTAAGATGATTTCGGTCAGCGAAACACGATTATGTATTTTATTTTTAAGTGAGAATGGTGAAGATTGAACATGCTTAGTTTCGATGGACAAGATGAATGAGTGTGCGGCTTTCTAATATAAAATAAATATAACTAATTAGAGTATAGTTACATAAAGAAGAAGTTGAAATAAAAAATGATATAACGTTATAAAACATTTACCTTCGTTGCCATCATCAATTCGACCCAATGTCTATCTTTAATAGATGGGTTTTGTAGATCAGTGACAGCGCGTAAGGAGGTCATTAGGTTCTTTATAGTTCCTTCTATTGAGAGATACGGTTCCCTAAAATACAGTAACATAAATATTAGATATCGTAGAGTTCTATGAATCATGACATCACAAAAATTAAGTAACCATAGCTCACCATACTCTCATTTCTTTATCTAATTGCCTCAAGTCTTTAGTGAAACGTTTACACTCTTGGTCCATACCGTCGGCATCTATTTTCTTCCAGGGTGACTTCTTCCAAAACTCTATGGTACCCATTACTAAATTATAGTAATCCCAAAGTTGCTATAATATTATTTAATATTTATTAGCTTATAACATAAATGCAGACAAAAGTTTATAAAAAAAATATTTAACCTTAGCTAGCTTCAGTTCACGTCTACATTGCTTCAAATTCTTCTCATCTGGTGGTTGAATATCGAATAGTCCACAAGATTTCTTCAAATTTTTAACTATTTCTTCGAACTGTTCCAACTCCTTGTGAACTTTGTCAATTTGCCTGTATGGTTCTTTACATTTTTCAAGGAAAATCTGTAGCAAAGATTTATAAAACATGACAAATATATTTTTTTTTCACAAACTTGTGCACCACCTGACCGGTTTTGGCCATGGTAAGACTAGTCAGAAGTCAACTTCACAAACGATATTATAGTGCACAAGCGTGCACGTAAGTGTAAGTGCATACTCTGTTCCTGCAACTCTCATACTCCAGACCAACTGCTTATCATTGAGATGCTCTACAGGGTAAAACACAACTTCCCAACTGAGACTTTTCTTAACCAAAAAACATGCTAAACTAAGCCTGACCAGATATTCAAACCCAAAATCTCCAACTATAGAGCAGGTAGCAAATATTTTAATCACATGCTTACCTCCTTCATCTTAAATTGATCGCGGTACATGGCGATGCGCAGGTTGATGAGGGCGACGCGCTTGGCGATGAGCGCGGCCTGTGCCGCCTGCATCGGCGCCACCTCATTCTTCATCACCGTCGCCTGCTTTACCAGGTTACGCCACTTCTCAGGTAAAACATCCAGCTAGATAACATTATTATTATATAACATGGGAAAAAATGATTTTTCAATTTTATTTTGATTTTTATCCTCGGCTTTAGTTTTATCCAACTCGCATTCAAAGGAGATCTTATATCTGGCACGTTAAAAAGTGAGATATGATTTGTAATCGTGGTCAAAGTATCAGGTCATGGGAGATACTTTTAAAATACAAATATTTACGTTAAGCTAAGTAAATATTATTGTAAGAATATTTTTTTAAGAATATTATTTAGTTAGTTTATTGTTTTTACCAAAGAAAAGTCTTACCAAAGTATATACCGAATATTGATGAGATGGCGTATATTTCTTATATCCAGAGGAAGCGTTAGGAATATTATAAATATTAACATATAAATTAACATGAATATAATAATAAACGTACAATAAAAAAAATTATCGATTTATAAATAGAATATAAAATAAATAAATATCAATAATAAGATATTTAAAAAATACATTCAAAATTTCAGCCTTTTCAATTTACCAACATTTTCGTTACCTAGTCTTTTAATTATGTAAATGAAATTCTTAACTATATTTGTTCTTATAAGGCAATTTACCTGTTCATACGTCTCTTCAGGAAATTCCACGCCATATTCCTTAAGAACGTAAATAATATCTCGAAGAGGTTCAAACATCTGATCTGTGCCGGCATCCATTTTAGCTTTGACCTCATTTAGAACACCCATTACTTTCAACAAGCCCTCGTAGTCATCCTCTTCTAACTCCACTGATAATTCTTTAGACGCATATGTAATGAACTTCTCTAGATCATTAAGACTGAAAATAAACAACGATTTAAAATAAAGGTCAAAAGCAATATTTTTAATAAAGTGTACCATGTCTTGTTTAAATGTTAATTTTATTGAATCAATTTTTTTGTATTTCACCTCGTCTGTACATGATCCTTTAGATTCTGTTTATATAAATTACTCCATTTACAAATAATATTCATAATTGCTTGATTAAGCCTCTTCAGATCTAATTTCAACCAACCATTGCATAAATATTCTGACGGCAGCGCAGATACTTCAGCGTACATAGCATTGAATTTATCTATCTATGAATAAAACAAAGTAAACTATTAAAAATTTTACAACGAGAAACTACAATTTTAAATTAAATGTTGATCCCAAAAAAAAAATCAAAAAGTATCATTTCATAAATTACGCTCAAAATCAATATCGAATCACAATATTGAAATTAAATAAAAAAATAGCATAACTTGGTTCGAACTTTCTTGTACATAGTTCAATTTTAAATAAAAAAAAATATAATTAAGATACGTCTTACGGCTTACCTCTTTCTGATATTGCTCAAGCTTCGGCTTAACTTCAGGCGGGTCGCAGCCGTTGTCAAAGCGATACTTGTCGAACTCCTCCGGAGGAATCACTCGCCCGTACTTCAAGAATCCCGCCAACACTTCTTGCCTATCTTCCAACCATAGTGATGCGTATTTCTCATATTTCTAAAACGAAAACTTAACCATATTTATTATTCTTCAAAATAGGTTTATATATCGTATCTTACTTACTATTACGCCATGAAAAGAGTAGGAAAATCTGTACTAGACCACCGAAAATTGATTATGATTCTTAATGATTCACATTGTTTTATTTTTACAATGTAATGAATCTTGACAATAATATCAACTTACCGAGGCATATTGAACAACATCTGTGATACTATTCTCGACTCTTTTTAAGATATCATGGTACAAATCGATCATGGCATCTTCTTTCTTTATATCATCTGTAAATAGTAAAAATGATTAAAACAAAACATTATTATCTTAACATTATTCCATAATCAAAGTTAGATATAAAAACACATGAGGATTTTTTAAATTAAAGGCTCAAGAGTTTATATTTAAGTTATCCTCAAATACATAATTTAAATTGTTTACAAAACCTTCATAAGTGGCTATCGGCACAATAGGATCAATGCGAGGGAACATGTTCGCTTGGAGAAACATATCCTTCATCATCTCTTTAAGCGTGTCGTACAAACCATCGGGGTCGTCGATGTCCAAAGATGGAGAGAAATAAATATCTGTGTAAAAAGTGTACCAATTAAGTATCACTTTAAAACCTATTTAACCTTAATAGTGGGTAATTTCAATGTATTTCATAAAAAAATATTAATGTTTTGCTCATATAAAGATAATTTGCAAAGATATCATTCAACGTACAAATAAACAACCTTGAATTGAGTCTTCAATCCAATGTTCAAGCCAAACTGATAAAGTAGAAGAAGCTTTTTTGTCAATTTTATGGAGCTAAGGATAGTAAATAATTAAAATAATAAAATAGGAGAAGTTCTCTTTTTTTAGTATACCAGAAATAAGATACGTCCCGTACAAATTGGATGTTCTTGTCTAAATCAATAATATACGAGTAAGAAATTAAGCACATTTAACAAACCTGGATCCCTTAGCTCTGCCACAACTTCCAAGAACGCTACTCTCGGCCCTTTCTCCAGATCAGTATTCTTTTCAAATAAATTCAAGCTCGCCTGAATTGCTTTCATGACTTGATTAGAAACCTTAAATATTAAAATTGTATAATTATACATTGAAACCTTAAAAAAATAATGTTTACATATTTTTACTTTGATATAAAATTATTTCAACTGCATAAGAAAGGTATATTTCCAATATATAATCAATTAAAACGCATACCAATGAGTCCACATATTGCACGTAAGCTGGCCAACGAGCAGCTCGGAATGCTTCTTCTTCCATTTCTCGGCGTTCCTCCTCGATATCAGCTAACTCTTCGGGATCCAACTCTTCTTCTTCTTCTGCAGGCGATTCTACTTCCTCTCCTTATTTGACAGGGACAGTAAAATTGTTATGGTATATGTTAGAAAATAAAATAAAGTGCGTATTAGTTTAATATGTGTTAATCTGCATCTACCTATACAAAATTCAAATTTAGTTGAAGGCTAGTTTTTAGATTTTCGTCTTTCTTTTTAGGAACGCATCAAGAGAAATCTACTGGACAGACTGTGATGGGATTTGGTATGATGACAGCTGGTTATCCGAGTCGACGTTTAGGATACTGTTTAGTCTTATCTTTCCATAGAAATCTATGTCATTGAAATCAACCAATTACAATTGACAAATGACAACTACAATCTGAACTAACCTGCGTCACGACGCTCCTGTCTTTCAAGCTTTTCAGCTTCCTTAGCCTCTTTCTTCAAACGTCGTGCTGATCTTCTCTCAAGCTTAGCTTGAGCTAATTCTTCCTTTTCTCTGATCCTCTCTTCTTTGGCTATTCGCTTTGCTTCTCTTTCTTCCATCATTTGTTGTATTTTCTTAGCCAGAGCAAGCCGTTCTTCTTCATCCAATGTTGTCTCATCAATTTCTTCCAATTCTTCTTCCTCTAAATCCGACTGAAATATATCTTATTTAGAATATTATATTTATGAAGAAATATTAAAAATAATCTTATAATACATTTTTCGTACCTCTTCTTCTTCTATTATATTGAAAAACAATTTATAATTTTCTTTCAATATTTGTTGGAACTCGGTGTGACTTTGTAGGATATTATTGCGACTGAAAAATGCACAAATAATTTATATACATATATTAAATGTTTGATTCTAATAATTAATATTTTATATAATTTTAACATTGCTTTTGTTAATATTTACTCTTAAACTTACCGTGTAATTAATCTAGGATGCCTCTCATTAACCGCAAGCAACTCAAGCTTTTCAGGATTCTCTTTACGATTGTGCAAAGGTTTGTCGCCCCAAGCTGCGATATTAGACAAACCTCGCCTCACGTTATTTTGAGCCGTTAAAACTCGTTCTTGCAAAGTATTTATTGCTGTATATACTTCTGCCATCCACTCGGTAACTAAATATAATAAAAGCAACCATAAAAATTGTACTTAAGCAGTATTCCAAGAAAAGTTTTCCACAGTGAAACTACTATCAATAATGAAAAAATATATCATATATATTATATATGCAGAATATATTATACTAAATTTAAATGTGAAAAATGATAGATATACGTACAATCATCGTTCCAGGTCAGCTCCTCGACGCCCCTACCTAGCAGATGGTCTATTGCTGATATTTCCTTTTCTATCAAAGCAACCTCTGTTTCATGGCTGCCTTCCCGTATGGCGTTGTACCATGCAATAGCTCGGTTGAGACGATTCATGTCATACTACACATAGGAAACATTACATTTTAAATATTACATATTTCGTGGCCTTACTCTTTTTTTCAATGTCTAAACACAGCTACAAGAAAATAATAGTTTTGTTAAGTATTTTATATAGACCTGTAATTTTTCATTTCTTGCATACAATTCTAATCCATCTTGCGGTATACCTTGCTTCTCCAAATATTTCAGATATCTGATTTCTCGTAATAACATAACTAACTGAAAACAATAATATATAGTTAATAAACAAAAATATTGACAAATAAAAAAATATAATAACTCCACTGCGTAAACTGTGAAGTAAAAAGAAGTGAACTTTATCACACACACACACACACACACACACACACTCGTCATTTTTTTGTATTTCTGACTCTAAATTACATAATATTACATGTAAAGATATCATACGTTGTATCATATATATTTTAGAGTCATTTGTAAAACACTTTATTTTGAGGTGGCGCCAAAAATCTTTCATTTTAATTTTTATAACTTTTACAATTCTCAAGCTAAAATCCATCGAACTGTTTAGGTTACAGAACCCTTCTGGCGCAGTCGGGTAACAAACTAACCCTAGAATAACGAGATTTAAATTGATGAATTCAAATAAGTTTGTTTTACCTCAGAGCTAAAATTATTCCTAACAAACGGTGGATCGCGGTATATAAGATTCTTGGCCAAATGCGTTTTGCAAATGTTGGGCACCGTCGCGCACCACTGCTTGAACTGCCGGTCTTCCAGCTGGTTCAAGTAGCCGAGCATCTCGTGGTGCTTCTGCTTTAAATAAACTGCATTCTCACACTCTGTTATGCTGTAATACCCAAACCGTATAAAAATATATTTAAATTTTATTTGATTACGTTCATGATTTAATTGGTTGCAAAACGACAGCGATGAAGCTTGTAAGCATAATATTATGTAGGTACGTTTTGGACTCATGAACTTCAAGAAAAACTTAATAATTAAACTTGGCTCTACACGAGATCTCTGCACTTGCAGCCTTACAAATTACAATCTAGCTACTACTACACCACCGAGTCTGCAGTCAAGCAGAATATTATAATAAATATTTTAAATAACACAAATTGTCTCATCTGTAAGCTTATGAACTTTTTAAATATATATGTATTAGATTTCAATTAACTCATAAATGGCAACTGAAAAAATATTTTATCTTACTTACGGATCCTCAAACAAAATGAAATCTTCCATCGGAGCTTGAATCCTTCGTCTCAATTTATGGATCCACCAAAGTATACCGCTTATTGGAGGCAAATATGGGTCTACCATTGGCCTTTCTACTCCCTTTGGATTCATTTTCTGCAAGTATTTTCGTATTTTTTAAGATATTCTTTATCATATTATAAACGTCTTCGTCATATTATTGTATATATTTTTGTTTAACATTTAACTTTTAAGTCATATCGCCTATTATTATGTGTACTTACCGCCATTTCTTCGTCATATATCTGTTTAACAGAATCCAAGTTTGAATGCATAAAGTCAAGCAATTTCGCTACTTTTGGCTTCAATTCATTCTGTATTAGCGGACGTCGGTATAAATCACCAACTATTTGGAAAAACTAAAAATAAAAGCAAATTAACTACTACATGTAGATTGTAGACATAATATTTCTTTCTCTCTACTGAAAGGCTACCTAGATGGTACATACATCGCTCTGTAGCAATAAGGCGGCCTTTTGTACTATTTTTCTTCATGTGTTTCAACTATGTAATGTAAAATTATGGTGATATAAAATATTTGATATAAGTATATAAGTAATATGTACATTTTGTTTATGACTTATTAGTTATTTGTACACAATATTAGGTAGGATTGAAAAAAGGATAGATTAACCCTGATATCAAACGGTTCACTCGAATGACTATTCACTCGGGTGAATGCTTCATTTTTCTTTCATTCTATGTTCACACGGCTGAAACGGAATGACATAGAAAAGAATATTCACTATTTCTTTAAATATGCCATCGAAAGAAGTCGTGCGTCGTGGAATTAGTTTGATTTGTGATCATTTAATCTAAGATTTGACAAAAAAGAAATAAAGAACAGGTCGAGGTGGTGGGTGTGGACATGCACTGAATGATATGTATGAGCTTCAAATTCATTGTCGAGGGAACTAGCCGTTGAAGATCCTGATTCATAGAGTAATCGTCTTCGAATTGATGGAAGTAAATTTGAAGAACTTCTACTTCTTGTTGCTCCGTTAAGAACGAAAAAAATATTTTAATTTATAATATTATGTACCTACAAACAATACAACCTACGTTTATATTAATGTTGTTACAATTGTTTGTATATCAAAATATTAAAATATGTTACATACTACATCATACGTATTTCACCCACCTTATAAAAATGTTCTAAATCATTACATTCATCGAGGCCTTGTGAAAATAAAGACGCGAGTCGTCTATCGACGTCCTCCAACACGACCATATGTTTGTCGTAGTCGGCCAAGAACCTCATATCCTCGGGATCCGCCGGGTCGTACGTTATATTGCCGAGGTTCTGATATATTACTGTATACTCATCTAATACCTGAAATGTAACACCACGTCTAAATTTTGGGAAATGCGTTAACGCATACCACCAGTATACGTTACACACTGGTGGACTGGTAGACCGACACCCATTAAGTTTCTTGGCTTCGCGCCTGGCCGTATTACCCGACGCTATGGGACCCCGGGACAACAAGGTGAAGGCACATTGTAAGGGAATATATTTATGCTTACCTAGAGATTATTATAATGCGAAGTAAGTTCCTACCTAAATAATTCAGGAATTCAGGTGAATGAGATTGATAAGACATAATACTAACGTTTATAATTGTAGTTTTTTTATAACAATAATAATGTTCACAGGCTGAACTTAAATCAACCACTATACCTTCATACATTCCGTACTCAAAATCTTGCCCCTTAGCCCAGAAAATTCCACTTTCTCCAACTTCAATATTTCCACTGTAGCTTCGACAATATTTTCAATCATTTTAAGTCTTTTCATATACGAATTAAACCGCATGAAAACTCTATCGAAGTCAAAAGACCAGCGTACAGGCATCACGCCAGCGGGGAAAAAGGTATGCACCTTATCACGATTCATCTCATATGTTTCTCTAGAAAATAAAAAAAAATCGTAATCTGTTTCTCTCAAGTTAGCAAATATATTTTAGGCATCGACTAACTTTGTTTCGTAAATATATTTAAATGTCAGTTTTATTATATATTCTTTGATGTCAGTCTGAAGTTTTATTATAGTAAAGATTTATTTTAATAGAACAGCTCAATGTTTATGCTAATGCATGGGTTTCGTAAACTGAAATGTAAAGTAATTTTTCATACATGAAATGAAGAGAAGAAGAGTGAGCTTACATAAAATGATTGAGAATGCCCATAGCCTTCCTCAATTTCAATAACTGCTCGTCTGCATCGCCTTGAAATATCGAGGTAGGATCGATAGAGTTGGTGCATTGTTGAATAACTAGGTTGCATACTTCACGTAACAATGCTAGAAACATATCGTTATTATAACACAAAACGAAGGATAAAGGAACACTTGATAAAATTTTAAGTACAAACCTGTACAAGGCCAATTAAAATTAAAAACGACAGTAAAAAAATTAAACCGACTTCAAAAAATCAGCACTAAAAAGAGAAAAATCTAAACTAAAAAGTAGAAAATAATACTTTTAAGAACTTTGTTAATTTTGGAGTCGGTGCCAGCCAGGTATTTTGATTATGTTTACAAATTGATAGATTAATCGAATATGTATCTATTTAGGGTTATTTTGCTTTGGCTGGCACCGACTCCAAAATTAACAAAGTTCTTAAAAGTATTATTTTCTACTTTTTAGTTTAGATTTTTCTCTTTTTAGTGCTGATTTTTTGAAGTCGGTTTAATTTTTTTTTTAAAAATAACTTATTTTTCCATTTTTAGTGTGCCTTTTATTTAGCTGATTTAATTATAGTGACTTACTATATGTCACTAATTTAAAATCTGTTTAAGCTTTATATTAAACAACGAGCATACCTATTAACGTATGTAACGTAATAGTAATTAATTATCGGGTCTACCGAAAGGGGGGGGGGGGGGTGTTGGTGTCCAAAGAGTACTCGATCTACGACTACTGTAGCTGTAACTAAACTACGAGCTCATCTTTATGTTTACATTCCCCATACGAAATAGTTTAAATAAACCACGTCCATTATTCCACCTAACTCCTAGAGGTTAATGAGATTTACCTTCTACTATCATATTAACGTAATAGCCTGGAAGAACACAACTATCAGTCTATATGTATGTATAATTTTAAAGGAATTTCCTTTCAACTCCTAGCCGTTGAGGAGTTGTACCTTCCATCATCAGCTTATCCACATGAGATGGTAATTATCAGATGCAAATTCTTAAAAAACTTTAGAAAATATATGAAAAATGTACTAAGTGCCTATAAAATTTAAGAGTTGCCATCGATTTCCCTAGGATCCCATTATCAGATCCTAACTTGGTGACAATGGGAACATCTTGGAAGTATACCCTACCAAACAAAAAATAAATTTTTGATATCGGCCCACAATTGACGCATAAATCGGTGAACACAGATAAACAATAACATTTGAAGAATTCTACCTTCCATCTTCAGCTCATCACATGAGATTACGATTTTCAGACGCAAATGCTTGAACAGCTTTAGAAAATATATAAAAAACATTATAGGTGCCTATAAATTTTGAAAGTTGCCCTGGATTTCCCTGGGATCCCATCATCAGATCCTGATTTTGTGATAATGGGACCCCCTCAGAACTATACCCTACCGAACAAAAGAAAAATTTTTGAAATCGGCCCACAGTTGGCGGAGAAATCGGTGAACATACATAAAAAAAAAAAAAAATACATACATCGGAACATATAACCTCCTCCTTTTTTGAAGTCGGTTAATTATTCTAAAAATAGGTACTGTATCCATAGTGATGGATTTTTTCCAAAAATGTTTGTAGGAACAAACTAGAGGCTATTAATTAAACGATTTTTTTTTAAATATATTTTCAATTAGCCAAATATCACAAAATATACACAATCATAATATATATATATATAACTGAATTGTTTACTCATTAAACATGGACTTACGTATTAATTTCTCCACGTTACAATAGTATCGTGAATTGCCCCAAAGCAGCCCAATACAGTGGAACATTGGTCTTATTAGAGCTTTAGCATCAGAGAAATCCGTGCCTTCGAATGTCTCAAAGTGTTGTATTAATGGTTTTTGATACACGTAAATATCCCTGCACTCTACAATAGCTGAAAGTATCAATCAAATGAATCATTACTAGCAGTTGCACATTAGATTTTAGAAGTTATTGAGTAAAGTTGCATACTACAACCAGTTCTCACTAAAACAGAAGCAGCGAAAATGACAACTTACTCTCTATCATTTTGTTCAATGTTACATTATCTAAATCGAGAACCTCGTTTTTAAAGCTACTTAAGAATAGGAAAACGTATAAGGTATGTTAATTAAGTAACGGTAATTTCAAGCACATGGCATATAGATACTGTTCATTTTTAATCGACTTCAAAAAAGGAAGAGGTTTTATGTTCTATTGTACATTTTTACAGAAATTGATCTTAAACTCACCTGCTACGACATTAGTGAGCATGGACTTGAAGCAAGCGAGGTAGACGCTACGCGTGGACTCCAGGTAGTGCGCCATGCGCTTCACCCGAGGGTCCCGCAACTGGGAGTATATACCTTCTAAGTTGCGCAATCTGTGCGCGTAGAATTCTATGTCCGCAATAGGCAAAGGAAACTTAGTCCTTTTAAATGCTATAAATAAGAGAAGATAAGCAGTAAAAACAATTCATAAGCATGCGTGCTATATTGTGAAATTTGGGTAAGAACATTTTTCCCACCTATATACGAATCTTCTTGTATAAGATCGTGAACTTGTTGAGCCCATTTTATTATTGCTCCTTCGATGTTTGTTTTCAAATATAAGTCAACATCTTCGGAATCGCTAAAATAAAAACAATCCAACCTTTCTAAATATCCAACTACATCATAAATAATAATGAGCAATTACATAATAAGACGACAATATATTTCTCTACCTTTCCTTCAACCTTGCTTCAGCGTGAAAAATATTTTCTACTCCCTCTGGCATTGCGAGCATTATTTGGCTGGCCATTTCCCCTTTAAGCTACGGTAGTTATCATATTTATAAAAAATCTTATAAATTGAAATGTTAAAGTTATCATTATCATCATTACAAAATAAGTAAGTAATATTATATTTCTAAATTGTACAAAATATTTATGTTCTTGACGTGAGAGGGTGTTGAATTGTCAATAATTAAGGACTAACCGAAAGCTGCAGGTTACCTGATGCATTAAGTTTCTCAACTCGTTTACATGCCTTCTCATATCATTCTTCACTATTTTAGGCCAACCTTTTTGATTTTCAGGATTACAAAGCAAAGGGCCTATGACTTCATCCGCCATTATACTTAAATCCATGAGTACATTTCCCGAAATTTCACCAATTGTTAGCGCCTACAATATTATATTTTAATACTTGCTAGCCCATTAAGGTAACCGTAAACTGTAAAGCCAATTTATATAATAGTTGTTCAAAATTACCTTACGAAAATTCGTTTGTGTTATTTTGTCGTCAATATTCCGCAAAAAATAAATCATTTTCCCTCTACTTATTGGCGGAAAGTTTGTGGCACATGTCAACAGCCCCGCTGTGTTCATACGAAATACAATAATATCGAACTTGGGCATCTCGAAGAATTTGAATAATATATGCTGAAAGATATTTAAGTATATTAGTAATCTGCTCATCAAGTCAAATTAAATATTAAATAAACTTGCAGTAAAGAATTAGGTAAAACTCCTGAAGTAGAATTAAATTCATTGTTTTAAATGAAGTTTTTTTTTATGCAATTGGAAGCAGTTTGGTTTAATTTAACTTAAGTAGTTTGAAAATAATAAAAATATCACTTAGATTATCCATCAGAAATAATGAATGAAAAATGTGTCCTCGACACTTGCGGAAAGTGCAACTGGTGAGAGCTGCGGCCTTTGCTTGGTTTGACTCTGAACTCGAGTCTCGAGGTATCTAAAAAAACGCACTGTCTACGCCTTTAGTAAAGCCTTGCTTCTTAGCGGCGTACAAATTAAGCAATAATAATGGCGGCCAATCTCATTGAGACTAGCCAACAACGCAGGAGATATTATGGTGCACGAGTGTACGCGCACACACGAGTGCGCTCTGTATACCTATCACTCTCATACTCCGGTGGAACGACTACTCGACACGACCAATGAAAGCTAAGGCGCAGGACCGACGGCTTTACGTGCTCTCCGAGGAGCGGGTATGACACACCGCCAACTTCCCAACTCCGTGCTGTTACTGAGACTTACTAAACAGAAAGGATCAATAACTAAACTTGGCACAACCCGGGACTCGAACCCAGGACCTCTCGACATGTGGCCTTGCAT
This sequence comes from Boloria euphrosyne, assembly GCA_951802675.2. Classification (NCBI taxonomy): domain Eukaryota; kingdom Metazoa; phylum Arthropoda; class Insecta; order Lepidoptera; family Nymphalidae; genus Boloria; species Boloria euphrosyne. The sequence goes on from OX637888.1 coordinate 5,067,808, forward strand.
GCTAGTCACTACACCACCTAGGCTAATAAAGTATATTTATAACTACATATTATAGTTCAGACAATTTACCCTCTCATCTCCTGTAATGAATTTTGTCCATTTTTCAATTTTTTGCTTGAGAGACTTTAAAATATATTCGCTCATAAACTCTAAGCGAGTATCAACATCTTCCTTCTATAAAGCAAAAGTTATCTTTATCTTATTTTATACATATTAGCTTTATCTCTATATTTTTCTTATGATTTGCTCAAGAACATTATTTTTTCTATACGCAATTATCCTCATACATAAAATCATGATAGTTTTGAAAGGCATATGCATTGTACAGTCCGAAAACCCGCAATTGGATGGTCGTCGGCGGACTATGATCCCACCACACTGGCCAAATGCGGGTTGGCGCCACAGGGCTATTTTTGAATTAAACAGGCCTGTGCTCATCAGTGGGATTAACATTAAAAGGGCTAAATACAATTATTTATAAACAAGATTCAAAGTGAGACAAATAATACTTATTGCTGAAATAAAATTTTAAATAAAGTTAATATAAATTCTGGAGTATATTCTATTTATAGTAAAGTAAACATAAATTGATTAAATACTTACATCACCCATCTTGACAAAGAACACAGTTATAATAAAATTAAATTAAATTATCAAAAATTCTTCATTATTGACAGAATTTTAACAGAAATATTTGTTTAATTATTATTTATATAGCTACAATTATCAATCTACAATTATCTTAGAAAATAACATTTATACTTTCCTATTTTTAATGATGCTCTGACAATTTTATTAAAGCGTTGCATAGCAACAAACCAAATTTCGAATTATACGTTTTTGGAATCCAACTGTAAAAAAATGCCGCTTCCATAATAACACTTGTGAAATGTTAAAAACGCTTAACCATGGAGGATAGAGACCAGGAGAACCATCGCTTCATACTAAAGCATTACTCGCCTGTCCCTGAAAATTTATAAAATTTATAACGCGCTGTCGTCGGTAAGTAGTATTTGTGAAGTTAGCTGTTTATGAATATTGTCACTATTGTGACAACGTGAAGTTAGGCATTGAGACAACATAGCGATCGCAGCGCCTCCTTAGTTCGACAATATTTCTGAGACACTACATTCTAAGGCGATGGTCCTCCTGGTCTCTAATCTCCATGCGCTTAACAATAAACTTCTGTTCTTAGAAGTCAGTCAGACAACTATCTGGCATTAGAAATTACATTTTCGTAGTTGCGTTAACTCGTAAGTCGTACCCCATAGAATAAGTATTTGCATTAGTCTGTTCAGCAACCCCCTGGGTGTGTGGTCTGCTTTGGCAAACTTGCCGCCGGGGGGTCGTGGTTGAAAGCGATCCTGCGAAGTTTCATGAAAACGGTAGGTTTTGTTGGGTTTTAGTGCGTAGGCTTATTCTACCTTACATATCATGTACGCAACCACCTACATATTTACACATTTTATGTTTGCAAAATACGCATAACACCTATATTTTAATTTTTATACTCGGATTATATGATATTTTTTTTTCTAAAATCTATGAATCGTAGCTATCTATGAATATCAAGTGGATTCAACAATTTAAGAGAAATTAAATATAATTTAAATAAAAAATACATGATAATAAAGTTATTATCAATTTTTTAATTACGTTTACAGACGCAATACATTCTGTCCACTGACCTCTATATTTATATATGTAGCAATATACTCTATGCCTCTATAATACCACTGGACTGGCTGTTCCAAGCGTTTGACAACAATTTTTTTGTGTCCATCATGGAGATTAGAGACCAGGAGGACCATTGCCCTAGAATGTAGTGTCTCAGAAATATTGTCAAATTAAGGAGGCGCTGCGATCGCTATGTTGTCTCAATGCCTAACTTCACGTTGTCACAATAGTGACAATACTCATAAACAGCTAACTTCACAAATACTACTTACCGACGACAGCGCGTTATAAATTCTACAAATTTTCAGAGACAGGCGAGTAATGCTTTACTATGAAGCGATGGTTCTCCTGGTCTCTAACCTCCATGGTGTCCATTTGAAGCGCCACTAGCGAGAGTCCCGAGAACTAATTTTGACGTATATTGCAAATGACAGCGAGAAGTGTTTGTTTACTGTAAAGTAATTTTGCATTTTCGTTGTTAATATAACATAAATAGTAATTATGATGACACGGTTATTGATTAATAAAAATAAAAAAATAAAAATCTTTATATCGACATCATTAGTTTTAGTACCACGAACTCTCGCTACGTCCGACAGCGGCGGACAGCGCCAAAATGGCGAATATCAAGCAGCCACAAAAGCACGTTGACAACAGCCAGTCCAGTGGTATTATAGAGGTCAGCGATTCTGTCAGTTTCAGTATATTCTTTATACTATGGTATTATTGGCTGCATAACTCTGCCTTTGCCTTTCCCTATGATTGGGAAAAATTATTTAAAAAAAAAATGTCGTATTATGTTTTCTGTGCTTATGTCTAAATCTAATGTCTATTTTCGCGCCAAACAGCCAAAGATAGTATTTCTATTTACTATTTGTCAAATAAATAATAATTATAGAAATCTGTTTACAACTGTATAATTTTTAATTAAGGTATCGTTCGCGTTTAAATTTAAAGCTTCAAAGTATGGAGGGATTTGATGATCCCGGTGTGTTTTTCTCGGATAATTTTGGTGTAGAAGAAAATGAATCACAAGATCAAATTAACCTACAAGCAGTTAAAAAGAAGTTTAAAGAATTTATTCGACAATTTCATACCGGAAATTTCAACTATAAATATAGGTAACACAAACATATTTTACGATACAAAACAAATAGTGAGATTGTCTTGTAAATAATAATAAACCTTATCTATTTTAAGGGATGCTTTAAAACGTAACTACAATTTGCGCCAATACTGGGTTGAAATACACATTGAAGATCTTTCAAGTTTTGATGAAGTATTAGCTGAGAAGCTCTATAAAAAACCAACTGAACATTTACCTATACTAGAAGAAGCGGCTAAAGATGTATGTGTTTTTTATTTCTTATATCTTTAGTAAGTTATTTAAGTTATAACTTATAACTTATATATGTTTCATCCGTTACTTAATTTCAGCTAGCTGATGAACTGACTGCTCCAAGACCAGAAGGTGAAGAAAAAGTTGAGGACATACAAGTGCTATTGTTGTCTGATGCTCATGCTTCTAATTTACGAGAACTTAAGGTTAATTTCTTTCCATACATTATTAAAAGCAATTCATAAGCTATTTAGCAATTATAATCATTAATTAATTAAAAAAATATGTTTATTTAGTCTGAAACAGTCTCAAGACTTGTGAAGATCCCAGGCATTGTGATATCAGCATCAGGTATTAAAGCTAAGGCGACAAAAATATCAATTCAATGCAGGTCTTGCCGAAATGTGATTCCAAACTTGCCTGTAAAGCCTGGGTTAGAAGGCTATGTCATGCCAAGAAAATGCAACACGTAAGTATAAATTTTATGTGTTTACAATAGATTAATAAATATAGTTTATTTCTTTTATTCATTTCACAGATAGTTTTAGGCATGAAGTATAGATACCAGGAGTCTTCTATTTTTTGCCACTGGCTGGTGCAAGTGTTCAGGACATACCAATATTATTATTACATTGGCTTGCGAATGTAGAATTTAATTAATGAAATAAATATAAAATATTCATTTATATTTTATTTATTTACAATTAGTTGTAATAAAAAGAAATGGGAAGGTGTTGTGCTGTTCATGGTGGCCAAAGGCAAGATAATAATTCTAATTTTTGCCACTAGTTGCGCTGTTCAGGGCGTACTGACTACCGTATCAAAAAATCTGTCCTCTAAATTGAGACCATTCATTCAACATTATGTTCGCAGTCCGGGTATCTATACTTTGTGGTTTGAGGGTTCATTTAATTTTAAAGTAAATTATTTTCAGGGAACAAGCTGGTAGACCAAAATGCCCTTTGGATCCCTACTTTATTATTCCTGACAAATGCAAATGTATAGATTATCAGGTATGATTTATAATATATATATATATATATATATATATATATATATATATATATATATATATATATATATATATATATATATATATATATATATATATATATATATATATATATATATTCAAGCTTTTTTAGAACATTAATATAAAATCATATAGTATTATTATTGCATATCCATACTATAATATGTAATATTATTAGTGTGAAAGTATTTGTTTGTCCTTGTTTCACATCAAAACAGAGTTACAGATAAACATGATTTTGTTTGTGTGCAGACAGCTGGGTGTTCCAGAGGGCTGGAATTCTGTCTAGACTTTTGCTGCCTTAAAGCAGTTTGTTGTTGTAGTTTGAAGTTATTATATTTCTGGGCAGTGGGCAGTGGTTGCCCAGCGGTAACGCGCTCGCTTGGATAACCGAGTGATGCGGGTTCAATCCGGGTCACGCACCTCTGATATTTTCTTGTGCGAATCATTTTCTATCATGATTACCACTTGCCATACGTTGAAGGAAAACATCGTAAAGAAACCTGCATGTCTGAGAAAAACCCAGCAAGCTTTCGAAAGACATGTGAAGTCCATCAACACGCAGTAGGCCAGCGCGGTGGACCTGATCCCCTCGTACTGAGGGAGGCCCGTGCCCAGCAGTGGGATGTTAATAAGGGCTTAAGAAGAAGATATTTCTGGGCAAAAACACATTGTCAAACAACCTACAACTAATCATACCTATAAATATATATTATGTATTACATATTAAGAAGTTCAGCCTATCCCATACTAACTGCTAAAATATATCCAGGGACTTGCCCGAGTGAAGCAAGGATGGGTCTCTTTTTCTAAATAATTGTACATAAATGTTTTATTATTTACACAAGGTTCTTAAACTACAAGAAGCACCTGAAAACATACCTCAGGGAGAAATGCCACGACACCTCACAGTATACTGTGAACGCATGCTATGTGAGAGAGTAGCTCCAGGAGCTCGAGTAACTGTACTGGGCATATACTCTATTAAGAAGGTTGCTAAAGCTGGGGTAAGTATATAATAAAGCACAATGGCTATGCCACATTTATTTTAATTATTTATAACGTCAGGACTGGAAATATCGAATAATTTATTTTTAGAAAAAAATTAAGTTTATACTATAAGTAAATAGTATAACTAAACTAAACTTGAGACATTACATGTAATAGTTAAGGATGGCATGATGTGATTTCTGATAAAATATTGATTTGTAAACCATATTATATATAAAATAATCCATTTATTGCTTAATGATATACATTTTCATTTATTTAACTAAAATCAAATGTCAACATCACCTAGCTTTGGTCAGATAAGAAGACTAGGCTAATGATTTTAGGTCATAGTCTATCTTTGTTATAAATGTTACAGTTAAAACCCGTTCTCCGTTACAACGCGTTTTAACTAGTCAAAACTAGTTTAGACGAAACGTCTTAGTGAAAACTAGAATTGATTAGAAGATTGGGACAAAAAATGTAATTGTCCATAAAAATTTATAGTATGAAGAATTTATAGTAGAAGAGAATGGGTTTTAACTGTAACATAAACATCCTTGGTCCAGATTTTTCAGTGAGACGACGTAACGAACACTCATACAATTTTTTATATTTATAAAAGTAATCAGATGACATATTTATACTAAATTATTTTACTGGAAATTGCTATTTAATTACATTTGTAGAGAGGAGATCGAGAACGGGGCTCTGTAGGAGTTCGTGCATCATACCTTCGGGCAGTGGGACTCTCAGCACAAGAAGGAATTACCGGAGGACTCACTCCTTTCACAGCTGAAGAGGAGGAACAATTTAGAAGACTTGCTGCCTCTCCTGATATTTATGATAGAATAGCTAAATCTATTGCACCAAGTGTATTTGGTGCTGTTGATATGAAAAAAGCTATTGCATGTTTGTTATTTGGAGGTAAATACTACTCTTAAAATATACCCACAATTATATATTTATTAAAAATATATTTTGCTTTAATTAGCTAAGATAAAATATGAAGATATTAAAGCTTAGCAAGAATTTACAGTTAAAAACAACTTTATATACTTATATACTCCAATAATAAATCTATACATATAAATAAAATTGAAGTGTCTGTTTTTAATTTAAAATTAATCGCTTTTCACTAAATGCATATTAAAGTACATATGGAACTTTCATTAAAAAATCAATTGTGAAAATTTTTGTCTGTCTGTCATTTTGTTCCAACTAATCTCCGAAATGGCTGGACCAATTTTGGATGGACTTTCACTAGCAGATAGCTAATGTTATAAGGAGTAACTTAGGCTACTTTTACTATAGAAATTCTATTTATTTGAACAAGCGGAACCTGCGGCTTTGCTCGCGCTAAATTTAGGCAATGAATGTGAATGAATGTATCGCAAGTTATTAATAAAATACATAACTCAATACTAGGTTCCAGAAAACGTCTGCCAGATGGACTTACAAGGAGGGGAGATATCAATATACTGCTTTTGGGAGACCCGGGGACGGCTAAGTCTCAGCTGCTTAAGTTTGTAGAGAAAGTAGCACCAGTGGGAGTGTACACATCCGGCAAGGGTTCCAGCGCTGCCGGTCTCACTGCGTCTGTTATTAGGGACCCAGGAAGTGTAAGTTTTTAACATAATAAAGTAAGTTTTATGTCTTTAATTGATCAAAATTATATTTTGTTTGATCTTTAATATATGTACACTTAGCCTTGCAGATAAGGAACATTCATTTGTTGAGCATGAATATTTGTACTCCAGTAATGGGTTTATATTTATAATGTGTGAATTTATATAATATCAGTAGTATATCAACTATCTGGTATTCGTAACACAAGCCTCGTAACTTATCACGAAACTAGATTGCGCTGTGTGTCAATGTCCCAACATATTTAATTATTGTTTATTTATTTATAAATTTCAGCGCAATTTCGTAATGGAAGGTGGTGCAATGGTTCTAGCGGACGGTGGCGTAGTCTGCATCGACGAGTTCGACAAGATGAGAGAGGACGATCGCGTCGCTATACACGAGGCTATGGAGCAGCAAACCATATCCATTGCTAAGGTATTTTTTCTTTATTTGGAATTTTGTTAACGGATACAAGTCCTTTTGCTATTGTCACATATTGTGAGATGAAGTATTTTTTTAGTGTTTTTTTTTTTAAATTGAGCATTTATATTTTATAATACGGATTTAAAACTGAATAAATGATCAGTCTAAAGCAGGGCTCGGATACCGGTATATTTTTCGAAACGTTTTCGACTTAAAAACCTAAGAACGGATTAGTAATGGTTTCGTTTGAACAGAACGCTATATAAAACGTTTTTGAAGAGGAACAAAATTTAAATCGTTTTCGGTTAATAAAACGTTTTTAACGTTTTTTAAACGTTTCGTTTTTCACTTTAATAAATACGGCATAAAGACCAGTGCCAAACCATTCAAAATATCGAAAATAAAATCTCAAAAAACGAGTACAAGCCCCTAATAACATGTATATTACCACCCCCACCCTCCAGCCAGAACTTTTTCTAAGTCTGGACAATTTTGTCCATGCGCGGTCGCGTCCTGCGGAATAAACCGGTTTTTGAAAATGTTCTCGTATCGGTTTCGTTCCGAACAAAATGTTGTATAAATAAATCAAAGAACTGTTCGGAACATTTTAAAAACGGTATTTTAAATAACGTTTCCGAGCCTTGGTCTAAAGAAACAACTTAAGAATTGCAAGATTCAAGACAAAAGACCCAATGATTCAAAATGATTTATTTATTTATTTATTTATTTAAAGTACATTAACAACATACATATTAAAACATTTTAGATTGATTTAAATATAACAATTATCCAGATATGTATATCTTTATAAATGTACATAAATTACTCTATAATTACACAATCAAAAGTATATTAGTAATAATAAGTTCATAAAGTCAATAAATTAACGATTAATAAAATTTCTGTCACAATAAAAAAGTCAACACCGGTCAATAGGATAAATAAATAAATTAGATAGATTAAATATTGTCTACAAAGTTAAAAAGTATAAATCCAATTAAAGTCAATCAAATAATATCAAAACAATACATGTCAACCCAAAAAGTAATCTAATAAAAATAAAGTAAAATTTAAGTTTAAATAAAGTACATGTCAAAATAATTAAAATAATCAATCATACAATTTACAATTTACAATAATAATAATAATAATGACACTAGTTTTGAATTTTATAATAATTAAATAGTTTTTTTTTGAACGTTGTAAAGGTATTATGAAAAATGTCGATGTCTGGAATTGATTTTAAAAGAGAATTGTATTTGTTACATATACGTAGTATGGGCGCTTTGTTGCCAACGTGGGATCTTACGCACGGAGTTTCAAATAGTTTATAAATGCGAGTTTTTCTGGGTTTTCTACATGGGACCGATATAAATATGCTTTCAAGTAGCCCTGAGTGCTTAATCCTGTTGTTAAGGATGTTGAAGAGAAAGCTTAGTTCAAGTATTTCGCGTCTACTTCGAAGAGAGATCATTTTATATCTAACCAGTCGCTCGTTGTATAAACTTCTATGTGAAAAGTCTGGCTCGTGAAAAGACAGGTATTTCGTAAAGGCACGTTGAATACCTTCGATTCGCTGAGAGTGTACGTTATGCAAGGGATTCCAAATAACACTAGCGTACTCCAGACAACTACGAACCAAGGCATTGTACAGGACTATTTTGGATTGACTGGAAAATCCATGCGCATTCCGCCTAATGAATCCTAAATTTTTTGAGGCCTTAGCAACCATATTATTTATGTGTGTTACGAAAGTTAACCGCTTGTCTATAGTGACTCCTAGATCTTTAATTTCGGATAATTCCTGTACTGGTGAATTTTCTATTAAGTAACTAGAGACAAGCGGCTTTTTCTTCCGGGTGAACTTTATGTGAAAACATTTACTTACATTAAGAGTCATGCGATTTAGATGACACCATTTAATGATATTATTAAGATCACCTTGAACTAAGTGTACGTCTCTTTCATTCTTAACTGTTTTATATATTTTGAGGTCATCAGCAAATAAAGAACATTTACAGTGTTTAACAGTTTTAGTTATGTCGTTGATAAATACAAGAAATAATATAGGTCCAAGATGTGAGCCCTGAGGCACCCCACTTTTGGCTATATATACCTCAGATTCGAAGCCAGCTGCAGTAACTGTTAGTGGTCTATTGGTAAGATACGATTTAAACCAGTTAACTAAATGTTTATTAAGGCCGTACTGACTTAGTTTGCTCAAAAGTATCGGGTGACTTACTTTATCAAATGCGCTGCTAAAATCTGTGTATATTGCATCTATTTCATCCCCTTTATCTAAAGCTAATGCTAGATCCGAAGTAAAAATAGTTAAATTGGTTTGCACTGATAATCCGTTTCTGAATCCATGCTGTGAATTGTTAAGTAGGCTTTCAAAATGCTTACTCAGTATGGGACAGACTAGGCTCTCGAAAAGCTTTGAGAAACACGATAAAATCGATATTGGTCTATAGTTTTTAATATTAGCGTGATCACCCTTCTTAAAAATTGGTACGATTCGAGCCTTTTTCCATTCGTCTGGGAAACAACCGTCCTTTATAGAGTAATTAAATATTAGTGCTAGTGGGAAAGCTAAAGCCGAGCCGCATCTTTTAATAAACAAAGGAGGAAGACCATCAGGTCCAGCGCTTTTTTGAATAGCTAATGATTTAATTTTTCTTAAAACGTCTATTTCCCGAAATTCTATTTTCGGAACCGACATAAGATTTGCGTCAGTGTTTGTATCATTCTGGATGCTGTTCGCTTGATTTGTTTTGTCTAATCTTTTATCTAGAAAAACCGAGGAAAAATGATTAGCAAAAAGGTTGGCAATTTCTTTTCCAGAATTGGTGTTAATGTCATCCAACGACATGGATGCAGGTAATAATGTTTTTGTATTTCGTTTGTCCTTATGATAGTTCCAAAACATGGTCGGGTTTTTAGCAATATTCATTTCGAGATTTTTTTTATAGTTACTGTGTAAGATGTCAAATAGTTTGTGGCATCGGCTACGCAAAATTTGAAATTCGAGCTTATCCCTAGGATTGCCGTATTTTCGATACCTAATACGCATTCTCTCTTTGTCTTTAAATAGGTTAATGAGTTTTTTATTAAACCAGGTAGGATACTTCTTATTATTTAGTTTACGCTTAGGTACTAATCGCTCAATTATTTTATACAGATTACTATATAACAACTCAACGTTTACATCCCTACTATTGGAAAATTCACGATCCCAGTTAACATTATTTAGTTCATTAACAATTTCGGTGTAATTGGCTTTGGTAAAGTTGTAAGTTAAGCAAGTTTTTGGTCGTAAATATGATAAATATGGGTACGAAAAGCTTACCAACAAATTGGGATGATATAAATCTAGTTTGCTTAATATGTCAAGAGGCTTAGATACTGTTACATTTTCTATATTGCTTATTACTAAGTCTAAGAGTTTGTTGTCACAATTTTTTACACTATTATATTGATGCATGCTATTAATCGACATAAAATCAATCAATGAAAAGCCTAGCGCGTTACTATAATTTGATGGACTCATGAAAGAGCAATTTTTTTCTAAGTTCCATTCGATAAAGCCCATATTTAAATCTCCGATCACTATTATGTCCTCTATATGATTTGTGACAGCATCCACATTTTCAAAAAACCTAGTGGCATTGTCTACTTTTACAGGAGGCGGGAGATAAACAATACAGAGGCCAATTTTTTTAACGCATTGATTGACACAAAGGTCTAATACTATCCATATATTTTCATCCTCAGTTTCCCAATCACTAACACGGTAGGAAGAAATGCATCGTGATACTGCAACTAATACACCTCCACCGTCTTTCTTTGAGTTTACAGAACAAAAACGATCTTTCCTATATACTATATAGCGAGAATCGAATAGCTCATTGCTTGAAATCGATGAGTTCAACCAAGTTTCTGTAAAAGCTATAATTTTAAAATCCGAGGTTAAAACATTTTTCAGGACATTGTTCGTTTTTGTTCTCAAACCCCTTACATTTTGATAGTATATATCTAACATTGTTTCTACTCCATAACCATAACATTTTCGTAGGTGATACTTTAATTAATAAGCTTAAGGCTATCTTCATTTCTAATTAACTTAGCCTGACTGAATTCATCCTTACGGACGAATATTTTTCCGTTTCTTATCCAAGTAAAACGATAGTTCATTTCTTTGGCTTTTAATCGTGTCGCAGCGTGAAGAGACTTATTAGTGGGTGTTAAGTGCTCCGAGACGTAGATGGGCTTGGGAGTTCCTCCAATTCCAAGATGATGAGAGTTAAGTTTTTCTTTTGGATTCTTTTTATTAAACTGCGCAACAGCTGCAAGAATGGCATCACGGTGCCTTGCACTTCTCAATTTAACAACGACTGAACGTGGTTTCTCATTATTTTTGTTGAATTGTGCCACTCTTGTTGCTTGATGAATATCATCTGCTGTCAAAGGATAATTAACGGTATGCCCTAATTGAACGGTTAAATTTGTAAGGTTCTCGGCTCTGTTTTCGGGGATTCCGTTTATTTCTATGTTATTTTCTCTCATATGTATTTCAACGATGTTTAACCTGGTCGAAAGGTCTTTGACAGTAGATTTGAGATGTTCATTTTCACTTTTCAATTGATCTACTAAGTTTGACTTTTCTTCTAGTTTAACCTTCATTTCCTCGTACTGAGCATTCATGAAATTAATCGAATCACAAAAACCAGTAATCTGGTCAGTAATAGTTTTAAGCTGTGCTGAAACTAGATTCTGTATCGTTAACGCTAATTCTTGTTGGATAATATCGCGAAGCTTACGTTCCGTTAGGTCAACATTTTCAACCGTGTGCTGGGTAGTCGAACTTTGAGGTGATTTACAAGGTCTTTTTCGTTTTGATACATAAGATGCACTCGGAGTTTCGACTGCAGACATGTCGTAATCTTCTAAGGTAGTGATGGATCTAACGGGTGTGTTTGTGTTGCCTGTTTTCGGCTGCTTGTTTACACACTCGGGACACACCCACTTGTTCTTTTGATGCAATTCCATAAGTTGGAATTGCTTTTGAGGTATGTTACCACATTCTATATCATATTTTGACTTACATTTGTTACAAGTAAGTGATTCTTTTTTTATTATTATATTTTTACATCCAGCACATAGGTTATTTGTTGCAGTCGACATTATTTAGAAAACAATTTAATAAAACTAAAAACTTCGAAAAACTCAATGCAGTACACGGATTTGAACTCGGATCTATCGTATACGATAGTTACAAACCACTCCCTCGACGATCGAGCCAAGAGATCGGTTAACGCACGAAGCGAATTTTATGTTCCATATATACTTTGCTCTTTTTTATTTTATTAACGATAGGTAGAGGCATAAAATACTTTAACTGGTCACCCGCACTCAACACATCTTATCACTCTTTTAATAATAAAGTTAATATTATTATCTCAGCAAAAAAGTACGATTTCTTAAAATGTCAGCACTGTTTTCGTTCACATAACGTCTTTTCACATAAGTCTTTCCACATTAAAAAGTTGTTTTCATCACTTTCAGTTTTTAGAATATTAATTGTAATTTTCAACAAAAAATATTATTAAGTAATAGTCAGTCAAAGTCAATAAAAGCTTCCATGAACCATTTTTAACACTTATATATACTTTTGACTATGATAATAAATATAAAATTGCGGAGCTGTTTTTCAAATTGTCAACTCGGCAAACGTCACCGTCAAACTGAAATGATCATATATAAATGAGTCTATATTATAGTTTAATTTTATTATCAACTACTTCAACTATTTTTTATAATAAATGGGCTGAACACAAAAGCTGATAAGCATTTGCTGTTATTTTCATACTTTTTTTTTGTAATACATGTATTACTAAGGTTAAGTAGAATAAGTGTTTATTTATATGAATGTAACAAAATTAATTAGTCTCTCTTTCACTCAAATAATTACAATTTAATTACAATTACAATAAATAATTGACATTATTTATTTTTCTTTTGGTATATTAAATTTTACTATGGAATATTCTTCTTATAAAAAACTTTGTAATTCGCGTGATAATAACTTATATTTAATTATGATTTAAAAATGCATTTTTAAAATATCTTATTTCATCTAGTTACTAAAAATTACAGCAAATAAAAACAAACTTATAAAATAATTTCCTTTAAATTTGATTCATTGTTAAACATGCTGAATATTTTTAACATTAAAGGCTGGAATAACAACCACACTGAATTCACGATGTTCCGTGCTAGCCGCAGCCAACTCGGTGTTCGGGAGGTGGGACGACACCAAGGCAGAAGACAACATCGACTTCATGCCGACCATTCTCTCTAGATTCGATATGATCTTTATAGTGAAGGATGAGCATGATCAAAATAGAGACATTGTGAGTATTAAATAACATTGGTTATCTATATATATATATATATATATATAGATTATAGACATATTGAAAGAACCTTTTTTTTTTAGTAAAAATAATATATTAGGGGAAAATGTTAATTATATTTTTCTTAATACAACAAATAAATAAAACTCATTATTTAGGTACACTTTACTTATTTTTGTGTCATTTTGTTTTGCATTGTGTTAGGATCCAATAGATGATGATGGTCCAACTCAAGTTTGTAAAAAAATTTTAATTAAGGCGAGCAAAGCGAATCCTAACATTATCTTCAAATTCAGGCTCAGATTTGTGCTTTAAAATAGTAATTTAACTTCACATCTAGGATGTGTTATGATCTGTAAAAAATACAATTTTATGACAACCTCACAATTTTGTGTTCATTGGATAGAATGTTATTGTACTACTAACGCCATCTGTTAGAAAACCAAAGAGTTAACATCGCTGTAACAATATTACCCGTTAGAAAAACTACGCGAGCCCTCACAAAGCTCAGCTTTTTGCTAGTATCATATTATTCATGTACCCATTTCCAGACGCTAGCCAAGCACATAATCTCGGTGCACATGGGCGGCGACTCCGTGGAGCGCACGGCGGCGGCGGGCGAGCTGCCGCTGGCGCTGCTGCGGCGCTACAGCGCGTACTGCAAGGCGCGCTGCGGGCCGCGCCTGGCCGCCGCCGCCGCCGAGCGCCTCGCCGCGCGCTACGTGCTCATGCGCTCCGGCGCGGACCGCCAGGAGCGCTCTGCGGATAAACGACTAGCTATCCCTATCACTGTCAGGTATACTAATACTACCTTGCGTATTGTTGTAAATATTATTAACCGACTTCAAAAAAAGGAGGAGGTTCTCAATTCGTCGGGGACTTTTTTTTTTTTTTTTTTTTTTTTCTATGTATGTTCCCCGATTACTCGACGATGGCTGGACCGATTTGGAAAATTCTTTTTTTGTTTGAAAGGGTATAGTTTCTAGTTGGTCCCATAGTCACCAAGTTACGATCTGATGATGGGATCCCAGGGAAATCGAAGGCAACTCTCAAATTTTATAGGCACTTATCACGTTTTTCATATATTTCCTAAAGCTGTTTAAGTATTTGCGTCTGATTATCATCATCTCCTGTGGTTGAGCTAATGATGGAAGGTACAACTCCTCAACGGTTAGGAGTTAAAAGAAAATTCTTTCAATATTATACGTAATTATAGACCGATAGTTAAATTCTTTCAGGCTCTTATTAACCGACTTTAAGAAAAGGAGGAGGTTCTCAATTCGTTGGGGACTTTTTTTATGTATGTTCCCCATTACTCGAAGATGGCTGGACCGATTTGGAAAATTCTTTTTTGTACATAAACAAAATAAGTATCTACTTTCCGCTAAAAATTTGAAAATAAATTATTTTTAACAAAAAACAAAAACCGACTTCAAAACTAAACAAATCTAAACTAAAAAGTAGAAAATAATACTTTTAAGAACTTCGTTAATTTAGAAGTCGGTGCCAGCCAAAGCAAAATAACCTTAAATAGACACATATTCGATTAATCTATATCTATATTTGTAAACATAATCAAAATACCGTTCGAAAGTCCATTGCAAAGGCAAGATAAATCTATCCGTCTTGGCTGGCACCGACTTCAAAATTAACGAAGTTCTTAAAAGTATTATTTTCTACTTTTTAGTTTAGATTTGTTTTTTATGTATATAGACTCTTTATTATATTTTTATACTTGTTGTCTGACAGTAGTCTGTGGTACACCAGACAGTTATATAGTCCATTATTATCTATTGGGATAATATGGATAATATGAATAATATGGATAATATGATTTGGAATAGATATTTCCTGAGTTATATGCTTTTTAAGATCGTAAACATGGTGTTTCTCCTTTAACATAACAAAATTATTATTTTAATGCTTTAATTGCATTTGTTGGGTGGCATACATAATTGTCTGCATATCAGAGGTCCTAGATTAGAGTGCCCAGTCGAGCTAAGTTTTGTTATTGAATCTTTTCAAGTCCGCGTAATAGACCAGAAATGGGAAATTGCAGATGTTACAGGACATAAGCCATCGGGCTGAAGCTGATCTCTCACTGATCGTGTTAAATTGTACCATCGCACTTTCAAAGTAAAAAGAATAGAGATAGCACTGGTGCCTGTCGTGCATACACTTATGCACTATATTATCTACTGCACAATTAACTATAACTTATCAAATTACTAATTAATTTATTAATTTATTATTAGCTAAAATAGTATTATTTATGTTTGTCTAATAATTAAATAAAGGTTCACAAAAAGCCTATATATAAACTTTCTTCAGTATCAATTGCTATTTCAGTAATAAGTATATTATTTTCAGGCAACTTGAAGCTATTATCCGTATATCGGAATCGTTGGCCAAGATGCAGCTGCAGCCGTTCGCGACGGAGGCGCACGTGACGGAGGCACTCCGATTGTTCCAAGTGTCCACCCTCGACGCCGCTATGACTGGGAGCTTAGCAGGTAACAATCATTGTAAAATTAACATAAAATAAATAATAATTATTATATACTATCTATGTATCCCGAGAACACGTTTGGGTCAGTTTCCACTACTTTTTGTAACAGCGGTTGCGGGTTAAAATACCACTAGGTACATTCTTTTGCGTAATCAGACTGATTGTTTGTTCAGTCGTGTGTGTTTCTATTTATAATATGTATGCATTTAAAGTTAGAAGTGTATATACTTAACTAACTGGTAAGTGGTAAAATAACAAGGCTTCATACCTTACTATAGAGACGTTGGCACTGGGTGTTAATGTCCCAGTCCCATATTTATATCTAAAATTTCATCTTTAGATCGGTTTAAGTCATCCATAAAGTGCAATAATAAGAAACTTAAAAATCTCAAAAAACATACAATTAATACTAATTTATTGTATAAATGGTTTGATGACACTTCAGGGGCCGAAGGTTTCACAACGGAAGAAGATCACGAGATGCTGTCTCGTATTGAAAAGCAGCTGAAGCGCAGGTTCGCAGTCGGCTCGCAAGTGTCCGAACAAACCATCATACAAGACTTTCTGAGGCAGAAATATCCTGAAAGGGCTATCATTAAAGTCATACACACTATGATAAGAAGGGGTGAACTACAACACCGCTTGCAAAGAAAAATGTTGTATAGACTGTCATAGATAAAAGAAAGATCGTATCGATCGAGATTTTAGTTAATAACCCTTAAGATTTTTGGTAATTTTTTACGAAACCTTGTTTGCTTAATTGATGTGGTTTTATTTTACATAATTAATTACAAATAAATGACAATCTCTCATTTGTTTTGTCAAGGATACTTGCACCCCTGTCCTTATTTGTAAAGGTTCTTTGATAACCTGTAATGCAGTACCTGGTATGTAGACCTGGGGTTAAAGTACAAACTAAGTATTTAAGTAATTAACAAGTTATGAAAAAGCCCAAACATCCTAATCTTAATAAATAGATGTAAAAATTGAATTGATTAATTAGGAAACCATTATCTGTTTTATATTCCTTCAATCACATGCAAATCATCATGAGAATTAAAACTATTTGTGGAATAAAATGAAGCAAACGGGTTTTTTTTTAATTTTTTTATATTATATCTCTGAGCTATATTAAAAAAAATTGACTATCACAATTGCTTTTTGAGTCTATAGGAATGATTGACTAAGCGTTTACAACAGTTTATGGCGATGATTAAATATGACAAGTTTCTTTAATCTTTTTGAAATAACAATATATTTTAAAATTTAAGTCATGCAGTAACATAAATGAAACTATCTGTTCGGATTTGTCGCGGATTTATTTTGAATTTTAGTTCCCAATGTTTTGAATGCTTTACAGCAATTTGCTAATATGGCATAATTTTAACTTTACGTAACCAATCAATTAATTTTAACGTTTTGTTACTACCTACTTATATGAACTATCATACCCTTTGATTTCACATACCTTTTTAAGTCAAATCTAAACCTTAGTCATTATCACGTTATACGTATTATAAGAAATGATTTATATTGATATCACACGAAACCTTCGTCACTAAGTATTATCGTCATTTCAGTTACACTGAGAACACGACGTTATTTCTGTCATTACAACATTGGTCATACGCAACTTAAACATATTACCTATTCATACATAGTCGATTAATGTGGCACTTCCTTTATAATTATTATCTTTTACCGTGCATATAACTGTCTATTAAGCTAAGCTAGTTCTATTTAGGAACTATTTAATAAACATAAATAATAAAATTACTTTGACAAAGTATTTTAACATAAGAGGTAGTAATTGACTAGAAAACAATTTCCGCCATTTTGGGTACTCAAACAAAATGTACTACCTTTGGCAGTGACAAACTTAATAACATAAAAATAATAAATATCTATCTTCGTAAGTAATAGGGTCGATCAATAATAAATTTGACTAGATAATGTAAAATAAAAATTATTTTGCTAAAGTTAAATGTTTAAAGGGATACTCCGGATGGTTTTCAACTCCTTTCCAAAATAGAAAGTTGAAAATGCGACCGTCTTCTCCTCTGTCCAGTTTTTTCAGTCGATTAAAATCTTCCGGTGTTAATTCAAAATCATATATGTCAGCGTTTTCCTAAAAACATTTTTCTTGTTATGAATAAGATAAGATACTTACATTTTAATAAAAAAGTATGTACTTATGTATGAGGTACATGTTATAAAAATAGTATTTTTTTACTAAAAATAAGTGAACGTAAGTAAGTAAGTTGGCGTAGAATCAATAGTATTTTTTTCATTTGTCGGTGACGGTTTCACGATAGGATGCGTGATAGGATAGGATGCGTGATAGGATAGGATGCGTGATAGGATAGGATGCGTGATAGGATAGGATGCGTGATAGGATAGGATGCGTGATAGGATAGGATGCGTGATAGGATAGGATGCGTGATAGGATAGGATGCGTGATAGGATAGGATACTTTTTACTGTGCGAAAAATTTCATCTCTGAGAAATGTATACTAAACCGTTAACCGTAGTTCACATAAAAAAATACCTAAATTAAAATCTATGTTCCTAAGGAACATATAAATTCAAATACTTAATAAGACGGAAAAATTACCTTCAGTCTCTTTTCACTAGTACTCTTGGGAATAACTACAATTTTCTGCTGAACTAAATAGCGCAATAGAACCTGAGCGGGAGACTTTTTCAGGGCCTTAGCTATTTCGTTAACATCTGGATGTCCTAACAAGTCTGGAAACGCATCAGGACTAGAAAAAATACAAGTAAATATCATTATTTTTGGTAGGTATGACAAAAATGTTTTTTTATTATTTCTAGTGAGTACCGCACATGCATAGCAGTGGTAGCCCAGCAGTAACGCACTCCTTGGATAACCGAGTGATGCGGGTTCAAATCCAGGTGTCGCACCTCTGATATTTTCATGTGAGAATCATTTCTATCATGATTACCACTTGTCTTATGGCAAAAGAAAACATTGTGAGGAAACCTGCTGTCTGAGCGAATCTAGCAAGTTTTCGAAAGACACGTTAAGTCCGCCAACCCGTACTTGGCCAGCGTGATGTAGGCAGGCCCATGCTCAGCAGTGGGACGTTAAGAGCTGAACTGCACATACATATTATATACCTAATATTGAATAACTAGGTACTGTTTTTGTAGCTAAACATTAGACTTGACACCTGTTTAATTCATCTTCTCAACCTGTTTAGAGGAAATTAGTTATTCATTTTTTAATTCATTTTAAGTATTATCCACGATTAAGATTATTTAAAAGAAAGTAAAACGTTTCTTGTTCGTCATGCCAAAATTAAGCTTATGATAATAGTTACCAGTCTATCGCAATGCTTAAACTCTAAAACTTTATTGTATACAAAACGAAATTCAAAATTAGTGAAAATACTTACCATCTATTTCTATTCTAAATTATTATTATCAACTTAGTAGCTTACCTGTAATTGTACTTATTAACAAAGTGGTCCTTCGCACCGGGACTTCCCAGCGGCGCGTACGCAGTCACCACTATATCATATTTGGAGCAGAACTTCCTTAAGTCCACCTGCTGGAAGTACGCGTGCAGCTCCACCTGCAACACCTGCGGTATGTGGCTGGCGTGCTTGATGATCTTTGCTATCTGATCCTCGTGGAAATTGGACAGCCCCAAGTTACGAATCTTTCCGGCCTTCTGACATTCTTCCATTACCTGAATAATTATTGGACTAATATTGATATAAAAAAGATAAATTGTGTTTACATAAAATAAAATACAGTTATCCATCTTTCTGAAACGTCTGATGGGATTTGGATGTAAAATAGTACACTAGAGTTGGCACCCAAAAGCCATCGAGCAAAGCAAAGGTATGTCACTAGCTCTTTTTTTCAAATTTCTACTATAAACCTTTTTTTAAACGTTAGTTTAACTAAAAGAAAAAATTGCTCTATGATTAAATTACCTTCCAAGTGCTAATATGATCGGTTTCCATGTCCAAGTCGTATTCGCCCGAGCTCTTCACCACCGGCGTCAGCGTCGCCTCGTCACAGTGAAACCCAAAAGGAACATGAATTAAATATAAATCCACGTAATCCATTTGTAACCGTTTTAGCTGAAGATCTAAAAATTTCTTCACATCAGAAGCCCGGTTTCCGACATGAGGGAGCTTTAAATGGAGGGAAAATGTTATTAACACGAGACATTACATATTTTATAAGATTCTTAATAATTATATCATTTATCACATTCGCATTCCAAACATAATTTTACGTAAATTTTTCTTCTAGAAAAATTTCAAAGTAATCAGAAAATTTGGAAATAATAAAATCTATTGCTCATCTTCGTATCACGTTTTTTTTTATGAGACAAAGGGGGCAAACGGGCAGGAGGCTTACCTGATGGTAAGTGATCACCTCCACCCATGGACATCTGCAACACCACAGGGCTTGCAGATGCGTTGCCGGCCTTTCAGGAAAGGGAGGGAGGGAGAAGGACGGGAGGAGGGATGGGGAGTGGGCCTCCCGGACTCTCACTTACCGGACGAAACGCGACAGCATAGCTGCCACTTCACGGCGGTCTTCTGTGAGAGAGTGGTACTATACGGGGCGTGCCGGCCCATTCGGCTGCTACCCGGAGGTAACAATGCATGGCACTACCACTTGAATACCGTTATAATGTCTACTTTAATATGTTAAACTATAACTTACCTTAGTAGTAATAAATAAATCCTTTCTCGTGCCTTTCCCGTCCTCTATCCACTTTTTAATTGCATTACCAATAGCCTCTTCATTGTTATAATTAAAAGCTGTGTCGATATGTCGATAACCTAAATCTAAAGCTTTATACACAATGGACTCAATAATGTCTGAAGAAGCCTATAAAAAAGTGAAATTTTAAAATAGTTCTACCAAATAAGCCTTTTAGCAAAATAATAATTAAATATTAAATTATACTAACCTGCCATGTTCCTAAGCCTAAAGTAGGCATTAAATCAGCTGTTTGAGATAGTTTTACGTATTTCATATTCTTAACCATTTTATTAGTACAACTACAGCAAAAAGGAAGATTTTCTTTGCCAGTTAAATAATAATTAGTCTCTTATACTCTTTTCAAGAACAATCTGACACATGAAAATTGGCAATGCGCCGAAAATTACTACTGCGCAACTCTCATAGTTAATTTACCGAAATATTTTATTTGAATAAATCATAATTATAATTGTAAGCCTAGTAAAAGTATTATAATGGAAATAAAACTAGAAACTATAATTATATCATTTATAAGCTTCTTTGTTTATTATTTAAATTTAATAATTTAAATTTCGCGGCTTTTTCGTTCAGGATACCAGCATACGAAATTTAAAATTATTGTTTTATGAATCACTTAAATTCTATTTATAACACTTAAATTCCTTTTATGCTTATTTCCTTCTTTGCTACTACTAGGTATTTTGATTTTACTCATAGTTTTTAATTTAATTCTTTTCATAACAGCTTATTTGAAACTTATAACTTTATTTTCGAACGATTTTACATACGTCAATTTCTTGTTATGCTTTTTGAAATTTGAAGGCTGAAGCTTTTAGTTACGAAAAGCGTCACTATTGGTTGGTATTCCAGTAAGGACGTTTTTAAACCAATAAGAATATTGTAAATTATCGATACAAATGTTTTGTGAGATTTCATTTGTCTATAAAAAGCGACCTTGCATTTAATGGTAGCATCGGTGATCGATGTGAATAATTCCCGCCGATACCCATTGTTTATTTCCCCTATACTTATATTACTCTTTGGTTTATTTATATTATAATTAAATACATTTATATATAACCCATAATTCAATTTTACTAAAGAAAATAATCAAGAAATATATCAAAATGGGAGTAAGTGTCTTAATAAACCATAGTAAATTATACTTTGTTTATACAGTTCTTTCTTTTATAAATAATCAATCAAATCAATTCAAATCAAACCAATATATTTAAGGATAACCATGTTAAAGAGAATATATTTCATTTTTTTAGAAAAAAACAGTGGCTTCCGCAAATAAAAGCAAAGAAAAACGACAAGCGCGAAAACTAGAACAACGTCGTATTGCTGATGGTATGTCATTTGTTACTTCAGCAAACAAACTGAAAGACTTGGCTCCTATGTGTAAAGAGCTACTCGTTTACAGAAACAAAGATATCGAAATAGACATGTACATACAGAGAGTCACAGACTTGGATAAAAATGTTCTACAGTGGGCCATAGATTTGACAGAGAGAAATATGAAGAGATTGTAAGTACATTTTATTAAACACTACACATATTGTTTTATTATTACACCATATTAGTATACTTCGTTGATACTTATTTGCTTGTACCTATGAGGACATACTACAAGTAATAGTATATGAATTGTTTAGTACAAGGTATTTCTTAAATATAATATTCAGTTCCTTATTCATTGTATTTAAAGGGTCTTTTAATTTAAAGTGATATAAAATTATTCAACAATTCAATTATTTACAATAATACAAATATTTAAAAACAGATATGAAACTTGTGCTTGGGGATGGAATAGGGAGCGTAAAGTAGAGGAGATGACAGATGATGCGGCATGGTATCTTATTGCCAAAGACAAAAACAATAAGCTTCAAGCATTCTCACACTTCAGATTTGACTTGGACTTCGGAGACCCAGTCCTATATTGGTGAGATACATAAATTTAATTGTTCTGTTGATAGTTAGTTTAGATTTATTGCTCAAATTAATATTTTCAAGAATATTTTTTTATATACCATAAGATACCAAAAGTATATTAATAAATATTTAGGATTGCCATATATTTTGCAAAATTTTTGTTGATTTTATTTATATTTAAGCTGATAATAATCATTAAATTAAGAATCCCAATATGTTACTTTAGCTGTGATTGAAATGTTGGTATTGCAATAGTCATCAATATACACTTTATTTTAATTACATCTTTAATAAGGAAGCAGGTAAGTTATTAAAGTTATTCTTTAATTATTTAACTGAAACATATATTTTATTCTCACATTACACATTATGCAATGACTATAATGTACACAACACATACATACAAATTATACATTACTGTGTAATACATTTTGCTAACATTTAGAAAATATTTATGTATAAGTTTTTAATACACATTCTGAATCCAATGAACTCACATAAAGTTAATATAAACTGATATGTCACAGGGGAAGTAATAAATATCTTATCATATTATCATATTATTTACATTTTAACACTAATTAATATATTACTATACAAACAAGTACATCATAAATCTCAATAAACCTAAGTTAATCAGTTTTAACTTTGTGAATCCATAGGAAACAATGAAAAAGACTAATATTTCTTCCAAATAGCCTCTTTTCTAAGACAATTTCTTTAGGCCACCACCGAATACATCGAGTGCTTAAATGTCTGAATAATTTATAAAGTATGTAAATAGTCAATGAGGTAATAACTATACTAAGTGCTCCTACATCAAGTAGTAGGTACTGTGTGTAATTTAAGTCCAGAGCTGGTGATCTCATATGACTAGCTCCCTTATGCCTTAAAACATATTCTATCCAGTACACCGCAGTTTCCAACGGTGGCATGGGACGATCAAGGAAAATATCTTTCAACTTAATAGCGCGTTCTTTGTATCTGCAATTCATAATTTACATATTAAATAACCTTATTTCGATTTTCTTATTCAGTGTCAAACAAGTTATCACTGTACATTTACCCCTTGTTTTTTAAAGATAAGCACAAAATTGTCAATTATTTATCTAAAACTACATGCCTTCCTCCTTCTCTTAAGATAAAGGTTATCAAAAAAACAGTTACTTATTACACTTACTTGCCAAAGAAAGTTTCTACCCTACATCTGATTATTTACTTAATTTTATGGAAAATTTCTAGAAATTATTCTAGAAATTAAAAAAATAATAATAATTTACCTGTGATTTGTTAGTAAGTCGTGAAAAGCTTCTTTCCAAGATTCAGTAGTAGAATCTTTTAAAGATATGACTCGCGCAACACCGCGGTCGCTCATAGCACGTGCGTTTAAAGCCTGATCAGCATACAGTGGCACTACCAGTGTAGGGACTCCACACGCTACTGTCTCTTGGATTCCCAATAAACCACCATGTGACACAAATAACTTTACATTGGGATGACCTATAAAATATAAAAATACATTTATATATTTATCGACTAAACTTAATAATAACTTTTAATTAACAAGACCATGCTACTTTCTGTGGGCCATAAGTAAGAAAGATCGTACACGGCATTAACGGGAAACTTCTAAGCTATAATTTTAGATTAAAATGTCTTGCCGAAGTTGCGGAAAGGGATTTATGCAAGAAGACGAGAAATACGCCAGAAAATCTAACCTACCGGATGTTTTGATGCATGGTTTGTGCAAACGCTAACCCACTAATTAATATCAGAACTAGCGCTTATTTGCATATTTACTTTTTACTTTTATTTTGTTTTTTTTAATGTTGTATTATTTTGCTAGGAAACCAAAGTATACAGCTGGAAACAAAGAATGCAAAATGGGACGTTAGGTCACAGTGTGAACCCAAATGACGCTTTGTCTATCGTGAGACAACTAGATTTATCAATATTGTGAATTGGACGGCTCGCTAGTGCATTCAGGAGAAATTAAGATAAATCTTCAGCCAAACCAGTTTAAGAATACCCATTGACATATATAATAAAGGTATTGGCATTTCGAGCAGGGTCGGAATTTAAATCCCTTATGGGTTGGTATCGCTTTTAACGCGTTGCACATGACAATAACTGAACAATCAGACAGATGCTTTGCTAATTTCTGTACTTTATATTTTAAATATTGTAGCGTATGTTTTGTTGGGTTAGGTTAGTTATAAATTTAGCACGTCCATTTCTGGCTAAATAGTATTTTAAATAATACATAGGTACTATTTACGGCGAGTGTAACTTAAACAATTATGTAAACGATCCGTCGTTAAAATTGAACTGTATTTATATGAATCGTTAAAGTTAAATAGTATAAAGTTGTAACTAATTCACATACATAAAGTCTTATATTGAGGAATCCAATCCATGGTGTAAACGTTGTCGGGTACGGTAAGATTGCGTGCAAGCAGTCGTCGGTTCATCCGGACGAGGACCGTTTGAGACAATTCTGAAATTGCACTGAATATCTGCGCTAGCTTCTCACTGGGAATAGTTTCAATCCGCGACATTGAACCAAAACTCCAATAAACGATGCCTTCGTCAGCATTGTCTAAAAGGATATTTAGATCCTGTAAAGTTAATATTTTATTAGAATTTTGCTACACAAAATTGTCCGATATCGCGCTTATTATTTACATATACACATAAAGCTATGAAATATGAATGCTATGCTTAAAAAAATTAAAAATTCTAAAAGTACTAATGACCTCCTTACAATTTTACTATAAGTATATCTATCTATTTCAATGAGGTCTTAGGTCCTTAAACAATATTTGCGATAGACGGAAACCTGAATTCTATTTGGGTTAATAGATATGAACGCATCCATTATAATTGACATCACAGTTTAATGTTTACGTTCAGCATCACATCACATCAACGAAGAATTTGAAGTGTATTTTTACAACAGTTATACTTTCGTCTAATAAAATCTTTCTAGTGGTTTTCTCGTGATGTGGACACAAACAAACAGACAAAATCTCGAAAACTATAGGTTAGGATGCTATTAATAAAAAAAATATTTCAATAACATTTCCCAAAAAATAAATTAAATCTGGTTTGATGATATCTCGTATCGTTATTCGGGTTTGCATTTACTGCGAGAAAATATTACGCTTCTGAGAAATCTATACTAACCGTTAAAACATATTTACATTTATTTACGAACCCGAGCGAAGCGTAAGTCACTAGTCTAAAATACGACTGAAGCAAGATAGCGCTCTACATGTAAATAAAAGTCAAAAAAATAAAATAAAATGGGTATTGTAATTAAGTTTCATTAACAACGACTAAGTTGTTCCTACGTCCCAACCATATGCATCGTGCAGTCTTACCTTTGGCAATGTTTGTGTGTTATCCAGATGTAAGCCGCCCACCTCCACTAAAGTAGGGACTAGTGGTCGTACTTCATTAATACTGTAATGACTGTTAGCCAAAACTAGACTATAGTTTTGCGCTAATGCTTCCAACTTAGGACCAGGGCCGAAAAGCTTATCGGCAATCACCTTAAAAGTTAAATTCAAATAAATATTATATATGATTGTTTTTAGTGTAAAGTCGAATTTAATAAATATGTTTGTACGTTGTGTACGTGAACTAATACGTTTTGTACGTCACTCGGAGTTATTGAACGCAGGTTCACGAAGGGTTTTTGACATATTGCCATCAACGACCGATTGATAGCCTGCAAGTTATATGGTATAATGCGATAACTAGCGTCATACGGGTGCATCCGTCCATATAAATAGATAAAACAAGTCAGTGTTATTAAAAAACTAAAAAAAGCCGACTGCGTTTCTGTGTAATTTAGAAATGAAAAAACTCTAAAATATGTTGTGTTCTGATTGAAAATTTATACCCGGTGTCACTTTCACAATTAATACAAATCTAACAACACCTTTAAAGATAAAATCCATCGAGCCGTTCAGGCTGCAGAGCGTGCCAAACATTTGAATTTTCGCCAAAATTCCACCAGTTTGATTTTTGTATTTTGATATACCCAGTGTCACTCACAGTAAATAAGAATCTAACGACACCTCTCAAGCTTAAATCCATCGAGCCGTTTAGGCCGCAGAGCGTGCCAAACAATTATACATAGGTAAATACATACTCTCGAAAAATATAGCCCTCCTTCTAGCACAGTCGGGTAAGTTATTGTGAACGCACATTAGGAGATACACTTATCAGTGAGTCTTTTTAAGCTCTTTTTTATGGTGGGAAATACATTTACACCTACCCCTGTGGATAACATATGGTAATGTGAGGTTCATGGGCTACAAAAGCCAGTACTACCCATTATAACCCAACAAAACCTTAATGGGGCGTATAACAAACATCTATGGGTTAAAAATGTTGCCGATATGAATGCACGACATGTTTTTTGGCGCGACAGAATTATGTTTAATGCTCGTTTTTGTTGTGATAGATGGGCGTTGTAAAATAATCGTGTGCAGGTCCTCAGTTTAAATACAACAGGTGTAATTAATAAGTAATTTAGTTGTATCTACTTTTATATATCTGTGCCACTTTACATCACTACGTTAACTTATTTGATATGAATTATGACATACCTGCGACGGTATCTGTGATTTGTTCTTATAACAGACTTTTGCCCAAATAACTGCTATTGTGTTTAGAAATCGCTCCCACAAAGTCATTCGTTGCCCAAAACCCATCATATAAGCAGGTATATATGCTGTTCCTTCAGGGTTCCCTAATTGTTCATTGACCCATGGTAAAGACACACTTGACAAAAGTCCAACTACAGGTGCATTAAACCGATTTCCAAACGGAAGGAAACATTCACTGCCAAATACTTCTACAATAACTAAATCAAAGCTTTTCGTTGAATTCACTAGAGCCTTCACTTCTGGATTTTGTGATACAATTTCACAAGCGTGAACACATTCTTTCATGATTTGTTCCAAATTTCGAAGGGCACTTGGCATCAAAGAGTTGTGTTGTATGGTGAGGTTATTGGTTATTTCCGGTATAGTACCAGCTAGACTGATCTGTTCTACGTTCGGGAGCGGGGTTTTCTGTAACAAAAAAATATATTCTTTACTATAATTTGAAATACTTGCAAGTGATACAATTAATTATACTAACGAAATATACAAAACACATAATCGAGAGCAAAGCGCGTGCCGTAAGATAACATGCGCAGTTACGTCAAAGGTCATATTTATAATTGCTAGTAATATAGTTTTCATCCCTACCGACTATTCATTATACCATTTATTACACTCTTATCAAATCTACTCTTACATAATGATGATCAGGAATGATATAACAATCAAATGCAATGAAGTATATTTATTGCCTCCGGCTTCATTTTGCACTTTTGTAAATTAGGCTTACAGTATTAGTAATTTTTCTATCAGGTACTTATTAAAAATATCGTCATCATATAACTTTATTCCCGCCAAAATAATAACATTTTGTTTTTTTTTTAGTTTTCAACCGAGTTAAAAAAGGAATAAGTTCTCAGTTCGGTCGTTTGTTTTTTAGGGTTCCGTGCCCGAGGGTGAAACCCTATTACTAAAACTCCGCTGTCCGTCTGTCACCAGGCTGCATCTTATAATCTTATATACTTCTCATCAAAAAAATCGAAACACCTTGAATGTTTATGTTTTGTAATGATTATCAGTTTTTTTGTAGTATTTACGAATAAATATCAAATGTCGCTTAATAGTGAGCTTTATGAGGTTTTCAAATTCTAATGTTATTGCTCTAAATTCAAATTAAATTTTCATAGGTTTCGTGTTTCTTTTAATGAGTCATTTTTATTTTGTATGGAGAACGAAGGCAATGAATGAAACAACACACGTAGGTGAAAAAAAACCTGAAAAACTTTTAATAAATGACGTTTAATAACTAGTGTTCCCTCCTCGAGCTCTTATCACCGCTTTCATCCGGTTTTTCATCGATCGAATGAGAGTTACGATGACATGTTGTGGGATGTTGTCCCATTCTTCCTGAATGGCACTTTTCAGCTGGTCAAGTGAGTCTGGGGCAGGATTTCTCGCTCGGATTTGCCTCTTTAGTTGATCCCAGAGATGTTCAATTGGATTCATGTCCGGGCTCCTTGCTGGCCATTCCATTATGGAGATACCGACTTCGGTAAGGTAATCACGTACGACGCTCGCGGTGTGGGCTCTGGCGTTATCGTGCATAAATGTGAACCCGTTGCCGATAAAGTGTGCATAGGGCATCACATGAGGCTCTAGGCACTGTTCCACGTACCGATGACAGTTCAAAGCAGGTAGACGTGGCCCAGACACGAAGGCAAGTTCCTCCCCAAACCGTCCAGGAACCACCACCATAACTAACCCTTTCTTCAATGCAGCATTGTGCAAAGCGTTCTCCATCTCTTCTGTAGACCTTGTTCCTTCTGTCGTAACCATAGAGCATGATTTTACATTCATCAGAGAAGAGAACTTTGCTCCATTGGCGGTATGACCAATTTAGGTGCTCACGTGCAAAGTTAAGGCGCGCTTTTCGATGGTCTGCAGTTAATTTCGGTCCATTCGCTGGCTTGTGTGGTACCAGTCCACGTTCCTTCAACCTTCTTCTAATTGTAGAGTCACTTACAGCTACCCTTCGTACAACTTGAAGCTGCTGCTGCAGTTGAAATGCATTAAGGCGCCGGTTTCGTAAAGAAGTTGATACAATAAATCGATCATCTCTCTCAGAAGTGACCCGATTCCTGCCAGATCCAGGACGGCGCGTGAACATACCAGTCTCTCGATAGCGGTTGTAGACTCTATGAAAAGATGACAGGCTTAGATGCAATGTTCGAGCCACAACACGCTGACTAAGTCCAGAATCCAGCAATGCCACCACTTGGGCGGCTTCTGTGGGCGAAGTATCCATATGTTTTAGGAAATAAAACTTTTTTCAGACGTCTTAAAGTCACAGTAAACAAATTAAAAACAAAAACGTCAAAGATAAACGTAAATTTTTAGTTTTTAAACGTGAAATGTTCTCCAACTGTAGACGCACATTTGTCTCAAAATAGTGATTCATTTCATTTAGAGGATAAACAAATGAAATTCTAATTTCGAATTTTGAATTTTCACTTACCATTGTAATGGCCAGATTGCCAGCTATACAATAACGTTTTTTTTTCATGGAATAAAAACTCTTTTGTATTAAATTAGGTGTTTCAATTTTTTAAGAAATTAAAACGGAGGTGTTTCGATTTTTTTGATGAGAAGTATATAAATCTGTTACTTAAAAATAATACTTAAAAATACTTAATTTTTAAGAGGGCTCCCATACAACGGACATGTCTTTTTTTGCCGTTTTTATAGATAAATCGAAACCCTACGTGCGCGCTATACAAATAAAAGTAAAGCTTACATATATCACAAATTGTCGGCATGCACCAACTCTAAAAATACCTGATTGTGTGATGTGTATCCTTATCCATAGTAATTAAATATAACTACTAAACAGTTATTTTTAAGTTTTTAGTGATTTTTAAATCATTTTTTTACAGTTATCATAACACGACTACTTTGATGATTCATACGTCGCGGTCGCGTCTTGATAGCGCCGTCTGTGCAAATCGAGATATAAAAAAATGACTACTGTTTCACACGCACTTATCTGTAGAACTCTGGTTCTAATTGAAAAAAATTTTTGAGTGTTGGATAGTCATTTATGGAGGAAGGCTATCCTATATACTATATATCCTCACGCGGTGAATATCAAAGAAAAAATGTAGCTAAAACGGACAAAAAAAACTTTTTCAGAACTTCCGTTGCGCAAAACCATGTAAGTATGACGGAAATGTTCCCCTTTAAAATTTCCAAATAATATTTAAATTTTAATGTAAATGCCAACGATTTTATCTATATAAATAAAAATGAATGTTGGTAAGCGCATAACTCAGAATGGCTGGACCAATTTGGTTAATTTATTTTTTGTATGTTCTTTAAAGTCCACGGAAGGTTTTAATACTTAAAAAATAAGAAAAAAAATGACATTCAAAGTTTGTAAAAATTTTATATTTTAAAGGGGGTACCTAGGGACCAACCCGACCGAAGCGAGGGTGAGTCGCTAGTTATTATTAATTGTAATAAAAGTATAAGAATATCATTAATTTTGTGTTTTATGTCTTTTTAGTTATTATAATTTCATATAAAATTGCGATATACCTACCATTATAAGAGATTATAGGTGGAAATATACTGTAATTTTATGATAAATACGAGTACTTTGGCACTGTGCGCGATGCACAAATGTGTACTTAGCGTTTTCTCTGGCGCTAGTTTCTTTAATTTGTTACTTATTATTGTCGCTTTAGAGCGTAGCTGATTGTGAACGGGATAAAGTATGTTGATCAGATTTCTTTTGATTCTTACAATTAAGAAGTTTTGATTCATTCTATTTAAACAACATTGTATGATGTTGCACATTGGAGACTAAAGAGGCATACTTTACTACTTTACTAAGGAGGATTTGAGGAGGCAGCACAAATTTTGCAGGCAGCGCAAAATTGAAAATAATCAATTTAAATTTAGATAAACGCGCTTTATTTTTATATGTTAACTACAGCTGCGAACATAACATATTCTTTGGTCCATGCATAGGAATATTTACGTATCATCTGTTAGACGACAACTGCAATTAGTAAGTAATTGGAATTTGTTCCTACTTGTTCTTACTTATCTTAACGAAGATACGTCGCTACTTCTTAACGGGGTCTGATAGGCTGGAAAACCGAAGTGCCAAATAATACATTTTATTAGTATTTTCGTACTGTTTTATTTGACAGTCAGTTAAAATTTAAAACTTCTTATAATGTTTTGATCAAAAAACTTTAGGTATTATCACAATATTATGAACAAAAAATCTAAATTTAAAAATTTAAATTGATAGGTACTTCTTTATTTTATTACTATCCATCCATAATAAGTATAGGTTTATAAAAATTGTTTTCTCAAAAAAAAATTAATTTGTTATATCCTTAAAAAAAATGAAGTTTAAGTTTACACTACATTAGGTTACTTATATGTTTTTTTACACATTTCTGGTCCTCACGACGCGACGATTCGAAAAAAACTATACTAATAACAAATAAGTGATGAAGTATGAAGGACTAAAAATTTGAATTATCTATATATAAACAAATAAGTAAATAATCCGTGTATATATTCACTCAGTAATATTGGCACTTATTAGCGAGAGAGGATTAGATAAATAAAATTCGATATTTCAAAGGACTTTAAACGTTTAAGTTATCAACTTCAGATACGCACATAGTTTTAAACTGACAAACTAACCACTCTGTACATACCATAGGAAAATGAGTAATGACGGTCAAATGGTGATTCTTCCTGGCAAGTGCGTCGAGGAGTCTGCCGTACATGGCATAGTGGCTCTTCGTGTTGGTCGGTAGGACGGCTAGTATGCGCGCCGCGTGCGCCGCCGCCGCGCAGGCCAGGATCAGCCACAGCAGCCGCGCGCTCATGCTTGTTGCTCGACACAGATTGCGCTGCACGTTGCGCTTGCTAGCTCGTCAACCCGCCAACCCGCCTGTCCCCACTGACGTCAGCCTGAAATGACTACCCAGACTCGACCTATCACTACATCCGACTAGTAGATAGCTTGACTTTCCTCTCGCGATACGTGTATTGATCCCGCAACGAATTCAGGAGCTCGCGATAACTCCTAATAATCTCTGATATTTTTCCTCCTTCCTAGAAAATTATTAACACTGTATAGATATAAGTCTATACAACTTATTTGCTTGACTTTTTATATTTGACTGTGCAGAAAAGTTATTGTTTTATTAAGTCGCTGTTTGACATTCATGATATATAGTGCCCATGTATCCACCATTTCTTTGGTTCAGTAGATACCTATACAAGATTTTATATGAATGAATGAAATGAAAAATAATCTATGTAACATATAAATAAAATTGAAGTTTCTGTTTTTAATTTCAAATCAACAGCTTTTCACTAAATCCATATGAAACTATATACGGTACTTAGATAAAAAAATCAATTTTTAAAATGTTTGTCTGTCTGTCTGTTTGCTTATGCCGGCTGACCTCTAAAGCGGCTGGATCGATTTTGACAGGACTTTCACTCGCAGATAGCTAATGTTATAAGGAGTAACTTATGCTACTTTTATTTTAGAAATTTCATTTATTTAATCTAGCGAAATATAGAGACGAACCCGAGTGAAGCGAGGGTGAGTTGCTAGTATTTCATATTATCATATTATTAATAATAAAAAAAATGTAAACTTATATGTATATTATTCCGTGAGTTCAACGACTCTATAAAATGAACAAAATCGACGATAAGTAGTATTATTTTGTCACATTAAATCTACTGAAAATTTTCCACCCCGAGTGATCAGTGATTAACAGTGAATTAGTTTACTTTTTTGAACATATACTGTTAATGTTTTTTTATTTGACAAACGACAAAAATATTATGTCATTAACATAGTCAGCAACTTTCCAACACATTTTTCTTACGGTAGGGAAATTTAGTAAAACGTAACTTCTTAATGTGTGTTTTTCGCCTTTTTCGAGGTATTGCATGTTAAATGGCGCTTTCTAACCATGCCTTACCATAATTTGATTGAGACAAACATCTGTTTAATATATGCAATAATCGAACCCCAGACCATTCGCTGTAGTAGTAGGCAGTAGATTCAAATACACATGAGTCACAACGGTCAATTATTTTTTTTAAACAATTTATCCGTATCCGAGCGGATTCTACAATCTTGTGCATTTTTTATCATTTTCACCTCCAAACACTTCAAATTAAATTATCGTGCATATAGTAAAGATAGCAAACATGAACCTACTGCAAATGAAAGCGCGGTCAAAAGATGTTGGCTTTTTTCGTAAACAAAAGTTATAAAAATGAAGTCATGTTTAAGTTTGCACGCGTATGTGTTTGTTTCAACTTGAGCTAAAACGGCAGAAAAAAATTGGTACGCAGATAGACTATATTCTATAACGTGGAGAAACATAGGCTGCTTGCATTTGGCACTAGGAACTCAACCAAGCAAAGCTAGGGCAAGTCACTAATCGATGAAAAAAAAATTTTTTTACTATGATTCACAAAAAAGTTACTGTTTCAGTTATGAAGTTCAGATAGAGGAGAGTGGGCGCCGCCGTGGGCTGGGCCAGCGGGTGCTGCGCGTGCTGGAGCGACTGGCGCAGGCCACACGCATGCGCTGCGTGCGCCTCACTGCGCTCACGCACAATCCCTCCGCCTCCGCCTTTTTCAGGGCATGCGGGTAAGTTTTTTTAACTGACTTGAATAAAGGAGTTTATCTATATTTATTGTATTAAAACGTCTCCGACTGCATAATACTCTTTTCTTCGTTAACTTGTTCTGATCTATTAGTTCGCTTTTTACGCAGTCGGTTTTTTTATTTGTAATATGTTTTTTATTTCTAACTTTTTAGTTTTAGTTAGTAACATTTTTTGTTTTATTTAACGATTTCTGATCCTTCTATTTACTTTTTTATATTTGTTACGCTTCTGTTTATTTTTGTTATGCCTCTTAAACCTTTCATTTTTATACCCCACATTATTGATTCGCAATTATAATAATTATTTTGAACACACAAATTGAAGCCTTAGCTCCATCATTTTGCAAAAATAACGATAATTTATAATATATTGCTAGTGATTTAAATAATAATATCAAAGTGGCATATTATATTATTTTTGTACAAAAATGACTGAACTGTGTGTGTGTGTGTGTGTGTGTGTGTGTGTGTGTGTGTGTGTGTGTGTGTGTGTGTGTGTGTGTGTGTGTGTGTGTGTGTGTGTGTGTGTGCGCGCGCGCGCGCGTGTGTGTATGTTTTGCTTGTGCCCCTTACACTGGAACAGCTGGAGAGATTTAGATGGACTGTAATAAACAGATGGATTATGAATTAGAGTAATGCACGACTTACTATTAGTAGTAACGCCATAACTTCAGTATAGTTACCTAGAAGTCTAGACTCTAGAGGCTAGTATAGTAATAACACCATATTACGTATATACTACAATAAATAACAAAAGGAGCATAGTACCTACTCGTGCAATTTCATAATAGTTTATTATCAGTAAAATGTGCGTAAATAAGAAAATACCAATAGCTTAGCTGTTAGTCATAATTATTTGGTGCAATCTACACAAAAAATATTACACAATAATTAAAAGGTCACAGATGCCTGCTCGGTAACCAGCACTTCGTAATCAATTCGTTGTTATAATTATATATATTAGGCTTCTTATAATAAGTGAATATTTATCAGAAATTACAAGATTTATTTTTTGTAATTTATATATATATATATATATATTTTAGGCTCGGTAAACCCAAAGGCACCCATTTTGCTTTTAATCACTTTTTTCTAAGTATCGTTTAAGAGGGTTATTTCGGCAAAGTTCAAGCTGATTGAATTACAATTAGGTATAAGAGATACTTTTGTAGAACGTTGCGATAATATCTAGAGTGGTCGTCAACCTGTGACCTACGAGCTGCGTTCTCAGATAGACTTGTATGTCCTTTTTAACATTCTTGTCTCTATTACTATTTATATTTATTCATATTACTTTCAAAATAATTTGGACTCTACGCTTTAAAAAAAAGGGGAAAAATGTGCCAAAAGTCACTGCGTTTTTGTATAAACTGGACTACTTAGATCTTAATTTGTTGTTACTTATTATTACGGGACGAGAAGTTTCGCAAACAATGAGATGATTGAAATGTCATTTGTGATTTAAAATTTTAAATTAAATTTTAAAATCAATCTTCAGGTAGAAGATTTAAAAAAGCAAAAATGGTTTACATAAAAAACTCTTATTTCTTGATCCAAAATAAAATAGTTCAGTAGTTAAAAAATTAAAATTTATTCGGCCCGAATTCTAAATTTAATAAAACTTAACCGTACAGCAAAATTATATCATAGATTTGCTAGAATTACTAATTAAGGGTTCCTACTGCACAGTTCTATACTTACTAGTTAATGAAACATGATAATAAGGGAATAAAGTGTTGTAAACCTCTAGGTATTGACAAATGCGCTATTAATGAGTAATACAAGACTGGCTCTCGTATTCAATTAAACCAGATAATGTGTTTAATTCAAATTTATTTCAATAAATATAATCAATAACAAACAGAGTTGGCTCTATTTAACTTTTCGCTTAACGCTTATTCACACCCTACGTTTCATTTAACTGCTATAGGTACATTATTTAACAAAATTGTGTGTCGAATCTCTACATAAAAAATATTATTTGGTAAATTTTATTGATTAGTAGATATTGATTATTCGTTCAAGGGTGCAATGGAATTTTATAAGATTATGTTGTTACTAAAATAGCTCAAGAAATTGAGTATTTTCAACCGACTTCCAAAAAGGAGGAGGTTCGCAATTCGTCTGTATTTTTTTATATTATATACAGATAAATAACATTTAAGTGCTTGTTTGTTAACAAAAATAAAAGCTTCGTACTAAATATATGTATATGAAATTATTATCTGTTAACTTCCGAAACGACTGGAGATTTTGACGGGATTTTCTCTGGATGATGTTATAAGACGTTATAAGGAGAGTACTTTTATATAACAAACAAGAATTAGGGTCCCACCAAAAAAGTTAAAACGCACCTAGGGACGCATCCGAGAGAAGCGTACATAAATAAATAGATACCGGACCTAATCGTTTATTTAATATTATAATATTTATTATTTACAATATGTGAGCACGAGGCGCTCGCGTGTAACGAGTAGACTGCAGTGCGCACTGCAGATTACGTACTACTCGTCGTATGTAGTCGAGATGCTATTGAGAAAGAAGTACAATCAAAGCTCACTGGGCAGTTTAGGTTTTACTAATTATTTAGCACAACACGGAGCTTCACTATATGTATATGCGGTGAAAATATAACTATAAACCCACGGAGTAAAATGTTCAAATGCCGCCTGAAGGATTTTTACTCTTTTTTAGGATTCCGTACCTCAAAAGGAAAACACGGAAAAAATTGTCCCTTGGAATTGTGACAAAATCAAACTTCTAAGCCAACGCAATCAAAATTGAAAATTAAAAGGTGTCCCCATACATACTTAGTTGACCGAGTTGAATAGGCGCTCATAGTTGACCGAGTTGAATGGGCGCTCATACAATTTAGAGGACTACCTTATTGTTATAGATAATGTATGGAACCCAATGTGCGCGAGTCTAACTCGCCCTTGACAGACTTTTTAAATAATATATATTAGCTCTCCATAACATGCTCATAGCACATTCCACGAAGTATGCACGAGTTAGGCCGTAGAGTCTCGAAGTTTTATTAAATTAAATACAAAATGATTTTTCTTATACTTTACTGTATATAATAAGTACATTGTTCAATGTAAATTAACGGGCAAATTGTTAAGTTCGGTCACTATGAATAATTAATCTTTGTATACATAACAACAATATCAATAGGGCAATGTTATTAAACTACATATTATATAAATAAAAACTACCAAAACTAAATATAATAAAAAGAAATAGGTACATATTTACTAAAATATTGTGAACCGAATAGATGAACAGGACCATACCACGATTTTGGGGGTTTATGTATAAAATAAAAACAAGAAAGCCAAAGTAATAACATATAATAATTTGACCAATGCTCTTGGTCTTCATTCATAATAGTCGGTAATTGAATAATGTATAGGCACGTACCTACTACCTACCTCACAGCAAGGACACAATATGTATTGTATAGTTCAAAAACTAAATTTATAACAACTTTATGTACCTTTCTGAATAATGAATAAAGGCCGCCACTATTCCCCCAGTCAACGGCTCTACGGGAAGCTTTCCCGTAGCTCATCTGTGCATCAATTAAAATATGAAGTTAAAGCTTTCAGTTCATTATTTTTTGAAGTTATTAAAATTACGATACTCAGCCACAGTATGACAGGGACTGGTGACAGGTGATGGTGATAGACCCTTAAATCGTGCAAATAGTCACTTCGATAAGTGAACCCATTTACATAAATGTTTACATTCAAATCGATAATTTTGTTTACCTATTAAATATATATTTTTCAGGTACACACTAGATGAAACTAGTCCGTCTAGAGAAGAAACTACACACTATGAAATATTAAGTAAGACGACGCAACCTATGGAAGAATGTGATGATGAACAGGATCAGAAACACGAATAAGATGATTAATGTTGTCTTACGCCATATAAAAAAATAATAAAAAAAATTAAATTCTAAAAATAAATATGAAATCATCCAATATTTATACAAACAGTTTTTCATTGCAATTCCACTAAATAGTAAATACAAACGATATGTTTCTCATACAAAGATAAGGCGATGATTAATGAGCGCTAGTTAATATCTGAGAAACGCGACCGATCGTCTCTTCTATCGTCTTCTGGAATAATCCGATTTGTAAATATATTTTGATTTCTTAATATCTGTTAATTTGAATAAAATAATATGGACGATTAGCGCATTGTTTGCTTTGACTATTAAATAATACTATGCACAAACTGTTATATAGGTACTTATTATCATTTTAGTCTTACACGGATTCTGTTTGTAGAATAGGAATACTTCAAAATTAACAAAGTCCTTAAAAGTATTATTTTCTACTTTTTAGTTTAGATTTATTAAGTTTGGAAGTCGGTTTTTGTTTTTTGTTAAAAATAATTTATTTTGACATTTTTAGCGGAAAGATACGTATTGTGTAAATGACTATAAAAATTTACCTTCTATTATGAGGTAAACCTAATAGCCTGAAAGTATACAACTATCGGTCCATAATTGCGTATTATATTGAAAGAATTTTCTTTAAACTGCTAACCGTTGAGGAGTTGTACCTTCCATCATAAGTTACGGTACGTGACTCAATTATCCATATAGCCTATAAAAGATTCGGCCGAGCATCGTTTATTTGCTCCTAAGAATTGAAGAGTTCCGATACTTTGTCATGGATCCCATCATCAGAACCTTACCAAACTCTGATCAAACTACCCTTGAAGTATATCCTTTCCATTAAAAAAAGAATCATCGAAATCGGTTTGCGTGATATTGAGTTATTCGTTCATTTGTCGCGCAAATACTTAATGCAAATTTAAGACTTTTATGGTTTTCTCATGGATGCCATTGTCAGAACTGGAAAATATTAAAATGGGACCACATGGGAAGCACTACCTTTCAAATAAAAAAAGAATCATCAAAATCGGTTCACCCAGTTCAAAGTTATGAGCTAACAAACATAAAAAAAAAATACAGACGAATTGATAACCTCCTCCTTTTGGAAGTCGGTTGAAAATCAAAATAAATCCGCTACAAATTCCGAAAAGATAGATTCATTTATAATACAGGCTTTTAATAAGAAGGATAAGTAAGACTTAAGGTTTAATTAAAAATCGATAAACTTTTTCTTACGTGCGAAAAATAATATTTAATTAACTATGGTTGTAATTTAATTTACGTGGAATTTGATATTAAACTTAATACTAAAGCAAAATACTAAAAACATTGCTATATATAGAGGTTTCTCAAAATTCTATATTCATCAGTAACTAGTCTAAGTTCATATTATGTATATTACAAATTTTTTTTGCCCTATATTATAGTAATGTTCAATATATACCACACGCATCGATGGTACGATCAGAATTATACTAACCGCTGCACTCAGACTTCAGAGTCACTTAATGAGTCATTAAGTCGAGAATCTCCATTCTAAAGGACGACTTAACGGTTCATTAAGTGACTCTGAGTGCGGCGGTTAAAGTATGTTAAAAATCTTCGCGACGGTTTCGCAGAAAACTTGCATTCTAATCAGATAAGTAAGTATCTATATTTTAAACAGACAAACGTATTTATTTATATGTATGTAGATGATCATAAATTGTAATATTAACGTAGAGATAGTAAAATCTACCAATGCTCGATTACAATATTAGTCTTTCTTAAAGGTCACATACATGAGGAAGTTGAGAATAATCAGTGAAATTGTAACATACTATTTCCGTAGTAGGTATCATACATAGGTTTTAAGGTCAATATAGATATTATATGCACGATTGTAATATCTGATTCACCCATTTGAGGAAAAGACTTGAGATCACTACTAATTGGAAATTAAACGCAAAACAAAGGAATATGGCCCGAATATCTATACATATAATAAAGTTCTAACTTAGTCGAAATTGTACCTACATTGAATATTTTTGGAATACTGATGACAAAAATGAAGACAAAACAAAAAACAAAAATACAGATGCTAATTCTATATATATTTTTTTTAGAATTTTTGCTTTTTTAGTCTATGATCGCTTCACGACAAAATCACTAGACCGATTTTGTTAAAATTTGGTATATGATGATACCACCAGGTATAACCATATCCGTGTCAACATATAGGATACTTTTAACGGCAGAAAAATACTCATTTCTTAAAAATCATGTTAGTATAACAGTAAAAACGTATTTAAGCATGAAGCCAAGCATAGCGAGGGTGCTTCACGAGTTTTAATTTATAAATGATGTTTTATTAAAAGTTATTATTTCAGCTACATAAAAGCAC
The DNA here is from genome assembly GCA_951802675.2 of Boloria euphrosyne. Taxonomy (NCBI): domain Eukaryota; kingdom Metazoa; phylum Arthropoda; class Insecta; order Lepidoptera; family Nymphalidae; genus Boloria; species Boloria euphrosyne. The sequence goes on from OX637888.1 coordinate 5,108,153, forward strand.
AAAATACTCGTAGCTAAATACCTATATCTAATAGCAAATGACCCTCAATACTAAATTGGTCGAATAACTAGTACGTACTAATATTATAGAGTCAAAGTTTAAAAGCTTTTCATTTTTCAGTATGTATGTAAGGGCAACCTCTGAACCTACTGAACCGATTCTGAAAATTCTCTCACTCATTACCGCCGAATGCTAGTATACTAAGTATAAGCTATGTTTATTGACTTTATTCTGATAAAAATGGATTTACTGTCAAAAATAAAATAACATCGGAAGTGTCAATTGAATTACTTTATTGCGTACATCTAAAAAAGTTTTAAAAAACAACTAAATTACTCGTATATGATTAGACCACTAACCGAACTGAAAAGACTAGACATGCATCGGAATACCCCCTGTACCTACGGAAACGTGATAGTAAAACTATTATTGGAGTAATCCACCAGAACTAGATTTAAAATGCTAAAATTTAACGTACACAGAATACGTTATTCTACTCATAATAGTTTCTGTCAATGTTTCCGAAAACATACACTATTATAGTTACATTTAGGTATGTACAATAATTTAATATTAGAATGGCTTTAAGGATGGTCTGAACAAGCCCCTTTCTATTAAGTAGATATTTAGGTTTCTATGTGTAATATATTTTCTAAATATAAATCAATCAACTATTTCTAACTTTCTACATCTAAGGGCGTATCACATCGACTTTCATTAGATTCTTCGCTTGAAAAGGTATTGCTTGATTGATTTCCTTCTCTTATATTTTGTGCATGTCCATCATATGAATAGATTTCACTTGGCGACGAGCACCAGACTTCGCTTAAAATATTTCTCTGTGGGGAAGCATTGGAAGGTAACACTATTGCATGTGGCGGAGTGATGGTACCTGATTTTTCTCTTCGCTCTCGAGCTCTTCTATTTTGAAACCATATTTTGATCTAAAACAAATATTACCTAATATACAAACACATATAAGTAATCTAAACATATAATAAAATTCTAACTTAGTCGTATCTGTACTGAAATATACCGTATGTTATTTTGTATTCGGCCGACTTTTACAGGTTTTCATCCGCTCTGTATCACGATAATGTTAGGTACAAATAAAAAAGTTGCCTATTATCTATTGACCAAATCCAAGATACTCACCCGGTCATCTCGCAACTGTAGAGCTGCTGCTAAAGCTCGTAAAGCTGGCGGGGCTAGATAAGGCGCACGCGCATATGCGGATTCTAACGCCGACGCCTGCGCGCTCGTGAAAGGCACACGCGCGTGCCGGCCGGAGCGTCGCGCCCGACAGGCGTTAGGTGCGCCTATTGATACATTTGCTGTTTAATTTATTTTTTACATAAATATTATTCTATTTAATTAAAACACATAATATCTACTAGTCACCAGCTTTTATTATTTCACATGTACTTAGGTACTACTAATAAAGCTAATTACTAGGTTTTTTTTACCATTAAAGTCAGAGTGCCTTTATTTTAATTTTATACAAACTTTTCATTTCATAAAAAATCAAAAATCAATTTGATTAAAATAACAAATATAAAAACTATATCTACTAACGTGGGAGACGTGGAGGCTGATATCGTGTGCAACAAAGCCAGCTTGGAATCTGACTATTTTCTTCAGGACTCCTTGAATCGTCACTTAAAATTCTTTCAATGCTAAAATCAGAACTACTGCACTTAGCACTAGACGACACTGGAGAAGTGTTCATTTTTATATTTTAAATTAAGTATCTAGAATCTAGATTATCAGTCAACCCATTTAACGTGAATGGACTATCATCAACATGCTGCGTATCAAAACTGGGTCACTTTATCCCATTTGATACTTTTATATGTATACAGTAAGGGCTGGACCTAAAAAGCCACGCCTACAGGGTTGGGGTTTCTGAGGTCCCTGTTTCATATTGAGATGCTTATCAGAACCACTATCAATGGGCCGCACGCACCAATGGTCACGCGAGTGTTGTGACGTTAGCTCATTCATACAAAACTAAATTGAATGAGAAATGGATACAGTAAACAGTAGTCAGTACACAAAAGTATGTTATTACTTTAAGGGTATGTGGGAAAATTAATTTGTAACTTGTATTATGTTACCTTTGTTTGGGAATTATAAGATTTGTAATATGAGAAAGTATTGTGATGGCTAATTATTTTTTTATTATTTTGCAAAATTAACAACAGTGTCTGTACAGATGTAAATATAATTATATTTTGTTTAATTTTATCAATAGAATTAAATTTAAAGTAACAATTTACTAACATTATTAAATATTACACACATACACATACATAACACAGAATTTTTACTTAAACTCTACAGATTAGTATCAAATAAATAAAATAGAAAATAAAATTAATGTTTCATTTTATTCAGGTTAGTCATAAAAATATCGAAAAATTATAAATCTAAAACTAGCTTCTCAATGTAACACATAAATTATATAGGTATTAGGTACATACCAACATGTACTACATAATATTATAACATCATGATAATAACTAGAGTTTAGAAATAAGACTACCTATTTATAGACTATACACGTTTAAATCAGTTTAGTAGTTGGTTTTTAATTTATATAGAAGTACGTAAAATGTCTCGAAAATAACATCGGCTTTCTAGTTGAATAACCGTTGCTCAAGTCATTGAGTACGTAGTAATAATAACTCAATGGCTCAAGTGGCACATTATTTCATTGCAAACCGCACCGCCATACAATAAGATATCAACAATAGTAGTAGATGTTAATCCATATAATTGTTACAAATGTACTCGTAAAATGTCACAATGTGGACCACAATAGATAATTCACGAGTATTTAAAAATTGCAGATGTACACAATAAACGCATTACAAGATAAATGATACTTGCTGTTTTACGTAGTAGGTATATTTCCTGGCTAGTTCAAGGTATTTTTGTTGTTGTCAAGGTATGATTAGACTATAACTACCACAATTTACATACAATTTTTACAGTTTTTTTTTTTTTTGCTAAATAATTCGTAAATTGTAAAGTCTAATAAATTGTATACAAATAAAACTTTAACATCTCAACTGGCACACTTTAAAGCCATTACTGAAGAAAACTGAATTGAGCTTTAACAACATTGGATTAGTATTATGATTAGGACGTTGTTTGTTTTTTTTTTGTTTTAGGATCAGAATTTAATGTCTTTTAATTAAATATTTTTTCTTTAAATAAATAATGATGACAATTAATCATACCTAGAGTCTAGACTACTTAGTTACAATTATATCTACACGGGTCATGGCGCAGTATCAACGACAGTCACTAGTCACGCTACGTCCAAGTTATTAGATCCACTGTTGTTACAAAACGACATTGAAATTTTTTGTGTACCACTTTTATGTGCATTCAAGCTGAACCCTACTATATTTATATGTGTTCTAAAGAAAGTTATATTATTTAAATAGTAAGTAAATCTTATCTTAGTAGGTAATAAGTAAAATGATTGAACTATGTTATGAGTATAACATATCCTATATAATATAAAATATTTTATAATGCCACTTGTAAATTATTGTAATAGGTATAGGTACCTATATAAAAAATAGCTATTTAGGAGCTAAATGGGAACGTATGATTATGTGATTAATATGAACCCATTACATAATATTGAAACTATAGTCTAGTAAAAGAAAAAGAAAAACTGAATTCCAATCACTTATAAATCCGTGAAAATTTGTAAACTTTAAGGAATATTTAAAAACTTAAACGTATAAGTATTAAGTACTGTAAGTAACTGTCTTGCGAAACGGGAATCTTTAAAACAGGTTTAGCGGCCAAAAATAACATCAAATAATTTGGCAAGAAGGGACGAGCAGCAATTGTTAAGCGAACACTTGATATTAATTAATGAAATATTAATAAATATAATACCTACATATTACATACAAGTACATTTGTGTATACCTATAATAAACAAATAAAATAAAATATAACAAATAAATAAAACGTAGATAAACACACAGAACCTACCAGACTCGTGAAAAGTACTATAATATATAAATCTAGTACCTATCTAGTATCTAGATTCTAGTATCATATTATAAAACTGAAGAGTTTGTTTGAAAGCGCTATGTTTGTTGGAACGCGCTAATCTCAGGAAATACTGGTTCGAATTGAAAAAATCTTTTTGTGTCGGATAGTCCATTTATCGAGCAAGGCTATATAATATCACGCTATGACAATAGGAGCGGAGTATCAGTGACAAATGTTGCCAAAAAGCATTGAGTTATTATTGTAATAATAACTCAATGCCAAAAAGGGAAAAAATGTTCTTTTTTTTTCCTGTGCTTCGCCGTAGTCGGTTAAAAATGGATCTACATGAAAATTCAATGATTTTCCAATTATCAATGCTTGATGTTAAATATTCGCAAATTGCAATAGTAAATAATAAATATTTATATTTATTTACTGACATAAATTTTAACGAAAGGGATACGTAGATAGGTAGCAACCCTTTTTTTCATATTTTTGTAATTTGATTTTTCAAATAAATAACCGCCAAATAAAAAAACTAAGATTTTCGGAAAGGTGTATGCGGGGTACCTTTAAAACAAATCTAAGAATGTGTAATAATATAAACAAGTATTTATCAGAGTTTCAATAAGATAAACTTAAATGGGAACATAATAACGTTATAAGCCTCGACGTGTATCAAAGGCACAAATACGAGTGCACAACGAATTGTTAGCTCAGTGAGCGACCAAGGCCATAGACTATATACTATAAACGACCAAGGCTGCTGCAAGCAGAACAGCCGATTGGGTTTTAAAACACGATATCTTTATATTTTTATACCCTAATATCATAACTGCTATTATTTTTAGTGCGTATAAGATAAGCGACGCTAAAATGTCTATTCCGGAATATTTTGATTTAGAAAGTGGAGACCGCATGCCGCGAATTGGATTTGGAACATGGCAGGTATTATTGATTTCAATTGCTTTGTTGATGACGTTGTTATATAATTTAAACTATTTAACTAAATAGAATACTTACAAGAAGGTAATGAATTGAAACTAAACAATTAAGTTTATTATTGCCAGTACCGGTTTTTCCACCTATATCTATATACATACCTATTTATATCATATGCATGTTAATCCTTATAGTTTAAATACTGTTAAAGTAGCGGAAATTTAAGTGTATGATTTATATACGTAACTTTACGTTCCTACGTACTTTTACTAATGTTATACCTAAATACAAATGATTTTTTTTGGTTTGTCCTACTTTTACGCAGAGAATTTTATGGAAGAATGGTGTAGGCTTTCTTATGTTTTAGTCACCTAGTTTTCGCGATAAAAATGTATTTAGAGACAAAGACCCTGAACGCTCTGAACGAAAGGAAGTGAACTTTTTAAAATATACTCTATTTTATAATAGAATATCTACTCTGGTTCGAGTAGATTTAATATAAATATTTTAAATAGTTTACAAAATACCTTTGAAAGAAAATAAGTAGGTTATATATAAAGTTGTATTTGTACATAGGTATATTGTATTATGTATAAGGTAAAAAACTAAAAGAAATGCGTGATGGATTCCCTGGCAATTCTTAGTAATTATAATTGCTAATTACCCCATAACAGTTAAATAGTATAATATGAATTATAATACAAAAATTCTCGTGGGAAACAATTAACCCATCAACGGGCGCGGGGACAATATAGATTTATAACAATTGAAAATCTATTGTGTCTCATATGTTCGCCATTGACGGGTTAAGATCCATAGTGATGTAGGCCATGTCTTGCTGGAACTGCTTTCTCTGTGTGATAATACCATGCATGTGCATGGTGCATGGTCAAAAAAGAGAGTGTAAATAAATTAGGAAGGTCCTAAATGAATATAAAATGGTTACAATTCTTTTCTCATTGCTTCATACCTAGTACCTACTTCAATATGGTTTGCTGTTATTGTGATAAACTTTATAGGACGGGTTCTCTTTAGTTTTTATTTTTGCATTGTTTCGGTTTATTTTTATATGACGTATTAAATAACTTTTAAAAGTGCTCCACTTTGATTTGTGTAGGTTTGTAGTAGAGTCAATAATAGCGAATGGTTTTTCAAAACAATCGGAGCTATAACGGTAGTTGGAACAACACGAACACTTCTCACTGCGAAACGAATAAGTTTCACCGTCCTCATGATCTCCACTAGAAGGAGAAAAGCCTCGAGAAGTAGTTGCTATACATGTGTTGTCATCAGAACATTTCTCTTTCACATTTTGACCTATTTCAGAACACACATTTGTAAATGACATTATATATTGAAATCTTATTAATTTTGCAAACTAGTTAAGGTTAGTCGATGCCTTTACGTCTCATTTTGGAATGTTTTTGTACTTATGTATTCCGACTTTATGTTGATATATCAATTTCTTGTTTTTGTCTGAAGTATTTATCACTGTCACACAGTTGTAAAGATAATAAAACATATTTGATAAAGCTTAATCAAACTTTCCTAATATTATTATCTTGTTCGCTAAAGTGTAGTAAGAAGGTAACTGTTTATTGTTAGTCCAATATTTTATATTATTTATCACTTCATTACACGTTTGATGTTTATTAGGCTCCACCAGATGTTTTGGAAAAATCCGTGGATGAGGCATTAGCTGCAGGATATAGACATTTTGACTCGGCTCATGCTTATGAAAATGAAAGTGCCTTGGGACGTGCACTCAACCGCTGGATTGGTGGTAATCCGGAAAAAAGAAAAGAGCTTTTTATAGTCACCAAACTACCACCTGGAGGTATGCAATGCTGAATATTTCTCAGTTTTAGTAATTTTTTTGAATGGCAATTAAGAAACCTGTTAAAAATGTAGCCGAGTAGTTTTGAGCATATTATTTAGTATATTATTGATATAAAGATATTATTGAATAAGAAAAACAAACTTTTCTGCACTTTATATTTAAAAAGAAATATACGCGTATAGTTGTCGCCAAACGTTTTGGCTGCCCGCTAAGTTGACGCTAGCTGATGCGCAGAACAGAATTTTAAGATATTATAAGTATATAGTTGGCAGCGCACAAAAGACTTGTGCGAAATGTATTTGATAACAAATATTTAATAAATGTTAATTAATATTCAAATCCAAATAAGTACACTATGTATTACAGTATATAAAACATATCATTACATAGGTATAAAAAAGCTACAAAATTACTATAGTGTCACATTATTTGACATACCTACATATATACATACCTATTTATTTATAAATGCGTTAGCTATGGGCGATGTCTTCCGACCGCCAATTTTAGGGCGGCCAAAGGGTTAGGCAAGAACAACACTTAATTTACTTACTACTTATAAAAATTTTATATTAGATATTCTACGTTTTTTATTAACTTTTAAGGCAACCACCCAGAACTTGTTGAACAATATTTTAATGCATCGCTTCATGACTTGGGATTAGATTACATAGATCTTTACCTCCTACATGTGCCATTCGGTTTCGAGCATATTCCAGGAGATTTGCATCCAAAAAATCCAGATGGCAGCATGAAGTTTGATTATAAGACAGACCTTCTTGGCGTATGGAAGGTAAGCCGCAGTAGATAATTGAGAATAAAATTGTTAAATAAACCTTTAAACCTATGCCATATCAGCCATCAAGCAATATATGCAACAAATGTAGGTACGTAAAGTTTTTATGTAAATTTAACTTGTACTCATTTCTGCGAGCTGTTTCTTCTTTAGCCGATATATATATATATACACGATAACTTAAAGAATTATAATGTGATTACGATAAAACCCTGTGTCGGCGATCTCCGCAACTCGTCGGCAAACTAATAGGCTCTCTCACTCACTCTCACAACTCGGCTGTCCTCGCGAATCATCGGCGCGGTCCTCTTCATTTGTTCGTAAATAATAATCGTAGTATATAAGTTTATTTAGAAAATAATTAACATAAATATTTGTTGTGATCTTCATATTACATTAGGAATTGATATAAAAATGTGTCGAGGTATCTATAATAAGTAGTAACTGGATAATTTGTTTGCGCTTAGTCACGCTCAGCGCGTAATTGTTATTTTCACTATATATTTTATTCTTTCAGAAAAAAATTATGTTTTTACGATATATCAATAAAGTATAAGTTTGATTTTAGGTAAATAACCAAAGATAAATAAGAATAAATAATAAAAACCTAGCGAAAGATTAGTATGTAGCGCGAAATTTGAAGAAATTCACCTAATTTATGTAAATAACTTAGAGTTACTTTAAGATATATTTTAGGATTATGTTTTATAATGAAGATAGTATTAAGGGCTACATAATTATGTATAATACATGATATTAAAGTTGTGAAAAATAAATAAAACACCGATCGAAAGGGTCAGTTGATAGTAAAAATCATGCCGAAATTCGGCGCGGGTCAAGCGGCTCTCTGTACGGTCCGTACGCCCACGCCGAATTAGTATAAATAACCGCGCTTGCGGCTCAACGATTCATTCCGCTCTCGGCAAGCAAGCGAAACACATCAACTGGCCCTAAGGAAGAAAAGAAAAAACGAAAAGGAATTTTATTTCAAGAACCCCTGCTCTGCTTAGAAGAAAATATCGGTGGCACTGAACCAGTGGTCACTGCACCTCGGAGGTGGCATTGACTTTGGGTACTACCAGGGTACCCGGGGCGAACGCAGTACCAGTGCCGGGTGGCGTTCTACTCCCCCGCCCTGCGTCCCGCCAACACTAGGGATACGTTCCCTGGTCAGAGCTCCCTGAGCGAGGCCCTGACCGCAACAGCTGGTCCTTCGAGCCGGATCCTGGGAAGAAGACCTGGACCTGGAATCAAGATGCCTGCCACCAGGTCGAAGAAAGACGAACCCCTGCGCTCGCCGAGGACAGAAGACACCAGCGAACGCTCCGAATCTGAGGGGACGACGTCTTCAGCATCAGGAACTACCACCACCGAATCATCAGCAACCACAGCCACCACCATGACGCAAAGCACGGAGGACACCTCAAGGTCAGAAGCAACGGAACTATCGAGAGGGAATCAAGAGGAACCGCCTGCAGTCCAGAAAGCCAAGCAGAGGATGTCGGGACCCAGATCAACCATCTCAACCAACAAGAGGAAGGAACTGGAAGCTCAAGAACAACTGGCCCGCCTGGAACTAGAACAGCTCCAGGCCGAGGCGAAGCTGGCCCAGATCAGGCTGAAGTTGGCGCAGTGTGAAGAAGAGGAAGAACCCATCGAGGACCCTGAAGAAAGAACAGCTCAGGTCCAGAATTGGATCCTAGCATCCACCGAAGGGGAGAGAATCACTGCACCAGACAAGCAACGAGGTCAGCACGTCTCAGAAGCCAAGAAAGAACGGATCTCAGCTTCTACGGGGTCTACGATAGAAATTCAAGCTTTAACGGACGCATTGAAGCAAGCATTTGCCACACCCGCCTCGCAGCCGCAGTATATGCACGAACTTCCGATCTTCGACGGAAACAGCGGCGAGTGGGTGGCTTTTAAAGTCGTGTATGAAGACACAGCTCCGGCCTTCAGTAACACACAGAACATGGCCAGACTTAGAAGAGCAGTCAAAGGAAACGCCAGAGAGACCATCAAGAGCCTGCTGTACTCAGAAGCCAGTCCAGAAGAGGTGATGGACGCTCTCCGGAGAAGATACGGGCGACCTGACGCCCTGGTGATGGCCGAATTAGAGAAGATGCGGTCGTTACCCAAGGTCACGGACAACGCTCGTGATATTTGCATCTTCGCTAGTCACGTGAACAACAGCGTTGCAGCCATCAGGGGTCTGAAGAAACCACAATACTTGCACTCTCCAGAGATGATGAAGACTATTGTGGAGAAGATGTCAACCATCCTGAAGTTTAGATGGTACGACTTCACTGACACTTCTGAAGACAAGGAGTTCGCGGATCTCACGCTCATATCGAGATTCCTGAACAAAGAAGCGGACAAATGCGGAGCCTTCGCTACTATAGAAGAAAAAGTTGTCAAGCGACCGCCTTATCGTCCGTCCACGCATGCTGCGATAGAAAAGGAGCAGCCAACCCTAGCAAAGAAAGAAAGATATTGCATCAGCTGCCAGGGGGAACACTACTTGAACGAATGTCAACGCTTCTTGAAGTCTTCAATCCAGGATCGGTGGGACCTGGTGAAGAAGCAACGTCTCTGCTTTAAATGTCTACAAAGCAGACACCGAAAAGACAGCTGCAGAAGACCTCCATGCAAGATATGCAAGCGCTGGCATCATCATCTTCTTCACTCAGACCAGCCTATACAGCGTCAGAGTGAACCCAGGTCATCCGAGACAAAGGATGACATCGAGCAAGCCACTAACACCAGCGAAGTCTCTCCGGTCAACGCCGTACACACCACTAGAGCTTACCTCAAAATTGCTCCAGTGGAGGTGTATGGACCTAGGAGGTCATCAAGGATACTGGCACTCCTGGATGAAGGATCCACAACCACACTTCTGGATGCGGAGGTGGCGAAAGAAATTGGAGCAACTGGCAAGAATGAAGAGCTGATCATTGCAACAGTGGGTGGAAAGATCATAACGAAGAAGGACTCCAAAAGATTGGATCTAAAGGTCAGGGGTATCCATCAAGAAGAAGTGAAGACTCTCAATGGCGTCCGCACCATGGACAATCTGAGTCTAAACCCGCAGTTCCTGGACAAGAAAAGAATAGAAGACTGTGCGCACTTAAAGAAGATGGCAGATATTCTGTACTACGACTCCAAGTCACCGCAGCTGCTTATCGGCCAAGACAATTGGGAGCTGATAATTTCTCAGGAAACGAAGAAAGGAAGGCCAGGACAGCCCGTTGCCTCAAGAACGGGGCTTGGATGGGTACTCCATGGGTTTGATGAAGGCTTCACGAAACCGGTCTACTACGTGAACTGCTGCATGAATCCTATCACCGAAGAAGACAAGATGCATCAGATCATCAAAGATCATTTCTCTATTGAATCGTTAGGAGTGCAACCTCGCCGACCATCTTCAGACGCCGAAGGAAGAGCTCTCGCCATCTTGGAACGCACGTGCAGAAGACTAGAAGATGGAAGATTCGAAGTTGGCCTGCTGTGGAAGAATGATGATGAACATATGCCTGACAACTACCTGTCTGCAGAGAAGAGGCTCCACAACATAGAGAAGAAAATGGACAGATCACCTCAACTTAAAGAAGAGTACTGTCAACAGATCCAGCATCTTCTTGACGAGGGATACGCAGAACAGGCACCACAAACATGCACCAACAAGAAGTGGTACCTACCTCACTTCGCCGTCACACACCCAACGAAGAAGAAGATCCGAATCGTCTTCGATGCAGCAGCGAAATCGAGAGGCAAAAGCCTCAACGATGCCCTGCTCCCCGGACCAGATCTACTCCAACCACTTTTTGGAGTACTCGTAAGATTCCGTCAAGGTCCAGCAGCAGTGGCAGCCGACATAAAAGAGATGTTCCTACAGATCAAAATCAGACCGGAAGACCGAGACAGCCTGCGGTTCCTATGGAGGGGCAAGAAAAGAGACACGCCGCCAACAGAATACCGAATGAACCGAGTGATATTCGGCGCTACCTCCTCTCCAAGTGCTGCGATTTATGTGAAGAATAGAAACGCAAGTGACTTCCAAGAGCAGTATCCAGAGGCAGCCATAGCAGTGGAGAAGAACCACTACATGGACGATTACCTTCAAAGCTTCCACTCAGAAGATCTACTTGTGAAGACCGCGAGAGAAGTGGACGAAATCCACAAGAAAGCCGGCTTCCAGTTAAGAGGATGGGCATCAAACAAAACCCACCTTTTAACTTCAGTAACGCAAGAGAGGAATCCGAAGAAGGAAGTTGAGTTGGGTCAGACAGAGGAGAAAACTCTTGGTTTGCGCTGGGTGACCGACAATGACAGCCTGGGATTTCAGGCACAGCTGAGAAACACGCCAGAAGAAGTCCTGCTGGGATTCAGAAGGCCCACAAAGAGGGAAGTGACGAGCGCCGTCATGATGACTTTCGATCCACTGGGCCTAGTCTCACCTGTGTTGATTCAGGGAAAGAAGCTTCTCCAGAGCATATGGAGGAGCGGGGTCGGATGGGACGAGGCCATCAAAGAGGAAGAACTAGAGACGTGGAAGGCCTACGTAAGAAATTTGGATGTACTCCGAAACTTGTACATACCGCGCTGCGTATCACCGCACATCACCGAAGGGGAGATTCACGTATTCAGTGACGCCAGCGAGACAGCATACGCGGCGGCTGCGTATTGGCGGACTCAAAGACCTGATGGCTCCTTCCACGTCAGCCTGTTAGCTGGAAAGGCCAGAGTGACTCCATTGAAGCCTATAACCATCCCACGGCTGGAACTGCAGGCGGCGCTACTGGGAAGCAGACTGGCCGAATCCTTGGCCAGGGAACTAGAACTGAAGATCGAGAGGAGAGTTTTCTGGACAGACTCCAGCGTAGTCCTGTCATGGATCAAGTCAGATCCCAGGACATTTAAGACCTTCGTCGCACATCGCCTCGCTGAGATAGAAGAGTCGACACGACCGGAAGAGTGGAGGTGGATCTCGACGTCTGATAACCCAGCTGACGACGCCACGAGAGACATCCCAGAAAACTTTGGGGAAAATCATCGATGGTTCACTGGGCCCAGCTTCCTCAGAACAGAAAACTGGCCGGAACCCAGAACCTTCAGAAAACAAAGAACCGAAGAAGAAAAAGAAGCGAGCGTCATCGCTACGATCAGCGTCAAACATGGCGATGCCTTGCCGGACCCAGAGAGATTCTCCACTTGGAAAAAGCTGTGGAGAACTATGGCAAGGATGCTGCAGTTCATCGACCTATGTAGGAGGAAAGAGCGAGTGAACACCACTAGAAGAGAGAAGAAAATAGATCCCTCTTGGAAAAAAGCGAAAGCGACTTCGAAGAATCCCTTCGGTACTAAAAAGAATGTGATACCTGGCAAGAGCTACATCGCTCTGTCTGCTGAACACCTGGAACTGGCAGAGAAGCTATTATTGAGAAAAAGTCAAGAAGAGAGTTTTCCAGGCGAGATACAGCGGTTAATACAAGGAAAACCATCGGCGAGCTCTAGCAAATTAAGAAAACTAGACGTCGAAGTGGTAAATGGGCTCCTGCGATTAAAAGGAAGGATAGACGCCGTGCGAGAAATCGAAGAGGGCTATAAGAGGCCTATCGTCCTACATGGTTCGCACAGAATAACGAAGTTAATAATTGCAGACGCTCACAAGAGGTTCAACCACGGTAACCATGCCACGGTCATCAACGAGCTCCGTCAAAGGTACATGATCCTCGGACTGCGTTCCGCAGTAAGAGCAGCACGGCACCGCTGTCAATGGTGCAAAGTGCATAAAGAGAAGCCACGAGAGCTACCCGCAGGCGACTTACCTCCGGAACGCTTGCGCCATAGCGCACCTCCTTTTACCTGCTCAGCGGTCGACTATTTTGGTCCCATGGTGGTGACTGTAGGTAGACGCCATGAGAAAAGATGGGGAGCCCTGTTCACCTGTCTAACCACGAGAGCCGTGCATATGGAGTTGGCTCCGTCCCTAACAGCCGATTCTATGATCTTAGCGCTACGCCGGTTCGCCGCTAGACGAGGCATGCCGCAAGTAATCTACAGTGATAATGGCACGAACTTCGTAGGCGCGAGCAAGGAACTCAGAGAGCATTGGGAGCGGCTGAAGACCGAGCAGCTGGTGACAGATGCAGAGATGCTAGGAGTGCAGTGGAAATTCATCCCACCAGGCGCACCGCATATGGGCGGCGCATGGGAGCGACTAATACGATCGATCAAAGTGGCATTGGAGGTCACACTGAAAGAGAAGAATCCCAGGGAAGAGATCCTGCACACCTTGCTTCTAGAGGCTGAACATATAGTGAACTCGCGCCCACTCACGAACTGCGCCGACAATCCTGATGAAGAAGCCTTGACACCGAATCACTTTCTTATCGGGCGGTCATGTGGTGCAGCCAGAATCGGCACCTTTACTGACATCGAACTGGTAGGACGAGAAAACTGGAAGTCAGCGCAGCGCCTGACGGATCATTTTTGGCGCCGCTGGCTTCGTGAATACCTGCCAACCCTGCTGCCAAGAAAGACCGGAGGAGGCGCCACGCACGTGCCTATCCAGGAAGGGGACGTCGTTGTCATCGTGGACTCGTCACTGCCACGTGGTGTGTGGCCGCGCGGACGCGTCGTGCGCACCTACCCCGGACCGGACGGCAGAGTGAGAATCGCGGACGTTGAAACAAGGGGCGGCGTGCTTCGACGGCCGTGCTCCAGGATGGTGGTCGTGGTGCCAAGGACATCGCCGAGCCAGGAGAATGGTGCAGCGCACGAAGGGGAGACTGTCGGCGATCTCCGCAACTCGTCGGCAAACTAATAGGCTCTCTCACTCACTCTCACAACTCGGCTGTCCTCGCGAATCATCGGCGCGGTCCTCTTCATTTGTTCGTAAATAATAATCGTAGTATATAAGTTTATTTAGAAAATAATTAACATAAATATTTGTTGTGATCTTCATATTACATTAGGAATTGATATAAAAATGTGTCGAGGTATCTATAATAAGTAGTAACTGGATAATTTGTTTGCGCTTAGTCACGCTCAGCGCGTAATTGTTATTTTCACTATATATTTTATTCTTTCAGAAAAAAATTATGTTTTTACGATATATCAATAAAGTATAAGTTTGATTTTAGGTAAATAACCAAAGATAAATAAGAATAAATAATAAAAACCTAGCGAAAGATTAGTATGTAGCGCGAAATTTGAAGAAATTCACCTAATTTATGTAAATAACTTAGAGTTACTTTAAGATATATTTTAGGATTATGTTTTATAATGAAGATAGTATTAAGGGCTACATAATTATGTATAATACATGATATTAAAGTTGTGAAAAATAAATAAAACACCGATCGAAAGGGTCAGTTGATAGTAAAAATCATGCCGAAATTCGGCGCGGGTCAAGCGGCTCTCTGTACGGTCCGTACGCCCACGCCGAATTAGTATAAATAACCGCGCTTGCGGCTCAACGATTCATTCCGCTCTCGGCAAGCAAGCGAAACACATCAACTGGCCCTAAGGAAGAAAAGAAAAAACGAAAAGGAATTTTATTTCAAGAACCCCTGCTCTGCTTAGAAGAAAATATCGGTGGCACTGAACCAGTGGTCACTGCACCTCGGAGGTGGCATTGACTTTGGGTACTACCAGGGTACCCGGGGCGAACGCAGTACCAGTGCCGGGTGGCGTTCTACTCCCCCGCCCTGCGTCCCGCCAACACTAGGGATACGTTCCCTGGTCAGAGCTCCCTGAGCGAGGCCCTGACCGCAACACCCTGTATTTAGTCCCTAATTCAGCGACATATCCACTAATCAGTAATCACCTATCTAGCTATTTCGCGAACTAAAAACGCTCTCTCGTACATACAACTCAATGGCACACGCACAGGCACACATGTATTATATAGACACTAAGACTGATAAGAATAGACTTTCAGCACTTTCTCGTGTTAAAAATATAAGCTATTAATATTTTTAGATAAAATGTTGAATTGCTTGATATATTTAATATTGAAACTCAAAAAAATAAGAAATAAATTAAACAAATATCTCAATCGTTTGTAATAAATAATAATACATCAAAACCTACACGCGTTTCATCATCAGCCCTGTTTTAACGTCCCACTGCTGGGCACGGGCCTCCCTCAGTACGAGGGGGATCAGGCCATAGTCCACCGCGCTGGCCCAGTGCGTGTTGGCGGACTTCACATGTCTTACGAAAACTTGCTAGGTTTTCTCAGACATGCAGGTTTCCTCACGATGTTTTTCCTTCACCGTAAGACAAGTGGTAATCATGATAGAAATGATTCGCACATGAAAATATCAGAGGTGCGAGACCCGGATTTGAACCCACATCACTCGGTTATACAAGCGACGCGTTACCGCTGGGCTACCACTGCCTAATTTTATATTTTAACCTGGGATTCTGTTTAACCTATTAAAATTACATAAACGTCTTTTACCTTTATTAAAAACAAAACACAAAAAGTACAAAAAAGTCTTTAACCACCGTACCTACTCATAGTCTTATGAACCACGAAGTCATTCTTTAGTATGGAGATTCTCTACTTTTACTATTAAACTTTTTGCCGAAATGTATTTAAACTTTTTTATCTACAAGAATGATTAATAATTAATATTAACATCATTGATGACTGTATTAAAATGTGAAGTAACATCCTAAATTGTCTTATGTTCTTTACTTTCAAAATTTACAAATTATACGCAAAGCTGTTAAAATTATCATGGGTGTATCATTTCTTAAAAACAATAAATTTTCGGAAAATCAAGATGGTAAAAGTGATATAATAACAAAAAATGTATGTAACGGATATCGCCATGATGCTATATACAAAGAATGTAGTTATCCTAAGTGTGCAAAAAACAACTCTAATAATAAAGATGCTCACGAGCTAAAGAACGTCACAAACTCTCCTGAGAAGGGGCAAGTGAAAAGTGAACGTTACGATAAATTTTCTTGGACGAAAGTATACAGATCTCCATTACCGAGGCGATACTACGAGTATAACAAAGATAAAATAATGGATCAAGCAAACTCATTCACAAAAATATCAGATGCTGAAAGAAACAATGCGCAACATTATGCTAATGTGTTAAAAGTTACTGCACAAACTTCTATAATATCATTAATTAAACCAAAATCAAAAAAATTAAATTGTTCAAAAATATTACCTAAATGTTTTTTCTCTTGTTGTTGCGGAGGTGAAGATCGTTTACAAGCATTTGATATATCATATAATGATCAAAGTACCGCGGAATCTTATAGAATATAGATGTATTGATCTTAACAGAAATTCTATGACCAGTTTTCCAATCAACATAGATGCCTCACTTATGAGTATTATTTACTTGCAGAGGAAACCAGAGCAAAGATTTCCTGAGACAAAAATATTCTAATCATTAGTTCGCAATGCATATAGAATTTTCTTATATAAATTTGCTTCAAAAACTGATGCAAGTGATAAAAATTGACCAGAATTTACAAATATAAAAACTATGAGTAATATTTATGATTACCTATTTCATATTTGAATTACACGATTTGTATTCTAAAATTTATTAAGATAATATTAAAAAAGTATTCTCATGGGTGTGCGGTATTCAAATCGTACGGAGCCTTATCGCGTTAAATTTGTATGCAATATTATTGTATTGATGTACTCAAACCGTAGGGCGCACTACTTGGTCATTGCCGAGAAAAAAAAACATTAAGTATAAAAAAATATTTAATAAATCTTTATAAACAATTCCTTACCAACTTTTATAAGGAATCATGAATTTAATTATCTAAAATCCATAAAATATTGTAAAAGAAATGAACAACCTGATGTACAATATATTCTAATGATCTCGCTTATCAAATTTTTCTGGTCCGTTAGCTTCAGAAACGAGATTTTGCAAGACAAGGTATAAACAACTGGAAAAAGTATTTTTTGTTAATACGTATAAGACCAATAAATACATTATAACAAAATCTAGAATAGATAAGAACAATAATCACATGAATATCCATTTATTGCCTGGAATTATTATCTTATGCCCTAACCAGAACGTCATTCTTAATTATCTAGTAGAAGTGATCAAAGTTTTAAAAAACATCTACACCGAACAAAAGATATTATTGTAATATTTCATACTCTTAGCAATTTAAAAAATAATAAAATCACATAGCCATATAAATACATACGAAATAATGCCATATACTCAAAATACCTAAACAATATATTGACAGTAAGCTTTCAAGAAATGAAAAGCCTCTAATAATGTAACAACTTGCTTTAAAACTTAATTTGCTTCCAATGTCCTCGGGTAAATTATGTTCCTACATCAGGAGAGATTTTGTAAACAATAATATTTTTAATAAACAATTTATTATCAACTACTCAAGTCTTTTATTTTTCCTGTCAGTAAGTAGGTACATATTATTGCATATTATTTATTAGATAAATACACGGAAACCATGATAAAAAAGTCTAGCTATTTCCTGAATTTCGCATTGGAAAAAAATATTTTTCAAATGCGAAATTCAGGAAATAGCTAGACTTTTTTCAAATAAATTTTTTTTAGTGGTGATGCCATTTCTGAGACAAGCTCTAATAGTTTCAATTCATCAGAATTCAGATCCAGTAGTGTAGTCGGAGCGATGCTGAGTCATAACTTTATACTCGTTTGTAGGTATACTCTTACTACATGACTAAATATAAAAATTATTAATCGCTGTTCGTTTGACTCGTTATAACTCATAAATGGTATATCATATTTATAAAATTCTTTTTTTGCTTAGTTAGGGGTTGTCAGGAATTGGGAAAGTCTAAAAGTTCATAACTGTTTATTTTATATGGCAATCACGAACTGTTAAAACGGACCTAGGGGCAAACCCGAGTAAAGCGAGGGTGGGTCGCTAATGATATAAAGATAACTATTGAAGTATATTAAAATACTCTTAACATTTTCAGGAAATCCTAAAGTTAAAGGAATCTGGGCGAGTACGTCACGTAGGAGTGTCTAACATGAATGAAGAACAACTCAACCGGTTATGCTCTATTGGCAAGCCGGCGTGCTTGCAGATTGAAGTGCACGTTCTCTGCCAACAGAAGCCTCTGATAGCCGTTGCCAAAAAACTGGGCATTCCAGTCGTCGC
Source organism: Boloria euphrosyne (assembly GCA_951802675.2). Classification (NCBI taxonomy): domain Eukaryota; kingdom Metazoa; phylum Arthropoda; class Insecta; order Lepidoptera; family Nymphalidae; genus Boloria; species Boloria euphrosyne. Next base: position 5,126,923 of record OX637888.1, read on the forward strand.
ATACTCGCCTTTAGGCTCTAAAGCCCTAGCTGATGCTCTTAGCGCCAAGAATGGGTAATTTCAAATTTCATAAAAGATATGATTTTTCATAAAAGATATAATATCTAGTTTAATAAGACTATCAGAATCCGTTTCAAAAAGTATTTCAGACATATTAGAATGGTTATATTATCATCTTTGAATCTCACTGGTACTTTAAGTTCACCTTTCAATGTACTTTTGACTTTGGTACTTCGTTTTTTAATGTTTTGAAGAAATTCTACGTGATAATATTATTTACAGGCGCACATATCCCAACCTTCTAGAACTACCAGAAGTTCAACAAATTGCAAAGACGCATTCACGTACGCCAGCACAAATTTTACTGCGATTCTTACTTCAACATGGGGTAGCTGTGATTCCTAAAAGCACTGATCCAACGAGAATCAAACAGGTAACTATTTAGTATTTACCTGTCTCTTTAATCAATACACTAATTTGCTTCTCCTATTAAGTATTTAAAGTTATACTTTTTAGGGCTATTTAAGTTAATTTTTTTCTGTAATGTCCTACCTATTTTTTAATACTTACTTGATAATCGCATTTAAAAATTATGGTGCAAGTGTTACTAATCTACCGACTTCCAAAAAGGAGGAGGTTATCAATTCGTCTGTATGTTTTTTTTTATGTTTGTTACCTCAGTCCTTTGGCCTGGGTGAACCGATTTTGATAATTCTTTTTTTATTTGAAAGCTGGTGCTTCCCGTTTTTCCATGGTTCCATTTTAATTTAGTTCAGCTCTGACAATGGCATCCATGAGAAATCCATAAAAGTCTTAATTTTGCATTAAGTATATGCGCGACAAATAGACGAATAACTCAATATCACGCCAACCGATTTCGATGATTCTTTTTTTTATTGGAAAGGGTAGTTTGATGAGAGTTTGGTAAGGTTCTGATGACGGGATGCATGACAAAGTAACGGAACTCTTCAATTCTTAGGAGCAAATTAACGATACTCAGCCGAATCTTTTATAGGCTATCCGGATATTTACGTCACGTATCGTAACTGATGATGAAAGGTACAACTCCTCAACGGTTAGGACTTTAAAGATAATTCTTTCAATATAATACGCACTTATGGACCGATAGTTGTATACTTTCAGGCTATTAGGTTTACCTGATAAAAGGTAATTTTTTATAATCATTAACGTCTGGGAGTTAACCGGAAAACTGGACGTGGACAAATCTCGATTGCCTAGTAACGTTTATTCCGAAACCTCGTTGACTTATGAGAACAGCGGTTTAGTTGGCCTATCCATTACCCGTTTTATATTAAAATAAACAAAATACGTACCTATAACTACCTATTAACTTTCCGCTAAAAATTTTAAAATAAATTATTTTTAACAAAAAAAGCCAAAGTAAAATAACCTTAAATTGATACACATTTCATGAATCTATCAATTTGTAAGCATAATCAAAATACCGTTCGAAAGTCCATTGCAAAGGCAAGATAAATCTGTCCGTCCTGGCTGGCACCGACTTCAAAATTAACTAAGTTCTTAAAAGTATTATTTTCTACTTTTTAGTTTAGATTTGTTTAGTTTGGTACTCGGTTTTTGTTTTTATGTTATTTATAATATGAGTATTTCATCATCATCAGCCCTTTACTGCTGGGCACGGGCCTCCTTCAGTACGAGGGGGATACGAGTATTTATTTCTAATGAATCTTTCTCTAATACTTCATAAAGCTTAACATGTTCTACATATGTTCTACATTTAAACATTATAATGTGTAGTGTGTAGACTATAATTGTCATTCTTTGGTATTTTAATGTCGGTATTAAACAGCTTACTTACTTTATTTATTCGCGGTTGACCGTCTTGAAACAATACCTACACTCTGTGCGCCCGTTCCCAACGCCTCGTGTCTTGGGAAACATTTCACATTTCAATGCAAATGTAAACGTGTGAATTATTTTTATTAGTGCAGTAAATGCCTAGTACTTTGGATAGAGGAGTAATATATGAAACTATATCACATCCCTTTTAAAAATACCTACTTATCACTTATAGTAGGTAATAAAAAAGTCTATTTTCAGTATTTATATTAGAAATATCGACTAGTCTGTACCTAAGTATATAACCTATATGTTCTGTTTGTCCGATTTACAAAACAACTTTCTTAATTTTAACGCCTATTTAACGATGAAGGTCATGGTTTATGTAACATTAAACTTTTGGAATGGAGAATAAATAAAATACTTAAATAATAGTTTTGCTATACGAATTATATATAGTATTATAATATAATAATATTAAGAGACCTTATAAGACGTAGGTAAGTAAACACATACGGGGGAGTACAAAATAAAATTATTTTCTTTTTTCAGAATTTCTCTTTATGGGATTTTGAGTTGAGCGACAAAGAAATGCAAGTGCTAACTGCATTAGACCGCGGAGAGAATGGAAGAATCTGTGATTTTACGTTTTTCGTCGGCATAGAAAAGCACCCTGAAAACCCATTCAAGAAGTCATAGAATATTTAATAAGAACCATGATTTTGAATTCTCCTTATATTCATTAAATAAAAACAATTGTTAAATTATACGTACCTAACATTTTACGAATGTTTAAAATTGTTTTATTCAGAATATTTTATTTAAATTATTACTTAGGTATAATTGAAAAAAGTTGACCTGTAAAGGCCCTTAAGTATAGGTAATTTTAACTCGACATGTTCAAGTTAGTAATCAAACTATAGAGTTACAAGTTACAACTATTAAATTTTTTCTACATTTAGTATTTAGTAATTAATTGTAGTAAAACCTAACTTTCATGAATACCGTTTAGTCCAATCAGTTAATATTAGATATCTTTATTTCTTTAATAAATAGAAAAATTTAGCCATCGCGACACGATCAGTAACAAAAATTAGAACACAATAAATAACAAGAATTAGAATTCTTGATAGATTTCATTTCCGTACGATTAAGACGCGTAGGACGTAATTAAAAACCTTCCTCGATCAGGAACGCGATGACGTTACTACGAATGACCTACAAGTTCGATTAATTTATCGTCAAACAAAGTGCAAACATTTTTATTTTTATACCTACCTTATTTTTCTAACATGTCATAACAAAACCCACCGATTTTTAACGTGCCTTTCTAAATCTAAAGAACGCCTCAGACTTCGAAAAGCTTTTTCTTACGTTACCTTGGGAAATGCACTGACGCATGTAGGAATTAAGAAACAGGTGGTTTGTGGGCTCATCGGCAAACCAGTACTACCCAGTAAAACCCAAGCACTCATCATCCGTCGCAATGGGGCGTCGTAGGATCGCTTACGCATTCAACCACGACGCCCCGACAACCCGGCAGGTCTGCCAAAACAGACCACACAGCCACTGGGCTTGCTCCACAGTCCACTCTGTTATCCAGAGCAGTACCAGGAACAACCAGCATAACACCACTGCACTGACCACCCACCGAAGTGGGCCCTCCCTGCGCGTTCTTGGCTTCGTGCCCAGCCGGATTGCCGGACACTACTGTCTACTGAGCCCCCCTGAGATAAGAATGCACGTTTTTCAGCAGCTCCCGACCCAACTCAACAAATAACCCACATTTAGCATTATAATATATATATTTTTTAATATTTATGATATTCTACACGCACTGAATTCTGATAGTAATAACAGACGTCATACATGTACAGTTCAATGGTTGACCTTTCACCTATGATTTTGCATTTCATTTATGAACAACCGAACAAGGTATGGCACCTTAAAATATCTTATTCTTTCATTAAATATAGTAATACTAGCGACTCGCCCTCGCTTCGCTCGGGCTAGTTCCGGAAATAAGCGCGAACGAAGCTGCGAGTTCCGCTAGAATTAGCTTAATAGTAGGCAACTGGCAAGATGGTGCGCTTGAATTTTATTCTCGCGTCCATCATTTTTTTGCGATTACTCCTGCGATATTCATTAAAATTATATGGTGTAAGAGTAAAATAATGTGCATGAAATGCTTAAAGCCTCTAACTTTTATTTGTATTTGTAAAAATAGCTTTCCAATTATCGCTTTATAATGCCCATTCTTTAAAGTATTAAAATGGATATAATATGTTATCCTTAAGAGACAGACATATACCATCACAGACTTTTCCGTAGACCTATATAAGATACACAATTCCACCATACATCATTTTGATTTATCTCAAAGCGTTTAGGCAACGTTTTCGTTGAAAGCTCCCAGTGCAGACGGCTTATTTTTTTCCGACACCTCCAACAAATATCATTATATTTTAGCCTATGTATACAAAAACTTGACAAGTTATAAACCTACCTGGAGAGCCACCCTATCCATTGTTGAAAACAGCATGAAAATCATTGCAGTAGTTTTTGAGTTTATCGCAAACCGACAGACAGACAGACACGACGGAGGACTTTGTTTTATTATATGTAGTGATAGTTATGATAAAATACATTTAAAATATAATTAAATAAAAATATATTTTTTTATTACCCTTGTTTTAACGTAGAGAAATGCATTTAATCAAACAACCTGCTTACATACAGATGGTTATGTGGGACTCAAAAAGTTAAAATTACCAAGTAAAACCAAACCGTACTGTCTTAATAGGGTATAGCAAGATCGCTTACGCACTCAACCACGACGCCCTGACAGCAGGTCTGCCGAATCAGATCTAACAGATTGTGGGCTTGCTCCATTAGTCCATTCTGCTATCAGAAAAGTAACTGGAGCAACACGCATGGTATACCACCCACTGAAGTGGACCACCTCCCAGTACCTTTCTTGGCTTAGCGCCCGACTGGATTGGTAGATGCTAATGAGCCTCGCACCAAGGTAAGGTAATGAGATATTATAATATAGGATTACTTTTAGTTTTATAAAAAATAGTTTTATCTTATGAATATGATACAGAAAACTTTATCGAAAGTTTACTTTTAAAGAAAGCATGTAATGTCAGAACATTATGTAATAAAAGTATGCTTAGGTATAAAATTAATCCACTGAAACACATTTTTGCAGTAAGCGCATAAATTAAAAAAAATAGATAATATACATATTAATGTACATACCTACTGTTTAATTTTCAAGAAATTTACGTTAAGATGTCCAGTTCGATTTTACTTTACATATGAGTAAGTCGTGTCATGAGGTTACTGTAACTACTTATCCATAGTTTTAATCAATGTCCAAATTTTCATTAATAATAGAACTGAATTATGGCGGTTATATTCAAAGGAGCAGTGGAACTTTATTATTATCTTAACGAGGAAATTGCTGGTAAAATAATTTATAATATACTTTTAACTATAACAATATAAAATAAAATTATTATATGTAAGCAATTTCTTAATTAATTTATGGTAATACGGGTGTGTGAATAGGCAGAGGTAAAGCGTTCGTTTAAGACCGAATGAAGCGGGTTCAAAACTCGAGTCTCGCATCTCCGATATTATATTCATGTTCGAATCATTTCCAATAACTTGTCTTTTGGTGAAGGAACACGACGACACGTTTGACTCAGTTTGTAGTGACCCTACTTGCTGTGCCAGCGGTGGTGTATTCGAGGCCCGTTGGGGGCGTTTCATTCATTTGTTGAGTAAGAATGTTTTTTACTCTAGTCATGGGTGTTTATATTTATAATATGTATATATTATGTATTTAAAGTTATATATGCTAGTGTATCAACTATCTGGTATTCGTATAACAAGCCTCGTAGCTTAAATACGGAACTAGATGGCATTGTGTGTAATGATGTCCTAACATGTTTATTCCCAACAAAACATCGTAAACAAATCTGCATGTTCTGAGAGAACCTAGCAAGTTTTCGAAAGATATGTGAAATCCGCTACCCACACTTAACCTGCTTGGTGTCCACCAATTATTATTAGTATTGCCAGATTCTCCTCTAGTTAAGGAGAGAACCGTGCTTAATAGTGGGACGTTAAAAAGGACTGAATACATATTTTTATTGTTGCAGATCATAGAACCGAAAACTGGCCTTTGATGCGCACTCCGTGGCCTGGTCTGGTCATTATTTTACTTTACCTTTTGACCGTTTTAAAATGGCTTCCAAAGTATATGGAGAACCGACCACCTTTCGATCTTCGCAAGTTCATCGCCTTATATAACGCTATCCAGATTGTGTGCTGTATATACGTTGTTTATCAGGTATTAGGAAGTATTCATAACTGTCAACAAACATAAGGCTATCTAACAACTTCGTATAGTATACACTTGATTATTCTTTTCGTTTTAGAAACATTGACTTGTTTAATTTTTACCCAACTGAGGCGAAAACAAAAGTAGGGTTACATACCTAACCCTAATAAACAGACATGATGTTTGACCTGCATTTTCGAATACATCCAATTCTAAGTTCCCTCATAGTTACTAAATGGCTGAACTGATTTTAATTATTTATAGAAAGTAGTTTTAGTAATTTATAGTAGTTGTTGTCGTTAGTTTGCTATGATCTCTCAGAAGGTATAGGTATTTTATCACAAATAAAAAGGAAATTTGCTCCATGATTTACAATAACAAAATCATTGGGGCTTTTTTATAAATAACTTATTATTAAGTACTGTATTCTCGCGCGATCTGGTCGAATTGGATTCGGTGGCGTTATATAATAATATATAGCTTTAATAAAATGCCCACAGAAGAGGGCGGCTTTGACTTTTGACCCGGACGGCATAAATGTACCTACGCTACGCCAGTCGTCACAGACATGCAAATTAACTTCACATCGACTTCTAGAGCGAGGCCAATTTTACTTTTATTTCAAAGGAAATTATTTAAATTTAAGGGAAAATTTAATTTGACGGTTTGTAGAAGCCAAAGTAACAATTATCTATATCTAAACCACAGATCGTAGAGACCTGAACTTTGGAGGGTGTGTTCTTTGTATGACGTAGGCATCCGATAGGAAAGGATTTTCCAAAATTCTACCCCTATTACGCTACCTACGCACTATGCGGTTAGCCGCAATGCAGTCAGACGGACGGTTGGCCGCAATCTAAACCGCAAATTTCAAGCAAATAATCAATATTATTAAATTATTATTTGCTTTTCGATTACTAGTACCTAAGTAGGTATGTGTTGAAACTTGTGTGGGTCGAATGTATATTACACACAATATTTTTTAAATTATCTTGTAAAGGTACCAGTTCTCATTCCATTATCTGTAATTTGCATTTTTTTTTTCATTCCAGAGTATGATATTGGGTTGGCTAAATCATTATAAATTAATATGTCAGCCACTTGATCATGGACCCTTGGGTATTGAATATGCGTGGAAAGTGTGCTATGCTTACTTTATTATCAAAGTTGTGGATCTTCTGGACACGGTATATTGATTATTGAATGGAATGATTACGTAATGTACCTACATGTATTACAGTCAATTTTTTTTCATATATTGTTCAAAAATTTTAGGTATTCTTTGTGTTAAGAAAAAAACAAAATCAAATATCGTTTCTGCACGTGTACCACCACTTTGGAATGGTAGCGGTCTCTTGGTCAATAGTAAAGTGGCTCCCAGGTTTGTACGTCAGACTATTAATTGTTTATCACTATTAATTATCTACTCTCCCATAGCCCTCCTCACTTTCATCCACAGATTTGTTCGATCTCTGATTTAAATAAGAACCAAGAAATTAAATACAATTAATGCAACAGTGTAAGTTAGTAATAATTTGTAAATAATTTGCAAGAGATTTGCATATCCATATTGTAAATAAAAATAAATATTTTTTGTTTTCCTTTCATGCGTTAATAAACTTTTCAAGATTAGGAACGCATCCAAGCAAAGCAAGGGTACTTACTTACCGCTAGTAAATTAACAAAAACGTTTCCTCCTACATAGGTAATTACAAAAACCATTTTTATCCTCGACACAACAAAGTGTTATAAGTTTAACGCGTGTATTTGTGTACCTGTGTTTCCGATGACACAACGCTATTAAAATGCATGAATGGCTGAACTGATTTTAGTTTGAAACAAAGTAAATTTGATCGGCAGTGTTCTATAATCTATACTATACTTAAATCCAGAATTTCGTTTAGCCGTTTGTAGGCTAAAAGCTCTTTCCTATGCGGTAAAAGGACAAGAACAATTTTCAAAGAATTCGAAAAGTAGAAACACTGCGGTAACCTTGGCTTGATACAGTGTTGCGCCGCAAATCTGAAAAATACTCGACTCCTCGCTAAAATACATCAGAGATTAAGGCTCATTGAAATGGCTTCAATGAATAGATTCTTGTGTTGTAGGGACTTTTTTAAATTTTGATTTATTTTTTTGTTATTAAATACAATGAACACATTTAATAACGTTTTACATATAGGTACTCGTACCCACCCACTTAAGTTTGTTCCTAGCCTTTAGCTAGCAACTATTAATTTCATTAGCTTAAAAGCTTCTACGTCTTTTGCAGGTGGACACACGAGCATGTTAGTGCCAGTTAATTCATTCGTACATATAATTATGTACGCATACTACCTTCTGACGACGTGGGATGACAGCTATAAGAAATCTTTGTGGTGGAAGAAACATGTTACCCAGATTCAAATTGTTAGTAACTAATACCTATGTTATATCAAATATTTGATGACACGTTAGGCTCTGTTTGTAGTGACCCTACAAACTGTTTTGATTTGGAACTGACGGTTCCTACGCAAGCGGTCGCGGGTTCGAGTCCGCGGGGAGCATTCATTTGTTGAGCACGAATGTTTGTTCGTAAGTTTGTAACCACGGAACTAGATGGAGTTGTGTATAATAATGTCCGAACATAATATATATTATGTTATTTTTGAGAAGTTAGGCGTAAAATTAAAAGAACCTTTATAAAATCAATACGTAATACGAGTATGAACCTACATATTATACGTAGGTACATTATTGTATCATGTATGAATGCTAAATCACGCTTTTAGGTTTTTCCATGTCTGTTGTAAGCATTGACGAAGGATGATTTTAGCCTTTCTTTTGAAAGATTTCTGTCATGTTTCCAACACAGTTATTCTAATTTTTAACAATTAAATAATGTTTCCTTTAAGTGAAAATAAAAAACAAATTTTAAGCATATTTTCTCTACAAAATAGTTTCTGTTTCATGTTCTTTTTAACTTTAAATTTAATAACATTTAAGCATACATATGAGTTACTGATCATATTTTTAGCTTTAAAAACTCGATTTTTATAAATAATTTTCAATTTCAGATTCAATTTTCACTTCTACTGGTACATTTCTTATTACTGGTGTTGGTCCCAGAGTGCGAGTTCCCGCGCCAGCCCGCCTACATACTCATCCCACAAAATCTGTTTATGGTTATCTTATTTAGTGACTTCTATTACAATACGTACATTAAGACCCGTTTAAGTAAAAGTAAATAAAACTTTAAATTAATTGTTTTTACTTGAATTTCGTTTATCTTATGTAGGTACGTAAATGTAGACTTTCTAAATAGGTCTTGTATGTATAATTTATTATGTACAATAAAATAGCAATTTAATAAAATAATTATTAACGATGGTTTGTGTATTACTTGGTCACAAGCGGACGATTCGGCTTTTGTTCCCCAACTGCGGAAGTTGTGTTTGACCTATGTGTATGTAGGTTCGAACTTCGACCATAATATGTACCTACAACGTAATTATTTAATGGATGAACCGATTTTTATGATTCACAAATCACAAGTCATTTATTCAAATGACGTTTTGATAACGCGAGTGTTATAGGTAGATATATGTATATTCAGTTATTTTATAACGTCCGTCTGCCTTCCTTCCTACTCTTCAATACGGTTGGCGGACTACAACATGTCTTTCGAAAACTTGCTAGATTCATTTAGAAATGCAGGATTCCTTAAGGTGTTTTTCTTCACCGTAAGAAGTATATGGATGCCTTAGGTTAGATTCTCCGACCGATTCCGGCCATGGCGGCCAATCTTATTGGGACTCGAGTGGGACGACTGCTCGACACGACCAGTGAGAGCTAAGGCGCAGGACCGACGGCTTTACGTGCCCTCCGAGGCACGGAGGTGACACACCACCAACTTCCCAACTCCGGGCTGTTGCCTGTTACTGAGGCTTACTGAACAGAAAAACCCCAATAATTAAACTTTGCCCGACCCGGGACTCGAACTCAGAACCTCTCGATGTATGACCATACATGCTAGCCACTAATGTCTATTATGGGAGAAGTTTACCATACCTATCATTAAAAATCCATCCAGATTTTTTTTTCATCAGAATCGAGCGGAGTATCAAACAGGTCAAAGACTATTACATAATTATTATATATAGCAATACGAGACGACAACATATACTTATGTTTAAAATAATTTTAAATAAGAATTAAATCTAATCAAATAAATAAGTTACTGTTTGTATTTTCTAAGTAACAACTTTTACCTAAATAAAAATTAAAAACGCAATTTTTGTTGTGCGTATTTATTCCGGCCAATCTCCTTAACGGCTGTACCGATTTTAGCGGGAACTTTCAGGTAGGTTAGAAAGCTGATTAAGGAATAACTTTAAAGTCAACTCTTATTTAATAGAAAGGCGAGGCCGAGAAAAAGTCACCAACCTGGAAAATCTTATAGAAATACTCTTTATCATCGAAATAAACAACGTAACGTATTTTTTGTCTACCTGTCCGTCGGCAATACGAGAAAATCTGTGGATAAATTTTGGTGAAACTTGGTATACTGATAACTGGCTTATATCCGTGTCAACATATATACAATACCTTTTACTGTGGGAAAATATCTCATTTCTGAGGAAACTAAGAAGCACAGTGCTTTTAAAAAATATATATTTTTTAATTCTTTATATAAAATGTTCGTAACTAATAAGGTTTTTACTTTTTAGGGAAATAATTAAGATATCCGTAAAACATTATTTTTAACAAAAAAACAAAAGCCGACTTCAAAACTAAACAAATCTAAATTAAAAAGTAGAAAATAATACTTTTAAGAACTTAGTTAATTTAGAAATCGAAGCCAGTTTAAATTTTTTTGCGGAAAGTAGATACATATTTTCAACCGACTTCCAAAAAGGAGGAGGTTCTCAATTCGTCTGTATACGAATTGAGAACCTCCTCCTTTTTGGAAGTTGGTTGAAAAGTAGATACTCTGCTTAATTTTAAATATTAATTACTAACTATCGACAAGGCAACTTCGTATTATGATTTTGAACATTATAATCATCAATTGTCTTTTATAGATCACGAGTTCATAAGTTTTTTGAAAACAAAATGAAACAACTTTCTAAATATTTTATAAATAAGTGTATTTGTATAGAAATTAATATTGTTTTATACATATTTTTAAATATTACACTTTATAAATAATCATGCAAAGTATTAAAACTATATACATTTATAGATATTTATGTATTTCGAGACTGCAGTGACTAAGGTAAAATATATTGATTACTATAGTACTCATACTTCGTATTATGTATTCCATTCGACATCCGAAATCTACTTAAGAGAGAGCACTTTATCCTTTATAGTTTTCTGCTAGGTTCCATCTGGCAAATCACCATTTCTAAATCATTGTTGCATCATCTTTTCCAGTGATGCGAATAGCTGGATTTTTAAAGAGTGAAGAGAGAGATATATTTCGTTATAATATAACGGAATAATTTTAATGTAACCAAATTTGAAATTCCTATTTTCCCTTACTCTTGTTTTGGCCCTGACCGCAACGTGCATAACTCTCGCTTTAGACATAGGAATTAGTAATTGTGATCTTTTACAATAAGTTTGATTGTAATTATAAAGAACCCAATATAAGTAATATTATCACGTCTGCGTTGTTTTATTTCACGCTACTGCGCACATCGCATCTCTGCAAAAGGTTATTGGCCTAGCTTCAAAGATTAGAACAAAGGGATTCAACATGGCGACCAAGTACCAACGCTTCCCACAACGCATTAAGAACCATCGAAAAACTAGAGGGTATTACTAATTGGAATTCTTCGAAATTTGCAATTAAAATGTTACTTAATTTGGACGTATTGTACAATGTGTCGAAAGGAACCGATAACGACCCTACTCATGATGCACGTGCGCTTGCTCGTATCTGTTTATCGATTCCACCTAACCTATATCAACTAGTCCGCGATGCAAAGACTGCATCTGATGCTTGGAAGCGATTATGTGACACTTTCGAAGACAAAGGTTTGTACAGAAGAGTACTACTGCTTCGACAATTACACCGTGTAGAATTTAATAATTTTTCAAGCATGTCAGACTATATTGTTGTTATGAAGTTGGTTGCACAACTCTCTGATATTGGGAAGGTTATAGATGATGCAGAAATTGCTGAGATTTTGTTGTCGAGTCTACCTGAAGTAGACTAATGTACTAGTTTAAAGCCTGGAGACTGCGAGCTTGACGAAGACACTTTCAAGTGAAGTTGTTCGCACTCGCTTACTCCAAGGAGATCATAGGCGCAATAATACTGGGAATACTTCAGAGAATTTAGCTTATGTAGTTAACAATAAAAGAAGAGTTAATAATTTAGTAATACTATTAAACAATGTTTTAAGAGAAAACGCTACTAAACAAAGAAAAAGAATGAAGATCAACATACAGTATGCAGCTGCGTACTCCACTTCCCACTTGAACGAGTTCATCATAGATAGTGGAGCCTCTACCCATATGTGTGCTAACTCTACACTTGTCCAGGATCCAGTGAACCAAAAATGTGCTATTACTGTTGCCAATGGACAACAATTACAGTGTGAAATGATTGGTAAAACTACTCGTGCGAGAAAAATGAACCACAGCCAGAACGACGACGTCGTAGTCGATCTCTGATTCTTATCAAGAAATAGATCGCAGGTTTGATCAGTTATACCAGCAGTTGATGAGTCATATAAATAATTTTTTTTGTGCCAATTACGCTGCGATGCACCCGATGTCTTCTAACTTTTCCATTCCGGTGGCGGCTGCGTCAATAACAATAAATAATTCGATGGATGATCCGTTTTTAGGGCCAGCAGGTGAAATAGATGATATTGCTGAACTAAATGTGGCCGACGGCCATCAAAAAACCATGAATGACAAAAGCGAATCCTGATCGAGTTGTGAAAATAGCATCTATACGAATGTTTGATTCTCTGCATTGGAATATTGTTCGGTATACTGAGGTGCAAAAGAAATATGTGGCATTCCTTACATTCTCTGAGCTTAAAGTAAATTAGGAATTGATACGATTAGAGATCTGTTAGCCCCAGTCAGACGATTTCTGATGGAACGGAGTTTTGCTGCATTATCTAATGCCTTTTTGGCTCAAAATGAATGTGTGAATATGACACTAAAACATTTAATCAATTGGGCCCCAAAACCGCATGCAAAAATGCATAATAAATACGGAGATATATTTGGAAATCAGTTTAATTATAAGGCTATAACCTACGACTTTTTTTTCATTTATAATATAACGGAATAAATTTAATGTATGTATACGTATAAGAAATAATATCCAACCAAATAACAACACCACCACTAACCAAGATTCCAACAACACAGAAGCTACTCAAACCGCTTCGACAAGTATTAACATGATCTCTTTGTTCACAGCAGTGCCACAACCAACAACTACCACGAGTTCCTGGAGCCCAGTGGTACCCCGCACGAAGAGGAACCGGAACTACAACAGAAGGAGAGACAACAGTGATTAAGGACCGTAAGTAGACTGGACACAAGGGGAGCTGATGACAGTGAACCCGAGACTCAGGTTAGCAAGTGGTACACCACCGAGGGGCCCATTCACAGCCACTTCCAGAGGTACCGAGATACCGATGGGAGAAGAAGAGAGAAGAAAAAAGAAGAACCAGTGCACGGTGAAACCTGAAGGTCATTATCGGAGCAGACACCAACGCCCACCATTGACCATAACCTATAGAGAAACACATCAAACAACAAAAGAGGTGAGAACTTGCTATCTTTTCTAAACAATACAAACCTAACAATCATAAACAGCGGCTTCATGGTGGGAGACCAATCAAAATACATACAATTTTGCTACTCCGCCAGTTACATCGGGTAGATTATAGCAATTTTAGTAACATGACTGATTACACTGAAGCTGTAATGATGTTAGTGCAACAATTGGCAGACATTGGAAAGACAATTGAAGATCAGGAAGTTGCTGAGATTCTCTTAAGTAGACTGAGGTCTGAATATGGCCCGTTAGTGTCTAACTTGGAAACTGCCAACATGGCAAGTACGCTCACAAGAGAAGTAGTCAGGGCCCGACTATTACAAGACGAGACGCGTAGGTCAACAGATAACAATACAGCTTTCGTTACAAAGAAGAGGGATTTCAGAGGCAAATGCCATTATTGCAAGAAGGCCAATATGTAAGAAGGCCACATTTCAAAAGTAATTGTTTCAAGATGAAGCGCGATAAAAAACATCAAGAAAAAGGCTTTAATTACTACAGCTTTGATGGCATACCCGAAAGATTAGTAGTTCGTGGATTCTGGATCCAGTGCTCACATGTGTAACAATAAAGACATTTTAATGCACTTTAGACAAAGCTGTAGCAAAATAAAAGTTGCAAATAATGAAGAACTTGAGTGTATTGGTATTGGTGAAGTAAATTAAAATTTTGGTAATAAGCTCCGTAAACTAAGCAATGTTATGATTGTACCAGAACTTTCCAGCAATTTAATTTCAGTTAGTAAATTGATTGAAGATGGTTATGATGTGACTTTCAGCAGGAAAGGTTGTATCATTGCAGATGCAAAGAGTAAAATTAAAGCATTCTGCGTCTATTGTTAACGGTAACTACAGGTTAAAGGTAACAATGAGAGAGCCTTCGCACATTAGGGTTAACTCTATATTCTTGCAGGGGCAAGAGCCTATGAGTTCCGTAGTTGCTGACCAAGGATTGACAGGTTTGTGGCATAAAAGGCTGGGGCACATACACTATAGGGATTTATATAGTATGAAGGATAGGGTGTCTAATGGTTCTGTTTCAGACTCAAGGGGAACATAGCAAATGCATTTCTTGTTTGGTAAGTTGACATGCAAACCTTTTGCTAAGGACCAAGCAAAGTTGCGATGAGCCGTTTGCTCTAATCCATTCTGATGTGTGTGGCCCTTTGCCGATTAGCTGCAGAGGTGCGAAATATCTACTCACTTTCACTGACGATTGTACAACGAAATGGTTTTGCTACCTGTTGAAGAGAAAATCTGATGTATGTGACTCTATTATAGAATTTGTTAATATGGTTGAAAGGCAGATGGGTTTACCGGTTTTGAGATCTGATAATGGAGGAGAATTTGAAAACAAACAACTTTCTATGTTTATGAAACGGAAGGGTGCATTGCACCAAAATACTATTCCTTACTGTCCGCAGCAGAATGCAGTTTCTGAAAGGCAGAATCGTACGTTAATGAACAAGGTACGGTGTGTGCTGCAGCATTCGGGTCTGGACCGGCGTTTTGGGGAAAAGCGATGACGACCGCCATATATCTTAAAAAGTGATCTCCCACAGCAGCTTTAGGTAGCCGAATTACAGAGGAAGTGGCTTAATTCAAAGTAAAAGTGAACCTTGTGTATAGTACATAAAGTCACAAAATGATTTTATGATTGTAGCTCTTTATGTTGATGACTGCTATTTGATTTACCGTAAAGATTGCCAGTGTAAAAAAAATTCTTAGAAGTATGGGTATCAGAATTTAATATTAATAATCTATCTGAGATAGGAAAAATAAAACATTAACTTTAGATCAATCTGATACAGATTATATTAAAAAGATATACTTAATATGGTAGACTGTAAAGCCGTATCTACTCCCATGGTTCCCAATAACAAATTGTTAAAAGAAGATGAATGTTTAAGTGACGAACATTATCAGTACAGACAGTCCACAGGCTCTCTAATTTATCCGTCTGTTTGTTTTCGTCCAGATACTGTGTTTGCATGTAGCCGATTAAGTCAGTTCAATAACTCTTTTCCAAAGGAAAAACACATTGGTTAGCTGCTAAGCGTTTGCTTCTGTATCTGTCTAGGGAAGCGGAAGGCCATGCTGACGGAGTAGGGATATGTGGATCAACTGGTAGATCTGAATCCTGTCTGCCAGCCACACATAGCACGCGGCCTTCGGGCACGTGCGTCTGAGCTCTTGATGTCGCACCGTACGCCATCCTTCCTCATCTATATCCGCTGGGTAGTCCTAATGCTCGTAGAGCACTCCCAGTTGCTGGCTCGAAGGTGGGTGGGAAGCTCAGCGGATGAAACTTTTTTATACGAACTATGGATAATAGTGGCCTCAGAGGCCCTTAACAAACCGTCCTTTGCGAATGCGTCTGGTGTTCCGAACACAGGTTCTCCTGTGAGAGGGTGCCACGCCAAACATCAAATAAAACCAAGTAGGAAAGAGGGCAAGGGCAAGGAGACCAAGGGGCAACCCAAAGTTTCTAAACCCGTTCTGCCCTTACCTACTAGAAAGCAGCATATGAAGTCAGTGGAGGCCCCGCGGGGCCCCCTCACCTCATCTTCTCCAGGGTACCCTAAGATGGTTGCAACAACCGATGCTGTGGGTGGTGTGGAGGCAGCCAGGAGACTGAAGTCCTCCCCAACTATGGCAGAGGCTGAGACAATCAACGAAGGGACAAAGACAGTTGTGAGCGCTTCACTGGCACCCCCAACCGGCAAAACGACAACCAACGCCGAAGCAAACCAACGTACGTAAATGGATCGCTGCAACTGTGGTGCATGAACGTATAGGCCATGGTGGGAGGAGTGACCGACCGAGAAAAGTTAAATGCGGCATCCTTATACCCGGGAAAGCCGATACCAACCAAATAGGGGAAGCACTTCGCTACTTCAACTCCTGGGCTGAAGTAGATCTATGGTTGCTGCACACCGCACAAAAACAAACAGCAGTTACATTCTTAGTTGTTAGTATACCAGAGGATTTGATCCCACACATACTTGAACATGGACGGTAGCTCAGCTATATGCTTGGCGCTATCTATGTCAAGTGTGAAGAGCCAAAAGGGAGATTCACTAAAACACCACCGAAAGTTAAAAGCACCAACAAAAAGGGGGAGGCGAAACAACCAAAAACCATCCCACCGACAGCAGAAAATGTTGCCACAACACCTAGCACCAGCAGGGAGGGAAATAACGCACCCCAGGGCACAGTCTTTGACACGACGCACGATCTGGCGAACGTCGATATGGCGAGCGTCAGTGATGGGGCGGAAAGTGTAGAAGACTGGGCCAAAGGGATGGAAGAGCTCGACAATGGGACGGGGAAGGACTCTAACGATGAAGTCCCTTTTACCAAGTCGAGCTCTACAGATCAATCTCCACCACAGCCTCACCGCGACGGCACAGCTGCGTAAGTGGTTATAGAATAACAATACAACAATCGCCCTTATCCAAGAACCCTGGCTATCACGGTCGGGGAGCATACAAGGACTCGATACTTACGTGACCATGGCTTGAAGAAACCACTGAGCCTCTGAAATGCCAGTGAAATTCTTGCAGTAATTGAAGAAGCCAAACAATACTTGATTTCACTTAATATTGATGTCCGTCGAAAACGTACAATAAAAACAAAAAAAGAGTCAATAGTGGAATTTATTACTGAAAATGTATTACTTGTAAAATCTCAATCAAACACTGGGGTATTGGGTTTGATCGTTTGCCTCGACAGCTTAAAGTACCTTTACACAACTCTAATAGAAACAAAAGTTATAGATTTTTTGCTAACTTATAAAACCAGTCAAGACCATGTCGAATTATTTTTTGGAAATATCAGAAGCCAAGGCAGTTTCAACAACAATCTAAACAGTCGACAAGTAAAATCGGCGTACAAAAAAATATTGACACATTTAGAATTGAGTTCAAAGTTTTCTGGCAATGCAATCCCTTTAGAAAACATTCCCATTTTCAGCGGCGAAAGTAATGTGAATAATCTTAATCACACCTCCACTGGCTACCGTAGTGAAATTGAAGCTGAACATGATAACGAAGACGAAACAGATAATATCCCAAATATTTCGGAGCTGGCTACCGTAGTGAAATTGAAGCTGAACACGATAACGAAGACGAAACAGATTATATCCGAATGTGATGAATTATCTAGCAATTGCGATATTTTATCACGTCAACTCGACACATCTGCAACGACTTCTGATTATATCGACCAGATTGTGGGCTACATTTACGGAAATGTAGTGCGCCAAATTCTAAAAAAGATAAAATGTGAAATTTGTTCAAAGTCACTACTAGCAAAAGAAAAATTACCATTCCATAATCTAATTGATCTCAGAAATATGGGAGGGCTATTTTATTCATCAAAAGACGTATTTTATTTATGTAAATAAACCGAGATGACGATAAGACACTATTAGTGCTGCAACAATGTTAAATCATTCAAAAATATTGTCCACAGTTTTAAAATCTATCGCATGTGATGGTTGGTTGGGACCTCTCAGTCGCACACATTCACTCGGAGCAATATTTTACTTTTTAAAATTCGACAACCGCAATTCTGGACTGATTTTTCGCAGGCAACCCTATACCACCGTGTTCAGAATAAAATAATCTTTAATTTCATTTAAATTTCATTCAATAAACAGATCGTTGCAAAATGCTAGTACAGATTTAACTGTTTATACCTGGCAACCTGATAGTTGTGACCGGAAAAGAATAGGCAACCTAACGTTTGCATATTCTATGGGCTTCATACTATCGATTGGTATAGAATTTATCTAATAATCATACCGGTGAAATGATTAAAAAAAATATTTTTTTTAATTGTTAATTAAACATACTCTGGACTGAAATTTGCTAGGCAACCCATATGCATTATATTTATTGATATATTAAATTATATATAAAATACGTTTCATTAAATAAGCATCTCGGTGAAGGTCGTTTTATATCGGGATCTTATACTATTACGAGATATTATAGTTTTAACATAACTCCGCAATAAAATAATAATCACCGCGTGCAAGACGGCGGTGGCGAGGGGGGAGTGACACCGAAAAGAATTTGTTTTCCAGTCTTTAGAACGCGAGCGAAGCCGTGGGAAAGGCTAGTATATAATAAATAAAATAAAATAAACAAAGGGCCGAGCTGTCCTCTATTTTGTACTAAGTTCTTCACTTTTCCTATAGAAGCGAATGATTGTACCTTAATCGTAAATAGGAAAATGATGGAGAAGACATAGGCTAAGAAATACCTAGACTTTCAAAAAAGGCTTTTTTCTTGTTTCGGGTAAGTATATCTGAAAAAACCGTCAGCACCATTACCAAAGAAGGTAAAGTTGCTGCTTCCACATCTCAAAAAATTTCCACGCCAAGAAAAAAACGCATGCAAGAAAAGAAAATTATACTAGATGATTTTGATCTGAGTATATGCAGTTCGAAATAAAATACATGAAATGTATGCCGTTAGAAAAGAGGTACCGACTTTGGGGAAACTCTTAGCAGAATTAAAAATTGACATAAGTTTTTGCGGAGGTCGTACTACGTTGTGGAAAATTATCCAACAAATTGGATTTCGATTTAAAAAATGTGGGTCAAAACGGAAGTTACTTATGGGAAGGCCTGATACTTTAGCTTGGAGATACAGATACTTAACTATCTTGAAAGAAAATCGCTATGCCTACCTTAGACCTGTTGTATTCCTGAACGAGACTTAACTTCGTGCGTCTTACACAATGAATAAATGCTGGCAAATAGAAAATGAAGGTGTCCATAAAAACGATTCTGCTGGTGCGCGATGGATAATTGTTCATACTGGTGGTGAAATGGGGTTAATACCAAATGCTTTATTAATATTTAAATCCCAGTCGACATCAGGTGACTACCATGATGACATGAATAAAACAAATTGCATGACTATTTCATTAAGGAAAAACTAATTTCTAGCTTGCCGGCTAATAGTTTAGTAGTTATGGACAATTCCCCTTATCACACGGTAAAGTTAAACAAAGCACCAACATTTAGCTCTACCAAAACAGAAATGCAAAACTGGACCATAAATAAGGGGTTATCTCACTGCCTATTATGGTAAAAGCTCAGCTTTAGGAAATTATAAAAGAACATAAAGAAGCTCCAGTCTTGTTAAAAGACGACTAGCTAGTAAAAACGTAGGACAAAAAACAAACAACATAATTAATTTAACTGAACAAGCTTTTCAAACAATCACTGCAGAAAACTGGCAAAAACAATGCGTACATGTGCGCCACATTGAAGACAAGCTTTGTGAAAGAGACGGGTATATGGACGCTGAAATGGACAGGTTCATAATAGAATTTAATAATGAATCTGATACAGAATCTGACAACAGTTACGACGATTCATTTGATTGTGATTATTCATCATTGGCAATCCACATAGATCATGCTTATTCAAAATAAATATTTTTATTATAATTCGAATTGCTGTTTATAATTTATGTTTAATAATTAATATATCACACTCATGTAATTTAGATCGAACATTTACTTTTGTATATCATATAGAACAAAATTTAAACTTTAGTAAACAAATGTTGGTTCAACCGAACTGATTTCTTAGAGATAAATTTAGATGTGTTCAGACGTCCCGAAAACAAAAGATTTTATTACAAACATTACAATGTTATCGTGTCAGAAAAAATAGGCATAGTTATTATTAATAATAGGTTAATAATAACTATGCCTATAAAAAAATCACATTTCGTATAAGGGAATCATATAAGCTCAATATGGCAACATAACCCTGAAATTAGCCAACATAACAGCAAGAGGTAAAATAATTGTGAACGCACTGTACACATATTCTAATGTTGCTTTTATTCAATTTTTAAAAGAATCCATTGTAATAATAATCGTCAAGTATTGATAATAAGTTGTATGTTTATGACGATTGATATATAGAATATATTTTGGAGAATATATGACGTGTATCGTGTTAGCTGGTTTCAATTCTCTCAAGCTGATACCATCACCATACTGCTGCAGAGGTTCAAAGTCCCACGGGTTCCTCTCCGGTGCCAGGCTTGTGCACCAAAAGAAAGTATCAGACAACTATTAATTCACCGCTTTAATAGAGCCAAAAACACGCAAACTGGGCCAAATCCAAGGAGACACAGTCAAACTACAAAAAGACAATTCGACGCAAGGACAACCAATAATGGCACAACTTCTGCAGCAACGTCGAAACAGAAAGCCTGCCAATAGAGTGAGAATAATTATCTCAAAGACAAGAACTGTGCTTTAGGCACAATCAAAAAACCTGACGGCACCTACACGTGCTCTGAAAAAGAGACCATCATGGCCCTATTAGAATCACACTTTCCGGGCTGCAAACTAAGAGACAATAACGAAAACAACAACACTCACTCAGCTAGAACCCAGACATATGAGGATACTTCCTTAGTAGATCAGATTATCTCCGTTGACAAAATCAATACATCATTGCCGTCAGAATAGCATTCACATATGCTTGCCTAATTATATTATGTACGAAAAATATAGCGAAGCCACATGAGCTTGTGATAAGAAAATTGTTAAAGAAGGACTAACTATTACTTCAATAAACCAACACAATTATGTACTGTCACAAATTATAAAAGATTTATTGGTACAGCATACTTTTTCAAATTTAGGTCACCTAAATTTGAAAAAGTATGACATGACATGACACCAGGTTTCATTAAATTTTTGATTGGTTAATCTTATGCATAAACTTTTTTGAATATTGCTTATTCTTATTCCGTTATACATCAAAAAAGGCTCTCTTTAATAAATTGATTGTTATAAACACAACAATCACATTGTTGCGTTTTATTTAGAGAGCGACGAGATAACAAACAGATTTCTCAAAAGTGGACTTAGGATGTCTCAGGTATCAACACAAATTTTATTTTCAGGTAAAAAATTTTTTATATTATCAAAAAAAACAGAGTGTAGTTTTTTTATCATCTCTCTTCTTGTCTGTGACAATATTTTAAACAACCTTAATAACTGAAACGGCTTAAATTAAAATGTTAAATAAAAAAAATACAAATTAAAAATAATTACCAATTTTCTTACTAATCACACTGGAGTTAATTCAGATTCTTCACATACGAATTGTAACCTATGATAGGTAATATGTATAAATAAACAATTATTAAAAAGCAAAACTTCTTCTTCTTTTACAAATTAAAAAATACTTTCTTTACAAAAAAGGTATCAATTACTAAAAACGATAAATTATTCTTAAGCAAAAAAATGAAATATTTCTATGTAACAAATAAAAAAATACTAATTCGGTCTTCAAAATAATTGAAATATAAATAAACCCCCAATTTAACTAAATTTCGTAACCAGATTTTGTTTAACTAAATCAATCACATTGCTCTGACTGAAAGCGTCGATGAGCGCTTTGGTCAAACGAAGACTGCTCGTGCCGCCGTCTACTTCATCTTCGTCTTGTGATACATTACTAGCAAATTCTTTTAAATTACCTTTTAGTACGTCTATGAGATCGCTGTTACTTATTGTAGGAACTATCTCGAATTTATTCGCATCTAGTAGAGATTTGATATCGACTTCCTCAGTATCTACTTCTTGTGCATTATCGCTAGTCCTTTGTCGTTTCATTCTTCGCGTTTTTCGTCTCTTGTCCAAGTATGTTTTTAATACTGTGTCTAATTGTAGGAATAGCACTGCCAGTGGCGTGTCAGATACGTCGTCCTGAAAGTAATTATAATTTCAATGTTAGAATAATAATTGTATTTTGAATTTTTTGATACCGGACCGGACCGGGTACCGGACAACCTATACCTAATAGTTCCAGTGATGTAACGAATGTTCTACCTGACCGAGTCGAATCTGTACAGGATATATTTTGTACGTTTTGGAAAATCTTATTGAAATACTAATTATAGCTTAAGAGCTAGTAACGTTTTCGAGAAAGCATTTCATTAAGGCCAGTGTTTAGATATGCTATTTCTCACACTCTCCCGGACATCATACGGGCTATCTGGCTGGCGGTAGTGGTTGCGTTCATCAGTGCGCATCGTACTTGGATAGGTAAAATATCAATTTTTCAAAGAACTTTAAGAAGGTTCCTTTTGTTTTTATTATGTTAATTGCAACTAACTAACTGGAACAAACCACTACCGCTAGCCAGACAGCCCGTATTATGTCCGGGAGAGTGGGAGAGATAGCATATCTAAAAACTGGCCTTACTGAAATGCATGTTTTCCCGACGTTGCTAGCTCTCGTACGATTATTTCTATACATATAGAGTCCACGCGTATATTTTAAGATATTTTGTCTGATCTGTCTGGAAACGCTTTATAAGGAAACCACGGACTGATTTTGATGTTTAGTATAATGATAGGTTAAGCCAGTCAACGCTTAGGATACTTTTTGATACGGATAAATAGGTCATCTGTGAAAAAATACATGCTACCTAACCGTTATAATGAATCGGATGAGTGTTGACCTAGTGATGAACCGGAGCGGTGCGAGGGCGAATCGCTTTGATTTGAGTATGATTCATATTATTTATAAGTAATTAAAAATCTTATCAGTTAATTTATTATTCTATATTGATCCATTTCCATTTATTATTTTTTGTCATATACATTCACCAAACAACTATAAAAGATGTGTTGTGAAAGTGCTCTGCTCAAAAACGCGTCAAATTAATCAATCTCCATAATATAAGAAATTTAAATGCAATCCATTGATTAGTTCAGCAATTATTAAATAGTATTAATATTGACAAACAGTAGGAATTGCCAAGTGTTTTCTTATGATAGCAACAAAGCAATGTCAACAGCTCAGAAATAAGTGTGTCACGTCAACATTGATATATAGTAGAAGATCCGAGCCTACATCGACCTTCACCGAGCTGATAATAGAATGAAACTTATTTTATAATAAATTTAGTATATTAGAAAATATAATAAAAATGGGTTGGCTAAAAAAATCCTGGTCAAAATATTTTTAATTATTTTTTAAAAAATGATTTTTTATTGAATTTTGCAACATCAAGATAATAAGAAAATTTTATACTGACTTGAAAGTAAAAAACATATAGAATATGCCGACGTTGGGTTGGCTATTATTTACGTGGACGAACTACTGGGTTGGCAGGTATAAACAGGTATGTCGTACCAGCTACTTTCACATGATTGGATAATAGAAAAAAAATTATATCAACGTAAGCGTTGTTTTGTTGCGAACACGTTGATATAGGGTTGTCTACAGAAAAATCGGTCCTAATAGAGGTTTGCGAATTTTAAAGATTTAAATTTCGACGCGTGGAAATGAGTGAAAGAGAGATCGGAGGTAAGTATAATGTGCAATAATAAAGGACCCAACACTGCAGTCGTGTCTGATGGGACTCTGAACATAAGAAAGTGCACATGCTCGGTACGTAAATTATGGAGGGTAGAGGTACCTCTACTACCCTCCATATAGTAAACAGTATGCGTTATTTTGGAGCAACTGACATTTGAATAGCAAAAAAAAACAATTAATGAAATACATAACAATGGTATAAAGTTGGAGTCAAAACTTTTCATCTTATTTAAAAATTGTTCGCTGTCTTCTTGTGCGCCGTACTTCTTCATAAAAATACGAATCCTCGCATCATTAACTGACTGACAGTGCTTCACGCCATACATTTGTGCTGTAAACTCTTGAACAGCATTCATTTTTTCATTGATGAAAATATCAGCTTCATCAATTAACGACGCAAAAGTAGTTTGATACGTTTCATTTTTTGAAAATATTTTAAATGGTTTAACCTTTCCTTTATTGTAAAATGCCGCAGTGTAATCACAACCTGTGAATGCATGATAAGCAGGTAGACTTTTACATATTTTGGGTCCTAACTTTAATGCTAAATCGATGCAGTTAATACAATCGAGATGGTTCGATTGCTTCTTAGCCTCTGAAGTAGCTATAAAAATTGTAGATTCTGACACGCCCCGTATAGTACCACTCTCTCGCAGAAGACCGGCGTGAAGTGGCAGCTATGCTGTCGCGTTTCGTCCGGTAAGTGAGAGTCCGGGAGGCCCATTCCCCATCCCTCCTCCCATCCTTCTTCCTCCTCCCTCCCTCCCTTTCCTGAAAGGCCGGCAACGCCAGATGTCCATGGGCGGAGGTGATCACTTACCATCAGGTGAGCCTCATGCCCGTTTGCCCCCTTTGTCCCATAAAAAAAAGAGGTACCTCTACCCGCCATAGTTTACGTACCGAGCATGTGCACTTTCTTATATTCAGGGTCCCATCAGACACGACTGCAGTTTTGGGTCCTTTACTTGTTTTGGGTCCTTTATAGTTTTGGGCACATTATACTTACATTGCGAATCATTTTCTATCCTGATTACCACTTGTCTTACGGTGAAGGAAAACATAGTGAGGAAACCTGCATGTCCGAGAGAACCTAGCAAGTTTTCGAAAGACATGTGAAGTCTCGTACTCGTACTGAGGGAGGCCCGTGCCCAGCAGTGGGACGTTAAAAAGGGCTGATGATGATGATGTTGATGATGATACTTACCTCGGATCTCTCTGTCACATTTCCACGCGTTGAAATTTAAATCTTTTTAATGAAACGTATCAAACTACTTTTGCGTCGTTAATTGATGAAGCTGATATTTTCATCAATGAAAAAATGAATGCTGTTCAAGAGTTTACAGCACAAATGTATGGCGTGAAGCACTGTCAGTCAGTTAATGATGCGAGGATTCGTATTTTTATGAAGAAGTACGGCGCAAAAGAAGACAGCGAACAATTTTTAAATAAGATGAAAAGTTTTGACTCCAACTTTATACCACCATGTTGGATTTCCCTACTACAAAAAATTTTAAGAACAATATATGTAAATTCTATGTGGCTTAATGCAACTGATTCTATATGTGCGAAGTTTGACCCTGTAAACTACGGTTGGCATTTAGATGGTTTTTTAAAACCAACAGGTTTTATTGGAGATCAAACTCCTTTGAAAATCCAGGACATAATTGAAATGGAAGTAAATGAGAAAGAACCTAATGAAACCGATGAATTTGAGTGTCACAATTTTACTTCTGATGAATCAGATTTTGAATAGAAAATGTTTATTAACTATTATGTTTTTCATTATTATTATTTTTGTATTTATGCTGTTCTGTAACAAAAATTTTCAAACAAGATCTTTAGTCGATCATTTTTTTATTTGAATTTTCGGCAGTTCAGTTTGTTTCTCTTATATTATAAAGAATTATATTAAATATATTAGATTGTTATGTATTTCATTAATTGTTTTTTTTTGCTATTCAAATGTCAGTTGCTCCAAAATAACGCATACTGTTTACTATATGGAGGGTAGTAGAGGTACCTCTACCCTCCATAATTTACGTACCGAGCATGTGCACTTTCTTATGTTCAGAGTCCCATCAGACACGACTGCA
The DNA here is from genome assembly GCA_951802675.2 of Boloria euphrosyne. Lineage (NCBI taxonomy): Eukaryota > Metazoa > Arthropoda > Insecta > Lepidoptera > Nymphalidae > Boloria > Boloria euphrosyne. The sequence goes on from OX637888.1 coordinate 5,153,362, forward strand.
GTGTTGGGTCCTTTATTATTGCACATTATACTTACCTCCGATCTCTCTTTCACTCATTTCCACGCGTCGAAATTTAAATCTTTAAAATTCGCAAACCTCTATTAGGACCGATTTTTCTGTAGACAACCCTATATCAACGTGTTCGCAACAAAACAACGCTTACGTTGATATAATTTTTTTTCTATTATCCAATCATGTGAAAGTAGCTGGTACGACATACCTGTTTATACCTGCCAACCCAGTAGTTCGTCCACGTAAATAATAGCCAACCCAACGTCGGCATATTCTATATGTTTTTTACTTTCAAGTCAGTATAAAATTTTCTTATTATCTTGATGTTGCAAAATTCAATAAAAAATCATTTTTTAAAAAATAATTAAAAATATTTTGACCAGGATTTTTTTAGCCAACCCATTTTTATTATATTTTCTAATATACTAAATTTATTATAAAATAAGTTTCATGCTATTATCAGCTCGGTGAAGGTAATGTAGGCTCGTATCTTAGACCAATACTATATCTATAAAATATGAATGCCTATTTCCCTTGATCATGACTCATGGCATCACGCGTGAACAGCTGGACCGATTTCGGTAATTCTTTTCTATTGTGTTTGTTATTGTCAAGAGAAGGTTCTTATGAAAGAAAAAATAAGAAAGTTGAGCGGAAAATAACAAAATTTAATAAAACCAATAAAATCTTTGATGTTTTATGTTATGATAGTTGCCATAGTGCGTGTAATGACAATTAAATCGGCAAATACCTACCGGGCCGGGCGGTGCGAAGTAAATATAAAACTCATCATACAAGTGACTTGTAACAAGTCTATCTATCCCGTAACAAGAGTTAACACGTGCCTAGAGACGAACTCGAGCGAAGCGAGGGTGAGCCGCTCCGTATGTGTCATTAAGTTATGACTAAGACTTATTAATAAATATGAAGCCATTCACTTTTTAGTACTAAGTTGCATATCAAATGCAAATCACAGGATGACTCAATATGAAAGATGCTAATAAGTCATACGCGCCTCTGCAGTTGAGGACTTTTTATTATGAAGTATTAATTCAACGAGAGAAGCCAAATTATACGTACATTTATTGATTTTTTTTTACTAACTTAATTTTCATTCGACGCAAATTGCAAAAAAATCTAGGGTTTTGTATTTATTATCTGTATTCAATTTAAAATTTTCGACGTACTTCAAAAGTAAAATATAAGTATTATAAATGCGAATCTTTCTTGCTTTTATCCTGTACGGTGGTCGCTCAGCGAATATCCAATGAGCAAACGAACTGGAGTAAAACCTCTACTACCAACTATTCCACTAGGAAATTGTGCTAAAAGGTAGTGCTGCTTCATTATATTCTAGATAGATTCTAGATTTTGAGATTCACAAGCAAGACGGTACGTTAAATTACAGTAATTTGCAAAAACATGCAAGACTATATATAAAGGGAACAACACAAGAAAGAAATATTCTTATGAGACTAATATCACCAAAGAACCATCCTATGATCTACTAGTGACTCAATCTAGCTCCATTCGTATTTGTCCCTACTCACGTTAATACATTTACAAGAGTAAAAAGTATCCTATAAACCCTGATAATCAGCTTTCATCATGCCAAATTTCATCAAAATATGTCAAGTGGTTTTTTCGTAATGCATTCACAGACAGACAAACAAAAATTCAAAAATTTATAGATTCTATCAATAATAATTACTACTTCAATTGGATTTTACAAAAAATATTTAAAGCACACATTTGACTCAGTTACAATTTTAATATATAATGTATGTATAGATATACTTTCTTAAATTTACTATATTATATATATTTTTTTGGTTCTCTTCATCGCTGATATGATATATAAGTATAATGCCCTTGAGACCTCTAAAATCTTAATCTCTCTCATGCCCCTAAATGCTATAAAGCATTTGAAACATCGAGAACCAAACAAATCCACAAAAATCTAAGAAGAAAGTTTTATTAAAAAAAAGTATCATTTCAAAATGTAACTTACCTCATTTGGATTTACTAGCAGTTTAGCAGTTTCTTGTGGCAGATCCTTACAAATTTGTGCTATTATTATTTTTATGAGTGCTTCTGATATCTGTGTTGAATTGTCTTTTTCCTACAAAATATGATTGGTAAATTAATATCTTCTATATACAATATAATATATGTATTTCATTATCATTAAATAACAGGTAGGAAATTTAAAATACATTCTGTGTCTTTTTTTTTTTGTGGGACATTATTACAACAGCGCCATCTAGTTCCGCAGTAAGCTACGTAACGTGCTTGTGTTGCGGATACCAGATAGTTGATATACTACACATATACATTTTTAAATACATACATATTATAAATATAAACACCCATGACTGGAGTACAAACATTCGTGATTAGCAAATGAATGCCCCCAGCGGGACTCGAACCCGCGACCGCTGGCGCAGAATGTAGGGTCACTACCAACTGAGCCAAACGAGTCGTGTCTTTATATAACTATGATATAAGTTATAACTATTAAAATTAAAGTTATCTATATCTCTTACAATCAACTATCAGTAAAATAGATTGACAGAAGCCAGAGATGGTTACTTCAAACAATAAAAATAAACATAAGAATATTTAAACATGTTACAAAACTAATACAAAGACAAACTACACATTGAAACAAATAAATAAAAATAATATAAATATGATAATGATAAAATAAAATGTTAAATACCCATAAATATACAATATTGTATAACCAATTCTTACAAATGTTTGTACTTTTCTATATCTATACTATTTATAAAGCTGAAGAGTTTGTTTGTTTATTTGATTGAACGCGCGAATATCAGGAACTATTGATTCGATTTGAAAAATTCTTTGTGTTGGATAGTCCGTTTATCGAGGAAGGCTATAGGCTATATTACATCACGCTACGATCGCTAGAAGCGGAGCATCAATTAAAAATGTTGCAAAAACGAGAGAAAAATATTCCTTTTGAGAGCTTCCGTTGCGTATGCTGCATAAAGTGTTAAAGTAATGCAAAAATTATGTATGACGACGAATTGTTCCTCTTTAAAAGTTCTATAAAAAGTCCACTATGGCATATGTTTATCTATTAAGGTCGACTTGCTATATCCTTTTTTATGGTAATTAAATTTGTTTTAAATCAATGCATTATTGGCAAAGTTGTTTTTATAAACATGATATTAATTGTTACCTAAATAAATAAGTTACTCATCACAAGTATTTAATTTTAAACAAAATTACTCTTGACATCATTTGATTTCAATGAATATCTTACAAGATACCATAGTTTTAACATAACTCCGCAACAAAATAATGATCACCGCGTGCAAGTCGGGCAGACAGGCGAAAGAATTTGGTTTCCAGCCTTTAGAACGCGAGCGAAGCCGCGGGAAAGGCTAGTATATTATAACACAGAATTGGTAATACTAAATTTCTTTATACTGCATAATACATTCTATATAGAGTGACTGACAGTGCATAGTTGTGTAGCTGAAAAACAAGCTCAGAAATTAAGCTTGATGTAATATTATTACTCATCTGATTACTTGAACCCAAAAACAATATATCTATCTGAATTTGAGACAGCTGAAAACAGCACTGCCTGATAAATTTAAATTTTGTGAGTTTATCTTTAAACACATAACTGTACATGCTACAATACTGCAGTATTAGATCAAACATGCCGTGCCGGAAGAATCACTGGCAAAACAGGATAAATAATTCAATTCCTTTTATCTATTACTTTAACTACAAAAACAACTAAGATCAATTTGGTTATGAACTAGCAGATAATTTTATCTGCAATACTTTAGCATTTGCTAAAGTATTTTATTATTATTAAAAATAACTATAATAATAATTATAAAAAATATAAAATTACATGTGGGAGCCAAATATTAAATGTAATATTGAGATCATCAATATTTTGTACATAATGCCACCATCCTTGAGGCACCAGAAGTGCGTCACCTGCTGACAATTCTACCATTCGTCCTCCTGTTAAACCTACCAAATATAATGAATTTGATTAAATATTAAATATTGTAATAAGTTTTTATTCAATCAAGGCATTCATTACTTATAAGACCTTACCACTAAAATCATCCAATTTATTAGGGCAATAAAAATTCAATTCACTATAAACACTGGATTCTTCATATGGCACCCTTGTGGGTTTCAAACCACCTGCTTCAGGAGGAAAAAGAATCCACCTTTTCCTAAAAAAAAAAATATGTCTAACATGAAAAAATGGGCAAACACTGGTATTAAGTTAGAAATAGCTTGTTTACATAAAAACAACATAACTCACTCACTTTCCATGAACTTGTGCAACAATATTGTAACCATAAGTATCTTTATGAGCTGGAGTATGAGCTCCTTTGCTGCCCACCCATATAGTAGTATCAGTTGCTCCTTTATCAGGAAACCCAAATTGTTTCCATGATATTTCCTGAAAATTAGTTTTATCACTTTAATATGATACATACATAATAAACAATAAGCTTAAAAGTATTAATGACTCCTTACCTTAATTATTTCATTATCATTATTAAACCATTGATGAAGATACTTATAATCAAAGTACATCCACTCCTCGCTAGTAGTCAAATTATCAATGAAATTTTTAAAAGTTATATTTTTAATCGTGCATCGTCTTTCCCAACAAGGTTCTTCAGAAACATAGTTTTTTTTTAGGCATCTAAAGGGTATTTCCCGGTCTCCAAATACTAATGCCCATTTTTCTCTACTCCAATGACATAAGGGCCATTCAATAAATTTTCGAAACACTAGAGGCGATGAAGATTTTTCAGTAGACTTACGCACTAAATCCTCCTCAGAATTGTAACTCATGATTTTTAGGAATGTTTAAAATTATAATAAGAAAATATCATCATTGTACCAAAAATTAAATTCTATATGAAAAACTAAAAGTGCTCTGTATCTGACAGTGACAGCTACAAGTACAGAGTACAGACTACAGCAGAGACATGTTACTTCAACTATCATGTCTCTGGACTACAGATAACAGAATAATAAAATTAAAAAATAACGGCCAGTCCGCACAGCGAAATTTTACCGCGCGGTTTTTTTCTGCAATTCTGTAACACATGGAATCCAATAGAAGTATCCGCACTGCGAATAAAATTTCGCGCGATTTCTCTCAGTAGGTCCCGATATTCCGGTCGCGGAAAATAAATCGCGAGACTAAAATTCGCGCGGTGAAATTTCGCAGTGCGGACAGGCCGTAATACCCTGCCGCCTGCAGGCCTGCGGAGTGCGGGAGTGCGGACAGCAGAAAGACTATTGAAAATCATTGAATTCAAAATTAAATTAATGCTTGCATTCTATAATAATATATTAATAGACTTAATCCGGCAATTTAGTTAATGTTTATTCACCTCTTGAGTTCCGCGGATATAAATTCATGTCGTACAAAATAATACTGTTAGCGTTAAACACCAACGAGCATGGAGTAGAATCGTGGGGTGTTCTTTAAAAAAGGCGATATAACGCCCTTTTAGAACTACAGATCCATAGCGCTTATGAGCCATATAATATACAAGCCATCATTTACGAACCATCTTGTAAGCAGGTTTCACGACTTCCAGCCTCCCGAACAAGCTGGCTTCCGTAGAGGTTTAGTACCGTTGACCACTATTATAGGTGGTGGCCAGTGGGCGGGGCACATCGCTCGCAGAACAGACGGTCGTTGTTACCGCAAAATTCTTGAGTAGCAGTGACGTACAGGAAGGCGAACCGTGGCCTGGGCAGGCCTCCTACGAGATGGACCGGCGATTTGGTCAAAGTCGTGGGAGCCCACTGGATGCGGATGGCGTAATACCGGTTATCTTTTTTTTTTGTTTTGGTTATCTGGATAAATCTTTGGGGGAGGCATATGTCCAGCAATGGACGTATTTTGACTGAATCGAAGTACCAACGAACACCACTATAACACTTATTATTAAAATAATTATCTTAAAAATACCAACCGTATTGTATTTATGTACACTTCAGGAATTATTCTCTTTTTTATTGATAATGATGACAGTTTCACTGGACTACGACTACTATTATTACAGTGGTCGAATACAATTCTATTCTTTATAAAAGAAATTGTTTTATTTAAATACGTATGAATTAATTAATCAAATACATATGCAATCAGAATCTTTATAGGATAATATAAAAATTTCATAATGTATTTACTAAATGTTTAGATGAATTTTACACAGTGCATATTTTTGGTCCAAGGACGGGTCAGAAGAAATTAATTGAATCAGTGTATCAACCCCAGATATACCTAAATACATAACATTAACTTATTACTATTTACTAAATATGTATTGTCCGTCTTGCTCAGGTATACGCTAAAAGCACATCAGCTATTATTATTTGATAGCCTGTCTAATGTCTATAAGACTAGGTTGAAAGCTCACTGCATGTATATGTCACCGGAAAATAGCAAGACTCGTAAGTTGATCAATTTTCTAGGTAGTTGACCAACTCTCGGAAAATAATAAACGGCAGTTGAAATGTATTATTTGCGTGTTGCCGTTAAATCATCCGACGAAGGCGAGGTGTACGTTGATTGGTTGAACGACTCACGTACTTCTCCATCGCTTCCCGCCAGCCCCCCGCCGCCATTACCGGTCTCAACGTAAGCAAGTTGTTTTTATTTATTTACAGTAGTAAAACTAGCAATTGTTGTTTTGTCAGAAACGACATGGGTTGATATAGGTCGAATAGTGTGACAGAACCGAAATGGCCAACCCCGACTCCACATAGTCTTGTCTGCCCTACCCCTAGGTGTTTTTAGGAAGCGCGTAGCCAGAAGCTTGCGAAGGAGGTCCTGAATGAAGCGAGCCTACGAGGCAGAGTGAAGCGAAGGGGGGAGGTGGCGAGCGAAGCGAGCCGGCGACCTCCGTAGCGAAACGAAGGTCGAGTAGGTGAAGCTGAATGAAGGGGCGACGGAGCGAGTCTTTTGGCGTAGCCTATATGATTTGTAGTTACCTGTATTTGTAAATTGCCAAATGCTTAGAATTAATGCCGTTGACCAATCTGAGAACAGTGTATAAAGTCACGGGTAATAGTGTGCCGTTAAATAGTACACTGAGCAACGATTGGCCAATTTGTGGATGGTTTTACTTGAGGCAAAATCGTAAATTATTAAATTACGGCCAGGTACCGTAAGTTGACCAATTAGCTAAAATTCATTGCGTTAAATAATACATTTCAACTGCCGTTTATTATTTTCCGAGAGTTGGTCAACTTAGAAAATTGATCAACTTACGAGTCTTGTTATTTTCCGGTGACATATTATATAATATAATGTACTCTGTGCACTGCATAATGGACGCGTGATTGGTTTGTCTACTGAATACTACTCGTCTATTGGTCTATAGTATTGAGTATTGACGAATAAAAAAGTAAAGATTGTTTATCATAATCATAACATTTATATTTTGAAATATAAAATAAGTAAATTAAATCTATAACTTACTTTACTAATATAAGATTAATTGTATAATTGTAAAGTGAAAAGACTATTTGTTTAATTGTGTTAATATTCTTTATATGAATTGACATTTTGCGAGTTTTTTACAAGGAAAAGAATTTTATAAATGTACATAAAACAATGAGTGTAGAAGTAAAGTCTTCATTTTTCTCTCCGGTTGTTTTTCAAACTAATGCAAAAGAATTTAGTAGTGACATTTCTGATGAATTACTGGAATTAATAGATGAACTTAACGAATCTCTCAACAATTTTAGTTTACCAGCATCTGTTAAATGCGTTTATAATCCAAGTATTTATGCTAGGTGTACCTTTGAAATGTACATTAGGAAATATTGTAATAATAAGAAAAAGATAATGTATTTTGGAATGAATCCTGGACCGTGGGGAATGTCCCAAACTGGGGTTTGTATTTTTTAATTATAGGTACAAATGAAATTCATTTAAAATATTATTAAAAGTATTGCATATGTATCAATTTGAAAGATTTTAAAACTAAAAAAATCATTAATTGCATTTAAATGAAAAATAATAAATTATTATTAGTTAGCATATTATGTGCTAAAATAGTGTATTTTTTTGATTTAAATAAAGGTCCCATTTGGAGAAGTATCAGCAGTAAGAGATTGGTTAAAAATAGAAGGACCCGTAGGTAAACCACCAAATGAGATTAAAGAACGTCCGGTAAATGGGTTTAATTGCAAAAGAACCGAGGTCAGTTAACTTTTTAACTATTACACAAAATATTTAAAAGATATATTATAATTTATAGTATTATATTTTACAGATAAGTGGCAAAAGATTTTGGGGATTATTTAAAAATATATGTGGAGATCCAGAAATATTTTTTAAAACAAGCTTTGTGTATAATTATATAAACCAGCAATGGATGAAAAACAATGGTTGTAATCTTACTCCTGGAGATTTTAAAGTAAATATTATAACTGAATGCCTACAATTTGTATATAATTTCATAACTTCAATCTATTAATTTATACAAATATATTTATTTTTAGATATCAGAAATGGAAGGCCTTTATAATATTTGTGACCCCATTTTTATTAAGGTTTTAAAACTATATGAAGTAGAAATTATAGTAGCAATAGGGAATTTTTGTAAGACAAGAGCTGAGAAGGCACTAAAAAAATATTTGCCTTCAAGTAATATTAAGGTAAGGGATATATTATATTATATTTTACTCTGTAATTAAGAAATGCTTGATTATTATCTCAAAACAAACAACCCAAATAGGTATTAAGCTTTATGACTACATAATATTATAAATCTAATGGTTATTACATTATTTTTGAAAAGTGTCTCAATTAGATTCAGTAGTGCAAATAAACCAATAAAAAAATTAACCAAATTCTTATTCAATCGATAAGTGCCATAAAAATGCATTTTAATTTTTACATTTTCAAATTTCGCGTTCATTGTTCGAAAACGCAGAACCCAATGCCAATATTACTCTGAGGTCAGTACCTCGGTTTTGTAAACAAATGTGCTGATAATTTGTATGAAATTGATAATTATTGCTTATAGTTGTAAAACGGGTAATCCTACTTGTCGTTCGTTGGTGTGCTGTTCCTGAAATCAAGACCAATCAAATTATGGATTTATTTTTGTTAAATTCGTGGTATTTAACACATTAAAAAACTGAAATCTTTGAATTTAATTTTAAAATTTGTTTTGTTATTTTATGAACTAAAATCCAACATTTTCCTAATGCTTTTGCCAAAGCTATCTTGATAATGTATCTTTAGATTGGTTTTCATATGGAGTAAAATACCCTATTGTATAAGAGTAAATTTGGCGGCAAATTCAAAATTTCGAATCGCGGCATATTGAGTACAAATGTGACGTGAGATGTCCAAATCTATGTTAACAGATATTTTGTATTTTTTATATTACACTAGCGACTCGCCCTCTCTTCGCTCGGCCTTGTCCCTAAATTTAAGCGCGATTGAAGCCGCGGGTTCCACTAGTAAATGTATACAAAAACTTGACTCACTTTATCCATTGGTGAAAGCAGCATGAAAATCGGTGCAGTAGTTTTTGAGTTCATGGCGAACAGATAGACATACAGACATACGCGGCGGAGGACTTTTGTTATAATTATGTAATGTTTGGTTGCAATGTTTGGTGAAAAAATAATTGTTACTACAATCTTTTTTACTACTATTTTAGGATTAATTGCAAAATAAGGGCGCTTCGGATGTAGCCGCAAAAATTTTCTTATCTGCTTCAGACAAGAAAAATAGATACGTGTACTATGTACACGTTAAGAATATTTTCGTACTGTCGTGCGTAGGGTTTGGTAGGCCGCAGAATGCACATGTTAATTGGTTTGTGAGACTGGGTGGATTATATTGCGCGGTAAGCTTACGTTAGATAATACAGATAGAATATATTTTTTTGCATTTTAAACAAAGCTTTTCCCGTGTGAAATAATTATTTTTAAAAAGTATAGAAATTATATAGTAATGTTATAATTTTTTGAACAATTTCTAGCGGTAAAGTTTATCCGTAGTTTTTTAGTAGTTAAATTATTGATTAGAATCAAGGGTTTATTCGAATCATGATTCGATTTTTTTGTCGGGTTATTCGAGTTATTTCGATTATTAATAGTCTAGTCAACAAGTGCCTTTTAGGTCAAATTTTTTTCACCTTCTTCGAAAATTTTGATTGAGGTGTCATTCGATTCGGAATGGCATGTAGATAGTTTTTGAGAAAATGCTGAGCCCGCTAGCAAAAATTGCAATAGTTATAAACAATTAAGTGAAATTGTTAATAACAAAACGAAAATTAACATTTTTTAAATTTTTCCAACGGGAATTTATTCTAAGACCTTTGAGAAATAGCTCCACGAAAGGAAAAAAATCTCAGAGTAATAGTTTAAGAATTATCGCACTTGCAATGTTAATGTTCATGCTACAAAAAATTGTTAAATAATTAATGGATAACTTATTGAATAATCGCGATAAAAAATTTTGAATCACGGATTATTGTTCATTGATCTATCCTGCAGGCGCCTGAATTTTTTTAATTTTTAATTTTCTTATTTAATAAGTTTAAATAATATTTATTCATTGAAGGTCCGATGGGGCGTGGCTTGCGCAAGCCGGAATACCCGTTTTCGAGCGTATTTTCAACCCTCTGGGAAAATTATAAACATTAGTCCGACAATTCCGTAAGTCGAATTTTTTTTAGGAAATTTCTTCCTCTTTTTGAATGTTTTTTTAAATTAAAATTTTCTCAAATAGTTTTTGAGATATTAACGAAAAACCAAACCCCATTTTTTTTCACTTAATTGTTTATTACCATTGCAATTTTTGCGAGCGGGCTTAGCATTTTCTCAAAAACTATCTACATGCCATTCCGAATCGAATGACACCTCAATCATAATTTTCGAAGAAGGGGAAAAGTTTTGATATAAAAGGCACTTGTTGACTAGACTATAAATCTCGATTCGAGTCCTATCACTAAAAATAATAAATTGTAGGAACGACTATACAATGTGAATGTCAATGTACACGCATAAAATATACTCAACCTACCCGAACCACCCCGCGGCTCGCTTCCCCCGCCCCTCTCAACACAGAGCACGTCGTGTAGATATGATTTTTTTATATATCGCCCGAGCTATGTACACGGGTTGTGCGTAGAAACGACACGAATTCTTACGTAGGCCCGGCGAGTTTTCTTACCGTATACAAGTAGCGTAACAGTAACAAAAGGAATAAAAAATTCCCGCGGCTCCTAGCATCCAGACGACCAATTTAAACTATCTTAAAAAGGTTATAGTTATTCAACCTTAAAAGAAAGACATGAACTGTTATGGACTTTTTTTAATACTGTTAAGAGAAACATATCCGTGAATTGTGATACATTCGTTTTTGCAACATTTTTATTCATCCCGCTCCTATTGGTCTTAGCGTGATGTTATATAGCATATAGCCTTCGGCATTTCTGGATAAATACGCTAACCAACACTAAAATATTTTTTTCGATTATCAGCTTACATTATCAGTATAGCTGATATGATATTATATCGATATAATCTATAAATTAAAATATGTATATACATTTCAATTCTACCTTCTTCCAAGATTATTTCTATTATAAATGTAAATACTACTACTGAGGGTTAACAATAAATAGTATTTACGAGTTACTTATGAAGTTTTTTTGTTTAAGGTACTTTGTTTATCACATCCAAGCCCTAGAACAGTAAACAACACAAATTGGGATGAAAAGGCTTTACAACAATTGAAAGACTATGACCTTTTAAAATATTACCAGGAAGAATAAAATAATTTTATTTATCTGCTTCAAATCCTCCAAATATTAAAGCACGGTCTGGAAAGAAGGTCTAACATCAACAGTAGTGAGGGTACGACGGCTTATGCTGACACTAGTTTCCATTTACGGCCGTGGCGTGACGATAGACTGGGGGCTGTGCAACTACATTTTTTTAATAATAATAGAAAAAGGATATTATTATCATCTGTCTCTTTTTTGTCTCATGTAATGCAAGCGTACTAAACCCTCATCATATTACTCGAATTTATTTCGTATTTCATAAATACCGTTTAATTAATAGATTATGAAAATACATATAATATGTATTTATCTCACATTGTATTAAGAAATGTTTTGAAGTAGTCCCAGTCAATAGCAACGGCGTACAGCGGCGTTGACGCTATGCTCGAAAGTTGTCACACAAATCTTGCAAATCTGTCACTAATGAAATTCAGCTTGTTGCTAGACCTGTTTTACTCCACCGTGGTCATGAGCATAACAAGAAACAACTGGAAGCATTGATTGCCATTTTGATTTGCTAATATTCAGTCACTTTTTTTTACTTGCGTTAAGTGCACCACTATAAATCTATTGTTTTTATACGTATATCATAGAGTAAGTATATTGCTACATCTTCTAATATATAAAAATCTCGTGTCAGTGTTTGATATCGAACTCCTTCGAAACGGCTTGATCGATTATTATTATTTTTTTGTGTATATTTGGTAGGTCTGAGAATAGGCTTTTTTTTGTTTTTCTAGGTAAAAAGGTTGGCATTGTTATTTAGGAACGATTTTTTTTTCAATACTGCAATAAGCAGTGAAAGTAGTATTTCTACTGTTGTTTTTAATTGCTACTTTTGACAGAAATACGTATATGTATTAAAAAGATATACTTTCCGTGGGCCTCATATGCACAGCACTTAATAATTTGATACGCTTTCTAAAAGCCAGCCCAATTAGCCTATTATTTAAATGGCTTTGCCTAAATGTGCGTCGATGGTCATCAAAATTGTAGCTAGGTGTGTAGTGCATTACTTTGGGCTTTTCTTCTTTAGCTCGCTAATACGCCGGGTGGTCTGAATCTAAGAAATTCAGACCACCCGGCGTATTAGCGAGCTTAACAATGCATTGTCTAAGGCCTGAGCCTCTTTACCAATCAAAAGTAAATGGTATGTTATCATTTATAATGGGGTATTACATCAATTTTGAAAAGTGTCTTAATTAAATTCTGTAGTGACAGTAAACCACTTAAAATAAACACCAAATTTTTATTCAATCGATAAGTGTTATAAAATGCCTTTAAAATTTTACATTTTCAAATTTCGCGCCTCATCAATGAACGCAGTGGACGCCAACGCCATTATTACTCTGTGTCAGTAGACAGTACGTCAGATGGTTTTGTAGACAAACGCGCTGATAATTTGTATTAAATTGATAAATTGCTTATAATTTAAAAATGAGTTATTATTCTACTTATTGTTGGTGTGCTGTTCCTGAATGTAAAAATACTAGTGTAAAAACACCGAACAAATTATATATTTTTGCTTACACGCGGCGGTATGGCGTAATAAAGTGGCATCTGCTATTTCGTGGTGTCTAAAAACAGATTATCGTTAGGATGACATGCATTTTTTAAAAGTTTTAAATAATCATAATAAGCATTTCTATTTTCCATACTATAGTCAGCTCTTGTTGTTTGGTAAGATCTATCATAATCTACAATAACAGGCTACTCTGTGTCATGACTCATGACCAAAGAGTATAGATAATATACTGGGAAGTCATGACTATTTTCTAAGCTAATCTATATTTCAATTTTTAAGTGTCAAAAAAAAGATAAACAACTTTATTTTCGTAATTTTAAAATTTTAATAATGAAGTCAAGATGAATAAGAACTATAAACATTGAAGTCTATATATATTAAGAATATGAAGTCTATGTATATATATACATCATTGAGAAACTATCTTGAAAGCCTTTTTTTCACTAAATATACGTAATAATTATTTTTATTATTATAAGACATGGTTGATTTTATGAAAAGAGCGCTTGAGTTGGCATCGGAAGCTTTAGAAGCACAGGAAGTGCCAGTTGGATGCGTATTTACCATAAATGGAGAAATTATTGCTGAATCAAGGAACACTGTGAATGTGACCCATAATCCAACAAGACATGCTGAAATGAATTGTATTGACTTTTTATTAGATTATTGTACTATAAATGAAATAGATTATGAAAGTTATTTTAAAACTGTAGTTGTATATGTTACAGTGGAACCTTGCATTATGTGTGCAGCAGCATTAAATAATTTAAAGGTCAAAGAAGTTATATATGGCTGTGCAAATGACAGGTTTGGTGGAAAAACAGTGGTAAATGTTAATGAATTCTATGAAAGAAGTTACACTATTTCTGGTAATTTATTAGCAGACAATGCTATGTCATTATTAAAATTATTTTATAAAGGAACTAATCCAAATGCTCCTGATGCAAAAGTTAAAAAGAAAACTTTTTAGTAGTATAAATATTAGTGGCTACTTCTACATACATTAATTCTAAGAATAACTTGCAAGTTGTTCTTAGAATGAATGTATGTAGAATTTTAAATTTTATTAATATAATTACAACTTATTAATAAAATTAAAAAAATAATAATTTTATTAATAAGTTGTAATTATATTCAGTAAATAACATTAAAAAATACAATTAGTAACCAAACATGAAAAAGATGTTAAAATAAAACCAATAAATTTTTGTATGTGGCCCCAAGTATCAATTATATAACTTAAAAAAGTAAATAAACCATTCTTACTCTTAAATACTTTTATTTTAATTTAAAGGGAGACAAACTTAATACATGCACTTACAATATTAACAATTAAAGATGATGTAATGTTTGACCTAAGTAATTTAGAATACTCTTTCTTCAAGTTGTTAGTGTTTTTAGAAGTCATACACCTGTTATATAATTTATGGAATATATCTTCCACAAAATTTCTTCAGCTATTATGTAATTTAGTTAATAATTAACTTTCGAAATATGTTTTAATAAAAAAAATATGTAGGTAACAAATTTAATATGATAAGATTCATCTAAATCCATTGCCAATATTAGATTATTTTTAGTGTGTAAAGAAAAATTAAAGTATTTTCTAACATAATATCTTCTACATCAATATATGTGTTTGTCAATATAACATCATTAATCAAAAAAATATCTAAAAACTACATTGTGCTTGTTATTATGAATTATGTATTTATTCTTATTAAAATAAAACTAAAATCTACGTAGGTTATTAAAACTAAACCCCTGAGACAGTGCAACATACTATCTTATATGGGTACTTAACACAGTTCAACTTATCAGTTAATAAAATACTATAACAAATTATATATTAAAACTCTAATGCAGTATTCTTATTTTTACATTACTGTATAAATATAAAAGTGAGATCAGATTAATTCAATGGAACATGTTTGTTAATAGCAGAAACTGCTAAAATGGGAGTAGTAAATAATGGTACTATTATTTATGAATTATGATGCTTTGTGTTATAGTGCTTTGACAATTAATGCAATTAAATCAAAATATAATGTCTAAATAGTCACATACATTTTTCCAATGCATTGACTTACACTTCAATCACACCTATCCGCTGGGTGCGTAAGGCATGGTGGGGGAAACAAAAGTGATGTCAGCGCCCGCTGCGGACCAAAACAGAACTACGAGTGGCTCATTATTATTTATGACCATAAAAATAACACATGTGTCAGTTAAATTAAATAAATAAAATAAAATGGGTCATCAGAGTTGTTGTGTAGTCGATTGCAAAAATACTAGTAGAAATAGTAATTGTAAATTTTATAAGTTTCCGGTTGCCAAACAATGAAGTGATGGTTTGCTTATTAGATATAAAATAATTAATAATTGGGAATTTAATTGTTTTTATGATCGAACAATCACCAATAGTCGTCGAACCAACGATAATTGATCAAAATTAATTAATCTGAGCGATAAAAATAAAGATATCTAGTAAAGGGGGCCAACTTAAGGCTGAACATTTGTTTAATTAATTATAAATAAATAAAAGACGTACAAACAATTTCTACATTCGAACATTAACGAACAAACGACGAACAAATAATTAAAAATAAAAAAAATCCGTAAATCAAAAAAAGTTGGGCCAACCTAATTCACTTATTGAGACTTGTTTTAGTTGTTGTATTTATTTTACTTACTGTTTTCAGCTGACCCACGGAAAAAAAATTAATTTAATGTACACTCTGTGTAATATATCACATTTAACATTGAAAAAAATTTTTTTCAAGTTTATTTTATTTTTTCAATAGCTATTTGGCATACAATACATGTATATTTTCTCAAAAGAGCCACCGTGAGTTGTATTGTTAGATGGCGCTAGAGTCACGCACCCAGCGGATAGCAGTTTTACTTCACAAAATATATACTTTCAAGTAAAATAGATAAACAAATATTTTAGAAATGACACAACACTCTGATAAATTTTTGCAGTTTATAACTCATCATTTTGAAATAATAGTAATTAATTAATTATCTAAAGGATTGAAATACTTACTTCATTATTATATAAATATCCACATAGATATTAAAGTTGGTCCACTAAACCTAAGGTGAGATCTCACAATTACATTCTTACAGTCTCCAAATTCTAACATGAAATTTAACAATAGCAAACCAAGCCAAAAATTTACATAATATAACATGTTATGATTACTTTGTAATTTTACAAGGATTGTTACAATTTAAATTGTCAATCTCATCACATAATGAATGTAATGAATTTACATCATTGTGGCCATGGTGTATGTGGTGTTACATTAATCACTTGGGCTGTGGAATCCATTGACTAAAGGTTCACCATTCTCTATGTGTTCACCATTTACTGGTGTTGGATCAGTAATGTCACCATTTTCCACTGTTGGTTGACGTCCTGGACTAGAAGAGCTTGAACTACTACCGCTGTCTGAAGAAGAAGAACTGTCACTCTCAGAATCTTCACTTGAACCTTGATTTCTTTGTCTTAAATGGTCATTCTCAAGCAATAGTTTTTCATTTGTTAGTTGCAGCTCTGCTATTTGCTGTTCTTGTTCCTTTAAACGCATCATTATATCAGATAGAGAAGGTTCATCTAATGATCCAGACACTATAGATGCACCAGATGTGTCTTTGTCAGTTAACATATCATCCTTGTCTGCTAATGATTCATCTTTATCTGTTGTATTTAGATCTTTGTCATCTTCTGTATCTTTAGTCCTATTGCGTTCACTTCTTTTAATTAAATTGTCATATTTAGCTTCAAGTAGAAGATATTCTTGAATTAATTCATTCTTGGACATATTAGATAATCTCTCACATTGAGCATCTTCATAGACACTTGAAAATTCTTTTGTCAAGTACTCTTCCTCATCTTCTGGTAGTGAGAAAAAATAATTTTCATCTGAATCGACACTAAAACTCGAATCTCTTGTACGGGCAGACGGTGGTCTGAAAAGTTCAAAGTTATTTTCTGGTTCTGGCTTATGAATTTCCATTAAGAATTGGTTGTTATTAAAAGGTGCATGAGTTTTTGATAAAACTACTTTACGGAAGCGGTTGTTTCTTTTACTATTATCAAGCTTTCTTCTTTCTTGCCAAGGCATTTTTGAAAATGGTTTTAATATTTTTCGTTTGGTTTTCCCGCGCCTTCGTTTCTTTTTAGCACTTCCTTCCACTTTAAGTTTTGGCACTTCTAATATAGATGGCGCTTCCACTAAGACAAGGGATCGGGTCGGATCGCCATCTTTTATTTCAGATATTATGTTATTATCATCCATTCTCTAATATAAAAAATATCCACAACACAATTTATTTAATAACACAATATTTTCAACGACACTTGCACTTTAACCGCTAACCCAGATGTATCATTAATAATGAACCATTTTTACTTAGGATTCGAACTAGACACGACATCTCAAGTTTCGCCATATTTATTTTGTAAGCTGCTATAATGATATTGGACTCCTTTTGTAAGCCTACTTTTGGGAGTGTTACCAATACTCAATATTGGGTTGCCAATGATAAATATTCTACATAATGATATATAATTAACTTTTACGTAATTATAATTTTACTAACATTGTTTATTTATCATAATATCGGAAAAGAAAAGTTAAACTTTTGTTTTTCTTTACTTTACTTATTTTTAATTATTGTGAAGTTTTGAAACCAAGAGACGCATACGCAGACTGGTCCAAACTATTTCCCCTGACTCGTTTAATATACCCGTATTATATTATGATTTTTTTAAATTATCCCATGAAGATCTAGTTTGCATTTTAGAAAGATAAATTTAGTAGCCACAAAGGAAATACAAATACAAAACTTTTTTATAACTGAATTTAAAGATGACTGAAATTGAAAAATATATATTTTTATTATAATAAACCACATATTGTGAACTGGCACCATACAAAGCATTTGGGCCAGAAAAACATCTACCACTATTCCTTTCCTCTACGCTCGCTTCTCTTTTCCATACCAGCATGATTGTTTTTCTTTTTCTGATTAATCTACGAGTTAACTTCTGTTTCCATAGCGTATATTCAATTAGACTTTGCAGAGATACCTGCAAAGAAATAGTAATTCAACTTGATCACTTGCCCTTAGTGTATTTTCTATCGTAAATGAATTATTTTCCCTTATATATTGACATTTTTTATACATTCAGTAACTATCTGTTAACACACTGTTAGCAATGTATTGACAGTCTTAAAATAATTTATCATTATAAGTTATACAGCATTGATATACTAGGAAAAAAGGTGTAGATAAGTCATACGCACTCAAAAAGCGGCACACCAAAACTAGGCTAATTGGCCCACCTGAACATAGTCACGCGTTAAAGGTGATATCAGACGGTTCATTTCTTGTTCATTTTCACCTTTCATTCGGTACATTTCACTCGAAATGAAATGTCTGAACAAAAAATGAAACACGAGTGCCGAATGAATTCATTAGTGAACCGATCCAACAGTGTTGGATTATTTTCATCTGGTATCTTTCACTCCACTCCGAATGATCGAGAAATGAACGGTCTGAACACTGAGAGTACGTTCATTCGGGTTCGGTCATTTTGTCTCGAGTCCTGTAGACGACTTGATTCGATGACACATTAAAATAAATGAAAAATGAATGTTCTTTTTTTTATCATTCCGTTTAAGCCGTGTGAACATGGAATGAAAGAAAAATGAAGCATTCGCCTAACGGCCTTTTCCAATTACAGCACTAAGGCGCATTATGCGGCATAATGCTCAACGTTGAATGTTCCAACTACAACAGCGCTTCGCACAATCGAACACTGCTTTGGCGTGATGCTGTGTTAAAAAAATAAATATACCGTGTATCGATGAAGGTTACAAGAGTAATAGCATTGACTTTTTTTTATATTCCACGTTTGTAATGTGAATACAATTTTATTTTAGAATTCAAAACTATAAACATATTTATTTTGCAGAAATATATAATCGAATCATTATATTCACGTTCCAATTAGCATCAGCACAAATCGGCATTGTGCGGCACTGAGTCGCATTATGCTCTGTAATTGGAAAACAGGGTAAACCTACACACTTTTCTAGCCTGTTACATTTAAAATGTCACAAGTCATTCCAATTTGTTCTTGACTCTTCACTCTTGTCATTTGTCAAATATAAATAGTAATTTATATTAAATAGTCAACTGTCAAAAGTGAAGAGGCAAATGCAAAGAGTAAAGTAATACCTATATAATGAAAATTGAAAACATTAATCATTATTATTCATAGTTATTTGCTTAAATCAAAAAAGTTTCTATAGTAAAATATTAGGTATTTTTATATAAAAACATGGCTGATGATATTGTTTTTGAATTGCTACATTCTGAAATAATAAATTATACATTGGAGCAACAAAAAACCAGCAATGGTAGTAAAGTAAGTTTATAATTATAGATGGGTTAATACCGATATTTCCCAATATTACCTAATATTAATATATTAGTCTGGCAATATTATAATATCTTAACTAATATTTCAATATTAGTAATATTTATAATGTAATATGTGTCACTCGCTACTCTATTCTTGTTCCATATTCAATATTACTTTTATCCTTACTAATATTATATAATCCTTTGCTATGTAAAATCTTATTAAAAGTATTATAAACTATTTTTAAAGCGGAAAATATTAAAATATTTTCTAATACAGTAATATATTCATTTTTTTTAAAATCATTAGAATTCCTAGCAATTAGTAATAATAATTATGTTAAAAATTAATTTGTTATATTAAGTATACTAATCTTCCACCATTTATGAAATAATAAAAACATACACATTTAACATTTATAAATAATATTAATAAATGTTATGATAATGAAAACAAATGTTGTTTTGTATCTGAATTCTGATATTAGGTTGGTGGCATCCATCTCCTTTGCACGTAAGCATTTGTATGAACAAAAGAGAGAGAAAAAGAGCTTTTTGCTCGATGTTCCCCTGACGAAACCGATACTCGTCAAGTATCTGAATCCGAATGATATTAGCCGACTTATTTTGAATGGTTATTAGAGATATTATGTGAATATGAAATATTAGCATCCTAGAATTTGTCAGATTACTAATACGTAGATCTTTCAATATTACTAATCTCTTAACGAATACTAATATATCAGCAACACCACTATTTATAATTTATATTTGTGTCACAATTAGCTTTTCACGTTTAAAATCTGGTGTTGTGATTTAAAAAACTATTAATATGATTATAATATAACTATCCTTTAACCTATTAACTCTTAATAAAAAATTTCAGGAAGTTGATTTATCTGTTGTGGAATATATTGGCTTTGCTGCTGGTTATAAGATAATGGAGAGATTAACTAGAGAATGGCCACGTTTTAAAGATGAACTAGACACTATGAAGTTTATTTGTACAGACTTTTGGACATGCATTTATAAAAAACAAATTGATAATTTGAGAACAAATCACCAAGGTGTTTATGTGCTTCAAGATAATGCATTTAGATTTTTAAACAATTTTTCAAATGGGCATCAATATTTGGAGTATGCACCAAGGGTAAATTATTAATTTCTATTTTCATATATTTAATCAAACAGTGACTTAAATAATAGTGGTACCTTCCTCATTGTTATAAACAAAATCTATGGTATCCATCCATGTAGTTAAAAAAATAATTCACTAATCTTAACTTCATAAAATTAAAAAAAGCTTAATTTTTTTTCCAGTATGTGGCATACACATGTGGTCTGATAAGAGGTGGTCTGGCTAATCTCTGCATCAATAGTATTGTGACAGCTGAAGTTCAGTCAATGCCTTCCTGTAAATTTCATATACATGTCCAAAGAACATAAAGTAACATAATAATATATTTAATAATTAACAATTTATATTCTTCTTTATATGTAATGCTTTATTATAACACCTTTATTATAAGCTAATCTGACTATAAATTTTCCTGAACATACTCAATTAAATCTCTCGTTCCTTTAAATACATGAAGAAATTTATCTTGTTTGATAATGGCAAATGTACAATGTATGAGAATTGCCAGAATGAAATAAAAAAAATACTCAATTAACAATTGTATAAGTTATTAAAATATTATCAGGCAGATGTTTTCCATGAAGCTGGCTTAGCATTATCATAGATAGTAGCAAGCACCATTAAAGTGCCTATATAACATAAAGCAACAGTAGTTCCATAGAGAATACGGTCACATAAGCCACCTTTTAACCAAATTGGCTTACCATCTTCACACTGAAAAGATATAAAAGGGAAGTATTAATATTTGATTTTTGAATGTATTAATCCATTACAAAGTTTAAATATTTGATGGTATATCTAATATATATAAAAATGAATTGCTGTTCGTTAGTCTCGCTAAAACTCGAGAACGGCTGGACCGATTTGGCTAATTTTGGTCTTGAATTATTTGTGGAAGTCCAGAGAAGGTTTAAAAGGTGAATAAATATGAAAAAAAAGTTTAGGTCTTTTATTAATTAATTGAGGCAGTACGAAGTGTGCCAGGTCAGCTAGTTGTTAAATAATTTTCAATGAATGAAAGCCATACCAGTATGCCCCTATGTTGTCTAGCCACTTTTCCTAATAAACATGTCTTTATAAATAATAATAATAATAAATAGATTTTTATTTGTAAAGGTATAAACCCAGTTTAAAACTTTTTAAGAAAAAAGTTGTTATCACAAGTTAAAATTCTACATACACAATACCCATGCATATATGCATGTCAAAACAAAAAACATAAACACAAAATTTAGTTAAATCATGCATCATAATAAATAATTCATCTATGTAAAGTCTATGTGTCTACTTTTTATTAGTCTCCTGATGCGTCGAAGAGCCAAAACTCAATAATCGAGCAGTCGAAAATCTTGACTTGACTAGTTTAATGGCTTTCAGTTGTGCCAGTGAGGCACGATTGATTCCGCCAATGTCGCGTAGGTTGGAGAATACACGGAGGAGATTGATCGGTGCGGTTGAGAATAACAAAACTTGACTTGACTAGTTTAATGTCTTTCCGTTGTGCCAGTGAGGCACGATTGATGCCGCCAATGTCGCGTAGGGTGGAGAATACACGGAGGAGATTGATCGGTGCGGTTGAGAATAACAGTCTCAATTTAATTTTGGGAACAGATGAAATAGTCAGACTTTCACTGTTACACCTTAACCTAGAACAACACAAACATTTAATGTTAAACTAAAACTACAGCTGTTAGTAACTAAACTAATTACACTAGGACAGACACATGATTTATTTACAACTTAATTTTATTAATTTCAAAATATTTACACAAAAATGTACAGTGAGAGCTAAACACCAACATCAACAAACATTGAACATTTATGGGGCGAGGAATATCACAGGGAAGGATGTCATATATAGGACGAAGGAGTTTCGGGCAGGAGAAGAGGATGTGGGAAACCGTGCCTTCGTCAAGGCCACATTCACACAATGAATGGTCACGAACTCGGATTTTAGCCAGGTGAACAGGTGTACACGCATGACCAAGCCGAAGGCGACAGATACTAGATGTGACCCAGCGACTTGCACATCTGTGAAGAAAAAACCATGGGCGTCTTGGGATATCAGGTTGAATGGTTGAGTAAAATTTACCCTTCACCAATTTTGATGAACTCCACGATAGGCTCCAGGACTTGTCCATGTGGGTTTTGGCTAAGGAACGGAGGTCTTGACAGGAGTTTTTGAAGTGATCAAGGGCACCTGTTTCGATTTGGTTGGCGCATGAATCCGCTGTCTCGTTTCCTGCAATTCCAGAGTGACCCGGAATCCAAACAAGCAAGATATGCAGACCCTTTTGACTACACCGATAAACCGTTGTCAGACAGCCACTGGCCTAGGTAGTGCAAAGCAGAGTTAAGTCGAAAGGATATATTTTCAATTGATTTGGATCTGTAATATAAAACTATATCATCTGCGTACTGCAGGATGTTGCAAAAACTATCAACAGACATATCGAGATCGTGAGTATAAATACTGTAAAGCAAGGGACTGAGGACAAAGCCTTGAGGGAGGCCTTTCCAGACGAGTCTGGGAGGAAGTACAAGTAGTGGATGTCTCACAGATATTGTTCTGCAAGTTAACATGCTACATATGAAATGAACCATTCTTGGCGGAATACTCAGCTGGAGCATTTTCTGCCTGAGTACTGGAAGAAGGACATTATCATAAGCAGACGCTATGTCCAGAAAAATACCTACAAGGTATTCTCCCTTAGCAAAAGCTAATCGAATGTCTGTTGTAAGTATACTCAAACTGTCAGTTGTGCTGAAACCCTTCCGGAAGCCAAATTGGGAGGGAGACAATAAGTTTCTACTTTCCACTAACCATTCCAGCCGGTTTTTCAAAAGATGCTCAGTAATTTTAACCAGGGTAGACGATAAAGCAATGGGGCGGTAAGAATTACTGTCTAGGGGATTTTTGCCTTGTTTTAATATTGGGATAATTATTTGGGACTTCCATGATTGCGGGACGATTCCTTTCATAAACAAGGTGTTAATTATGTTGAGGAAACAAAGTTTTGCTTTATCGTTTAAATTTTGAATAAAGGAGTATGGAACGCCATCTTCGCCAGGGGTGGAGTCCTTTAACCCATTCAAAGCACATTGAAGCTCAGAAAAGGAAAAGGGAGCATCCATATCATCCGCAGAAACAGCTGCCGTAGGAATGAGAATACTGTTCTCACAAGGGACAAATGGGGGAGCGAGTTTGTCAGCAAAATCACTAAGCCATACAGAAGGATCATTGGAGGGTGGGTTATGAGAGTTAAGGGATCGGCGAAATTTTTTCAATTGGTTCCAAACTAACCGAGGGGGAGAGCGAGGACTAAGGGATTCACAGAAATGCATCCAGTTAGATTTTTTCTTTTTTGACACCAAGCGTTTAAACTTAGCATCTAGTTTTTGATACCTGATAAAGTTCTCAGGGCACATTCTCAGAGAATATGCCTTCTCTGCTTCTGACCTTTGTTCAGCAAGACTTTTGCAATCCTCATCCCACCAGGGGGTGGAAAGCAAATGTGTTTTTGAGGGGAGCTTTATGGGGAAGTGAGTGTTTGCCGAAGTTAAAATAGCTTTAAGAAAAAGTTCATAACAAGTTAAAATATTTCTATCATCTTGAGGGTCAGGAAGGGAATCAATCATGCTATCAACGGACTCGGCATAGGAGGAGTAATTGACGGATCGGAGTTTAAATTTCAATAAGGGATTATGGTTAATGGGAGGGGAGGGTTGATAATTCATTGAGAGGATGATAGGGAAATGATCACTGCCAAAAGTGGATGGAAGAACATTCCAAGATAACAAAGAAGCAAGGGAAGGAGAGGCAAAGGACAGGTCAATTATTTTTCGATTTAGGATTCTGGCCCGGGTATACCCTACGAGTTGGTGAACCGTCATTGAGGATGCAGAGATTGGCATCATCAAAGAGGTCCAGCAACAAAGGAGCAAACCGATCAGTGGTATGGGATCCCCAGGATGTGTGATGAGAGTTAAAATCTCCCATGACAAGGATAGGACTGGGTAGAACCGAAAGGATGGAACGGAGTTCAGGAATAAGGGAGGGATTAGGATGAGGTATATACAGAGATACAAAGGAAATGTCACAGGATCTAACAGCAACAGCATTGATGTGCTGGCTGGGGGAGGATAGGGGGATTTGGGAAAAGGGGATTGAGTGCCGAATAAGGACGGCACTACCCGCATATCCATCACTTCTGTCATCCCTCAAACAGGAGAAACCCGGAACCCGAAAACGGGAACCTGGGACTAACCATGTTTCAGAGATGGCAATAATGGAAGGATTATGAAGGCTGATTAGGGATAAGATTTCGTGTTTCTTTGGACGAATACTCTTACAATTCCACTGAAGGAAGCTGAGTGGGGCCATTTTGGACGATAGTGAAGAGTCGGGAAAGTGATTCGGCAACGTGGGACGGTAAGGGCATATCGCTACATGTAGTAACAATACTGAGGATCATTTGTATAAGGTTTTCTAAAAGGTTTGTATTATATGAGGGAGCAGGGCAATGAGGGTTGTTAAGAGCACAACCATTAGGAAGAGATGAAGGGAGGTTAGCAACAATGGATTGGTGAGCTTGTTTATCGAACCCTTTGCCTAAGGCGGCTCTGGGACGAGGAGAGTGCGTTACCGTTTTACGATACGACCAATTAGGTGAAGAAGGAGATTGTGTTGGGGGGGAAGGGGTATATACGGGGGGAGTGAACATTTCCTTTGCCATCTCTGCATATGACCTACGAACAGGAGGGTAGCGAGAGGATGCTTCCATGTAGGAAATGTTGTCTTGGGACATGTCAATTTTAATTTTTAGTTGTCTGAGGTACTCAGGACAGTCCTTTTCAGTTGTAAAATGCTTACCAGAGCAATGTGAGCATGTTGCATTGTCTTTAGAGACTTCACACGAGTCGCCTGTATGAGATTGTGCACACTTATAACACCGTGGCTTAGACCTGCATTGTGCCTTAATGTGGCCAAAACGGCAACAATTGAGACACTGGATGGTAGGTAGCCTATAAGTCTCAACGGGTAAGGATGAGTGGTAGGAAAAGATTCTGCTTGGAAGGACTTGGCCTCTAAAAGTTAAAACGACGGTTTGAGTTGGAACCCAAGTCAGTGAGTCTTCCTGAGTGACCTTGCGGTTCAGTCTTCGAGCTTTCATGACCGCACCGCAGCCAGATGGAAGCTCTAATGACTCTACTAATTCCTCCATGGACCATTCCACTGGAATACCCTTTACAAGACCCATTCGAGTTATGTTGAAAGTTGGTATCGTAGTAATGAACTTACACATGGTTACAATAGGGTTCTTTAAAAATTCATTAGCAGCTTGAGCTGTAGTAAATTCCACAGATATTTTGTTTCTCCCTATGTTTTTAACACCATCTTTAATAACAGAGCCAATTTTGTGAGTGTGTAGAAACTGGCCAAACTTTAAAGCGCGTATAGTAGTTCCTGAGGATGGGTCCGAGGTTTCACGTGCGACATGGACAATGAAGGGACCGATATCCTCATCAGTATAACTTTTAGGGCCTTCGGAGAAGGATGGGTGGGTATAGACAGATTGAATGGACGGACTAGCTGTAGAGGGGTGAACAATAGTTTTCTTGGTAGAATTATCATTGTGACCGTTATCTGCGGGACGTTTTCGTACATTTTGTTGAGAGCGAGAAACAGTTAAAATTTCAACATCATCCATAACATCACCAGGATCCGGAGGATCCGGAGGGCGGTCGAGATCCATTTCAAGAAAAGATATTTGTACAAACTAAACTAAAATATAACTAAACCTACTTAACTACTTACTTACCTACAATATATATGTTATTAAAACCACAAAACCCGAAATAATCTACTATTTACACTGTAAACAATATAAGAAAGTAGCCAAAAAACACCACAATCACAAAAACACGTGTATTAACCACAGCTAACGCCAAGGCGAATCGGCAAAATATTCGTCGAAAATCTTACTAACGTAGCCAGGATCTCATTGACTGATGTTTTTAGACAATCCTAGAATCATTGAGTTATTATTACTACCAATGATATTATAAGTAAAAAGGTGTAGATACGTTACCTAAACGACATTCTACCTTCAAAAACGGCACACTAACGCACACATGAATAACTAAAAAGTAAAAATATTGCAATAACACTGAACACACTACATTACGATTAAGGTCGCAACTGTAGGAGAGGGCGGGGCGTGAACCACTCGATCAAAACGTCTTAAGCGCCGTGAATTTCTCGGCGCTTACGCGTTTAGTTCGCGAGATGCAATGCCACGCTTTTGTAACGTCGCAAGCGCCATGATTTACAATACACGGCGCTTACGCGCGTCGGCATGACTTTAAAATTATACAAAATTATTAAATTAAGCGTGATTAAATGAAAATGCAGTAAACTTATGTTTGAAAAATCACTCCTTGACTTTTATTTGATTTTCATGAGGGCCTAGACAATGTAACAATCGATTAGCGAAAGCGCTAATAGAAAAGTCCAAAATGTATGGGTTTGACATATGCCTTAGATATGTCACGTGATCTGTTGTCAACGAATAGATGACGGTAGACAATGTACATTCATATCAATTATTAGTGATTTAAAGTTCAAAATGCATACGCTGCGTTTAAGCGATGACGATTGTAGAAATAATAAAAAATGATGTAACGAATGCCGGTTGGCTATAGGCCCTGAACGGTTTGTACAGTACCTCACTACACATGACGGCATATTTAGACGTAATATTTTTCACTCCAATGCGTCAAGCTACCGCAGCCGCTCGGCACAGACTAAGCGCGTTTGTGCCGATCGGCTCAAACAGGTTTTACAAGAAATCAAGTTGAGGCGTCCACTCTATACGTAGTAATAATAACTCAATGCCTAGAATTTGGCTATTCTTGACCTAATCATCACTAAAAAATCAGGGATTCGGGTTTCTGCAAACATTGCCGAAGCACTGCAGTACCTAGGCAATTTCATCAGGATACGATATGCTATAATATACTTATAGCATGTATATTAAAAACTCTTAGCAATTATTTCATTATAACCATAGAAAGAAATGTGATCCTTTAAGTGCAAATATTAAGAAAAATATTGTCTCGTGAAATGGCTCTTACAGGTTTCTAGTGCGAGTCGTAAATTTAGACAATCGATTCGGAGTAGTATATGTACATAGATGCATTTTGAAAAAAATAAAGTTCCGCTTCGCGCTCCAAGGGTTCCTTACAAATTAAAAAAATAAGATTTTTATCTCTTGTACAACTTAATAAAAGTTAAAAAAAATTACAAAAAATTTGTCCACCCATACAATTATGACTGCGGACCGTTGCTTAGCCCAAATGGTTAATTACGTACATTCAAGAGAGACTATATTTTTTATGATTTATTACATATGTATAGTTTCAGGTTTTACCCTGTACTTGTAGTATAAGACGATATTACTTGCCTTATAGTTGGTCAACGGAAAGTACCCTATAAATTTTGATACCCTTAAGAGTTTGGAAATATACATTTTTGCGGCATACACAGCTTCAAGGGACTGTAGACCAGCAAATATTACATATTACATTATACATATTATGTATGTACCCATAGACATTTATAAAATACTAGAAACAGGACTTCAATAGTACTTACAAAGGTACTTACCTGAAAATCTGCTTGAATTTTTTTTAATTTAATCAGCGTACTAGATTGTCGATTAAAATTGATTACAGTGGTTTTATAAGCTATCGAAGTTGTATTCTAAAAAAAACAAAATTGCTTAGTAATACTGAGGAAGTTATATTATGGTATAAATAAATAAATATATTTTTTTTATGGGACAAAGGGGCAAACGGGCAGAAGGCTCACCTGATGGTAAATGATCACCTCCGCCCATGGACATCTGCAACACCACAGGGAAGGAGGGAGGAGGGAGAAGGCCGGGAGTAGAGATGGAGAGTGGGCCTCCCGGACTCTCACTTACCGGACGAAACGCGACAGCATAACTGTCACTTCACGCCGGTCTTCTGTGAGAGAGTGGTATACGGGGCGTGCCGGCCCATTCGGCTGCTACCCGAAGGTAACAAGCATGGCAACTTACATTGGGACATTATTACAACAGCGCCATCTAGTTCCGTGGTAAGCTACGAGGCTTGTGTTACAGATACCAGATAGTTGATAGTATATCAACACATAAATTTTAAATACGTATCTATATAAATGAATGTTGGTAAGCACATAAATCAAGAATGGACGGACCAATTCGGCTATGTTCCGGTCCATGGAAGGTTTTAGTACTAAAAAAAAAGATAAGTTCAAAGTTTGTAAAAAACTTATACTAAAGGGGGTGCCCAGGAAGTAGGGACGAACCCGAGCGAAGCGAGGGTGAGTCGCTAGTATATTATAAATATATAAACATGACTGGAGTACAAACATTCATGCTTAACAAATGAATGCCCCCAGCAGGAATCCGCGACCGCTTGCGCAGAAAGTAAGATCACTACCAACTGAGCAAAAGGTGTCGTCGGTATATTATTTTTTAATTAATTTGTCTAATTAAGCATTACTACTGTATAACAGACGAAATTTAACAGATTTTTTTTATCAGTTAATCAGAATTTTATTAAAATACGTCATTTGCTATAATACCTACAACGTGTTATTTAAGATAAGTAAATCTCAACTGTATACATACAGGAAGAGTATTGTTTAGTAGCTCTTTTTTACAAACACGAGCAACGTGGTAGGTACAAGAATAATTATTAAACTTACTCTCAAAATGCCTATCATCTTGGCTTCTATCTAAATAATGTAAACTTTCAAAGTAGAAAAGGAATTGTCTTTTAATATGATATTCAGACTTTCGACGAAAATAACAACTATGACAGCTGTTGCATAAAATGCCAATACTTTGAAATAATTTAATAAACCTTTTTTTAAAACTAAATACAACATCGCGATACTGACGCGGCACCGGCTGAGACAGATTTTAGTTTAACTATAGCCTTTCCAGCTTTTTGGAATTCTATACTGAAATTTTAATTTCCACTTTTCTTTTTACAATCCAAAAAATAGCTCAAAACACGACTTAATTCCCCCATCCCCTTCCCATCATTGGACAACCCGACGAACGGCTGGCCTCCATCCTTATGTCGTGGAAATTCCACCCGTCCGGACGAAGCGAAACGCTTCGTCATTTATTATACGTAAGAATTGGAAGAGTCTGCCAGCGTCAGTGTTTCCGTCCGATTATAATACGGGTGTCTTCAAGACAAGAGTGAATAGGTGGCTATTGAATTAGTGCGACTCCATCTACGACTGCGTTACCACCTACCATTAGGTGGAACGAAGTCAAGCACTAATTCTGAATAGAATAAAAAAAAACTTATATCACTTTTAAATTAATTTAATAAGTTTGTTACACCTATCCATAAATCAAGAGAAAAAAATAAATAATATTGTGAAGTGTGAACTATAAACTAATTTCTATATTATCCATCTGTGGTAAAGTGTTGGAATCAATCGTACAAAAAAAAACTTTACTATTATATATCTCCTTATTTAAGCTTAAATCAACATGGTTTCCGCCCTAAGAAATCGACTGCGTCAAATCTAACTGCCTATATTTCTGAAATTACTGAAATACTTGATACACAGGACGTACATGCAATTTATACTGATTTTAAAAAGCGTTCGAACTAGTAAATCATAATCAGCTTCTGTTAAAAATAGAGCTCATGGGTTTATTTAATTATAACTTGATAACACTTGGTACTTGGGTCTAAAGCAGAGCATACTTGTAAGTTAGAATTTCAATGCCCTATAACTCGTTAACTTTACATTGTACCCACTGACCTCTATAATACCACTGGACTGGCTGTTCCAAGCGTTTGACAGCAATTTTTTTGTGTCCATTTGAAGCGCCACTAGCGAGAGTCTCGAGAACTAATTTTTACGTATATTGCAAATGACAGCGAGAAGTGTTTGTTTACTGTAAAGTAATTTTGCATTTTCGTTGTTAATATAACATAAGTAGTAATTATGATGATACGGTTATTGATTAATAAAAATAAAAAAATAAAAATCTTTATATCGACATCATTAGTTTTAGTACCACGAACTCTCGCTACGTCCGACAGCGGCGGACAGCGCCAAAATGGCGAATATCAAGCAGCCACAAAAGCACGTTGACAACAGCCAGTCCAGTGGTATTATAGAGGTCAGTGATTGTACCGCAAAAATATTTCATATCTGAGTCGAGGACGTATGTAGGTATAACTGAATTGAATATAACTAAAATCGGAAACATCGACATTTTTTACCGGTCCGCTTCACGTGGAACTCCCCATATAATAATATTATGACTTGTGAATCTTTTTATCGGACTGCACCACTGACCTCTATAATACCACTGGACTGGCTGTTCCAAGCGTTTGACAGCAATTTTTTTGTGTCCATTTGAAGCGCCACTAGCGAGAGTCTCGAGAACTAATTTTTACGTATATTGCAAATGACAGCGAGAAGTGTTTGTTTACTGTAAAGTAATTTTGCATTTTCGTTGTTAATATAACATAAGTAGTAATTATGATGATACGGTTATTGATAAATAAAAATAAAAAAATAAAAATCTTTATATCGACATCATTAGTTTTAGTACCACGAACTCTCGCTACGTCCGACAGCGGCGGACAGCGCCAAAATGGCGAATATCAAGCAGCCACAAAAGCACGTTGACAACAGCCAGTCCAGTGGTATTATAGAGGTCAGTGGACTGCACACTTATCACTTTTATTATGATATTTTACAGTAAGCAATTCCTTTACAGCTACAAACGGCTTAACCTATTATTTGTAATTTGTTGGCTTAGTGTGCTAATATTTGGTATTTTAAACTTTAAAAGGTCAATAAATATGAAAAAAAAAAGTTTTGGTCTTTTCATTTTTATTTATCGATTGAGGAAGTAAGAAGTCAGCCAGCCAGTCCAGAAGAGGGTCAGCTAGTATAAATATAAAATCTTACTTAATTTTCACGTGTAATAATAAATTAATTTAAGAAAAAGTAAAACGACAAAGATAATAAGCCCTGTTTTCCAATTACAGAGCATAATGCGACTCAGTGGCGCACAATGCCGATTTGTGCTGATGCTAATTGGAACGTGAATATAATGATTCGATTATATATTTCTACAAAATAAATA
Organism: Boloria euphrosyne; assembly: GCA_951802675.2. NCBI lineage: Eukaryota > Metazoa > Arthropoda > Insecta > Lepidoptera > Nymphalidae > Boloria > Boloria euphrosyne. The sequence continues at coordinate 5,185,534 of OX637888.1, forward strand.
TGTTTATAGTTTTGAATTCTAAAATAAAATTGTATTCACATTATAAACGTGGAATATAAAAAAAAGTCAATGTTATTACTCTTGTAACCTTCATCGATACACGGTATATTTATTTTTTTAACACAGCATCACGCAAAAGCAGTGTTCGATTGTGCGAAGCTAGTTGGAAGTTGGAACTATGAACATTCAACGTTGGTCGTTGAGCAGTGCTGTAATTGGAAAAGGCAACTGGCAAAGTCTGTCAATAGCTGGTGTTGAGAGATGAAATACCATAAATTATTTTCAAACAAAAACGTACCTAGTCTATGATCAAAACTTTCTGACGCATACTTTTTGATTGGCGCTCTTTTACTTCGTGCTTCCATCATTCGCTCCGCTCTTTCAATTTTACAGAAAATGGCTACCGAAGAGTTGGTGACTGAGCAATTTCAATTTTTAGGTATAGAAGTATCGAAAGAAGTTTTAAGTAAATGTGAGTAAACAATAAGATATCTAAATATGAAATACCTGACGTCGGAACTTCTTACAAACTTATTCAAAAGTTGAAACTTAGTTGTTAGCAAAGTTATAGCGCTAAAGAATTAATGTTCAAGGTTGTTCTGTTATTAATTTTTTTTTAGGTGTAAGTCTTTGTACTGAATATAGTGTAGATGCTGAAACATTTATCGAACAATGGATGGCGTTTAGTTTGACGACATTAAACGGTGCACCGCCAACTTTAGAAAACTTAGAATTACTTGCAAAGAGAGAATATTCCAAACGTCCGGCGATCCAGTCTAACGCTGTTAGTAACGAACTCACTAGTACCGGCAAAAGTTTGACTGTTTATGGTACACCCGACGCTATACAGTATCCTTTTCGATATTTCCACGTGTTTATGTTACTTACAGTTTTTTATTGTTGATACTAATACTATGTATTTAATTCAAGTTGTAGTTTAATATAACAACTATAATAGTTTACGAGATGTCCTTATAATTTTAGCATTTGCTCTTTTTATATCGAGTATAAATTATTTCCTAAAGTTTAGATCAGAAAATGAAGTCCTATCGAATTATATGACTGTCACTCCAAAGGTAAGTTATCCTATAGATTTACTGATAATCCCTCTTGGTTTTTATTAATCAGCTACTAACTGCAATATAAACATTTTTTTTACATTTTATTTAAATATTTTTTTAGGTTTTTTAGCATCAAACAATGTGTATGAATGTATTTATGTGGTGAAAAGTGCAATGATGTTGGAAGAAATTGGCTTTTGCTATCAGTCAATGGGTATAAGTCTAGTATCACAGTGCAATTTTGTGACTAGATCTACACTCATTGATTGCTTGCATAATATATCAACTAGTCTCTAGTTGTTTGAAGACGAAGTGCAGATTTCAAAATTTTTTACTCTATACTATATATAGCATATTATTTCAAAAAGTTGCAGGTTTTTGAATTATGCAACACTTACTTCCCAAGTAATATTGTTCCAGAAGAGTTGGAGTTATAAGTATTTTTATTAATTAGTAGGATCATTCCTAACTAGGTAAAATAAGAATTGGACAAACTTTGGCCTTATAAATTCTTTTCATGTTTTGATACATTTTGTTTGAAAATATATTTTATTACAACTAATTCTTTTGACTTGATGATCTTTGTGGGCGAGTTTGCTTCTGGTTCATGTCTCGGTGACATCATGACTAGATCCATACTCGTCTGCAGCCATCAACTCAATCTACAATCTATGTTCTAACAGATGTGGTTATTTTATTATAGAAAAATGGTATTAGCTTTTAAATTATTAACTCTATGATAGCTAGTATAAAGGGCTATGTTACTGGTATTATGGAATGTTTCAGAGAATTAAAATAGAAGCCACAGAGCAGAATAAATCTCAAAATAATGAATTGCGTCCTGCAACATACTCCCCCAATGTGTAAGTATATGATACATAGGAATAATATTATAATAGTAGGGTCTTGAGAAATTTAAATACTTTGAAAAATATGTATCTGAGAAGATTGTTGTATGCTTGACCTAATATTCTATTTCCTAGTTTTTCAAGACATTATATCATAAATAAAAAATTGTATATGGTGTGTATTGTTCATACAAATCTTTAACAGTAAATAAGTGGTTACTGTGCTATTCATAAATATTGATCCCACCAATGTTAAGTATATGCATATACAACGCAATATACTGCCTAAGTGCACTTTCTAAAATTAATATTATGTTGTTTAAGTGGCTAATAATCTGATTCTAGTTCAAAAGGTTTAACTATATTTTTTTTAATATACAAGTCAACTAATAAATAATATTGTAGTTAGATCAGATCATAACTGTTAGAAAGACGGTGGCTTTTACAGTTTGAGCTTATGTTATCAGGCTTGCCCTTAACTTAGATTTTTACCTGATTGCATTGCGGCGAATCCCTGCTTTGGTTTTGACCTGTGTATTAACATTTGTATTAACATGTGTATCTAACCTTTTGAAGATTCAATGTCATTCGTCTCGATAACGCGAGTATCATAGGGTATAGGTAGGGTAGAAAATTGCAGATCCTAGGCATTAGTTTGTACTGTGAGAAATATATTTTAATCTGATTAAATATAGTGAAGCATAAGAGTCCAAAGGGGTTTTAAGCTACATAATCTCTAACTGACCAAAACTTAGAAGCTGTAAAAAAAAATTAACAAAAATTCAAAATGCATCATCTTTCGTCAACTTATTTCAATTTTGCATCTCGGCACACTTATAGTTCTGCTCTTTGAAGTTTTATTGATTAGAAAATGCACTTACACCTATAAAGTGCACTACAATATGTCCGTTCTAATAACATTGGCCACCGTGGCTGGAATCGGTTAAGATATGCCCAAACGTCAGCGTTCTCTGTTCACTCTCACTAATTCACTCACTTTTCCGACTCATAATAATTCAGTTGCACGTAATCTGACATGCATTGGCATATCATTACTATTTTAAAATCAATAGGGTCTCAATCTCAATCAATTTGTATATATCATTTTAAAACCAATTTAAATTCTGTTTATACAAGGTTGGGTAAAAACAAAACTATCAAATAAATAAATATGTTGGGACATTATAACAGCGCTATGCTACGATGCTTGTGTTACGGATACCAGATAGTTGATACATTGCACATAAATAAATTTAAATACATACATATTATTATTAATACAAACATCCATAACTTGAGTACAAACATTCGTGCTCAATAAATGAATGCCCCCAGCGGGACTAGAACCCACGACCGCTGGCGCAGCAAGTAAGATCACTACAAACTGCGCCTCTCGTTAAATTTATGATATTTTAAAACAAACAACAGTTTAATATGGTTTATAATTTACATAAAATGTGGGATTCTTGCAAGTTAGACGTGTTTTGAAGACACGTCGAATTTAATAACAATATGGGTATAGAGGGAGAGGGATATAGCAGGTAATAACTAATAAGGTACCCAATTAACTACCACCTGACAAAGTAATTGTACGTTATTTTCCATAAGTCGACAGTGAAGATAACAGATTTTATTATGCTTAAATTGGACTATGATCAACAATTATTAGTACATAATTGTTATTTTTGGCTATTAATATTTAAATGAATTTTGAAACATTTCGTGTAACGACATTCAATTCATTTATTCGTCATATTATTAAAATGTTCTGCACATTGATTGAAAAAACATGTAGGTTATTTCTTTTGTATATGTATAAATATTGGTGTAGTGAAGAGAGTGGGCGGGCCTTACGTCATTAGAATTTCCATGAACTATTATTGAATTCGTTTTTTGCTGTTTTTCTTTTAAATAAGTTTGTCTAAAGTCATTACTATGGTGTCTACGATTAATGTACGTCAAGTAAAAAAATAGGCAAGCATATTTTATTTTTTATATATCTAAAATATGTAGGTATATTTATAATTTACATTACAAGTAGGTATTTCATAGATTCATAACAAATGTCTAAAATTGGACTATATAAGTCGTAACTACCAATTCCCGCGGCTCCGACCGCGTTCTAATCACTTTAATAAAATAGGGATTGGTGGTAGAAGGCTTAAAAGTATATTTAATACCAATTCATGAAAAAAAAAAAAATTTGGTCAATAATGAAAAATCTGGATAGGGCCATCCTGATACGGAAATAAAAAATAGCCTACGACCTATTCTCAGAGCTTCCCACATATACAAAAAAAGTCATAGAAGTCTGTCAATCTCTTTCGGAGGAGTTCGATAGCAAACACTGACACGAGATTTTTATATATTAGAAGAAGATTACTAGATTGTATTAAATTCGGATTTATAAGCGCGCTTAAGTTTTAATGTAAAAAATAAAAATAAAAACCATTCGTAAGGTTCTTTTAAACATGAGATTAAAGTATATGTACAGTACAGTATGTATTTGGATTTTATTTTAAAAATATGTTATGTTAATCATACAGAGTAAAAATTAACCACACACTGGAAAAACGAAGTATTAGACCATAATAAAGATTAGTATATAGGATCACAAGTTGGATTAAAAAACATTTTTTTTTAATATACAATGAATATTTTGTTGATTTAGAAAGGAAAACATTTTTTGGTAAATACATATTGAATATTTCATAGTGACCATTCTGGAAAGTACAATGCACGGACAAACCAAGGCTCATTAGTACACTCGTACGGAGATGAGAAACTTTTGAGCGCAATCGCCACGCCCACCGGAGTGAATGATATACTCGACTTGAATGTATCTCAAATACCTAACGATGATGGAGATTTGTATACTAAGGCAATGTAAGTAGATTCTAATACTGAAAATGAAAGTAAAAAAAAAAAGAATATTTTACTCCCTTTAGATTTTTGGAATATTATTTCGTAAAAGTTTTATAATAATAAGTTGAATTTACATTATTTTTTCTCAGGTTTGGATTTGAACTTCTTCACGAAAAAGCTGGTATCTTTGATAATCACATACGGTACATATCGCAATGTATCATGAAAAAGAATGGTATAAATGAGTCGACATCAGTTAGACACAAAACACAGGTAGCTCAGCTAAAAAATGCTATTATTTTCTGCTTAAAACTATGAATTAATTCTGAGTTGAATCAGTTCATTAAATGTTTTGCAAAATATTTTTGAAATAGTCATTGTTATCAATATAGAGTCCGAGAATCTATTGTATTCAGAATTTCTGTTTGTCTGTTTGTGACCGCATTACGGTAATATGACTGGACCGCATTTAATAAAATTTTGTAAGATCATAGCTGGTTTTACGGATCATGTACCTTTAAAAAACTATACTAACCGTTAGCGCGAATGAGGGTGAGTCGTTAGTTCAATTACAAAAATAAATAAATTCTTCGTATAAAGCGAATTAAAGTATACAAATCAAGTGACATAAAAGGTAGGTATGTACTTTTTAATTGCTTTTATGTTTTACACATAGAAAAAATAGTATTTATTACAACCTTGAATGATTTCTTGCAGACTGAAGTATACGTAGCAGGACGTATCGAGTGCGACGCTGATGCGAGGCTCAACTCGAAGAGTGTGGTATTACAAGGGACATGGGAGGAGTCCCTCAGCCAGTCTGTACCGGTTGATTTAGACAGGTATTCTTGAAGTTAACAAAGTTATAATTTATAATGTGGTCTGAAAAAATACGAGTTTTATCCACCTGCACCTACATTAATAGTAAAATTAAATCAAAGTCGATAAAGAAAATTACCTATATTATTTTAATTATTTCTATAAAATATTTTAAATAGATAAATATGGTAACTTAAATGCTTTATTTTGCAACCAAATTATTTAAAAGAAGACATTTAATTTAAACCCTTCTTGGTACATATGTTGCCTGTGTGCAGTACAAACAGTAACTAAGGGATGGTCCCACATTAATCAATGCAGTACATAGTTTGTATGTTTGCTACAAAGAATAAAATTTTTAGATTTTAGAATAAAAATGTTCACTTTTTAATCTCATGTCTAGTAAATTTTATGCAAATTTGAATTACCTCACTTAAAATAATAAATTATAAAGATAACATTTTTTGTATTAAATTCGTGTTTTTTTCTAACTAGTCGTTGAAACGTAAATTATGTTGTTATAAAGTACTTACAAACTTTTAAAGACTTATGATTTTAGCTGTATGTATGTATGTTCGTATTTACGTATGTTACACCGTAACGCCTAAACTACTTATCCCATTTTTGAAGTGAGGGTTCTAATCGATTCAATGTCACAACATATTATATCCTTTATTGCACATTGAAACAGATACAGAAAAAATATAAACAATAAACTTAGTTGGCAAGGGTGGACTTATCCCTGAAAGAGATCTCTTCCAGTCAACCTGTGGATGTGGAAGAAGATGTCAGCGGGCGATATTGTGCAAAGAATAAATAATTGTATATACAATAAAATAATAAATAATTAATATACATATATGCAAATATTATATAAAAATAAATATATAAATATACATACATATATAATACGATACATATTATATTATACTTAAAATATGAACTATACTTATATATAATAGATACATAGTACATATTTACATATTATATAAAAATACTTATACATGTGAATGCAGAAAGAGATGCCAATTGATTGAAATCGTCTATAATTTTGAATATAGGTAGTCTTTTAATTTAGATTTAAAAATATGGCTCTCATGGATAGCTTTAGGGAGGTTGTTCCAAAGTACAGCGGCGTGGACGGAAAAGGAGTTTTGACGGAATTTGGAGTTGCACACAAATTTATTTAATAGAGACTATTTATGTTTAATATATGAAATTATATATTTCTAGTGTAAAGCAATATTCGCTTTTCCCGGGGCAAGTGGTGGTTATGCGCGGCGTCAACCCTCGCGGCGACCGCTTCATCGCGCACGAGATATATGCCGATGCTGCCCGCCCCATACCTGACGCTAAAGCCGACATGATCAATGTACTGAAAGGTAAAGCTTCTAAGAACTTCCAAAATAGAATACGAACGAAGTATCTTCTTTTTGCTATATATTAAATATTTTGGATAAACTTATAGTGTTACATCTGTACATTTGTAATTATTTACAAAATCTTATTGAATTAGTAATTATTATTGATACAAAGGCCAAATACACAGTTTTTAGTTTTTTGTCTGTGACTACATCACAAGAAAACCACTAAACAGATTAGTACAGATTTGGCTTAGTTAGAATTTTATTAGGTATATGAATTAAATTAAATACACTGTAGTTACAACTGGAAATTTGGTTTTAAGAAAAATAACATGAACATTCTATTAATTTGTACCTATTGATAACTTGAAAATTACTTAAAATTAATTTATATAAAAATTATATTTATTTAAAAATATATTAATAATTAATTTAAAAAAATGATGTCACTAAACATTGTCTTAAGGTAAAGGAAAACATTATGAGGGAACCTGCATGTCTGAGAGAACCTAGCAATTTTTCGAAAGACAAGTGAAGTCCGCCAATTCTCATTAGGCCAGCGCGGTGGACTATGGGCTGATCCCCTGGTATTGAAGGGTAGTCCCAGCCCAGCAGTGGGATGTTAAAAAAATCCTGAATACATACAATAAATACATATAACATTTACAGGTACATTGTCCATGGTTGTCGCAGCCGGTCCGTATACAACATCTAATAACATGGCCTATGAGCCCTTAAAGGACTTCATCACATACATTGGAACACATAAACCACACATAGTAATAATGACAGGACCCTTTATGGACTCCGATCACGCCAAAGTAAAAGACCACTCCATGGCGGAGACGTACAAATCTTTCTTTGAGAAATTACTTGACAGTTTATCAGAAATATCTAACACTAGGTTAGTATAAATAATAATATCAGTACATTAGTACCTAAAAATACAATTAAAGTGTCTGTAATTTCAAATTAACAGCTTTTCACTAAATGCATATGAAAGTATATACAATACTTACATAAAAAACAAAACTATTTTTTAAAAAAAATTCTGTCTGTCTGTTTGTCCCGGCTAATCTCTGAAAAGGCTGGATCGATTTTGACGGGACTTTCACTCTTAGATAGCTAATGTTATGTAATGTATCTAAGGCTACGTTTATTCTATTAAAAGATTATATCATTTATTTTTACTTACGCCTAGCGAAAAGGGCCCAGTTTGTTAGTTTGGTAAAAATATTTAGGTATATATTACTAAAAAAAAAATTTGCTACAATGCTGGTATAGATAGGATTGAGTATATGAAATTTAGTTTCTTCAGTTGAAATGGAAACTTGTTCTCATAGCCAGTTTTTTCTTTTAGTCCTGCTACACAATTCTACATAGTATCGAGTAACAAGGACGCATTCAACGTGAACATCTACCCCACACCCCCGTACAACAGTAGGAGAAAACACGCAAATATACACTTTTTACCAGATCCATGTACTCTAAATATAAATGGCATTATTGTAGGAGTCACAAGCACTGACATATTGATGAATATCAGTCAAGAAGAGATTTCTCTGTAAGTTATTTTTATTATTATGTAGTTATAGTACTGGTTTAAATTATAATATATACAAATAAATAAAATTCAGTTTTCTTTAATGGCTTCTAGGAGTGCCAGTTAGGCGCAATTAATTAACTTTGTCAATGTAGCATAGAATAAATAAAATTTGTTTGTAGTGTCACAGAACAGCTTTTTACTAAATGCATTTGGAATTATATGCAGTACTTATAAGAAAAACACCATTTTTATTTTTTTTATTTTTTATGTATATCTGTCTATCGCTTTTCATAGTTCCTTAGCTATAGACCCTTTATCTCACAATGACTTAATAGTTTTTCATAAAATGCAAGTTAAATTGAACGCAAGCTATATTCAGATTTGTATGGAGGTATCATAATACATAGTTTAATTGTTAGTTATAATAAAAATGAACATGGCAGAGGCATGGGCGGCGACAAGCTGGCGCGGCTGGCGGCGCACGTGGCGGCGCAGCAGAGCTACGGCGCGCTGTGGCCGGCGCCGGCCGACGCCGCGCTGTGGGCGGCGCACGCGCAGCTGCCCGCCGCGCCGCACCTGCTCCTCCTACCCTCCAACTTCAGATATTTTGTCAAGGTTAGCAATTGTCTCGACTGATGTATTTGTCTATGGAAGAGCACGTTTAACAATCTCTACATATTATAAAACAACGTCCTACGCCGCGTCTGTCTGTTTGTTCGCAATAAACTCATCAATAGATAGGGTGGTTCTCGAGAAAGGTTTTAGTATATAACTAGCGGAACTAGTGTCTAGTTCAAAATAAATATAGTATTAAGTGAATGTTTTGTGTAATATAAAATGGAATTAAGAATCGGTTAATGAATTTCAATTTAATATACTTCATCACCAGAGTTGCTGCTAGCTTTGACGACAAAAACTCATCGTATCTTAAATGAAATTGTCATTCAGCCATAGTATATCTCTCTTTAGAAAATAAAGAAACTCACATTTTTTATCATAATTAAACATTTAATATTTATTACATTTATATGTTTATAGGCAGTGAACGGTTGCGTCGTGGTCAACCCTGAGCACTTGACTAAAGGTACGGGCGGCGGCACCTTCGCCCGGCTGCTCCTTACTGCAGACATTAACCCACCAGATGGAATCGCAGCACAAATTATTAGGATTTAAATCAAACAATATGTATAAAAGACCCTTTATTAAAAAAAATAGAAAGTAACAAAATATATTTCGCTTTTAAACCCCTTACACTTGGACCATGTACTCGATAGTCCTTAACTTACCATTTTCATTAGAAGTAATAATTACTTATTTTATTAGCTAGCAACTTTCATATGGTTGACACATATATCAACATATAGACTATACAAAGTATGGCATACAATATCGAGTTTACAACTAGTAAATGAAATAAAATAATAAAATGATCATCTAAGCAACGTAAACAGTGTCGTTCAATGAGACGGTGCCGCCGGGGCCGGAGCGCAGCGACATCTGCAGGCCCATGCGCGGCGCGCTGCCGGCCGCGCGACGCTCCGCCGGGTCCTCTATTTGGCGATAGCTGCAAATTAAACAGAAATTAACATTTTTTCACAAGAGCTACTCTAAGCACCTTTAGAATTAAGTGACCTAATTACAAAACTATAAAATGAGATTAATCCATAGATCGTCCAGGATTAATTACTGTGGATTATTTTGATTTTTAGTTCCCGACGTATGGAATGCTTTACAGCAATGATGATACACTAGAATTGCTATTTGCTATAAGGATAAATCCGTAAATTATAATAACAATTATTTTTAATTGTAATAATAATTATCCTTTATTTATAAAGTCAAATATGAAATATTCGCGAAAATCTATGAGTGTTATCCAACAGTGGCCAACATGTTGGTTTTTGAGTTTATCAGGAATAGACAGATTGACGCGCGGAGGACTTTGTTTATGCCATCATACCTTTTTAGTGTTTCCAATGGTTCTGCCGTTGCATTGCGAACACCGGTTTCTGGATCAATAGTAGTCATAACGCACCTTTGAAAGAGAAATACGATAATTTATACATATTCATTATTTTGTTGTTGATTTCAAAGCATGCCAATGCCAGTACTAAAAAATAATGTTAACATACCTGACACATGATCTTATAATTTCAAATATATTTTCGCCAATTTTGACGTATTTCCAATTATCCTCCTCATAAGGCTGCGCCCCCGCAAGTACGAAGTTAGGTCTAAAGTTTCGTGGAGACACCTCGCAGTCTTTGAGTCTGCTATTTAAATCTTCCACTGAAGCCAGATTTATTAGGTTGTAAGGAACTTCGTCTGGGAGGGCGCCCTTAAATTGCAAACATTTAAATCTATACGTATAATTAAATTCTGAGTTGTATCTGTAAATCTGTAAATTTTTTTTTGAACAATCTTATTGAAAAAGTCGTTGTTATCGATACAGAGGCGGAATCTATAGTTTTTATGATTTTTGACTGTGCCCGCATCATGAGAAAACCACTGGGCAGATTTTGATGAAATTTGGTATAATGATGGCTGGTTGTCCGAGTCAACATATAGGATACTTTTTAATTCGGGAAAATATCTAATTTTTGAGAAATGTATAGTAACCGAAATGAACCCGAGCAGAGCTAGTGCGAGTCGCTACTGTCCTTACAGAACCGTAAGTTGTACCGGTTTCCGTCAGTTCTATTGTTATTTACAGATTTTAGTCTTTTTTTAAATAACATATTAAGAAACAATCAATTAGTCTATATATAGTCGTTTTGCTAAGAAAGTGGCTCGTAACGCGAGACGAGATTTGCCCACAGATTATTTATCATGGATTAAAAACTTAGTAATTTGCAGCATCGTTCTTCAATAACGTATTAAACTAATCATGCCATATAACATCATAAAATTAATAAATAATAAAAAAAGACATTATCGTACCGTATCATTCTTAGTGAACTTGTAGAATTTGTTGGTACTCGGTCTCAATAATCGGCTGTTCTGTGATGCGTAGTACACTAGTCTAAAATTGTCTGCAGATTTGTTGAGCAGCCTAAAAATTAAAAAAAAAACATTTATAAATTTTATTACTTACAGACTCTGCCACATTTTGCTGTAGCACAGTTATATTTTTTTCTTTAGCTTTAGGTTTGGGTATGGGGTATGGGTATGGGATGTTTCTCAGGTTCGTTGTTTAGTATACCTCCGTGGATATGAAAATCGTAATTTTTCAATAAAGAAAGGCAATAGGGATAAGAACTGAACTATTCTATCTTTTTAGTTAAATCACACAAAAAATCATTAATATCGGATTAATCGGATAAATAGTTTCGGAGTTCATCGCGGACCAACGTCGTGACACGGGACTGTTATTATATGATATTAAAAGTGTTTTTGTTGTACTTATGTCATTATTATTTGATTGCCGTTGCATTTAAAGTTAGACGCGATCTGTTAATCGTATATTTACCATGAAGCATCAATCATAATAATTTATTTGATAATAATAAATTAATAATTACAGACAAAGGAATACAATTTTAATGGTTATATGGGGCCTGTGCTGTGCATTGGCACAAGTTAAAAGAGATGTTTTACTAAGACTTAGCATCAGCGTAATAAGTAAGTTAGTGCAAGTTGAATTTTGGGAGGTGTCTCATGTGAATAGAAAAGAAATAAGAATTATTTAAAATAACAATTATACACGAAAGAAATACAATATCTAAATTCCAGTTAATAGATCTTGTATTTACTTACATTATTTTTTTCCATTTTTTCTCTTTCATTTGATACTAAAAAGTCCGTTTATCTTAAAATGGAGTTATAGCAGCTTAGCGTTAAGCGAGTAGCTCTATCATCGTCTACATGGCTTTTAATACAGCATAACATAACATAAATGAAATTATATGAGTTTATTTTAATTAAAGTACATATTTTTACCTAGAATACCATTCACTGGCATATCCGCCACAGTCGAACACCGGCACCGTGACACCCCACACGCGGGCTGTTTTGGTTGCTTGTAGAGCAACAACCTTTTAAAAAAACATTGATTAAGTTAATAAACACATTATAAAAGAAATAAAGTAGATTCAATTATTCTCCAATGTCCTTGTCGTTACCTCTGCCAAGTCAATGTTAAGGGGTTCCATGTCATGATGGTTCAATGTGAGGACCGAGTTTCGTATTTTAGGTTGCACTAACAATAGCTCTGGGAATCCTCTTGCTGTAATGAAGCTGCTTTTCTCATCAACTACCATCATAACACTAAAAAATATGGTGATGTCTGGATTATTATGTTAAGTATAGTAAAAATAACCGTAAATATCTTTCCATAATATGTCAATTTCGCGAAAATTGAAAGAATTACATATCTATCGTTAATTTTCGCCCCATGAGAATTGTATCTACGGCCTTCGGCGCTTTATCCTAGACGCCGAATGGATTAGATACAATGTAATTTACAGCTTAAAACGAAGTTTTTATCATTTGAGGCATAACAAATATCTCGTCACGAGTAGGTACTATCTGAATATATTTTAATTTTTATATTTAATGTTCATAATATTTCTGCGATGTCTAATAAAGGGCTTAAAGTAAATAACGTACAAATAAAAATCGTATACATATTTTGTTCTTCAATAAAGCAAGGAGGTGATTATGATTTACCAAACCCCCCCCCCCCCCTCTTCTTTTTAATTAAAAATATGTCAAGTTTTAAATTATACTTTAAAACAAGAGTTACAATTGTTTTTGTTATTGTCTAGAAGATTAAAAAGTTCGCTCGTAAAAATTAGCATACCGGTCTCTCAACCACCCGTCTTTTAATCCTAAAACGGTGCACTCCGCCGCATTCAACATTATTGGTCCACAAGATTTTATGGGATAAACATAGATATCTTTCAAAGTCCCAACTTTTTTCCATTCCGTCGGTAACTTCGGTTTTTGCAACTCCTTGTAAATTTGGTAAGCGCAGTAAGCACCGCCAATGGCACCCGCCGTAACAACAGCCGCAGTAACGTAATGACCTGATTATATATAATTTTATAAATTTAAAATTTTGAGGATTTCGTATTAATATTAAAATAAAAGAACACTGGAAAAGATTAATTTTAGTGAATATTTTTTCAATATTAAGCATTTTATACCAACAAAGTCGTTTAAATATGCGTTTGGCTGTTTGTGAGATGAGATTATAGTAGGTACCTAATAGAGAAAAATAAATTATTTAAATACACCTTTTCGTCTTGAGTAGGTAACAAAACAACTTTATACCTAATTGCCCTGTAAAGTTTCGGCGCTTGCTAGTCACGCAAGTATACTACATAATATATTAAATAATGTTGGATATGTTTTGAATATCAACCAAATTACTGAAATAATTCCTTCGATTTACATTAATTTCTTTAACAATATTACGTTATCTTACCTTGATAAGACATTATATAGTATATTATATGTACGTAAGTAAATATAAAAGTGTAGATATATATTTAATTAATTAAGTCCCGACACCAAGCAAATGTGATATTGACAAGCCTTTAAATTAGTATTAAAATTAGTTACAAAGCAGACGTGTTAAAATTTCAACAGTCTATACTATACTACGCATGATGAATAGGTACAGTAATTGTGGGTTATCGCAATGTCATATCAGTATATTGTTAAGAAGACTATTTTTGTATACGTTAAGGCAAGAAATTATGATGTAGTCATCACTTATAACAAGTGAATGTTAAATCGTAAAATCAAAATCGTGATTGCAGAGTTTGATTTGATTATAAATTTTCTGTGCAAATAAAACTAAAGAATCATAGTATAAACTATAAAGACATGGCATTTTAAAAATGAAGAAAAAAGAAAGTAGAAATCGATCGTGTTTTTTTACGTAATGGCTTAGCCTCAGAATAATAACAAAACATAGAAGCTAGGCTAAAATAAAACCGAGTAATCTATAGTTTACTCATTTAGGTCAGTTAGCATGTCTGATGTCATAAGGTGTGTTATATGTGTACACCTTATGACATGCTAACATACCCATTATACTGCTGTGCATGCACAGTGTAGGCGTGAAGTGATGATTTGCTTATTAGATATAAAATAATTAATAATTGGGAATTTAATTGTTTTTATGATCGAACAATCACCAATAGTCGTCGAACAAACGATAATTGATCAAAATTAATTAATATGAGCGATAAAAATAAAGATAATATCTAGTAAGGGTATCCAACTTAAGGGTAAACATTTGTTTAATTAATTATAAATAAATAAAAGACGAACAAAAAATTTTTACATTCAAACATTAACGAACAAACGACGAACAGATAATTAAAAATAAAAAAAATTCGAAAATCAAAACAAGTTGGGTCAAATTCAGAGTAAAGTAGTAGTGTAACCAATGATATTTTAACTACAGATATGTTATACGCTCACTAAACAACCGAAAAAAGTGTTCCGCGCTGCACACATACACACTTTTCATTCAAGGTACATGTCAAAATGATAGAAAGGGGATAGTCGATAAAATCAATAAGAAAAAAAGAGACAGCTAATGTTGTCAATTGCGCGTCAATGTAAACAAACATTAGTCTAGTGACCGATGACATCAGAATATTAGGCAAATAATTGAAATATATTAATAAATCGAAGTATTCTGCGATCTTACATGTGGTATGAGATCCCTTGTGTTTTATTAACTTTGGTATCATAGTGGGTCCATTTCCTAAATACACAGGATGGCATTTTTTTAAATTTTGTAGCAGCGTACCACTCGTCGCCATGCGGTGACACAGACTAAAGGCAATACGTCCTAATTAGGACGTTTTCGAGTTTTCACGATTGCGCGCTCATAACATATCTATAGTTAAAATATCATTGAGTGTAACCAGCTACCCTACCCCAGCCTGCAAATTTATGATATTTGCAATGAAAAAAATACTAATCGATAGATTTTCAATAGCTCAATTTAACTACGTAGCCCTTTCAAATTGCTCACCTTTAATTATTTAATTAAAAATCAATAAAGTCTTTGAAAAAAAATTAATTTATCTGTATATTCAAACTCCTATATCTTTTGATGTATACAATATTTCAAATTGCTCAAAGTTCTAAAACACTGCTCAAGTTGCATTTGTAATTGCTCAAGTAAAGTTTTTACCAGCTCCACTTTCGCTGATTATTAAATAATTAAAAGTATAGTTGTAACAAATGTAACGTAGGTTATAATATAAATAATAAAAATACCTGATAATAGATGATGTTGTGCTTGGAGTATTACAGTTTCATTTCACTATGATGAGGTTATGAAACACTTGATTTTTTTTGCCTTGCGACTCGCGTTACTGTTTGCGCGCATGCGCAGCACTCACCTATCTATACGTTAAATTTATTTTAAACTATTTATATTTATTTAATAATTAAGGAAAGTGGAGCTGGTGAGAACTCTACTTGAGCAATTACAAATGCAACTTGAGCAGTATTTTAGAACTTTGAGCAATTTAAAATATTGTATATATCAAAAGATATAGAAATTTGAATATACGGATAAATGAATTTTTTTTCAAGGACTTTATTGATTTTTAATTTTATAATTAATGGTGAGCAATTTGGAAGGGCTACGTAGTTGAATTGAGCTATTAAAAATCTATCGATTAGTATTTTTTTTATTGCGAATATCATAAATTTGCAGGCTGGGGTAGGGTAGCTAGTGTAACCTTCATCGATACACGGTATATTTATTTTTTAACACAGCATCACGCAAAAGCAGTGTTCGATTGTGCGAAGCGCTGTTGTAGTTGGAACATTCAACGTTGAGCATTATGCCGCATAATGCGCCTTAGTGCTGTAATTGGAAAAGGCCGTCAGGTATAGGGACAGCTGGCGTGATAAAATGGCAAAAATCTTCCCCATTAAGAACTGTAACTATTATACAACGACGTGAAAATAAACATTAGTTTAAAAAAACATTTGTCATAATGACAAGTGACAACTTCAAAGAAGTTAGAAGTCGTCAACGTGTATTCCTGTCAAATGCAAGTTGTCTTGCGTGGTGTGGACAGTGAATAATTGTATCGAAGTGACTCTTTTAACTAACTAAAAGGCCAGACCGTGGTTTGAAAATGTTTAAAAATATTTTTCTATATTAGACAGAAAAATAAGGACATTTTTAATTTATTATTTCAAATATCCAATGAAATAAAAACTAACTCAATATATCTCAATCATGGTCTTGTTGGAGAATGATGAAGTAATTCTTTTATACTTTTATTCACTAATGAAATTCGTTTTGTACACTTTATATTATAAACTAACCTAACATTTCAGTTCTTAATGGAGCTCTCGAAATTATTCCAAAAGGCAAGAGTATCAGGATCAGTGACAATGACGATGAAGAGATGTAAGTTCATAAGTCGTAAATTTTAATATGTCCAACATTATATTATTTAATATGTATGATAAGAAACATTTAAAAAATATCTATAAACTGTTGCAGATGACGGAAGAACTAAGCCAGTACCACGAGATGGAACTCCAGCTGTTATAAATCCAGAATATAAATGTCTAGTGAGAGCGCAGTCAAGTAGCAAAAAAATATCAACAGTAATAGAGCAAAGGGATGTTGAAAAATTCACTGATGCTTACTCTAATTTACTCAAAACTAGTGTGAATGGGCTAAAACGTTTAAAGAAGCCTAAGAAGAAGGCAATGGCAGCTCAATAATTTTATTTATGCCAGTGTCAAGAGACTGAAGCAATATAATTAATTGTGATGTGTAAATGAACTTTGTGGATGTGCCACTGCTAGTCCTGCCGGCCTGTTGGTTAAGGTCCATTGAAGTGTGCTTTTCTCTCTATGAGATGAAGAGTTGGAGTCTTGCCTGTATGGCTGGTGACTGTGATGCTTTAGTCACTGACCATCTGTCCATTCTCCTGGTTTATATTATATATAAAAGTTTTAAACATTTATCAAATAAATAATACTGCTGGTTCTAAATTACATTTTTTTCATTATTAGATATAGATTGTAATTGCTTATAGAACTTCCTTTTTCACTATATTTTAATTTTATTTACGTAGAAAAATTTTATAGATTGCACCTAGCAGTGGTATTTTAAAAAAGCATGAATATCAAACAAATAATTTCTATAGTTTCTCTTCAACCAGTACACTATTAAATAATTTTTTATTAATAAACTGCCTCGTTGGTGTAGTTGCTAGCATGTATGGTCGCACACTGGGAGGTCCTGGGTTCGAGTCCCAGGTCGGGCCAAGTTTGGTTATTGAGTCTTTCTGTTTCATAAGCCTCAGTAACAGCCCGGAGTTGGGAAGTTGGCGGTGCTTCACCCCCCTGCCTTGGAGATCACGTAAAGCCGTCGGTCCTGCGCCTTAACTCTCACTGGTCGTGTCGAGCATTAGTCCCACTGGAATATGAGAGTGATAAGGAACAGAGAGTGCACTTGTGTCTCACTATAATATGTACGCGCTGTTGGCTAGTCTTAATGAGATTGGCAGCCGTGGCCGTAATCGGCCGGGATTACATTATTAAAAAAAACTGAAATATATAAGCTGAAATGTTAAAATAAAAAAAAAAGTTACAACTTATTTTCATCATTTATATCACAATATGAGACCAATACAATATGAAACTAATAAACACTTAATATTTATTAACACTTACTAATATTGATTAGTATAACTGAAAAAAGTTTTATACATGAAAATCTTGCAAATAAAGTATTTTAAAATGTTCTATATTATAGTTTAAAATTTTATAAATACTGAATTATTCAAAAAATTTAGGTACCAGCAACCTTTATTGGCATTTCTCAAGGCGTACTTGCACAGCTTTGCATTTGTGTGAGTGATAGCCTAAAGCCAATAGTTATGATTTATACACTGCACTCATATAAATGAAAGCTGAGCTTAAGGCGCGAGGACTGTATTAATATTTTATTTAATGTAAAGGAATTAGAAAGATTAAACAATAACGACAATATGTATCACAATCAAAATATTTTAAACTCAACAAATATATTGTAAGACATGATAAAACATTTGCATAAATATCACATCCAAATACAAAATTGCACCTAGTGATTAATTCTAATTACTATTCTATAACTCTGTCTAGTTATATAAAAATAGAACTTTATTTATTAGATGTTAATAGGAAAAAACTTAGTATAGCATGAAAGATTACATATTTAATCATTAATACCATCAGTGTATTATTGTTTGCTAAAAAATTATAACGATTTTTAATAGCCATGTTAATTTTAGTGTAGCAAAATATTACTTTGCCAATAATGTATCTTTAATTTGAGTATTATTTTTTGGAAGATAAGGTAACCTCGAAATAACTTTAAACAATTATAAGAAAATGATATGTCTACTAAAAATTTTCTATAATAATAAATTATAAATTATTTTATAAATCAGAATGGTAACATTGTCATGCATATTGAAAGGTGTTAAAAAATTAGTTATACATTTATATAAATTCAATATTGGTACCTACCTACTGTTATAGATTTATAGATTAGTAATAATTTAATAGTTTCACTCTCTCTGAACACAAAAATAATTTATTTATATAGTACTAGCTGTTATAAAGCATACTATTTAACGTATAACTTAAAATATATTTGGTTATAAATAAGTGCTATACATTGGTCTCAGAAATAGAGTATTTATCTGTAGTCTGAAATTGAACCCTTGTTCCAGCTATGTACAGTAATTATGATTTTTATGTGTTAAAAACTCATCACCACTCAAGAGAGTAAGTGAGCGGTGTACACCTCTATGTCTCCAAGAGTAGCTTGTAAAATGTAAATGTTAAAATATCACAGGTCTTAAGATTGAATGCTATTTTGTCTTTGTTACACAGCACACCCATCTATCGCCATGCCTCTGGCGGCAACGAAAATGCAAAAGAAAAGCGCAACCATTGAGCCGACGTGCCGCTCACTATTGTTGTTGCGAGACCTGTGTACAAGACCGTGATACCACCACACATTGGTTACATGTTTGCTCATTGCGAGTCTCAGCGGAACAGACCTCCAAACTATGTCTAACTTTATTACTAGCTTTATTTGGTTATAAGTGTATATTTTTAGAGGTGAGTCGTTTTACACAGGCATTCCGCACTTGCTCGTTGCCGAGCCGCTCTGCCTCGTGCAGCACGCGGCGCAGGTCGTTGGTGCGGTCGTGCCTCGCCGCCAGGATGTACGCATTGCTCACGTTGCGGCACACCAGGTAGCACGATATCTGAGAGTACAATACGATTACAATAAACTTAGAAGCAATGACCGTGCAAACTTGTTACACCAAAGCCTACAGACATAAGACGAGCTTTAAGAAGTTTCATATCTGAAGCATAAAAAATAGTAAAAGAAAAGAAAAAAGGAGAAATATTTTAAAAGAAGGAATGAGAACCAAAAGCAAAAAATTGTTATGGTTTTTATTAAATTATGATGTGATTTAGTATAGAATGCTACTAAACATTAACAATGATTCAAATGTGCTACTGTCTATATTTTATTCTATTGGAATAAAGCATATCTAAATTTTGAATAGAAAATTATACAATGTTTCCTTCCTTTTATAAAAATTGACAATAAGTCATATCAATAATAAAAATAATACATACTACGTTTTTAATCAACACTTAGGAGTTAGGACTCCCTTTTATTCAAGGGAATTAGGCTAGCGCTGACCACATACAAAACTGACTTTTACTTAACACGTAATAAAGAGTGATAATCACGTTAGAAACGAAATTACTTTCTCAAAGCCTCAGGATTAGAAAGCATTTTAATCAAATAGATTCAGAGATGGTTTTTGCAACAATTTGAAGTGCACAGAAAAATCAGTAATGATTTTTGTCGCACTGTTTGTCATATATATAATATGCTTTGATTTAAATAAAGGTAAAATATTTTTATCTTTATTGTTTTTGGATTAAGCCTTTATGGACATTTTTTAATGCAATTTAGTTTTGATTGAGTGAATAAAATTATTAAAAAGTGCAAAAAATAAGAACTGGGATTCATAATTCAACGTAATTGAAACGCAAAAAATGTTGAGTACATTATTTCGAACATGATTACCACAAAAAATCCACCACCTCACACTTGACCTTACCACGCGTGGTATAGCTTGATTGACCCCGAATTGACGGAAACTCCGAGCCCAGCTGTGACACGTTAGAAAGGGCTGAACACAATACAACAGGTACAAACCACCACTAAAACCCAAGCAGCCATCCTCCGTCCAAATCGATCGCATGATTGCTTGCGCATCTAATACGGCTCGACAACTTGATATAAAGGGCTGAACACAATACAACAGGTATACTTGCCTTTGCCAAGGAAAGTGCGAGGAGGAGTCTCAAGGGCTGAACACAATACAACAGATATACTTGCCTTTGCCAAGGAAAGTCCATGGAAGAGTCTCAAGGGCTAAACACAATACAACAGGTACACTTGCCTTTGCCAAGGAAAGTCCAAGGAGGAGTCTCAAGAGCTGAACACAATAGAACAGGTACTTGCCTGTGCCAAGGAAAGTTCGAGGAGTCTCACAGCAGTGGGACGTTATAAAGGGTTGAACAGGATACCTTAATGCCGACACTGGTGATGTCGGCGATGAGCAGCTCGGCCTGCTCGTCGTGCAGCTGCCCGCGCGCGTCGCAGCGCGCCACCACCGCGCCCGCGCCCGTCTCCAGCACCTGGTCGCTTATTAGACTGCAATATACAAAGTAGAGAATTACATTTCAATGAGGAATTGAGTGGGAGTTGGGGACTTTGGTACCCCAAGATTAAACGACTTGTATAGCTGTTGGTCCGCCACTTATTCTGACGGCCAGTGTTGTGCGCAGGTACATTTTGGTGTACAATTTAATTAATTATATTACAAGAAACTTATATATTTTTATAAAAAAGTGATCTACACCAAAGAATCAATTAAGAATTTTATAATATTAATCATACTTGGCTGCCGTCTCTTTAGAATTCCGTACACATTTTGCCAACGTCTTCACTTCCATGAATCGATCTGCGTTCACCAGATATTTGGCCACATGAGTGTATATAATCATCGAGTCTAATTTATGTTCAGTTATTATCCTGAAAAAAAATCATTACTTTTACACATAATCCAACACTTATGAAAGGAACCGATATGATCTTGACATACATCTCGACTATAGGCAAGGACTTTAGGCTTTAAAAAAACAAAAAAATAAATAATACGTACTTAAAACCTAAATCGAAACCGCTTTCTATGGACGGTCCCGTAGCCAATACAATGGCGACAATCCTCATTTTATCTGTATTAGAGCCAAAGAGAGTTAGCGGCCGGGTATCATCCTCCTTTCTGTTGGGGAGCGGTATAATTTCCTGGTACACTTTCTCCGTGAGTCTGCCGCTGGCTTCGCAATCCGCCAGGTATTTGGCTAGCTCCATTTGCCTAGTTATAGTCGTGATCAGATTGTCGATGGTCGCTTTGTCTAAGTTGAATTTAAGTGATCTTGGGTCGTTTGCTTCTGAAAATTCAATATTTCTTATGTGATTTTTTAAATTAACATCTGTGATAATATTAAATTAATAATGGAATAATGACAGTATTGAATTTGTATTTTAAATTGGAATCCAAGAAATGCAACTTTCATAGAAAGTACTTTATTGCTATCTAATCATACTAAAGTTATTTGAATATCATTTAAAAACATTGTTAGACTTTGAGATAAAAACTAGGTAGGAGTAAAAAAGTAAAACAGTAGGAGTATTAGGCGGTCGGTTTTTTTTTTATTTTAACTGAACCCAACAAAATGGAGCGGCTGCCCGGCGCGCGCGGCGCGGCACTTACTGTTGTTGGCGGGCACGCAGAGCGCGAGGTGGTGCAGCGCGGCGGCGAGGCGCGCGCGGCGCGCCAGCAGCGCGGCGGCGCGCGGCGCGGGGGCGGCGGCGCGCGCGTACAGGCGCGCGGCGCAGGCGGCGGCGCGCGCGTGCTGCGCCGTGCCCGCCTGCAGCGCGTACAGCGCCTCCAGCTGCGCGCGCGCCTCCAGCGTGCGGCACGCCTGCATTATGTACTCCTGCAACGACGCGACGCTCTCGTACTGCGTACTATTATAGTAGCACTGACGCTTATATATATGTTTGTGTTCACGATATCGTATGGTAAGCTACAAGGCTTGTATTTATGTAAACCAGATAGTTGCTACACTACACATATTATATAAGTTTAAATATATGCTTTATGCTTATTATAAAATATAAAAACCAATAACTATAATACAAACATTTTACTCGACACACAAATAAATGCTCCCAATGGGACTCGAACCCTTGGCACAGCAAATAGGATCATTACATTACAAAAATATGTATGTATACATATATATTTGAGACCCTAAGACTACTAAAACGATAAAATATAATCGATTTTATCTTACAAATATCCATAGAAGTCACAAGTTACCTAAATGTATTACGTACTAGTATACTCGTATAATATACTTCAAATCAAATAAAACTCACCGACCACATTTCAAAAGTTGAGTCCATATCGCTCATCGCCTTTAATAAATCATTCACTTTGTCCTTCTTTAAACAATCCATATAAACTGATTCCGTGAAGGTCTCCTTGTCCACCATATTATCGTAACAATATCTAAGAACTTCACCCAAAGTGCTATGCTTCATGTAAAACATTATATTAGATACGTATGATCCATAATTACTCAAATAATACACACATTCTTTGTAAAAGAATGGGTCAAGTTTCTTGTTTTGGTGGTCGACTTTCGGTTCTGAGTGGTTATTGTTTCTTCGTAAAAGCCCTTGAGCTAAAGACTTCTTTGGCTGCACTTGGGCTGTTTGGAAATCGCTGTAGTCACCTTGCTTTATCTTTTTAACACTGGCCAAAGTATGCATTATGTTTAACGCCGGTTCCGTTAGCGTTATTTTCTTTTTACTCGTATTCATTGTTGATAATTTTTCGTTTGTAGCCTGCAGAAATAAAATAAAAAAATTCAAACCAGTTCGGGAAAAAGAAGCACCAGGCCTGAGAACTGGTGAAAGTCAGCGAGGCTAATGTTATTATTTTACTATATCGTTTTGCAAAATAAATTATAATATACAATAATTATCTAAGGTTGAAGTAACCTGGAGGCAATCACATCATCTCTTTTTACCGCACAAACGTTCTGTAGCATTTTAATTTGGCGATAGACATTTTTTTAAACGTAAAAAATAAGCAATAAAGAGAAGAAGCAATACAAATAACTTATTTGTATTGCTTCTTCTTCATTATCTTATTTGAAATAAGAGAACAAAAAAAACTTGTTCTTAGTTTTTGATTAATATTAAACATACTTTTATATTTTCCGCCTTGTCCAACAACTGTTGGTTTACTGGGTAGTTTATTTCTTCAAGAATGCTTATAATTTCATTCAATAATGGATTACTTCTAGAGCGCCCTTCAGACTGAAGGCTAGACGTCGAACTAGTCCTATCTGAAGACCTCATACTATGCACTCTTTTATTCATAAAATGGGATTCCGAAGCTTCTTTTCCATATTCTAATTCTTCAGTAACATCTACACATACATTTGGTGCGTTTTTAAAGCACAGAGCAAATTTTCTTCGAGCTTCTCTGAAACATCCTGCTTTGAGGCAAGCCTTGCCCCACGCGGCGAGGACGCTCGCGCGGGGGATACCCGACTTGGTTGCTATTTCTAGTGCCAATTCCCATTTTTCAGCTTCTAACAACGAGCGGACTATTTGACCTGAAATAAAAATACAGTTTTGAAATCCTCTTTTCTAATCATCGTTTTAATGCCTTCTTGCTATACCTATAAATTTTTTTCGTAAGACTATATTATAGAAATGAATATATAAAATGGCATAGATGAAACGTTTTGACTGCCAAGTGCCAAGGCGTGCCAATAGATGTTTCACATAAAAAACTTGCAAATGTGGACTCACTAGGATGAGCGCCCTGGTGCGGCACGAGGTGGTGCACCTGGTGCTTGACGAGCGCGGCCATGGCGTCCGCGTGCGCCAGGCAGCGCGCCGCGTGCGCCGCGCCCGTCTCCGCCACGCGCGCGCCCGCTCTGGACACAGATAATCAATGTTTATATAGAAATAGTATGTAATTCTTGTTAACAATACTCATTTATTGATGTTAACCAAACTCTTTTATAGTAAGTTTAAAGTAAAACTAATATTATAAATATGAAAGCTTGTATGTATGTTGTCGTGTGTGTCAAACATACAGCCATTTCTGTTACAAAAAAAAATCTCATGTTTAAATTGTTTGTGAAATAGTGAATAAGTCTCCTTTTACATTTAAACTTTTTTATTTTAACTCTCATATTTTACTTAACATAATTTCTCTCTAATACCTAAACTGTTTTGGCCCTCCCGAGTCCCGAGACACGAAGGTTCTGCCTATTTACAACCGTACGCCGTACACTAAGCCAACAAGGTAATAGAGTAGAGTATATATAAAGCACTTCTGTGCGTGTGTATGTAATTGAACTCCTATAAACGGTTGGACCGATTTTGTTGAAATGTTTTGTGTGTGTTCGAGTGGATTCGAGAATGGTTTAGATTCACAATTCGGTTCACTACAAAATTTATTTTTTTAATTAATTACTTATTTATAAGTACATTTAGACAATAAATAATATATTTTGCGCATGCGTACTGAAACATTTCACCGGGAGCAAAAGTTTATAATAATTTCAAAGTATACAGGACTACGTTTGTCGGATCCGCTAGTAACGTATAAAACAGAAGCAATAACTAATAGAAACTTACGACTTTTCATTGGGCGCTCTTGAGTAAAGTTCCGCGGCGGCGATGAGAAGCGAGCGTCTCGCGCTCACTAGGAGCCGGGAGTCCCCGCCGTTGGCGAGCTCGCGGGCCACTTCGTCACTCCGGTCCAGAAGAAACCTTTTCAAATATATAAGATGATATAAAAAAATACTATATAATATATATACGAATAATAATCTATCTAAAATATATTGGAATTAATTCGCATTTGAAAATAAAAGAGACCCTTGCAGGGTTTGAACCTACTTCACTAATTCTACAATTCTTCTTCACCCAAGCGAGCGCGTTACCACTGGGCACAGCAAGAAATTGTAATAAACAACGAAAACAATACAAATACTTACCTAGGATAATCTAAATTGATAGAATGCATTTTCATAATCGACAAGCAAAGTGTCACATTCGGTGTAAACTCATAACTAAACTCTGCTCTGACGGCTTCGTTCTTCTTAGGATTGGTTGAAAGACACCAGTCCATACAGACGGTGCCACTCGCGGCGGAATCTGAGTTGCTACTTTGCATCATATGGTCTTGATCAACGTTCGATTTTTTATTCATTGTTTGTGCGTAACAATCGTCGCATACTCGGAATTTTACACCGCTAGGATATGTTGGCACCTTTAATGGAAAATGTTAATCATTAAATATAGACAATTCCATAAAAATATAAATACGAACTGATTTCGATTAAACATGCGATAGCTAACAAAAAAAAAAGAAAATTTCTAGGTTTTTTTTTCTTGAAATCATCTTAGCCTGTATGGTAAAAATGCCGTCAATCTTGTGCTCCAAAAAGCAATCCAAAAATCTTTGTTATATATTATTGCAGTTAAAATTAAAAGGAAACAAAAAAAAAAGAAAATATTTGCAATTTTTACCTGCATTCTATTTCTAGAGCAGCCATGACACACGAGTCTACCACAGCGTCTACAGTGATGTCGTCTTATAATCATAGAAAATATTGCGATTTTGCACAGCATACACCTATCGGTGGTGTAATCTTCGACCCACTGATCTTTCATAGGCACATTTTCGGGCATCACGAATGGTTTAGACGCAGCTTCTATATTTATTGAGTCTATGGATTGTAACAGTGAATCGTCCCAAGGCTTTGGCGGAGATGGGCAAGAATGGCTTGCATTTTTCATATCTAAGGCTTTCTCGGCGTAATACCTCAACAAAGCATCGACAGCATTACGCGATATTAACAACGTATCTATAGACTTAATATTATAGTACAGATTGTCCCCGGAAACATCGTTTTTCAGTTCCGGTGAAATTTTGTTGATGATCTGAGCCAAGATTTCCAATTTGGCGTTCATTAAAAGTTGCTCGAGCATAATCAAAGGTTTTTCTATTAAATCCCAAAATAATCCTCTTGCGCCCGCTTCGATTTCTATCATTATTAAGAAACCTATTTTTATATTTTCAAATGTCCTCCAAATCGTTGAGTTTGCGGTGATGAAATCAATACACACTTGCAAAATTTCTATATTTCGAATTTTGGATATTTCAGTCGCAACTAACTCTGTTGCTTGACTTTTTGGCAATCGTCCTAATAATTCTCTTACTAAAGAAGGTGTGGCTTGGTTTGTATATTCAAATAATTGTCGCAAAAGATTCACTATGATTAAATTTTTCATGTTGTCTGAAACATCATGAGCATCCGCCCATTCCAGGCACAATTTAAACTGAAAATATTAAAAAATATACATATTTTGGTATAAGCTAAAACTTGCAACCCGTTTTTTGTGATTGGTAAATGTTATAAAATTTATCACCCTACAAGACTGTACATTGTCAATAACATAAAGTATAAATATGTAAAGATATCTTACCTGTTGGCTATCCATGAGAACTTCGATAATATTTTCAGGACTCTCCAGAGATTTTTCGTAAATCACGTACCAATGGTTAATCCCCATTATGGAAGAAATCTGTAAAAAAACTTGTCATTTAACGAGATTTCAGAGCAAAGAACCATTTCTGTGATCTCAATAATTATTTACCTGTTCATAAAGTGGTATTTTTATAATCCAATCAGTACATTTTACATATAAACCGTCTTCCCCCACAGATTGGTCCACCGTGAATCGTAAGTAGTTAATAGCTTCCATAGCCCCTTCCGCAGGCCAGCGTGACAAATTGTTGAGGATGAGATCTTGTTTTAACTCCGGGCACTTTAAGTACTGGCAATATTTCCAATTGTGTGGTATTACTGGATTGGTTGCTATTTTGAATAATATCAAATCCCGTAAATTCATTAAGTTCGCACTACACTTAAGCTGACGTTCTGACAGCGAATCTATTATTTTTAAACATTGCAAAATCTTTCCGGACTCTAATAATTGAGGCATATACGAAAACAATTTGTCCAAATCTATTACTGTGTGAAGTGAAGCCAAGCACTTATTTCCTCCGAACAACACTTTGATACAGTCGAATTTGTCTAGCTCCATATATTTATTGAGATACTTGGTACGGGCGTCGACATTCTGCTGCGTAGTACTTTCGGCTAAAATTGGATGTATTTTTCTAATAATGTGCGCTAATACCCAATTGTGTAAGACTATGTACGTAAGGCACTGCGGGTCAGGAGTGCGGGGCAAAGGTGCCATATCTGCGGTAGGTTCGACAAACAATTTTTCCTCCGCATTTGTAAAATCATACACAACTTGTAAAAGATTATTAAAATTCTCCTCGCTAGCTTCTCTCAACGAACCGGCCAAAGTAATCGAAGGGCAAAAGTTAAGAATTAGTTTAGGAATCAAGTTTATGTTTAACTTCTTGCATATCGGCTCCAAGTAAGTGATTGGTAACTCTTTGTTATTTAACATACTTCCAAATATGTCGTGCAACTGTTTTTCTAATATGTTGAAATACGGAACATCAGCGGCCGTTTCATTATCCTTATCTTCCTGTTCAAGTTGAGAAACAGACTTTGTATACATATAGCATTTCCGTAAATAGTGCACCCGAGATTTTTTAGAGCCATGGCGTGAAACCTCAGCCAAATTATATAAATCTTTATCAGAAGCCGCAACAACATTCATATAAATTTGATGATACTTTTGTAGAGCGTTTTCATCTAAATGGGTAGCTTGGCTTGGAGTTACAATATCAGCCAAATCTAAACAGCATTGCCTAAGCTCTTTTGAAAGCTGATTTAATTTACAAAATTCTTTATGTTTAATTGGGATACGACAGTCTGTTATAATTTCACAGATATTGTCCGCAAAATCAAAAGATTTCTCTGTGTTACCAAATATTTCGAAAGTAACACTTGCTACGTCTTCAACGAATCTAATATAATTTGTTTTCTTCACGGCAGTAATGTCTGTACTGCAACGTACTTCGGCGAGCTTTCGTTCGACTACGTTTATTAAGCCATATGTTATTTCTCTATTTAGTCCGCTGCTCAAAAGAATATCAACAGCATTAATAAATGGTGCGTTTTGATGACTGTAAAGCTGCAGATGTGGGTGTCGAACCCCCAATTCGATAATATCAAACGAATTAGGTGGTCTATTCGACGCTAGGAATCCCTCTACAAGACCCATAACTTCTGTAGAGACCACTGACAGCGCTGATAGCTCTTTAGTAGGGTAGCGGGAACAATCTCTATAGCAAATAATATTTTTTATTTTCGAAATCAAATGTCTTAATTGCTCTGTAAATGTTACTTCAGTAGCAATTTCTGAATCTGACAAATCGAACATCTGAAAACAAGTTTTACTTTAAGTATCATGTTAATTAACAATATTTTTTGATCTTTGATCCTATTTTCTTAGTAAATATATAACGTACTAGGCATGTTTTAAACATTGTGAATGAAAATCTTTGTATTTTTTTTATTGTTGAAAAGTTTTTATTGACTTATATAATAGGCTTTAGTAATAAGTTAACTGTTTAATTCGATTCTTCATTCGGTGGCTTCTAGAAGTGCCTGTTGGGCACAATTTACTTCGCCAATGTCATGTAGAATGGAGAAGACACGTTATATATAAAATGACCAGTAAAAAAGAAAAAAAAAACAAACGCTAAGACTGATCACATGTAGAAACAGTAGGAATGACATACCAGACGTCAAAGCGTTGTGCCCATATTTTTTACATAATTAATACCTACCTAATTACTATGCAGAGTTACATAGGATATTTTATATTGATTTTTAAGCTTTATATAATTATTATTGTTTGTACCACTAATGCTAGAAAACCAAATAAAAGGTATAACCAGACAAACGCCGGTAATGAAATCTTCGGAACAAGCAAAGACATGGTGATTTCAAATTTAATTTATTAAATGTATATTGAGGCAAATTTATTTTTAAATAATTACATCTGTTCTACAGAATAATATGTAATTTAAATGCATTGTCTTTTTTCACGGTAGGTAAAGTCTTAAGTCACGTATTCTAAAACCAACTATTCCGACGGAGGTATTTGTAATGCATCAATGCAATGATAAAGTGTAGGTACCTATCTGTTTAATTTCCTAGGAATATCAAACTATTTTCAATTAGCAACTGTTTACATAACATAATTATATTACATACATACGTATGACTATGAGTCAGGGTCGTGTTGTTTACATATTAACTATGAACATGTATTCACTATCGATAAAATGTGAGACATTATTATGCCTCACAGGTTAATGACTTTGTGCTGATAGCAATACTGTTGTGAAATCACGGAAATTGCAAGTAACTTTTGAAAGAAAATCTGCATCCATAGTTATCTATAGATATAGATGTACGGTGTACCTACCTACATCCTACATATGTGATAAAATACCTGATAAAATATGAAAATTACTACGTTTCTTTTATTTATAAAATAAATGAAATATTTATAAAAAAATATGTAACAAATATTTTTCATCATTACATTTTTACCTTGATGAATAATTTTTGGTGGAACCCTGATTCGTGAGTCACAGACTTGTTCTATTTTACGGTTTACTTACTTCATAAATTGTTTTAAATTTTTAATTATAACAAAGTGTTGTAACATACCTATATTAACCTAAATATAATTTTGAAGAGCACGCAGGCTGAATATAAAGCAAATAACAACAATGATAATAATTTACTTAAGAGTCATACTGACCATTCTGAAGAAAATATTGGCTCACAGTGGAGCACACATTTACCTTACACCAGAGAGCAGATAGGTATTTCTATTATTTTTTACAAACTGTATCTGACCATGTAACTAAAACGATCTGACTTATGACTAGTCTGCTTTAAGAAGAAATCTACGAAATACTAAGTATTAGAAATAAAGAAAATATAAAATGTTTTTAGTATCGAATCGTACTTTATATCCACGAATATCCGATATAAACCACGAATATTCGTTAATACATTTTTTTAATTTTTTATCGTCTGGGTTAGCTCAAATAATGCTTAATATTCCTGTAAAGAGTTTCCATCCAACATAATTTTGATTTTATATGAACACTGTACTGTAATAAACTATACAAACATTTATTATTTCTAGAGAACACGACAAACGATCGATTCCAATCTGTTTTTGATATTCTGATAACCCAAAATTATATTAAGGAAAATTTTATTGAAAGCGCCAAAACAATAATCTATAAACTTAAAGATAAAAAACTTATACGAATGTTATGCATCGTCTATATAATGCTAGCAGTTCCTTTATGGTGTAGCAGAGGTAAGATGTGCAAGAATTTAGTACAATTATATGCACAATGCACATACATGGGCGGCAGTAGTATTATTTCTAGGAGTTGAATCTACTTCTACTTGCTAACACCCAACAGTAAAATAAGAGTTTCAAATATTTTAGTAATAATCGTAGCTAAGAGGGACTCAATATGCAAGCGAAGCTTCAAGGAGAACAAGTACTCGCTCGCGCTTTAACACTAAAGCTATAAACCTATTTTCCAAACCTTTCAAAATCTATAGCACTTAAAGCAGGTAGGTAAATAAGATCGCAGCCTATATTTAATATGTATGTATGTTTGTATTTTTATGTTAAAGGTTGGTGCTGTTGCTTTTTATTTTGCAAAATTTTCAAACCAGAGAGAACTATAGAGGAAGCTAAGAAGTTCGTAAAACTGAACCCTCCGGGAGTATTACTTCATAGAAACACAGTAATACATTACGAGCCCAGCGATAATGAGAGACATTGTTATCAAAAGTTCGAGCACTTAATAAGGACTATATAGCTAAAGTAACACAATTTTATAGGCATTTTAGAAAACTTATATATTAATTTAGTTCCCTAAAAATTTTAATAAATGAACTTAAGTTAAGTACTTTAATTATCATATTTATCTTTACTCCTTACTATAATATTATAAATGCGAAAGTAACTCTGTCTGATTGTCTGTCGCGCGTTCTCGCCAAAACTACTGAACCGATTTAAATGAAATTTTGTACACAGATAGTCTAGAGCCTGAGAAAGGACATAGGCTTCTTTTCAGTTGAAATAGGGGATGAAAGTTTGTATGGAAATTACGTCATTTTTAAAAATAGAAACTTGAAACTCATTTTTTAGGCTTTTGATTAGATATAAATAAAAAAGACATTCAAAGTTTGTAAAAATTTTATCCTACAGGAGGTACCTAGGGCTGAACACGAGCGAAGCGAGGGTGAGTCGCTAGTAATACTATAAAAATAGACATAAAACTTACCTCTAAGATTTGATTTGCTTTAGAAAAATCGTTTTGGTATAATGCCAAAGCAACCAAGCAATTTGGCTTGGCCAGCATTATCGAAATGAAATCTATTGTGTTTTTCTTTAAAGAACATGCTGGAAATGATAAATATTCAAGTTTTAATTTTAAAAAGAACAAAAAAATTGAAGTTGTTAAGAAAAATCATATTGTATATGAAAGTAGTTGATTCATACTGTCCAGGAATCGAACCTATCATCGAAACTCTCCAAAGACCTTTTACAGATTTAAATCAGTATCAATTGGACAGAAAATCAGATTTTCTACCATATTTATATTCATACAAATATAAAGTAATTACCATCCTCAGTAGCCGAGATAGTTGAAGTAAGCATGGCTTGTTCAACTTCTGGTTTTGGATTTGTATGACGTCTACGTACTTTAGGTTTTTTTCTAAAGGCTTTCTGATCAAATTCACGGTCTTCATCTTCACTACTTTCGTCAACTTCCACATAATCAAGACATAGTTTAAGCTGGAGTGGATTTGTGTCCGGTGAGAGTGTTGAAACCAATTGCAACTTCCATATTGAATGATTTACTACATTTGCAAGTGTTTTTAAACGCACTAAAGTATTTGGATCTTCCCTTTCAAGGTTACTTATCTCGGCCCTTTCACACAAAGATTCTAAGCACAATTTAAGAGTATTCAAAATAATTTGAGTTGTAAAAGCATTGCATATAAAACCAGTAGTAGAACTATTAACATTTTTAGGACTTCGTGTCTGTTTTTTAGAATAAAAATAAGAGGTTTCTGAATGAGTGCCACAAGGATAATCTTGGTTCTGTTCATAGAATGAGAAATATTCATATCTCAAAAACAAACATGCAAATATAGTTTCAATAATTTCAATACAATATTGCAAAGGTTGAATTGATAACACTAAGCGTTTGATGTCATCCATAGATGTACCAATTTCTTGAGTGCTGTCAAGACCTTCAGATGAGTTTAATATTGTATCTATAATCTTGGAAATAGCACAATAACTATTATAAGTCGAAATATCCCAACTACTGCTGTTTTTTGCACTTTTTTCATGTTTTTTTTTACTCAATGATAGTAAATCTGAAATGAATTCGTTATTCATATTCAGTAATCTGGATACTTTATATCTGTCCACCTTTGACAGTCTGCAGACTTGAGATAGAACTGTTAAAGCGCTCTGATTTAAAACCTGGTAGAAAATGGATGTAGTCAAGATCTTACAGTTATTTTCAAGGCAAAATTTTATAACTGTTAACTCCCTTTTAACCTCAGTCATGTAAAATTGTAGATTTTTATCTGTTGTGGTGTATGTATCAAGTATGGAAAATATATTTGACAACTGATTTACTAGTGATGCCAAGTCATATGTCTCTGGACAATTTGTGAGATCAATGAGCACCATAATAAGTATTTGTTTGGAGAAATTATTTATTTCAAATGTCACATTTTTCATATCATGCAGCTGCTGTTTGTATATTTGGGCAGCTTTTAGAAGCCAATGAGTTTTGTTTTGATAGCAAAGCTCTAACATATACTCAGCTGTCAACTTGAAGTTCTTTTGTGATTCATTTCTATGCATTAAATCACAAGCAATATTTATTAATTCTGGTTTATCATGTGGTACCAGACTAATAAGTATTTGCTTCCTGTGCTGTCTATATATATCATCAGAGAAGTGTTTAAATACATTGTTAATAAATTGAGATTGCAGACTATCGTCCCATTTTGCTAATGACAATGTTGTTATAATTTTATCTACACAGTTGTTTGATATATGATTTTTAAGTGCATCTAGATAAAGTGTCTGAATCTTATACAAATCTTTTTGATTTACATAGATTTGTAAAAAATTAAGTATTATAGATGTTGTAACTGGATTACTTATTAAATTAAACTTCAAAAATTCTATAACTTCATCAGATAAATCTTTCACTGGTTTAGATTCTTCAACACTATAGAGAATATACAACACTTCCTAAAAAAAATCGAAATAAAAAATTAGATATATGCTCACAAATGACATTTTGAAAAAATATTTTTTTGCTCACCTCAAATAATTCAACTGTTACATTATCTAATAAACGGAGACAGTACTTCAATTCCTCTTCCTTCATTCTGCTATTTTTTCTGTAAATAAAACTGAAATTATAAATACAAGCCCTAATGCTACTGGATGGAGTCTAATGATGTTGTAAAGTAAATACCTGGATATCTACTTATTTAGTTCAGCATTTTAAATTCTATTACTAAAAAAATATTGGGATAGTTATTATACTTATTGTTTACGATTAGTTCAGATAAACAAGAATTTTTGGTAACAAATGTCTATTTTCAAATAATAAGAAGCGAAAAATATAAAGCTTCAACTAGTAATAAATTATTGTAGTTATATGATTTTACTTATTTCATATCTTACCTTAGAATATTCAGATTACGTAGTAAATACAAAAGGCTTCTTCATTATAGTGAGAGAATAACGGTATTAATAAAAGGCAATACCTATTGTAACTGAGGTAAGACAAATTTGTTTATTTTGGAACTTAATTTACATTACAGACGAATCCAAACAATAAGAAATAATACTGTCAAATCATTTTAGAGATGGGTAGCTATTTAACTAACTAGCTAAATAGCGGCTATTCTCAAAATAGCCACGGCTATGATATTCGTCAATACGATAACTAGCTATTTAGCTAAATAGCCAAAGAGTATAGATAATATACTGATAAATACAAATAGCTATAGCGGACAGCTGCCACAGATTACATATAAATTATAAGCACTACGTTATGCCACGGATTTACATACAACTATAGGTTCATGCGTTATGCAGCCGTGCGTAGCTGACTAGCTAGTAGCATAGATATTAGATAACATAATACTATACTAGTCTAGACTCTAGTACCTAGCTAGTAAGTAGCCGGTAGCCGTAGCGTCTCTATAGCCAACGCGACGGACGTAGCTAATAGCTATTTAGCCTAGCGAGTAAGGCTCACTGAAGTTGACCCAACTTGTTTTGATTTTCGGATTTTTTTTATTTTTAATTGTCTGTTCGTCGTTTGTTCGTCAATGTTCGAATGTAAAAATTGTTAGTTCGTCTTTTATTTATTTATAATTAATTAAACAAATGTTCACCCTTAAGTTGGACACCCTTACTAGATATCTTTATTTTTATCGCTCAGATTAATTAATTTTGATCAATCATCGTTTGTTCGACGACTATTGGTGATTGTTCGATTATAAAAACAATTAAATTCCCAATTATTAATTATTTTTTTGTGTACCAAATACCAATGTAGTATGTACTCTGTGATGATATTCGAAATGGAGCACAGTCCACAGATTACTATTATATACTAGTCAAAAAGTGAGCTGCACAATTTTAGCACCCCATCGAAGGATTTTTGAAATCAAAATGACCTGAATCGATAGGTCTACGTTCGGTCTGTATAGGTCTCTTATCATTTTTGGTAGGTCACCTGTGGTTTTTTAATAAATAATTTTTTAAATTTACTATTACTTTAAAAAAAATTTAGCACCTTATTGAAACGGAAACTGATTAATCTTTATATTTCTACATTTTTTATCGTTAGGTCAGTATCGGTCTCTATAGTTTTTGCTTTTATATTATCCATTTAATTTTTTTTATTAACAATTATAAATAATTGACATTGACAATGTCATAAGTCATTTGACATCTCATTTATGTTACCTTTTGAGCATTAGCTTCTTGTATTTTGGCTGTACATTTTTATGTCATATAATATGTATTGTATAGTCTATAGTTATTTAATATTATTATTATTTTTGATTTGTTTTTAATTTATTGTTTTGATTTTTGTGTTTTCTTTATTTATATGTATTATCATTATTTTTTTATGCCTTCATACTTTCTATTTTTGGATTTCTTTTGTGCATTGCTATTTTCTGACAAATATATAATAATATTACATTCTTTTCGTCTAAGATATTCTATAGAAACATGATTGAAATCAGCCTTATTTAATTATTATTATTGATTTGTTTTAATTTCATTGCGATATATGAAAAAGAATTTTCCACACTCAAATATTCTGCTGACCCTTTTTTTTATTATGACATTACCATTAATATAATAATAAATATATAAATATATTTATTTTTATTTATTGCCTTATTAGGCAAACGAATTAAAAAACATTGACACAAAGTATTTGTTTTTTTACGAACAGCGCCCTCTAGTATTATACACAGATTCTAAAATTTTATTTATATAATTTATTTATATATTTTTTATTATTATATTAAAAATTAATAGCAATATTGTAATAAAAAAAAGGGTCAGTAGAATATTTGAGGGTGGAATAATTATTTTTTGCGTCATTAGAAATAAAAAAATGAAGTAGCGCGACATCTATGGTTAAACTTTTAGTTTACTTGTACTGATGTGTGTTGTTTAAGTCTGACGTTACCCATATATAATATAGATGGCGCTGTAGATTAAAGATAGATTGATTTTAGATTGACAGTTTTTAATAAAATAATTTAATAATACGTATAATAGAAATTCATTTCTTTTCAAGGAAGTATAAAATAAAATAAAATAAAAAAATAAAAAACGATAATAATATGTTCCGTAGCGGGATTCGAACGTTGTCGCGGCTGCGGAGCTAACGTACTATTAGTCGGTTAGTGAGTTACCCAAATAGCCAAATAGCTGAATAGCTGGTTATATAGCTAGTTATTTAACCACAAATAACCGGCTAGCTAAGTTATTGAGATTTTGGCTAGTTACCCATCACTAAATCATTTGACTCAAATGTCAAGATTCAAGAATTTTAATTTTGACATTGATATATTTTAGAGTTGTGCATAGAGTGGAAGTCTTAAGCATAGGTCTAAATCATTATTAGTATTATTTATCCATGGCTTCAATTTATAATTGATTTGAGATTTAGCATCTCTTTCATTATTTTTTAAAAATAATTTTATAAATTAATTTTAAAAATAATTTTAATTTTCAGGTTGGCATATTATCATGAAATTAAAAAAAAATTGTTGTAACTTGCTGTTACCTAGAAACAATGATATTTTAACTATAGATATGTTATACGCTCACTAAACAACCGAAAAAAGTGTTCCGCGCTACACACATAGATATGTTATGAGCGCGCAATCGTGAAAACTCGAAAACATCCTAATCAACGGCGGATCCAGGGGGGGGGTCATGGGGGTCATGACCCCCCCCCTGGGCTGGGTCCAGGACCTAGGTGGATCACAAATTAATATTGTTAAAAATATTTTTTTAATGTTTTTTGTCACAATATAAATTTTATGTAAGTACCTCAATATTTAATTTAATATAATATTATAGTCTATTGAAAAGTTACATTTAGGGTTGCATTTTTCAGAGGCAGCAAAGAAAATGATAAGCTATGTGGATAAAAAAATATATAATAAAAAACTAAGCCTAATAATATTTCGTTTTTATCGTATTCTTGCGAGTATTGAAGAACCCGTTCAAATTCGGGGCGCTGTAAAACCCAGATAAATGAATTAAATTAAAAAATTATAGTGAAAATTATTCGTTAAGGAACCCTCTATAAGATTGCTCCGATGTCATTTTAGTGTAAAATGACCAGAAAAAAAGTTATAGCGCCCGAAAGAAAATTTGTTTAAAAATTTTCAGCTATTTTTTTTATAACTTTTTTATTTTCCATTTTAAGATGTAAAGTAATAGAAGCAAAGTTGTAGACAAATTTATTTAATACAAATGTTGCTTTATATTTTTTTTGTAGGGTTGCTAGTTTACGAGATATAGCGCGAAAACTCTTTACACTTGTTTTTCCAAAATGGCAGCCGTGGGACAAGGTCGGTGACCCCACAAACTTGAACTTAAGCTTATACTGATGCGCCTTGCACATTAAAAAATATAAAATTGCTGCCTCTGAAAAACGCACGCTTAGGCCTAAAAATGTTATATTTCAATTGATTATTATGATGGTAAACGCATTATTTGGGAACGAACGCATCGAAATTTACCGCGCTATCGCCACCTTTCATTTGGGGTGTGTTCCGATATGCACTGCGAGCACTGCACAGTGCTATCACTGTAGAAAAATTCGTTCCGTTATGGACTGCCAGTATACTGCCGCAGTACCCTAGGGAAATATATGACGTCATAAATCGCCGCCATATTCTACTGTGAGCACTGGCGTTTTCGAGGTAAGGTACTCGCAGTACCTTGATCACCTGATCAGTCAAAACCACTCGAGTGCCTAACGTCTTATAAACAAAGCTACAGTTTAATCAGAAAATTTGAAAGTTCTGTAATTAGTTCGGATTAATAAATAAAACAATAAAACAATGGAAGAATTGCAAAAATTAACCTTATTAGACTGTGTTGAAAATGTTCAATACGAGCTGAAAGTTACGCAGGAAATTTTTGATCGTGCAAAGACAGGTAAGTTTGCCATTGTATACATTATAATGTAGTAGAAAACTTGAATACACTCATTTGAATGCTGCGTCAAAAAATGCGGCTGACAGTATACGGGATTGCGTTCCGTTTTAAATCGTAACCAGTATAACTGGCTATAAAGGAACGGCTTCACAGTATACTGAATTGACGTCACACTGTACAGTGGTCGCAGTGCATATCGGAACACACCCTTGATGTCGCATTTCGTGTGACACTGACACTTGCACGCGCTTTGTTTCGACTATGGAGGGTAGAGATAAGGAGAACCGACTCATATGGGGGGAAAGTTGAAAACGTGTCCAGCTGTATACTGAAAATAATGTTTCCATTACCTACCACAATAGCGCTGGCCTGCGAATAGTTTCAATATGAACATAGATGTTATAAATGAAGTGAAGTTAGCAGAGTTCAAATATTTAAAAAATTTAATGACTCAAGTAGTTAGTAAAATGTTAGTATACAAAACCTCAACTATTTACGTAGTCTAAAAAATGTTTTAGTAAATATAAACAAAATACTGCAGAGAGAAAGCGTAATTTTTTCTAATTAAGTTTGGCGCTTTCTTTAAAATTATCGACTGCTACTGCAGCGCCACAGGCCACTCTTACTGGATGCGTTTTTACTGCCACTTGTTCGTGTACGAGTTGGTCCTCCTTATCTCTACCCTCCATAGCATGGAGGTTAGAGCATGGACGTAATATACTAACAGGACCGAGCACTCTGAAAATTTGTATTTACGAAAATGAACACTAATCCAACGTCTTAAGTATTATATTCGGCTGTGCATTATACAGAGGCTAAAACGAGCCGAGAGAGATAGTCACAACGGAGGCCTTGTGTCTCGTTCTTTCATATTGCCAGCATAAAAATGTTTCTGATCAAAAATTATGGCTGATCTAAAACTCCATTGAAACAATTCCATTTTAATGTTATTTTAACAATTGTAAGTCAGCAAATCATAATTGAAATGATTTCTTTAAATATACTCTTAAATAAAAAAGAAAACATAAATTATTATTTTACTTATTTCTTTTATTTCTTATGGTAGCCCTGGTAAACGTCACAGTGAAATGTTTATTGTTTGTTGTTAACGTTGTTTCGCAACTATCTTTCGATTTTAAAACTATTTTAAGGGTTATCATAGTGAAAATGGTGAAAAAGTGTTGCGTATATACTTGTTCAAGTCAATCATTTAGTGGTTGCAATATATATTTTCACAGGTAAGCTATAAAATAACAATTACTGTAAATCTAACAAATATGGTGACCATGCGTTCTTAACGTGTCATTTGTGTGGTCCAGTAAATCAGTTCCTAAATGTTGTACTATTGTTACAGTTTCCCAAAAAATAAAAAAATGCGAATAAAATGGCTCAGCAGTATAGATGTGAAGCAAAAAATTACGAAAAATTCAGTCGTATGCAGTCATCACTTCGTACCTTCCTGCTTTTACACTGTTAATTCTCGTTAATAATTATTAAAGGCCAACGCTATACCAAATAAAAAAATAATAAAAATAAAATATTAAGGTTTAAAATAATTGTACTGACATTATTTGAACTGTATTTTCTTGCCAACTGTAACAAATATAGCATGAAAGTCAATTAATAAATAAATACCTCATACTATTTGTATTATTTATTTTGTAATCCATTCCTTATTCTCTAGAATTTAACCATTGCAAATGTTTGTTTTTCAAGTGTTTGTAAAAAAAAATTCTTTTCAAAATAAAAAATAACTTTATTCAAATAGGCCTAAAGAGCACTTTCGAATCGTCATTTTACAAATTATAATTTTAAAGTGTTTATTATTTTTAAAAGGGAAGCTACCACCGATTCGGAATGTATATTCTGCAGAGAAGAATCGGCAAGAAACTCCGTAGTTACTCTTTTGAAAATAATATATAAACTGGGTTTTAGTACAAAATGAGTTATATCTTGCATGAAATACAGCGTCACTAAGTCCACACATCTTTATCAACTATGTAATCCTGCACCGAACAATAAGCTTTATCCAATGATATTTTAACTATAGATATGTTATACGCTCACTAAACAATCGAAAAAAGTGTTCCGCGCTGCACACATACACACTTTTCATTCAAGGTACATGTCAAAATGATAGAAAGGGGATAGTCGATAAAATCAATAAGAAAAAAAGAGACAGCTAATGTTGTCAATTGCGCGTCAATGTAAACAAACATTAGTCTAGCGACCGATGACATATCAGAATATTAGGCAAATAATTGAAATATATTAATAAATCGAAGTATTCTGCGTTCTTACATGTGGTATGAGATCCCTTGTGTTTTATTAACTTTGGTATCATAATTGGTGCATTTCCTAAATACACAGGATGGCATTTTTTTAAATTTTGTAGCAGCGTACCACTCGTCGCCATGCGGTGACACAGACTAAAGGCAATACGTCCTAATTAGGATGTTTTCGAGTTTTCACGATTGCGCGCTCATAACATATCTATAGTTAAAATATCATTGGCTTTATCTATTAATCTCTTTTTAATAAAAACTTTAAATTTATGTTGAGACAAATCCAAAATTGTTTGTAGGATCTTATTATACATGCGAATACTATAACCCAGAAAGGAGACGTATGCTTTGCGCAGTCGGAAACTTGGAGTTACAATTTTGTTATTTCTTCTAGTGTTTACACTGCGATTAATACTATTTATTTCAAAACAATGAATATTCTAGTGAATATACATAATATTGTTATAAATAAAAATATATTTAAATATAAATATATGTCAATACGGATGTCAGATTTTTAAAGTTTCCAAATCTTATTGTCACCCTGTTAGAAAGGGATACAAGGCCTCTGTACTAACTATCTCTCTCGGCTCGTTTTTCAGCTGCGAGTGTTCGGTCCTGTTAGTATATTACGTCCATGGGTTAGAGACCAGGAGAACCATCGCTTCATACTAAAGCATTACCCGCCTGTCCCTGAAAATTTGTAGAAACGCGCTGTCGTCGGTAAGTAGTATTTGTGAAGTTAGCTGTTTATGAGTATTGTCACTATTGTGACAACGTGAAGTTAGGCATTGAGACAACATAGCGATCGCAGCGCCTCCTTAGTTTGACAATATTTCTGAGACACTACATTCTAGGGCGAATATGGTCCTTCTGGTCTCTAATCTCCATGCTCCATAGTTTCGACTAACGTCCAGCTAGATCTAACTTCAATCGAAACAACAAAACTTACGTCAAAGTTAAATAAACTGTTATTCATGATAAACGTATTTGCAACAAATAACGGGCGCGTAAGGAAATATACGTTCTAAGGTCGACTTGAGTTAATTTAAATGAATATTTTTTGACGTAGTCTGTATACTTACAATCGTGTAAATTAATACGCGTGAACTGAATTCTGGCAATATTTTATAAATCGATGAATTCTTGAAAACCGATGTACACGGCCAAACAATAAGAAGTGGTCGGCAATAAAGTTACAAATGTAAAAACCTAATAACGAGTGTTACCAGCTCTCTTGCCAATTCACAGATTGGATCCTTCTGGGCATGCTTTCCACGATGTTTTTAAT
Organism: Boloria euphrosyne; assembly: GCA_951802675.2. Lineage (NCBI taxonomy): Eukaryota > Metazoa > Arthropoda > Insecta > Lepidoptera > Nymphalidae > Boloria > Boloria euphrosyne. The sequence goes on from OX637888.1 coordinate 5,227,593, forward strand.
AACATTTTGAGGAATACGTCCTCACACTTTTGCAATGACTCTTTTTAGCTTCCTGGTGTTTTGTGGAGCAGGTTGCACTGATCTTACTCGTCTCTTTAGAATATCCCAGACATGCTCAATTGGATTGAGGTCAGGATGTCGAGCTGGCCAATCTAAACGACGGATGCCAACTTCTTGCATGTACGCTTCCACGTCGCCAGAACGGCGCGGGCGAGCATTGTCGTCAATTAAAATGGAATCTTCCCCAAGTGCAGTCACTGCGGGTTGTGCATACGGAATCAGGACTTCCATTATGTACCGGTGTGCATTTAATGTTCCATTTCTATGAAAACTAACTCCGTACGCTCCGTCAAACTCATTGCAGCCCAAAACATAACGGAGTCTCCACCATGAGGAGTGATTTCTTCGAAACGCACTTCCGCATTGCATTCCCATGATCTTCGCAGCACTCACCGGCGTCGGTCTTCTCCACACTAAGAGGTTCTAGCTTCATCAGTAAGCAATACTTTATTTCAGTCCTCCAGAGTCCATAAAACACAGTTTCGAACAAACTGAAGTCGAGCATCACAGTGCTCACGAAGTATTTTAGGGTCCCGAGCCGGGCGGTAGCTCTTGATATAGGCAGCCAAAAGCCTCCTCCTAACCGTCCACAAGCTAACTTCTACTCCTCTTACGATTCCGCATCGCCTGACTCACCAAAAAGCGGTCATCTCTTGGTTCTTTGCATCGTTTTCTTTCCGAACCGGGTCTTCTTTTGACCAAACCGGTCTCTTGATACCAAGTCAACCAAGTCCTCTGGACAGTTGAACGACTCACATTTAGCCGCTGTGACACGTAAGTTTGCGAACAACCTTCTTCAAGTAGGACTATAATTTTACCGGCTCTTGTCGCTTTATCACTCCTATCAAAAGTGGTATTTAATGTAAAAAGAAAGATTTAATTGTTTAATTTGCAGAAAATATCCAAAAAAATTAAAATTTTAGTAATCAGCAAAAAATTTGTTTCAGCATTCGCGCCTTTAGTAAAGCAATTTTACAATAATCCACGATAATCAATATTTTTCTTGTGTTAATTTCAAAAGTTAAATTTAGAACGTGAAGAATCATGCCAGGATGCTTCAAATAACATGCCAATACATCGTCAAATTAATAAAACCTCTTTCTTGTTCTTCTTCATTGATGTAGAGAAAAAAAATCTAAAGTATCCTTTTTTTTTGCAAAAGAGTTTATATTATAAAAATTAAATTATAACTTTTTGTGACTTGACCACGACTATGTGACCCCCCCCTGGTACCAAAGCTGGATCCGCCCTTGATCCTAATTAGGACGTATTGCCTTTAGTCTGTGTCACCGCATGGCGACGAGTGGTACCCTGCTACAAAATTTAAAAAAATGCCATCCTCTGTATCTAGGAAATGCACCAATTATGATACCAAAGTTAATAAAACACAAGGGATCTCATACCACATGTAAGAACGCAGTATACTTCGATTTATTAATATATTTCAATCATAGATGAAAAATAAAGTAGATGGCCATCTTCTTGGAGAATCTTTCTATCCCGTTCATTTGCTTGATAATTATCATGCTCTCTCTACTTTTGGCGACAGTGGAATGTCATAATGGAATAGCAATATATTTCCATTTCATCTACATACGTCATTACTGTGACGTCATATCAACATAACAGAATGTCATGTACGTCACTCATTTTTAATTTTTTGAAATTTTCTAATTTTAACCGTTGCAACTTGCAACTTAACTTTTATTTTCGCAATTCGCAGCCATTAACGAGAGAAATAAATTGAACTTTTATTTTATTCCTTTGTGCTAAATACTACATACATATATAACTTTAAACTTGTAAAAAATTATATTTAATTAAATACCGGATTGGACTCGTCGTGACCGTGTAAGAGGGATTGTAGTTTTCATAAAGTAATTTACATTTGATCAATTTGTAAATTAGTGTTGATTATTGTAGGTTAGTGTCGATTAATATATGTAGATCAGTGTTGAATAATAGTGGTATAGTTGGATTTGTGCTTTGATACAAACTGTAATTTCTTCATTAGTGTTTCTCTTCGTTTGGTCGTTGTTTTCAAGGAAGCATTGTAATATTCCACATTGTGAGAGAGGTAAAAATTTAAATCAGTGGGCTGCATTTGTTAAAGCTTGTCCTATTTTACTTAAATGTAATAAGAAAGAGTTTGATTCAAAGATAATTTGTAGTAATCATTTTTTACCTTATAGCATATTAGGATTAATATAATAATGAAAAATTCTTAACCAATAGAGCTGTCTGCTGTGACTAATCAAGATATAATTAAGACTAAAGACGATAATGACCAATAATTATCTTTATAAACAACTGCCTACTTATTAAACTTGATCGATTTCAAATTCCAAATCCTTCCTCTTCAACTAATAAGAATAATGTTTTATGTGTTTCACCTCTCTTACAAGTTACAGGTCAAAATTCCACAGAACCACCTGTAAAAGTTATTAAAGTACAACATGCAGCTGAATAAGTATTCACTGTTATATAGTTATGGAAAAGTTGTAGTAGATTTCCAGTTATGATTAGCTGGAGTAGTTCCTAAAACAAGAAGATGACAACACTAATGAAGAAAAAGGTATAGATTTTTACTACATCATTTAAATTTGCCAGTAAAATCTACTACCTATAAATTCTATATTAATGAATATTCCCCTGCAACTAGGAATTAATAACTATAAATTTAGCAACCCCCTTGAGGCTTAAGATTTGCCATGTAATTTGATTTATGATGTAATGGCAATTAAATGGGTGGTATCAAGAAATACTTAAAAATGTACTTTAAGAAATTTTCAAACAATTTTCATAACAGGATTTATTCCTAGAGTAATTACATCTGACCAGAGTTCTGCCAATTTAGCTGCAATAAATTCAATAATTTCTGATACTAAAGAGAACATAATTAGAAGTGATAATGATGCATCAAGAAGAAATTATTATGTAGTTAGTGGGAAAAAATGTACCATATCTATGATGTACCACATTTACTAAAATGTTTTTGTAATAATTTCCAGAAAAAGAAGCTTCTTGGCAGTCAGTGTGCTCAGTGGGATTATGTCCATAAATTATGTTGTAATAATGATCTTCAACCAATTCCCACCATGGCGGCCAATCTCAATGAGACTGGCCAAATATGCAGGAGATATTATAGTGCACAAGTGTATGTGTAAACACAAGTGCACTCTATTCCTATCACTAATACTATGGTGGTACGACTACTCAACACGACCAGTGAGAGCTAAGGCGCAAGACCGACGGCTTTATGTGCTCTCCGAGACATGGGGGTGACACACCCCCAACTTCCCTACTCTGGGCTGTTACTGAGGCTTACAATACAGAAAGACTTAATGACCACAAAGGTGCTGCAAGGCTAACAATACTTCCTGACAAGCGTATTTATCCAAACTCTTGATAAGATGAAGGCTATTGTTACATTTTATAAATTAAGGTAAATATTACTTAATATCTTTGATATTAGCTTATCTTTTATATTAATATTGCCTTTAAGGAACAAACTTTGAAGGTTCTTGAAGCTATCAATATAATGTTGAAAAGTTTGTTCATTGATTGGATACATTATGTCTATTTCTCTATTTAGCTATTAGTTACTAATCATTATACTTCAGATTAATTGTCTTTTGCATTGAATAAATGATACATACATACATACATACAACATATAATTATATTATATGTTTACAGATGAAGTATGCTGTGCAGGTCTTCAGTCAAAGGGTTTCAACATCTATGAGTCTCCTGATAAAGGCTTTCAGTTTCCAGGAAGAACATAACTGTAGTACATTAAATGTGGATACTGAGAATGGCTTTTTCACTGCTGAGCTGAGATGATTTTATTTATGAATTATTTATTTGATAGTCTGAATTGCTCTGGCTATGAAGGTTTTAGCTTACTACATAATGCTTTGCCATTAAATTCGAGTCATGTTGATTTTGAAACAAGGCTTTGAAAAAGCTACACTCAATTAAATTTGATGCTTCAGACTCACGAGAAAGCAATCCTGTTTTTTTGCAATATTTTGGTCATGAGTTGAATACTATAAAGGAGCTTTGGCCTGATTTAAAATTAATTCCATATGTTAAATACTTAAGTCTGAAATGTCTTATCCAAGATCCTTTAGAAAACTTTTTTCTCAAATCACAGGACAGGGTGGTTCTCTAGTACACATCCTTACTGTCATGACTTTGTTGCATTGTTCAAAACATTATTGATAAATAACATATTAACTGGCAAATCTGAGTATGCAATTGCTCAGCTGATAATGACTCGATGTTAAGTATCTTATAATTTAGGTAATAAGGTAAGGTTTGATAATTATATTGATGACCACAGTTGTCAAGTTAGTGATTTGGATTTTGTCAACAAATTATTGCCTTATGAAAATGTTTTTCAATCACATAGTTGTATATAGCTGGAGCAGTCTGCAGATATTTAATTCCTAAGTTAAATTGTAGTTAATGTCAAAATTGTAAAGATATGCTACTGTCTAATGAGTTGAATCCAATACATTATTATTAAGGAATACAGTGAAAACAATAATATCAAATTATCCTTCTAAGAATCTATCATCTCTAGTATGGTATGTCATTTACATAATTGAAAGAAAATTGCCAAAGAATTGTAAATTTTACATATAATATCTGATTTGATGAAATCATTTGTAAATCTTGATACCACTTGGTACACTTGTTTGTGTTGATCTTACAAAAAAATTTTTAAAAGAATTTATTATTTACTAGCAGTACCCGCGGCTTCGCCCGGGTTAATTTTTTAAATATTAGGAGTCAATCCCGCGGGAACTCCGGGATAAAAAGTAGCCTATATGTTATTCTGGGTCTTCAGCTACCTACACACCAAATTTCATCGTAATCGGTTCAGTAGTATTTGCGTGAAAGAGTAACAAACATCCATACTCACAAACTTTCGCATTTATAATATTAGTAGGATGATACATATAAAAGTTAGACAATTGTGTATAGGTACATTTTAATCGAAAACTGCACAAAGTAGATTCAAGAACAAAAGGGGATGAAGATTTGCTTAATAAAATGAAAGTTTCAAACGAACTCGGCGTCGCCAGAGTACTTGAATAGTATTCCAATATTGTTTTGTTCATTAATTAACTTTTATTATTGATTACTAATTTTTGAGATTTAAAAAAAAAATGAAATTTTCATTGAATTTATTTTGTATAAAAGTAATGCCTAAATATTTGATTTGATTCCAGAGTGAGAATATGTAATGGATGGACCAGTATATTATGTAATAAAAATATGTAAAATAAATACTAAAACTAAGCAAAGAATATTTCTAAATGCAGGCATTAAATATGTAGACTACTTTTTTATATTTGTATAAACTGAAAAATTCAACAATTTTACTACCAAGTATTATTTTATTATTCGTTTTTTTACTGAAATTTGTATTTTTTTAAATGGGTATGAGACCAAAATATTTGTTCGAACGCTCTAATTTCATTTGTTTTTATTATTTATACATAGAAATGGTTCAACTCCTAGAAAAATTTAAACAAACGCAAAAGCCAGTTGGTTCTTAAATATGACTATATGCACGTACCTAGTTATAATAATGTGAATGTTATTAAGAAGATTGATCTAATTTTTGTACTAATAATTTTATTGCTATGTAATATAAAATATTTTCACTTACACCTAATACAAATAAGGTATTGAAGAGTTTTTGAGGTCGTTAATTTTTTTCTACACAAAATTATTGTACTAATTTGTATTACATACTTGGAATTTGTATTCAAATAATAAAATTCTTTATAATTGTCCTTTTATCGTAAATCATGTAACTATATTTAAAAAGAAAGTATCTCGATGAGTTTCTTTACTAGTTCTTTTTAGGTCTGAGGAGTTTCTCCGAAGTGGTAGTATTGAATAGTAAATAAAGAAAATTAATACCCTATTTTTGTATTTTATTTCTAATTATATTTAACTTTATCATAAAAATATCCTTACTACAAAACCGTAAACCGTTGTTGAAAACCGTTCTTTTTTTCGATAAATACATCCCTATTTAACCGTAATTAATACCGACTACACATCACTAGGCATTTAATCTCCCCGAATTGCAAATGACGTCATAGATGTGACGGTAGTAGAGCGAGATGGCTTGGCGACTGAAAAGAAATACAATAGCCGTGAGAGGAACAGCAAATATTGAGTTGCCATTTATGTTTTAACAATTCCCTACTTAAAAATATTTCTCTAAAATATAAATCGATTTTTATAATCTCAAAGTTGTGGATATAAATATTTTATGCTTAATATAAGGTATAAAGTTATTAAGAATAAAATATAAAGTTATTGGTAAAAACAATTGAGAATATTTCAAATTTTTACATAAATCAATGTGCATATATGATTTACAAAAAATATTTTTTAGCATATTTAATTTATTTATATGTATTTAATAATATAATAGAATTTTAATTAACATATTCTATGCAGCTATTTATAATTTGTAATAATTAAATCGGGAAAAATCTTCTTTTTATCACCCCACACTGCCGGCTGCTCCACCACTTACGTCCCTTATTTGCTCCTGTAACTAAGAATGCGCTTGTATGAAGGTCGGTCGGGCCTGATTTCAATTATTTGCCTAATATTCTGATATGTCATCGGTCGCTAGACTAATGTTTGTTTACATTGACGCGCAATTGACAACACTAGCTGTCTCTTTTTTTCTTATTGATTTTATCGACTATCCCCTTTCTATCATTGTGACATGTACCTTGAATGAAAAGTGTGTATGTGTGCAGCGCGGAACACTTTTTTCGGTTGTTTAGTGAGCGTATAACATATCTGTAGTTAAAATATCATTGAACGGCATTATATTACGTCACTTTACGCACTATTAACATCGTAAGTAAAAAAAAGATAAAAATACTATGCATTTCATTTCCTATTTTAGCCCGGGTTCCATGCTTTGTCATTCTTCCAAGATAAATTCACACACGAATAATAATTCTGTAAAAAAATTTAGAAAATGTGACAGTTAGTGGACCAATATTTGTTTCCAAACGAATTGTGAATGTCAGTGTCAAATGACAATAACAGCTGGCCCTTGTGTGCCGATTGCCGAATGTCAAATCGAAATTTATCACATTTTTGAATAAATTTGGAAACATTATTTATGTAAATATTAATAATTTTGATAGAAACTTCTCAAAATGAGGTTAAGTAAATGTACATATCTAAAACAAATGTATTCTATAAGTTGTAACCACTCTCGTCAGTACAAAGTACTTAGTACTACCCAAGATATACTTGCAGTTCATCGAATTAATAAAACTTTTTTTAAGCTTTCATCCTTAGTCTGTGTATATTCTTCGAATAGTAAAAAACATTTACTAGAAAAGAAAGCAGATTCTATTAAGGATGTGCTTGAACAGAAAAAAGAGCAAATTAAAGAAACTGAGTATAGAATTCGTCAAAAAGGCGTAGAATTTGTTAGAGATTTGAAACAGCAAAGAGAAATAACAGGTCAAAAGTTTAAACTCAAAAAAGATCATTTAGTAAAAGATATATTAGAAACAAGAGCTAAAGTGAGAGAAAAGATAGAAGAAGTTGTTGAGGTATAAATATTAAGACTTTCATGTATGTCAAATATAATATTTGTTCATAACTAAACTAATCTATTTCAGAAAGAAAATGTTTTTACAGTACCTAACATATTGTGTGTAACTAGGATAGTCATGTCACCATATTTGGGTTATATTATATTGCAAGACAATTATAATTTGGCTTTAGGACTATTAGTATTTGCTGGAGTAACAGATTTGGTAAGCCCTTATTTGAAGTGAAATATTTTATTAATATAAATTATAAAAATAAATTGAACTTCATTAAGAACCTGTAATAATAACTATTAAAAGCATTGCCTGAACTCAAAAATTGTTTATAATAGAATTACATGTGCATACTGAATTTTATTTATTTTGCCAAAGTTTCATTAATGTCAATGTTTGAAATAACTTTAAAATACAAAATTAAATATTGTCTACCTTTATTTTATAATTATAATCATTATCTTATTGAAACAGCTGGACGGTTGGATAGCAAGAAACTGGGAAGGTCAGGCATCTAAAATGGGATCTTTCTTAGATCCCATGGCTGACAAAGTCCTAATTGCAACACTTTTTATCAGCCTGACATGGCAAAATTTAATACCTCTACCCCTGACTTTACTTATAGTTGCCCGTGACATAGCACTTGTTGCAGCTGGTTTTGTTATTAGATATATAAGCCTCCCCCCACCAGTAAGTATTTTACATAATATTGGACATTATTTTGATTTGTACTAAGAATAATAGGAATATAATATTCACTTATCATAAAGTCAGAATAAGAATGACAAAAATATTAAAATAAATATTTCTTTGGCAGAAGACACTCAGCAGGTATTTTGATGTAACCCACGCAACAGCTCAACTTGCTCCTACGTTTATAAGCAAAATGAATACTGCAATTCAACTGTTATTGGTAATTGGCCTTGCCCTTAATAATCTTGATTTACTAACAGCCAAACACATTGGCCGAGCAGAATATATAATTTCAATGCATTCATACTTTAGCTTACCTTTTATAAAAGCCCTTGAATGTTGGCATATTATTACAAAAGTTGCTTAATAAACTTAAATATTGCAGGTCGGTACAACTTTGGCTTCACCAGTCTTTGGCTATGTTGATCATCCTGCTTTACAGGCCCTTTGTGGGTTAACAGCTGCTTCAACCATTGTTTCAGCTCTAAGTTATTTATTCAGTAAGGATACATATAAAGTATTAAAAAAGAAATTATGAATTTATGAATGATGTAATATTCTTGTACAGTCTACCATTGCTTATTGTTTGTACATAGCACTCAGAGTAAACTCTTTCAAAAGCAAATTTTAATCGAACCCAGCAATAATAAAGGATGAACATTTTATATTAAGAGTTTGTTTAAATAAATGCCCAATATGTATAAAATAGGGTAGTTTTATTTCCTCATTCTATTCACATGAATAAACTGCACATAATGCATATAATATATTATAAAAATGACAAAGTACAAAATCATACTTAATCTAAACAAAAAATATAAGTAAGTATAAAAAAAATTTTGGATGTTCACATGAAAAAATATATTATCGTTCCTTAAATACTGCTGAATTGATGAGTGATCACATAATTTAAAATGTATAAGAGGAAAAACAATTTCGGTTCTCATAAAACATTTACAAAAATAATATGTGGAATGTTGACAATTGTTAAAGAGGAATTATTTGTTATTGATTTTTTTTGCCAATTACTATATTTTTTATGATATTTATATAACAAGAAAAAAATCTATACAAACATATAAGTCTAGACAGAATACTTTTTTAAACATTTCAGCTTATAGTATGCATAATATTACAAGCTGTAATTTTTTGCTTTGTCAATATTACTAAGAAATCTTGGACACTACAGTACTATATCTAATAGTCTTAATATTACAAATTTCAAAAAACTCAGTAATAATTTCTGTTGTTACATTGGACTGGATGGATGGTGAGTTCATTTTTAAAGGCACACTCACTATACAACCAAATTGATATAGTAGTAAATAAATTAACACCATATATTATTCAAAATATTAAATATTTGGTAATATAACCTTATGGTGGTGGAGATAATTGGTATAGGAACAGAATTTTAGAATATATTTGACTAATTTAGGCCAATGTGAATAATGCAATATTAAATGCGACTGAAAAAAGCATTTAAATCTAACTTCACTAAATATCAAACACCTAAGAATTCATAATCTCTTTAGAAAGCATACAACTGTTCTGAAAATAGGTTTAGGACTAGATTTATATTTAACAAGCAAAACTTAAGAGCCTGGAAAAGGTATTTCAAACATGTACATAATACTTTAGAACTTATAATGACCGTAACATAAAAAAATTGTTAAATATTAGAAAGCACAATAATAACAAACTACTCTTATTATTATTATATGTTTATATATTAATATTTTGTTTTAATTCAATCACTTATGGCAGCAAACATTATATAAGTATTAATTATGCATTTTATATTCACAAGAAAAACCAAATTCTGTATAAAAATGATATACAACAAATTGTTTCCAGTTTTGATGAACATCACAAATCTCTCAAATATTTAAAATTTGCACCATTTATGAGCATTCATGACACATTCTTAAACAAATCTTTGGATTTTTTAGAGAATTTATTAATCATCTACAAAAGCATTTATTAATAGGTGTAAATATTTATTTTTGTAGAAAATTAAGAATATGTTCAGCAAGCAGAAGGGCTTATAAAATTTTTGCAAAGCACCAAGTGAATTGCTTATTATTATTGCATTTAATTAGATATGACACAATTCACAAAGAACATAAAATTAATAATGTCATAAGGTAAAAACTTAAATTCTAGTTAATAATTTTTATAATTGTACAAAAAAAAATGACATTTGAATTGCACATACTAGAAACATACATTAAATACAATGTACATTTTAATTAATGGTAACAGCACTTGCTTGCTTTAAGTTTTTGTAGTAATCATACATTAGAGTATTTGTGAGGGATTAAGCTCTGATGCTGTTTTTAGGTTTCTAAATGTTGATTAATTAAATGAAAATGATTATGAGTGTATAGTCAATGCATGCAAGGTTCCAATAATTAACCAACTTTATTTATGAGCTCATCACAGATGGCAGTAAGCTCTTCATTATCTTTAATTTTCTGAGCTAAAGATTCCTGCAGGGAGGAGGCATGCACCTCACTCTTTTTAAGCATAGCATTTAATTTTAAAATTTCAGCTTGATGAGATTTTTTCACAGAATCTAATTCTGCATTGGCTTTGTTCAATTGTTGCATAGCATGTTGTCGTAATGTTTCATACCTGGCTTCTAATTTTTGAATGGCATCATTATTTTCTTCAACTGTTCTCTTTAAGGTTTCTTCATTGCTTTTATATCCTTGAATAATTACTTTGCATCGTTCATATTTTGTGTGAACATCATTGAAAGCATGCTCCATCGAGGCTAAATGGGCTGCAGCCTCATCTCTTTCCCTCAATAGAGTAGCTCTCTCCTCAGTCCATCTTTTAGCCTCAGTTTCTCTTTCTCCTATCAAGGAGGATATTGTACGCTCATATTCTTCCATTACTACACTCATTTGCTTGTTATTTCGAACTTTTTCAGCAACTCTTTGAGATAGCGCCTTTTCTTTTTCAGCATATTCATCATTTTGATCTGACAGCTTTTTTATTTTTGTTTCACAATCTTCCAACCGTTCTCGTAACTCTCTGTTGAGATCTCTTAAGCTTTGTGCTTCTTCTTCTTGAGCTGTCAACATCTCCTTTACAGCTCTCAATTGTTCTACAGTATGAGGATCCATATCAGATGATCTGGTAATAACAGGAGGTGGAGGAGGAATACTAACACCCAAACTTAAAAGTCTATCAATAGTTGCAATAGCAGGAGAAACTGTATTTGTTTTCACTGGTGTAACTTTGGCTGAAGCTGCTTGACTTCTATTAACTGCGGGTGTGACAACTTGAGTGGGTTTCTCCGTATGGCCACTATTAGTTGGTTGCACAGACAATTGTTGCAAAGAGTTAACTATATTTTGCTCTGTACCTGACATGGTACTTTGCAAAATATGCACGAAATTTGTAATTGCACTATTTTAAATGTCTAAAATCTTCCAACCTGTTCTTCTGTCATTCTCTCCTAAAACCATATAAAGGAATGCATTTCCAAGGACAATGACATGGCTACAGACGTTAATGCAATTATTCTCGCATATGTGAGAAATAAAATTTATATACCAAATAAAGAACAATTTAAACCTCACCTGCTGCTTAGAAAAGTTATAAAATTACAAAATAATTGTAAACATCCCACGCATGGAAATAGGAATTTTCATTTTAAATTCACAATTTTTATATGTTAATCGATTCGATTTACCTATTGCATTAAGTATTGTACAAAACTCTTGTGAATATTTAAATACCCTTGGCACTGTTTCACTATATTTCACTTTATAAGGTAATAAACTTAAAAATTTTCTCTAAATGGTCGACGGATGGATGACATCAGAATTCAGAATATTAAATATTTTATATTTCACAGACTAAAAATAAAAACAGATAACTTGATAAGTAATTGAAATGTCAAGCATAGATGATGTTAAGCCAGTGAAGGATATAATATTGTTTAGCATGGATGAATAATATAATTATATAGCAAGAATGATTATACAACGAATCACTCCACTTCTACGTGTAATCATTCTAAGCGTTTTTTTTTCTTTTTCGTTCGGTAATTCTATATATAACATGTCCTTTCTTATTTCTATTCTGCGCGATATTGGCGATGTAAATTATGTCTAAATAGCATTCTTAAAAGCCATTTAAGAACAAAAGAACTGAATCGAACATATTATATTTTCAATAAAATCTTTAAACTTTCGGAAAAATAAAAACTTTGTTTGCTACTACATAGTACTACTATTTAATATTTTACTTCTTTAATGATGGCGTCCATTCATCAGGGCATGAAATCTTGCGCGATCCATTTTTTTCAAGTCTCTTAAGGCTAATGTAAGACACTGGCATACTTAATAATATCAGGACACCTAATTACATCAACTTTAAACTGAAAGTCTTTCTCTCCCGAACTTATACTCCCTCAAATTATTATTTGCAAACGCGGCGAATTTTGCACCATCAACAACACTTCATGCCAGTCGTGTTCTAAAATCGTATCGGATTGCAACTATGCCATATTGCTCCATACATATAATTCTAACGGGGTAAATCTGTATAGTAAACATTTTTTTAATAACTTATTGAAAGAAATTATTTATCTGTCTATCCGTGACCGCATTACGGGAAAACCATGGGATCGATTTTGATAAAATTTTGTACAATGATAGCTAGGTGATCCGGGTCAACCTGTAGGATATTTTTATTGAGGATAATATTTCACCTCTCAGAAATGTATACTGAGTACTAACGTAGGTACATAGGAACGTACCAATCAGACAAAGAAAAAAAATGAAATAAGAAACTAAATTTCGTCTCTGTATCGATAATAATGAATATTTAAATAAGACTTTCCAAAAATTAAATAACCTGAGTTAAAATCTTATTATATTTATACTTATCCTGCACAAAAATCTTGATAATTATTTTTTTGAATTCAAAAAACAAACATTCAGTGTCTTCGAGGGTAAGTGTAGAATATGATTTTGTTGCTTGCCTGCAATCTAAATTTACAGTTCTACAACTTGGGTGAACAATTCTTGTACCTATGTGCGCGATTACTTTATGATGTTAATCATTATAAGTGTCCGGCTCATTTCAGTGGGCGGTGTTCCATGCGAGTTGCACCAGGTACTTCTCTGATAGCAGAGTGGACTATTGGAGGCAACCCCATGGTTGATGTGGTCTGCTTTAGATGACATGCCGTTAAGGCGTTGTGGCCGAGCCCGAGAGCGTAAGCGATCTAGCGACACCTCACACCCGGTTAATACGCGGAGGTTTCATTCGATTGTACTGGGTATTGGTATTGCTGGATTTTCCGATAAGTCCCACATAACTATTTGTAGTTGTAACCTGTTTGTATAGATATATAGCCTAAATGTATGTCCCAAAGGGCAACATTAAAAAACAAGGTCCAAGAGTTGTATGAATAGGTGCATTTTTATGAGCAATGATATTTATCCACACAAGACTTATGTAGGTGTTAATAAAATTTATTATTTCTAATTATAAATATTTATTTACAATATTTACACTCCAACTATGTATCTATCTGTTTTATACATTTCATAAGCAAATTCTTCATTATGTGTTGGGTCGAACTCTAAACCTAAAAATAAAATGAAATTTTTAGAAAAATAGAGATTAAATGTAAATTTATTGCATTTATAGATGTGTTAAAACATACCAACGTATTCAATTTCAAGATTAAATACGCCATTAATTTTGTCGCCACAAGATATACCAAAGTGCGTAATCCTGTCTAATCGCATCCTTGACTGTTTGTCTTGTAATCTACCTTTTGATCCCAAAATAAATTTAGAAAATGGTATCTACAAATAGAAATGATTACTTATATAAAATACTTTAGTATGTATGGTGATATACATAATATTTATATTATTCAAATTCCTTTTTCGGACCTTATCAAATGAGATAGGTAAATTTCAGTAAAAAGTAATTAATTAGTAAATATGATTTAGCATGTATCGCATTTAAAGTCCTCAAGTTGTGACCACTTGTGGAGTGAACCAGTGTCATGAGTGGCGCGCACTTTTTCTTACAAGTCGGCGGTGAGCCAACAAGGCGTAGCTATGCTAGAAGCAATTTTTTTTAGTTTTAATCATACTATGTGTAACTTAGCCCGCACTCTATCTCAAAATTTGCACTCTAATCATGGGTGTTTATATTGATGATAATATTTTATATTTATCTATGTGTTTTACCGTAGGTAGGTAGTGTGTGTTAATTTAAAATGGGCTATTGTGGCGAGTATCATAATTCATAATAATTAATAAATACCTTTGCAATTTGCCAGTAGGGACCTCCTCTGGTATAAAGAACATAATGGTATATATCGTTCCAAGTAATATCGTAATAACCTTCACAAGAAATATTCAATAAATATGATCTTCCATCTCCTCTGACTTTTAAGACAAGTGTATTGTATAGATTCCAGTCAAATGTAGCCTCACGTTTGAAAGATTTCTGCAAAATTAATACAAAACTATTAACATAAATTACTGAAAAATCAACTAGCTCCGAGTAGCAAAGTCACTGTTTAAGGAAGTATGTACTTAATATCTACTTGTTTCCTAACACGAATGATTTCATTGGAGGAACAAACTCTAATAAATTACCTAATGTCATTTCTGAATTCAATCCTCATTCCTCACTTTTATGTTCTTCATAGGGACCATGTTTCTTTATACTTATTGTATTGTACATATGTTTTATTTTAGGTATGCATAATGTACATATCTAATATCTATACATATAAATAAAATTGAAGTCTGTTTTTAATTTAAAATTAACACCTTTTCACTAAATGCATATGAACAAAAAATCTATTTTTAAAATGTTTGTCTGTTTGTCCCGGACAATCTCTGAAACGACTGGACAGATTTTGACGGGATTTTCACTTGCAGATAGCTAATGTTATAAGGAGTAACTTTATTTTAGAAATTTTATTTATTTTAACTAGCGGAACCCGCGGTTTTGCTGGCGCTAAATCTAGTTGTATAATAAATAATATGTAATTATCCTGTTTAAGTTATTAACGCCCAGGCTTCAGACTATGTTCTCCGATATAGAATTGACTGCTTACGAAGGATAATATGATAAACTTTAAAGAACTGAAAAAGCATGGCAAAGAATTTTAAAAAACTATGCATCATAAATATAAAAATGTTTTACTTAACTTTTATTCTAATTTTCTAGTTTTTAGCCCATTTGGTACGTCTCACCGTTGGGCACGGGCCTCCCTTCAATACAACGGGCATCAGGTCATTTGTTTACCAAGCTGACCAAGTGCAGGTTGACAGACTTCGCAGGTCTTTTGAAAACTTGTTGAGTTCCCTCAAACATGCAAGATATCCTTCACCGTCAGACAAGTGGTGATCATTTTGGAAATGTTTCGGACAAGAAAATATTATGTGCGAGATCTGGATATGAACCAGCTTCACTAGGTTACGTAAGCGAGCGCGTTCCCAATGCCTTATAACGTATCAAGTGCCTTTACTCTTTAGTAAGTAGTAACCATATGATTATTTTATGATACACCAACGGCGTCAAGGCTAAGATAGTCCACAGCCCAGATTTTTTAATACTTACTCTGACACGTTTCGATCGAACAGCGCAATATCCTGCTTTTTTTACCCTTCCATCTTTTGGTACTCTGGTATCTAGGTACCCATGGAACAGGGCTCGCCCAGCGGGACTCATGTCGAAACCACAGGAACTGTATCCTTCATTGTGGTCACTATCACATGTTGTGATAAATTTATCTAGAACTGTAGGCTCATTGAAACACCAAATCAGATCTGTTTCACCTATAACAAAAACAGTACTGTATAGATATATAAATAATATGAAACATATTTTATATACATTTTTATTCAAACTGCATTTCATTTTAAATTGTTAGGTGACTTTGAGTTTTAGTTCAATTAGTTGTTTTTAAAATGGTATTTGAAATCGAAAATAAAATTTTAAATATACCAAGTAGTTCCAACTAACATTAGAAAAAAGTTTCGAAACTTATATAACTTTTATCTAAATAAAATTTAATTTTAACAGTATTTAATGTTACAACTTTTACAATTGGGTCATTTTGTAAACTTTGTTTGTAATATTTATAGTCTAGTACGTTTGTTTGTAAGCTGAAAATTTTAGTATAAAATTGTACCAAAATTTATTTTCACATTATACCTAATTAATTTTGTTGTGAAATAGATGAAATAAAAGATATAATTATTTAAATAACTTTATGTCACAAATACTTTCAAATACAAATGTCATAAGCTATTACTAAAATTAAATATTAAATTTTGTTTTAAAAGATAATCATTAAATAAGAACATGAGGCTCAGTAGACACAATTTATATAAATCATAAACACCTACATTCTTTATTCATAATTTAGTCAAAGAAAGCACCACCACAAAAAGCACAATAAATTTGAAAAGATGGCAAAACAGCCTAACTAAAAGAATAAAATTACAATTATAGTCTTAATGTAAAAATGTAAAGTAACAAAGTAACTACATCCTTTCTCATATTTTTTTAGTACACAAAATATTAATCAAAGTGAAATAAAAAACTAGAAGTTATTATATTAGGTAATGTTAGGTTAGTTTAAGCAATAAGTACTTGTAAAAAAATTAGTGAACATCATTAATAAGTTGATCACATATTCTGGTTAATTCTTCGTTATCCCTTGTTTTTTGTGCCAAAGATTCTTGTAACGAAGAGATCATGATTTCATGTTTCTTGATTGTAGCATTCATTTTGGTGATTTCTACATTATGAGCTTTATTTATATTTTCTAGTGTTTCATTAGCTTTATCTAAATTTTCTTCAGTGATCCGTTTTAAATTGTTGTATAACTCTTCATATTTGTGCATACCTACTTCATACTCATTTATTTTGAGATTAAGTACTGTTTCTCTGTTCTTGGATTCTAAAATCAAACTCTTGCATTTCTCATATTTGGCCAATAGATCATTAAAAGAACTTTCCATATTTGAAAGGTGATTTAATGCCTGGTCTCTCTCCTGAGCGAGTTTTTCTAAAGCCTCTTGTAATTGTATTTTTTCTTTTTGTTGCTCATCAATTATTGAAGAAATTGTTTTTTCATATTCTTCCATAACAATACACATTTGTTTATTACTCAAAGTTTTGTCATTAACTTGTTGAACTAATTTACATTCCCTATCTAGTAATATGTCTCTTTCATCAATTAACTTTTTAATTTTATTTTCCATTTCATTTTTAGTTCTAGAAAAGTTATGTTGAATATCTTGCAATGAAGATTTCAATTCTCTGTTTTCTTGTCGCAGTTGCAAAACTTCTTGATCTTGATTCTGTAAAATTACTCGTAAGGATTGTAAGCGATCTACTTCAGGTGCTCCATAATGTTTATTACGTGGGCTACGTGGTGCCGCTGTAGGGGGAGTACTACCAGATATACTGATCAACCTATCAGTTGCTACATGACTAGATGTTAAAATAGCAGAAACACTGCGTATAAGTGGTGGTGGTGGTTTTGTTTGTGTTGTACTAGCCTTGGTGAGATCAGCACTTATTACAGGTGGAACTACTTGTGTTGGCTTTTCTTTTCCACATTTAGGAAGAGTTGTTCCAGATGATAATGAATTCTTAGGAGTTTCAGTTATATTATCAGTTAAGATTGAAGTTGTGCTACTTGTCTCATAGCCTGTGTCTTGTTCTGAAGAATGCATTGGCAGATTTTGTTCAGTAGAATCAGTGGTATGTAAAATTGGCTTTGCATATAGGGGATCAAATTTAACAAATAGACTTTCTTTTCCTCTATCTATAAGATTGTGTTGTCGATTAGATTCAGCACATTTCACAAGATAATCTAAGCTATTAGCATCAATAAACATGTCATCATACATTGGAACTTCTTGCATTGTAATATCACATACACTATCGGATTCATCACCCGTAAGGAGATCACTTGTTACGTCAGGTTGCTCCGAAAGCTCTGTCATTCTTTGAGGTGACAATGCCATTAGATCTCCGACCGATGACACAGGAGTTAAGAAACTTTCGTCAGAGTTTACGGTATTTGCTCTTGAAGATAACATGTTATTGGTATTCTTAACACGGGCTTTTTCTTCGCCACCAAACAGATTATGAATTTTATGGTATATATTATTTATTCTGTGATTTTCATTCTTAAAGAAGGATGAATTAGTGCTTAGTATACTTGAAAACATTCGTTAACTGTACTAAAATGTCAATTCCTTCAATATTATATTTTTAAGGAAAGCAGTCTTCAAAAATAAGTATACGAGTTTCTTTTATACTTAATCGTTTTAAAACTTTAATCAATTAATAAACACCATGCAACTATAAAAATATATTAATATTCAACAATCTTCACGCAAACTGTATAACGGATAAAGTTTTGAAAGCGGTAACTTGAAGTGACATTAAATGTCAGATTCAAAATTTAAAATATCTTTATCACATTGCCAGTAACTAAAACTATTCTATTATTTTGGATAGAACTTATAAAAGACTGCTTCAATAAAAATAATCTTTATTGGCAAAAATACAGTTCATAATATATTTTATAACCACAGAAATATTCTTGCTTGGTTAATAATTTGTGTAAAAATGTTACAATTTAAACCCTACCGCAGTGTACTACGGGGCACAGATATAAATACAAGTTGTAAGAAGCGAATCTTAGAATAATTAAACAACGGAGAAAAAAAGTTTTTTTTTATTGCGTGATAACGCATAGAACGGTGATTGAAGCAACATTGGAATTAATGTGTTCGCAAGTGTCAAGTAATTACAACCGAAGGCACGCACACATCCGAATTATCTCGACCAACAAGATTTACCTCGAAATGTATTAGTGTAAATAAAATAAAAAATAAATAAAATAAATCCTTTTATTTCTTGCGTTTACAAAAAAAATGATGTTAGTAACAATTAAAACAATTTTAAAAGTACCTATCTAAGTCCTCCGCCGCGTCTGTCTGTCTGTTCGCGATAAACTCAAAAACTACTGCACCGATTTTCTTGCAGTTTTCACCAATGGATAGAATGGATTTCTAGGAAGGTTTTAGTATATAATTTGTCAACTTTTTGTATACATTGGCTAAAATATAATGATATCTGTTGGAGGTATCGGAAAAAATAAGCCGTCTAGGAGCTTTCAACGAAAACGCTGCCTAAACCCTTTGAGATATAACAAGATGATGTATGGTGGAATTGTGTATCTTATATAGGTCTACAAAAAAGTCCACGATGGCATATATTGATCTCTTAAGGATAACTTACTATATCGAAAAAAGTTAGGACATTTAAAAAAACTTTATAAAATTAACGGCGTTTGACGTATCATGTCATGACCGTTGCCATGGTGTGTGCAATGGTGTGCGGTTCAAATCTGTTTTAACCAATATACTTTTTTCGACTATCCATAGCAATAAGGATATAATGATGAGGTTAGCAGAGCATATTCATCATGTTTTTAAAAAGCAGCTAAATCATCAATTACTGTTGATGATGATATTTAAATGAAATTATTTGAATGTTTTAGGCCTAATAAGTCATGTAAGCCCTAGTTAAGCTCACATATCTCTTACTAGCTCACAAAGCTCCCCCATATCATGTGAAAATATTTGAATTATGAAAGAATAAATAGAATAAAGAGTGTGAAATTAAGCTTTGACAGTGCACTCTCATAAAACATCGAAGTGATGGTAGCAAGGTGATACAAATTGGCATGTTCTAAAAAGAAATTAAATTAGAGAATAAAGTTGACTATTTGGAAGGCAAAAAAGGAAATATCAGATTTGGACCACCCATGCACCACCTATCATTGATGAATTACTTATACACGATTTTGTAAATCACTGTTAGCCCTACGAAAAATGTTATTAATAATGTAATGTTTTATTATATGTACATTGTAATGTTTTATTATGTGTAAATTGACTAAATGTACTGTGTTACTCAAAAGACATTAATGATCACACTCATTTCTATGACTGCTTCTGATTTTGGTCATCCAGCGCCTACATATATAATGAAATAGAGTGTAATAAAATATATGACATTAGAAAAATATCCTAAATTTTTCTTTTTTTAAAAAACAACAAAAAGCCTTTTTAATAAATAAATATTTTTTTTTTATTTATAATACATAATGTAAGCATAAATGTGTATACCTTATTTTGTAGGGCTAAAAACTGCAATCCTTAGTTTTCTATTAATATTACCAATTTTATTACACAGAAAATAGCATATTATCATATTATGATCTGTCTCAAACAGAGTTGTGTTTTATTAGTAATTTATTAATTATAATATATGGTTAAACTTACCTGGTCTTGCAATAATTAATGGGTCGGCTGCTAAAGTCTCCTTTACTTCTTGTGTCCATAATTTAAATTCAGATTTAAATTCTTTAATTCCATTTTTTATATGATAAATGGTTGAAATTTTTTGCTCAGTGTCATATCCAGCTTTCCTATCTTTTTCCCAAAAAAGACATCGTTGCTGTAATTTTTGTGTTATAGGTAGGTTTTGCAAGAGGTTTTTACTAAGAGATTTACTCAATGTAGAACATAAGCGGTACCCTAGTACAATGTTTGCTTTAAAACTTTTACACAGAACCATTTTTTTTAATTGTATACATTCATATTAAACTATTTTCATAATTATTTTCATTTTCTAACCTGGTTGTTTAGTTTTAAAGACAGTTACAGAAATCTTACATTAAATTGACGTTTCAGGCTTCAGTAAGTCAAAGTCAAAAAGCACCTTGACGGTCGACCTCAGAACGATAACAAAGCATAGAAGCCAGGCTGAAATAAAAACCGAGTAATCTATAGTTTACTCATTTAGGTCAGTTAGCATGTCATAAGGTGTGAGTGAAACAAAACATGGCTGTTTGTTTTTAGTATTTATGAACTTGTCACGATCTTGTGTGTTCATTATTTATCTATGCTTTGTATATAAAATTGAATGAAATATTTAATCTGTCATGCATCCTTTTTGAGTTTGACTTTTGAGTTTTGAGTTTTGATAATGATTATGGATGAAAAATAAACTTTTGATTGGTTTTGATTTTGTATCTTACTAACTCTGTATATCAATTTTATACGTCTTGTACTAATTACTAATTTAGTTTTAAATATTGGTATAAAAGTTAGAGCTATTCATAATGTCATATCAGCTATACAGAAACACGACAATTGGTAATACACTTCAAGAGAGCCTCGAGGAGTTAATACAAGTACCTAATAAATAACTTTTTACTTTATACTTATTCACTTAATAAAATAATAATTTTAAATTTTGCCGTGTATAATATTACATATTTTTACAGTATGGCCAAATAACACACTCATTGGCTCTAAAAGTTATGCTCCAGTTTGATAAATCTATAAATCAAGCATTATCCAACAGAGTGAAATCAAGACTAACATTTAAAGCAGGGAAGCTTAATACTTACAGGTAAACATTTTCCATTTTACTATCATAATTTTTGTGCTAAATGTATATCTTAATTGCAAAGACATTATAATTTTTACAGGTTTTGTGATAATGTATGGACTTTTATGTTGAATGATGTAGAATTTAGGGAAGTTCAAGAACTGGCAAAAGTAGATAAAGTAAAAATTGTTGCTTGTGATGGAAAAAGTGAGTAATAAATATAATTAACGTAATTGTAGCTATAATATTCTAAAATAACTGTTTTCTTCATCATTTAATGTATGGAATGGATTAGTTAACCATATAATATTTAACTTTTAATTATAAAAAAAATATTTAAAATTAAACTAAGTTTTTTAGTAGCAATTGTTAGATAATTTTATGAAGTTACAAGACCTGGGTGACTCAATTTGAATTATTTCTTAGTCATTTATCTATTTTCATACATTTTTATATTGATTGATAAGTTTTGATCCATATTATAATTCCATTGAGTTAATATGATATTATCAACATTTTCAAATTTTTAAATGTTTGTAAGTAAATACTAAAAGGTAGTAGAAAATAAAAGCTTTATTTATTTATTATCATGAAACTTTTCCATAAATGAATGACAATGAATGTAATATTAATATTATATTAATATTACAAGTTTAAACATTGATACATAAAGTTACACACTGATTCATTTTACAATAAACTGAATTTTTTCCTTCCTTTCAGATGTTGAGGATCGAAGATAATGGTAGTTTTAAGAATAATATATGTGCATTTCATTAATAACTATATTTGATATACAAAAATTTCATTAATTGTAACAAATTAAAGTATAAAATGTCAAATTTCTTATTATTTATTTCAACATACGAAAAAATTGAATATGCATATCTTATAAAGATTGATGCTTGGAACTATTTATTAGGTTTTAAAAAATATGTGAAATACAAGAACATATACTATTACTTTTTAGGGTTAAAAGGAAAAACATAACCCTTACAGGATTACTTTGTTGTCTGTCTATCCAGACCTTTCATCTATGGAATATGTGTAGGTATTATGTTTAAATAAATACCATATACTCAGGTCTACAGTCTCTTGAAGCTATGACAAAATCATCCTTTTAAGTTAATGTGTAGTTAGGTACAGTCGTTTATGCTACAAAAAATGTATATTTTGAGTTTTGACACTTTCAAGGGAATCAAAATTAATCAGGTAAGTACTTTCCGTTGACCTAGAACTACGACATTTGGCTAGTAATATTGTATTCTACTACATTTATTATATATCATAAAAAATAAGTAAGTTGTAATTTGTACAAGAGAGAAAAATCTGAAAAAAATATTTCTAATGTGTATGGGACCCTCTGTGGGGGTGACTTCAACTCATCCTATACACTGACCTCTATATTCTATAATACCACTGGACTGGCTGTTCCAGGGGGGGGACACTCAAGAACATTGCTAATTTTTCTAAAGAAAGTTGCGCCATCTCCATTTCCTAACTTTTATAAATGCATTGCGTCTTATTTATTCGCCGATAGATGTCGCTAAAAATGTATTCGATCCTAAACTAATTGTAATTTATACCACATTAATTAAATAGACAAATAAAAGACTTTAGATTATTATTTTATGAACAAAAATACTGTATGAAATAAAAAAAAAAACAATCAATACTTATTCCAAATGGCATTAACATTTTTACAATCACTTCCTAACATTATTTTTATAGCAATACTGGTTATTTTTATAGCAATACTGGATACATACAAAATACAAGTTGCAAATTGCAATTTGGCATTTGCAAATATGAAATAATAAATATAATATTATTCCGTTTTCTAGTATTTTTTGTTCATCAGTCGTTGAGTCGAGATTATTCCTCCGTTTACTATCAAAACTTACTATTTTATTGTGTCCGGTGTCGGCAGTGTGCCGAATTATCGTAAATATTTTGTAGTTTGTAGTTTAGTGATATTTCGCGATAAACCCATTGCCTCCCCTGGGTATCAATTGAGCCGCAACGCTACAAGGACATACCCTACCGTGGGCGTCATATGAGCCATCAATCGGGCGTCATATGAGGCCAATGGTAATTTAGGGAACGTGTTTTTTTTTTTCCTTACTTTGTTCAAATTTATACCTGTTTCTTAAGCATAGACTATACAATTACCAGAATAATTCTTACTGACACATATTTTATAGAATATAATAACTACACATGGACAAATGAATTTTCAATCTGCGTAATGCGCATGCGTGCGGTATTTCGATGATAGTATTTTGTGACAACTGAAAGTATTTTAATCTATCTGTGAATAATGACATTTTTATTTGAAAGTGACATAATGTAGGTATTTGATAATAAAATAATAATCTAGTGACATATTGCAGGTATTTTTATACGAATTTTTTATCATTTTTTTTTTATCGTGCGGGTAGACTTGACGTCGGTCGAAACAAAGACCTCTTGTAAATTAAATAAACATCCATTTGAGATTGTTTATGTTTCATCTTATCGTTTGTATAAGTGGCTAGCGAGAAATGTAACTCGAGCACTTATAACTTAAACAAAAAGTTCTCGGTAACGTGAGTAACGTAAACATTCAATCTCAAGTGCTTCGCGCGCGTTAATGTAAACAAGCGCCGGTGTGGAGGTGTGACTTGATTTTTTGCGCGTTTGGAAGTGAGTGGGTAAATACGCTTTTCTGTGGTGTGTGAGTTATTGAAAGCAAATTCATTTTTAATTTTGTGGATAGGCACTGTGTAACAAGAATATGTTTGAGATATCTAAAACCCTGAAAAATCCGAAAAGGTAGTCTTATTTTAAATTGTCAAATATTCGCGTAAATCTAAGAAAGTATAGAAAATGAACTAAATTATTACGTATAAGAATTATATAATTTATTCTGTATTATCAATAAATGATTACTCTTGCATTTGTTGTTTTATTTATTTCTTTGTTCTAGCAGTTAAAATATCAATGGCAAAATAAATAGATATAGGCAACTATATAGCTACCTATATATAGCTACCTACGTATAGCTACCTATATATAGCTACATATATATAGCATTAGTTTAAGTTAGGAAACGCAGATGGCGCTTCAAATTGATTTCCATAAATATTCCTAGAGAGGGCACTCTTTTCCCAGTATGTTATCTATACTCTTTGGGCTGTTCCAAGCGTTTGACAGCAATTTTTTTGTGTCCATTTGACGCGCCACTAGTGAGAGTCCCGAGAACTAATTTTTACGTATATTGCGAATGACAGCGAGAAGTGTTTGTGTACTGTAAAGTGATTTTGCATTTTCGTTGTTAATATAACATAAGTAGTAATTATGATGATACGGTTATTGATTAATAAAAATAAAAAAATAAAAATCTTTATATCGACATCATTAGTTTTAGTACCATGAACTCTCGCCACGTCCGACAGCGGCGGACAGCGCCAAAATGGCGAATATCAAGCAGCCACAATAGCACGTTGACAACAGCCAGTCCAGTGGTATTATAGAGGTCAGTGATCCTATATCATATAAATAATTTCCCACTTAATTATATTTTGCTTTGAAATACTGGATGCTGGGAAATAATTTCCCACTTAATTATATTTTGCTTTGAAATACCGAATAATGGGAAATAATTTCCCACTTAATTATATTTTGCTTTGAAATACCGGATACTGGGAAATAATTTCCCACCGTAAAACCCCCATTTCCCCCCTCTTTATAAAAAGAGACTTGTTTTTGGAAATATACAGAACCTACTTACCTAAAAGCCATGACCAGTTTTCAAATTACTCAAAAAAAAGTTTGTTTGATTAAGGGTTAAATTATTGGGCATTTTTTAATATTGCTCACATTTATAAACATAAATGAGATTCATCCAATTAATATGAAAACTAGCCAAGTCAGTCAGCCTTAGGCTTCAGTATAATATTATAGTAAGTTATCTGAAGAAATTATATTTTAAGTTGTTATAAAATATTTTATGTTCAGGACTGATCATTGAATTGGCCTACTTTTAGATCTCACTTTTTTTTGTCGTTGAAGACTACAACCACGGCATATATCGTAATATTGAACTTGGCTCTTATTTATCATAATTTATGTTTTTGTAAAAAACATTTTATTTGTACAAACTTTTTAGTATTTCCAGGGCCGGATTTAGAGGTCCAGAGGCCTCGGGGCAACAAAGGAGCGGAGGCCCCCTCGCCCCAAATTATTTTCCAAATAAAATAAACAATTTTTTTTCAGTCGAGTTTTTCAATAAATAATTTATTGTGTAACCAAGTAGATTCCCTTAGTATTGAACAAACACATACAAATATCAACGGAAACAAGAATTATCTGAAATTAAATTTTGGGGTTAACGCACGGAACCTTTCCAGCTTTTTTCGCCGAAAAATCGTCGATGGTTTCGTTAAAATCCAGGTCTCGGAGTAAAACGCTTTCAATGCTCAGGAGAAAAAGCTTCGAAAGACGGTTTTGTCCACAGATTAGATAATTTTTTTACCTATTCCGTGGTTTTGTCCCATCGTGGTTCGAAGCCTATTTTTTATAATTTTCTTTTCTGAAAATGAGCGCTCTCCAGTGCAATTTGTTACCATCAAAACAAAATACATTCTCAATGCAATTTCGAGGTTTGGGTATGTAGCTCTGAAATTTTGATTTTCGAGAATTTGGTAGTAAAATAGTTCCGGCGATTGATCTGTTCCATAATCCTTTTCTTTTTTGTATAAGTCAATCAAAGACACAAATTGAACCAACTCGTGTTCAAAAGATGCCTTATCAATTTCAAGTCCCTAAGTCAACGCGGGCCCTGGGCCTATAGCCAACCGGCATTCGTTATGAAGCGATTCGATTTCTACAATCGTCATCGCTTAAACGCAGCGTATGCATCTTGAACTTTAAATCACTAATAATTGAAATGAATGTACATTGTCTAGCATCATCTATTCATTGACAACAGATCACGTGACATATCTAAGTCTTATGTCAAACCCATACATTTTGAACTTTTCTACTATCGCTTTCGCTAATCGATTGTTACTTTGTCTAGGCCCTCAGAGATATTGAGTACAAGGTTCGAAGTCAAATACGAAAAAAAACTATCTGTTTTTAAATTTGAGAAATAATAATAAGTGGTGAAAATGTTTAATAAATAGGTCCTTACATATGAAATTGGCGTTTTGTATGGGAGGAATATAAAGTTGATTTTTTTTTGTATAATATATTTAATTAATCAAAGTAGGTAGTAGGTACCATTGTTATCGATGTATTTTTGCCATCTTAAGGGTAGTTCGTTGATCCCTTTACTAAAAAAACGGAGGGACGAGAGTCAATAAATTCTTTGAATGCGGTTTGGACTGCCACATCAGAGTTGATTTTTTTTCCTTTTAGGAAGTTATCCAAATTCCGAAAAAAATGGTAATCTGTTGGAACAAGGTCCGGGGAGTACGGTGGATGTCGCAGACATTCCAATTGCAGCTCCTCTAGTTTTGCGGCCGTCTGTTGTGCAGTGTGTGGTCTAGCGTTGTCGTGAAGCAGCAGTGGCCTAGAGCGATTGACCCGCCTTGGTTTTTTAGCAGCTAGTTCTTCCATCAAGGTTTGCAGTTGCTGACAATAGATATCTGCCGTAACCGTTTGGCCAGATTTTAGAAAGCTGTAGTGAACGACACCGGCACTAGTCCACCAAACACTCACAAGTAACTTTTTCTGAGTCAATTTTCGCTTAGGGCAGGATTTGGCTGATTCTCCAGGGGACAGCCATTGCGACGAACGCTTCCGATTATCGTAAAGGATCCATTTTTCATCACAAGTAATCATCCGATTTAAAATCCCTTCATTATTGTGTCGGTTGAGCAATGTAACCTCTGCTACACACGTTACGATATATCGTAGCGATAAAACTGCGCAAACTGGTTTACGTCGATTTATCGATCGTGTGTATGGTAAATCGTTGCAGTTTATCGTTCATCGGTGGCAGTTGCAATTTCTATCCAATAAATCGTTGTCGATTGCGTTTGCACAGTTTTATCGTCACGTGTGGATGGAGATCGCTCAGTTCGCGCCAGTATTCAAGGTGCTCGCTTGTTGCTATATACTTTCCCGCCGCGTCAAAAAGTTTCTATTCCCGCTTTATATAAAAACTAGCCTTTCCTGCGGCTTCGCTTGCGTTCTAAAGTCTGGAAATCAAATTCTAACGCCCGTCCGCCCATATTCAACGCGATGATAATTATTTTGATAGTTATTTTAAAACTTTTGTTAATTGAAATCAAATGATTCCAAGAGCAATTTTATTCAAAATTAAATACTTGTGATGAATATCTTATTTATTTGGATAAGGATTTATATCATGCTTATTAAACACCATCGCAAATAAATAAAATAATGCATTATCTTAAAACAAATTTTATAACAATAAAAAATGTTATAGCGAGTCAAGCTTAAAAGATAGACATATGCTATTGCGGACTTTTTTTTAGAACTTTTAAAGAGGAACAATTCCGTCATACATAATTTGTGCCGTTACGCAATTTATTATATTTTTTTATTACGTTTTTAATCGCAAGTACGTCATCATCTTCCATCGTGGACGACATGTTTCTTGCGTGAGTTTCTACGGAGAACTGACGATCCACGTCGATATCGGAGGCGTGTGGAGACACTATGAACGTTCGATTTATCTGCACAGTTTGAAATCGCTACGATATATCGTTACGTGTGTAGCGGGGGTAACGCAGCAGTCGACGCGTGTTTTCTGGTTTGTTTCACCTTTCAAGATTTTTTATCTTCCCGATTTGCTTCAAGTGGATTAAAGCAGTTTTATCACTTACACCGAAGCCTGTTGCTAACTCTGAAGTGGTTTGCGATGGATCCGCTTCCACAATAGCCTTTAGTTCTTCATTATTCATTTCAGTCATGGGGCTTGTTCTGAAGATCGAAATTTCCAAAAACGTTGGAACCAAAACCGTACTAAGTTTTCTTTTGCGACACCAGCGCCATACACATTGTTAATTCTTCGAACTGTTTATGCAGCACTCGTGCCACGGTAGAACTCATATTCGTAAATAAAGCGATATTTCAATTTTTCCATCACAATATGAACGACTCCAAAGAAAAAATAATCAAGAAAAAAACAAATGAATGACTGTTTTGGAAACTCAAATGTACTAAATAAATGAATATATAAATTTGAATTTGTAATTCTTAACCAAAGAGGAGATATTTGAGATCAAAGTGGCCAACAAAACGCCAATTTCATATGTAAGGACCTAATATAAATGCCTAAAGACAGAAATCATCTGAAATGGCATTTAGATTCATATTAAATCCAATAAAATCATAAGAAACAAAAATTAAATTTGGTACGGTCTGCAAAAAAATATTTTGTTACTTTTATGAGTGATCTGCTAGTTTTGTTGGCTAGTTTCAGCGACGTTGAAACTTCTTATGGCAGCGCGTTCTTACGGCTGGATCCACACTAGATACGGTCGATTGCGGTTCGTTCGTGCATTTGTTTTGATACTTATATAAAGTTATTTACAAACCATTCACGGGCCGCAAGTCAGACGTCCGCGGGCCGTGTGTTGCCGACCCCAGCTCTAAATCATCCGGATACACTTGCATGCAGTGAAGTTCGTGAATAATTGATGGCATTTAATTGTGTCACAATAATAATTATTTGCCTATCAAACTGCATACCTTGATACATAAAGAAATATAAAAAAAATACCAATTAGTCAATAATAATTGATTTGTTCAAGAATTGAAGAACACCGATTGATCATATTATACTGCAATTAATTTATATGTACATATATATATAATATACTTTAAAAATGTTCGAGTGAATTCTTTCATTATCCGAAAATTTTTTTACACGTTTTCTGTTTATACTTGCTTTGGCCAAATTGGAACGGTATAACGTGCGCAGGCGGTTGTACTTTACAATAGAGCTCTCTTGTGCCTTGATTTGACTTGGATATAAACTAACAAAAACTAAGCTTTGTGAGGTCTCGCGTAACGTTACAGCGATGGTAACTTTTTGGTTTTCTAACAGATGGCGTTAGTAGCACAATAACATCAAAACATTCTATCCAATGAACACAAAATTGTTAATGTTAATTTTATTAATGGTTATAAAATTCTATTTTTTGACATATAACACATCTAGGTATGAAGTTAAATTACTATGTATGGCGTGATAGTTTTTCAGTAAAGTGTACCACAAAATGCTCAGGTTGTGGGATAGTGTTGTGTCTTATGTGCCCGCAGGGTATTATTGTTCTGTGCTTGTGTGTGGGGTACTTTCCATCAGCAATATACATGCAGTATGCTTTCCATTTAAGATTTTAATTTTGAAGAGTTCCACATAAGTCTGTCCTTTAAATATAGAAGAGCCTATATGTATAAGTACTAAAACTGATATTATGTTTGGAATTTGGAAAAAAACAGGGTGGTATTCCATTTGTTATATATTCACGCGAAGACCTCAAAATCCGCATAAAGACCAGCTGTCATCAACTTTGATTCGACCGTTTGGAATAAAAGGGTTCCATCCAACATTTTTCTATATTTTGATTTTTTAACTTAAAAATGTTTCATGTGACCATAACTTTGTTCTCTAAACCTTTGAACGTCATCTATTGACCCTTAATGAATTAGCTGCATAAAAAAGTTCTATTTGTGAAATTAATGATTCAAAAAGTTCCATCTGCCTCATGAATGTTGACAGATAGTCCGACATACGATTAATACTATAGCCCAAGAATTTACTGGATCTTCATAAATGAAAGTCACACTACATTTTTTTCACATTTATTAGTTTCAAAGTTAACATAGTATTCAAATATACATTTATACAAACCTTAGTATGCACAACAGATCTATGAAGGATAAAAATTAATAGACTTATGAAATAGTTACAATACCTGCACTTTAAAATGGTCAACAATAATTCCTCAAAAAAAAATTGCAATATATTGTATTTGTTTCTTATAAAAGAAATGCATATAAAAATAAATATTCATAAACAATAATAACTTTATGAGGTAAATGTATCACCTACTACCCAAAAGTAAAATAGAAAACCTTTAGAAAAATCTAAATATAGACATTAAAAAATGGAAACCTCTTAGTTTTTTCCTTGCCCTCACCTTTCACCTCAACATTGTCTGTCATTAGTAAGAACCTACACCTTAACCTCTTTAAATCCAAAGTCAGTAAAGATAATATTTTTAAATAATTCTACACCACCTGTTTTTCTTGTTATTTCCATGACTATTTTATATTCAATGTTGAAAATTATTTTGTAAATCTATTACTTTGGGGTGCGGCATAATTTTATTGTTAAATTCTTGTAATTACCTTGATAATTTCAAAGCACTGCCCAAGCCATAATGTAGGTCATAATGTAGGTACGAAAGTTTTCATAGTTTACCAACTTGTGCTAAATTATGTGCAATTAGTGTTTTATTTACAGTATATTTAAATGATTATGGAAAACAATATCAGGTTTTCTAATAAAAAAAACTTTATACAAATTAAAACGAGAAGATCGTTCATTTTAGAATAAGTTGCAATTTGCAACTATAAAAAATTAAAAAGGTTGGGACATTATTACATACAACTAAGCAACAAGGCTTATGATATTGACACCAGATAGCTTAGAAGGTACACTAAACACATATTATAAAGTTTAAAACATACAAATTATCACACCCATGACTGAAGTACCATGCTCAACAAATGAATGCCCCCAGCGGGACTCGAACCCGCGACCACTGGATCAGCAAGTAGGGAACTACAAACTGAGCCAATCGTGTCGTCAAACGATAGTTTCGAATATATAATATTTGCATATACATGATGAATAAATGAACATCGATTACCTAAATCCTAAAAACCTTAACTATCCATCCCTTCATAATCGTGGGCTTCTAAGCACAGTAGGTGGGTGGGGAAGTGAGGTCGGCTATGAGGTCCAGTTCTTCCTCGGTGAGCTGTTCCCTGTGCTTGGCCCAGTCGTCCTGGTGTGTCCGGCGGAACTCGGCCAGGGTGTCGCGGATTGTGGCCGGCACGGGGTCTGGCGCGCTGGTGTGACGCGCCAGCTCGGCCAGCACCGCGCCCAGCCTCGGGCCCAGGCCGTACGGCCGCGACGTCAGGTACGCGCACATCCCTAGCACACCGCAATGCCGCTCCACTAGCTCTTTGGATCGACAGCTTTTCATAAGAGATTTCAATGTCTTCTCCTCGTCGGGTAATGCGCGGCAATGCATTAATCCCGTCAATAATTTTCCTGCCTTTTGACGGACCTGCCAAAAATATGTTTTGTTATATATTTTAAATAGCAAATACGTAAACAGGTAAACACGACATATTCTGAGAGATTGGCCGATTAATGCAAATTTCCAAATTTTACCTCGATTCTGGGATCCCTCATGCATTTCAATGCGAGTTTCTCAGCTCGGACCGCTCGATCGACTTTGTCGCACAGCATCGGCAGTCCGTAGAAGAGTAGCGGTTGTGCGAATTCCAGACAGGTCAGCCTCGCCCACCAGGACCTGCTGCTGGCCAGGCTTTCCAGGACATCGAGGGCGGTGTCGAAGGCCTCGTGGGAGTGGTGGATGTGCACGAGGCAGGCGAGGAAGGCGGCGGCGGTGCGCGAGACCTCCTCGTGCGGCGGCGGGCCGCGCGACGCCAGCGCGCACGCCATGCTCACCACCTCGTAGTGCGCGCACGTCTTGCCGTTCACGCCGCGCAGTATCACGTTCATGCAGCCGCGGAGAACTCGAGAACAAAAACAATTATATTAGTCACACATTTGTATGTTTAAAACATAAAAGAGTGTTGCCCTCGCTTTCCCTGGGATCCCATCGTCAGATCCTGACTTGAACTCCATAGAAATTAAATCAAACAATGTCATTTTTCAGTGCTATTTATTGTTATCTTGTTGATCTCCAAAAATATTTATTTAATCGCAATTGTGTAAACTTATAATTAGTATTTTTTGTGTACCATGACAATGCCCTGAGCACACAAGTATTGAATTTTAATGTAGTAAAAAAAATGTATAGTTAAAAAATTCATGGATTTTGTAAAATGAGTATGCACGTAACGATTTTAAGAAAGGAATGCATGAAATGAATAAAAAAAATGAAGGATGTCTGCCTGGTCATAATGGTGGCACGATATAGCACGTAAGGAATATTATTTGTTATTTTAAATACAATAAATACATAGTGTTTCCTCAAGTGCTATTACTTTGCATTTTCGATTGTACACGTATGTGTGTATCACCTGTAATGAGCAAGTTGGCGGCGCGCGCGTGCTGGTGCTGCGCGGGCGGCTCGTTGCCAGCTACTTGGAGCCTGCTTTCGAAGTGCTCCACTAGTTCTTCGTCCATGCGCTCTATGCACTCTCTTATCTCTGTGTCGCTGGGTTCACCCTGATAAATATTATTTATTGATTTTAAAAAGGCATACTAACTAAATTTATATAACTTTAACATAATAATTTCTCCTCTTCTCTTTTTTAATATAAATCCAAATTAAAAGTCATTGTCATTTTATAAAGTATAGATAAATACTTAAAATATTAACGCTTAGAACGAGAGTAGGCCCAAGCGAATTATAACCATTACAATTTGGGCATAAATGGCTACATAGGTTTCCCGTCGCGTCAGTCGTCTCGATAATGTCTTGTTACCGCAACTTTATTTAAAGATGACTTGCTGTGCAGTGAAATGGTGTCGCAACGCGTCTCATAATACAAATAAGGAAAAGAAAATCAAATTTCACACCTAAGTAGTATTCGGCAACTTATAATTTTAAGTAAAACATTCGTCAAAACAGAAAAATAATTATTAATTTGTTAACAAATAAGACGCCATAACTATAAAAATGTTTCCAGCTATAAAAAATATTATATTTTATTTATATATAATATAGAATTTATTATTTTTATTTTGTTTATTTTTTATAAATTACAAATTCTTATTTATATTATATATACATTTAATATTAGATCAAATAATATTATTTTAACTGGATATAATATGAGTAAATTAGTAACGAAAAAACAATAAAGTCCAATATTATTATCTGACGACTTGTTAAATGTGAATACAAATTACATAATAATTCACATGAATGAAATGCAAACAAATTTATTTCATAATTCATATTCAACAAATGGCAAAATTCGAAAAGTATACCATTTTTTTTTTGGGAAATGTAATTACTAGCAATATTATTTGGTTCTGTGTGCGTGCCTTTAACTGTAAATACGTGACACTTACGCACGCACACACACACACACACACACACACACATTACTTCTAATGTTTCTTCAATGTTGAGCGGAACTATAACTGAAACTATCGTTCTAAGCGTTATTATTTTAAGGGCAAATAGATATTCGCTATGTGCAAAGTGGGCGGTGGAGAGTGGGGACCGACAAATCGATCGCAACGCGCGATGTGGCAGAAATGTGAAATAACTCTGGGCTATGTGGACTTGTCAAATTGCTATATTTTTATAGAAATCCACACTAACGTTATTTTTTAGTAAATACTTTAAAATTCGCAATATAGGTCACAGTTCGTGTTGTTTTATAAAGTGTAGAAACAAAGGGCGAAACAGTTCGTACAAGTTATATTCGTTACCAACATTAAGATGAAAATTGGAGCAAAGAAATACGTATATACGTAACATCGTAACACAAGACTCATACCTTAATAATGTCCCAACATATTTATTATAAGAACATAAGCACGTAAGTGGCTCATGTGTCATGTGGAAACAGAAATACAGTTGTAAGCAAAGTACCTGCAGCGTGGAGGGCGGGCGGGGCGGCAGTTCGGGCTCAGCGATCGTCGGCGAAGGTGGCTTTATAACTGTGGAACAGACTTATTATTATGTATGTGTATTCTGTAAATACAAGATTTTTATAACTACTATATAAGTTGCGAGTTTGTATGTTTTTGCGTTTATTTGTTCTTTACGCTATGGTTGGGCTATGGACGAATTTGAATGGCTCGTAAAATAATAGAAAAAATATATATCAAAATTAGATTCTTTTAAAATTAAATGATATATTGTATTTATCTTTCACTCACTTATATCTCCATTCTCGTCGTACAAGGCCGCGAGGCGCGGTTTCACCGAGGTGAGGAAGTTCTTCAGACGCGGCACGACACCGGCCTCTCCACCCGGGAACACTACCTCCATGTCAAATATTGTATATAATAAGCTGAAAATATTAAAATGAATTAAATAAAAATGATAGTATTTTCTAAGATTTACGCGAATACTTGAAAATTTTAAATAAAAATATCTTAAATAAACGGTTTTTATAATTTTGTAATAAAATGAAAGTAGCCTAAGTTGCCTTGAAAAATCGGTCCAGCCGTTTCAAAGATTAACCGAAACAAACAGACAGACGGGCAAAAATTTTAAAAATTGATTTTTTTTATGTAAGTATTGTACATACTTTCAAATGAATTTAGTAAAAAGCTGGTAATTTGACACTTTAATTTAATTTATATGTACTGATAAATTGTTAAAAAAAACTATTATATATCTTTGGGATTAGTCCAAATGAAAACTAACTATGTAAATAATAAACAAAAATGTAAGTGTTTAAATAATAACAAATGTTCATAAACCATAATTTATAAATCGATCATTGGTAGTTATTTATGAGCTCAAGAATTGAACCAATACACGAATACTGCAATTTATTTGTAATAAATGTAAGTGCTAATCTAAATTAAAACATAAAGTACAAAGTTCTGACCCGCCGGCAATTTCTCGAACATTCTGATATGGGTGTTGTAATAAGTTGGCAGCGTCCAGTCTCTTCAGCACCTCGGCTGCCAGCGGCGCCCCGCGCCATGACATCGACCCCAGTGCACCCTGTCATATTTGAGACATTCAACATTATACAAGCCATGGAGGTTAGAGACCAGAGGGCCTAGACAAAGTAACAATCGATTAGCGAAAGCGATAGTAGAAAAGTCCAAAATGTATGGGTTTGACATATGACTTAGATATGTCACGTGATCTGTTGTCAACGAATAGATGATGGTAGACAATGTACATTCATTTCAATTATTAGTGATTTAAAGTTCAAGATGCATACGCTGCGTTTAAGCGATGACGATTGTAGAAATCGAATCGCTTCATAACGAATGCCGGTTGGCTATAGGCCCAGGAGGACGATCGCTTCATACTAAAGCATTACCCGCCTGTCACTGAAAATTTGAAAAATTTATAACGCGCTGTCGTCGTCGTGTCGTCGTAAGTAGTATTTATGAAGTTAGCTGTTTACGAGTATTGTCACTATTGTGACAACGTGAAGTTAGGCATTGAGACAAAATAGCGATTGCAGCGCCTCCTTAGTTTGACAATATTTGAGACACTACATTCTAGAGCGATGGTCCTCCTGGTCTCTAACCTCCATGATACAAGCACTACTGTCACAGATCAGTGATAACGCGCTATATTGGATAACCGAGTGATGCGGGTTCAAATCCGGGCCTCGCACCTCTGATATTTTCATGTGCGAATCAATTCTATCATGATTACCACTTGTCTTACGGTGACGGTTACGGAGACATGTGGAGTCCGAACACGCACTCGGCTAGCGTGGTGGACTACGGCCTGATCCCCCTTGTATTGAAGGTGTCCGTGCCCAGCATTGGGACGTTAAAAAGGGCTGAATAGATAATGAATCTGGGACTGACTTTGAAGTGAAATATGATACTAACGAAGACGAGTACAGTGGTAGCGATAGTTCCATAAAAGCAGTACCTTTCGAGTTAAAAGAACTTTATTTAGGGGGTACAGCAGTTATATATCCTGGACAGCTGGGATTGGCCACCATAGCCGGAATCTGTCGGAGAGAATATAAATACAATAGATAGATACCTGTAAAACGAAGAGGCGGGCGCTGAGCACGAAGGAGGCGTGGTCGTCGGGCGCGAGGTCGCCGCGCGCGGGCGGCAGGCACTCCTGCAGCAGTCGCTGCAGCACGTGCTTGCCGCGCGTCGGGTCCATCTTGTCCACCGCCGTGGCCACGCACGTGCCCCAGTCCTCCAACGTTTCT
The DNA here is from genome assembly GCA_951802675.2 of Boloria euphrosyne. NCBI lineage: Eukaryota > Metazoa > Arthropoda > Insecta > Lepidoptera > Nymphalidae > Boloria > Boloria euphrosyne. The sequence continues at coordinate 5,264,561 of OX637888.1, forward strand.
GGCGTTACTGACGTTAGACCTATGGGAAATGACAATTGTCAGCGCTTCAATATTGCATATTATGACACACTCTCAAACTTGTATTTATGTTTATAAAATTATAAGCCACAGTACTGTACCGTTTTGAAGCGAACGAAATATATGAAGCGAACTAAATGTATACGCGAAGGAAATAAACAGCATTGTACTACAGAGTGGAAATGATGACTCATCAGTCATCATCAATACCTTAAAATATTACTATAAAAATTGAGACAGGACGTATACCAGATAGTTGACATAAACATAACTTTAAATACAGGTACATATTATCATATCTTTTTACAACAATTGGGCGGACAAAGAAGTATGAAATTTCGCATAGAGAAAAGACATAGATTTTTCTCAGAAATTAATTGAAAATATCTAAAAAGTTTGTGCATATTATAATAAGTTATTTTTTTACCTAAACTAAAATATGTTTCTTATACTCGTAATACAATCGGGATTTGAATCGATAAAACATTTTTGATTTGATTGATTTTCTCTTTTTGCACGTCCTCAAACTGTGCAAAAAGAGAAAAATAATAGTATTAGCACAGCATGTGAGAGACGTAGATGGCCTTAGAACCAACGGACAAAGCTACTTAATAAGAGTTCTGATCATAAGACAAATGTCTGTGACACAAACTCCTTACAAAACATAATTAAATTTCTTTTCTCAAATTTCCATCTTGATGTTGGACACGAATTAAATGCACAAACTGTTTTTCCCGCTGTTTTTACAATAAATAAAACACATACTGTGACCTATATATTTTCACTTAAAAAGACTAATAACGTTAGTATGCAATTCTATATGAAAATATAGCAATTTGATTAGTACCACTCTCTCACAGGAGACCGGCGTGAAGTGGCAGCTATGCTGTCGTGTTTCGTCCGGTAAGTGAGAGTCCGGGAGGCCCACTCCCCATCCCTACTCCCGTCCTTCTCCCTCCTCCCTCCCTCCCTTTCCTGAAAGGCCGGCAACGTATCTGCAAGCCCTGTGGTGTTGCAGATGTCTATGGGCGGAGGTGATCACTTACCATCAGGTGAGCCTCCTGCCCGTTTGCCCATAAAAAAAAAAAAAACGTCATAACCGCCCAGACTTATTTCACATTTCTGCCACATCGCGCGCTGCGATCGACCACCCACTTCGCAAAAGTATCCTTACCAATAGCAATGATGTTGAGCGCATGTCCCTGGAAGTGCAGCGCGTGGCGGCGCGGCAGGTAGCGCGGCGCGCGCAGCGCGGCGGCCGCCACCTCCGCGGCGAAGCGCTGCGACGCCTCCTGCGCGTCGCCGGCGCAGTCCGTCGCGAACGCCAGCAGCCGCGTCGCCACGCGCGGACCGAAGTGCGCGAAAGCCAGCTGCCCGTATATACATATTTATGTTGAGAATGAGAAAGTGTTTGCTTGTTTGTTTATTGAAGTGAAATTTCCGCCATCATATATTATGTATTATACAAATTGGACCGCTTGACGGGAATTCCAATGGCATAAAAAAGAATTAAGATTTCGCTCAAAAAATAAATGGCATGTAATACACACTATGTATTTATAATATGAAGGGAAGAAGCCGAGCATTGCGAGGTTGAAGCAATAGTTTGTTTGAACCGATTTTGTCTGGACTTTCCCTCGCAGATAGCTAATGCTATAAGGAGTAACTTAGGCTACTTTAATTTTATTTGAAAGGTATAAAAACCGTTTAATTTATTTCAACTTATGCCCAGCGAAGCGGGCGTTTGCTAGTAAGAAAAATATCTAATAGAAAAATAATTACCCGGAACACGGAAAAATGGGCGTTATTGAACTTGTCCTTCCCTTTTTTCTCCTCCACAGTGAGAAAGGCCACGAGCTTCATTATTTTTGCAGAAGAGGTAAAGAACTCGAATATGTATCGCTCAGTTTCCGTCATTTCCTCGGGCGGAGTTGTAATTGAATATTTCTGTTCGCTCACTGGAGCTGCAACCTATAAAAATATTTTTAATTGTGCTTATAACCGTACACAATAATTAGTTTATATATATCATGCACTTTAATAGGGTTCTCATTTGGTGAAGTCAGTTAAAATCGCTTATAGTTTGCATTCATGTCTAGACAGGTTTATTTTTATAATCGTATAGATTTAAAGCGACTTATTTATTAATAATATCATATATTAACTCGCCATTGAATCTCATTCTAAATCGACAGCAACATGTGTTAACTGCTGAATTTAATACATCCAAACATTTTCGCACAGCTGACAGCACACTGAACCTTTTGCCAGATTCATTACGTGAGCAGAACATAAAACAGGAAAAATAAAATATCTATTGGATTCAATTCAAAACGATAGATTAAACTACATTCATCTGTACATAATATCATAGAATTCTGAGTCGAATTTGTTTGTCTTTCCGTGACCGCAATATAAAAAGACACTGGACAGCTTTTGATGAAATTTAGTATGATGATGGTTGATAATTCGGGTCAACATTTCGAATACTTAATAAAATGTATCGGTAAATACTTAAATAGGATTTAGGACCAATAAGCATATAGTTTATTGAATACATCAGTCCAAGTTGTTCACTGAAAATATATACCTGTATTGTCTTTTGCCATGCATAGAATCCGTGACAATAGTCTCGTAGCCATGGCTTGTCCCATTCTTCATCAGTGGTTATTTCCCTGTCGTCAGACCACATTGCCCACTCTAAGTCTTTTCTATATCCTAAAAAGAAAAATCCTTACTATAAAATTGTGAAAATGTGACGACACGTTTGGCTCAGTTGGTAGTGGCCCTACTTTCTGCGCCAGCGGTCGCGGGTTCGAGTCCCGCTGGGGGCATTCATTTGTTGAGCACTAATGTTTGTACTCCAGTCATGGGTGTTTATATTTATAATATATATGTATTTAAAGTTATACATGTAGTATATCAACTATCTGGTATCCGTAACACAAGCCTCGTAGCTTACCATATACCATAACTCCGCGACAAAATAATGATTACCGCGTGCAAGATGGCGGTGGAGAGGGGGGAGGCACGCCAAAAAAAATTGTTTCCAGCCTGTAGAACGCGAGCGAAGCCGCGGGAAAGGCTAATGTATACTACTATATAAATCTGTAGAGTCTATCTGTACACTCATTTTTTTGCGAATTTCGTCATAAATATTCGTTTCATGACTGACACCAGTTTTACCATTTTTGAATTTTTTGTCAGTCTGTCTGTCCCGCTATAACTCAAGAACGGTTGAGCCAATCTTTATAAAAATTGGTATACAGTAAGAACATGTGATTGCGCTATATATAATTCCGGTGTATTAATTTTAAAACGCCCAGCGAAGCGGGCAGGTGGCAGCTAGTATTACATAATTTGTCCGATCACAACAATGGTCGCTATGGCAACCTAATGCATGCGTCACGGATATGACGGTTGGGGGTCTTGTAACCCAACAATCTAACATGCAAAGAAGTTATTGTCAAAAGGTTCCCCCAACTCACCGGGCACATGCGTCTCCGGCCTCTGCATTCCGGCTATCTCGTAAGGATCGACTTCTATCTTCTTCAGCTTGTGCTTGCACTGCTTGAGCAGGTAGTGCATGAGGCGCATGGCGTAGCGGCGGGCCACGATGTCGTCGTGCACGAGCGCCTGCGCGGCGAGGCGCGCGGCGCGCGGCGGGTACGGCGTTTGTATTAGCGGGCAGAAGCTTATTAACTGCACTGCTAGCTCCAGACGGCGCCATTGACTAAAAACGTATTAATTTTTTTGTTTACATTTCATTTATTGTACAATCTTTTTTTCAAAAATTAAATATTTGTTTTATTGTTTTTTTAGCATTTGTTGTTATAGCGGCAACTGAAATACATCATCTGTGAAAATTTTAACTGTATAATACAGCCTGGTGACAGACGGACAAAGAGTCTTAATAATAGGGTCGCGTTTCACCCTTTGGGTACGGAACTCTAAAAAGTAGGCCGTAATTGTTATATATTGAACAAATATCATATTCTTTCTTCAAAGGTTACTATTTTAACTGAAATGTTATCTAATATTAATCGAAACAACTTTATATAATATACAATATATTCAGTGTCAGTGTAGTATTAAAACAATAGAACGAAGTCTTCGTTTTTATTTCAATTTTTAACACTAAAGTAGACGTTCAAACTAATTTTATTTTAATTTATTTATAAGACGTATTCACATACAGTTTCATTAGGTTTATATACATACAATTGATATTTTAAAATAAATTATTATGAACTAAAAAACTGTTTTGTAAATGGTTAATTTGTACAAATGCGCATTAAGACGACGATAAATCAACCACTGACATTTACGACATGAAAAGTTTAAATCCGGGTCTCGCACCTCTGATATTTTCATGTGCGAATCATTTCCAACTCGATTACCATATGCTTACAATGAAGGAAAACATTGTGAGGAAACCTGCATGTCTGAAAGAATTTTAGAAGTATGCGAAAGACCTGTGAAGTCCGCCAACCCGCACTAGGCCAGCGTGGTGGACTATGCCTGATGCCCCTTGTATGGAAGGGAGAGACGTTAAAAAGGGCTGAATACATACATACCCAAAAGAACTTTCGGCGATGTCCACTAATTCTTCTATCAACTCAATATAAAGTTGTTCAGCTTTATCGGAATTAGCGATTTCTTTATCAACAGCATCTTTTACTTGTTGTTCAAGCTCTGGGTCATTTATATTTGTTTCGTTTAGAAGCTTCTTAGCCGCTTCTATCGCTGAATCGGAAATGGTAAGACGTGTATTCACTGTGGGGAAGTGGCGTTGGATAGAATCGCAAATTCCTTGGATTAATCTGTAAAATAAATTATAAATGTATCGGTAATGTTGTCATAAAAACTAGGTTTCAGTCATAGGTTGGGTTTAATCAATGACGGGGGTTTCCCTGTCATGAAATACTCAGTTTAAAACTAAAGTTTGGAAAAATACAAGCATCAGAAGGCCTAACATTTTTTTCAACCAAAAACGTTATAGTGAACCATTGTCCACTCACCTGTGTATACTAGGTTTTTCATTTAGCGGAGCTTTGACTACCGCGGGCCATATAGCTCGTATCACCTCCCAGTCCTGCTTGGCCACTATGGGCATAGTTTTAGGCCCCAGTATGATGAACAGCGCGCCCTTGTGCCGCGCGTGCCACTCCTCGCCCTCGCCGCCCGCCGTCAATAGCTCCACCAGGCGCGGGACCAGCGCGCGGTACGAGTATGGGAAGTGGCTCAGCATCATGTACAGACGGATCTGTGCTAGGATTCGTACCTGTTGAGGAGATTGTATCATAATAAGACTTTACAACTAATCATACTGATATTGTTTGAGCGAAAGTTTAAGCATTTTAAACTAAACTCGTCGATAAGTGGTTTTAATTTGTGTTAATAGAACGAAAACACTAATTCTGCTTGCTGCTGCTCTTCTTAATTTTGCTTACATTAAATATATGTGATATCTGAATAAAAACATATAAAAGAAATAAAAATAATCATCACTCACTGAACTGTAAGTATTGATAGAGAGCTCGTATAGAGCGAGGAGCGCTTGAAGCGCTGTAGGAGTGATGCCGGCGTCGCATACCAAGTCCAATCTAGATTCGTCTTGCAACCTAGCGGCGTCTGCGACGAGCATGCGCAGGCGCGCGGCGATCCCCGGGTCCCCCCTGGTACCCACTCCTCCTCGTCCGTCCAGAGCTCTCTCTAAAGCACCGAATGAGCGTATTCGGGCTTCAAGACAATGTCCAGTGCGGAGACCTTTCATAAAAACTACGCGTTCCCACACCTAAAAATATTATCAAGGTCGTATAGTCTCATTCTTGGCTAAAGTATTAAGAGCTGTCATGCGGGTTGCTCCTGGTACTTCTCTGGATAGCAGAGTGGACTGTGGAGCAATCCTCTTGGCCGCCCCATTAAGACGGGTGAGGTCCGTTGGGTTTTAGTAGTACTGGCTTATTTTAAGCTGGTAAGTCTCACATAACCTGGTATGCGTCAAATGTTTTTGGTGTTTTTACATTTTATTTACATTTTATTTACATTAGTAAAAAACAAATAACATCAACAATGTATGCTTAACGTATTAAATTTTTTTTGAATAGAAACTTAACAGGCATTCATTTTTAACAGCTATCAGGGTGTTTGTCATAGAACAAAATATAGACTCGAAGATATTTCGTTTAGCCCTAATTAGCCCTAATGAAATTTATCATTATCCTTAATCATATATCAATTTTACTAATTGCCACCAAATCATTAGCAATACCTGAATCAACATCTCCAATCCTCTGGTATCATCAGACTTATCTGCGAGCATTCGCTTCTGAACTTCAAGTAAGAGTCGTGTGAGCGCCAAACGCATGTTCTCCCCGTCCAGTGTAACTGTGTATGGAACACCATTAGTGAACGGCATATTAATTGCTGGCACTTGGGATTCTAATCTAAAAGTATTAAAATACATTAGTATAATTGTATTAAGTATGAAAATTTTAAAGTAAGTATATTTAAACTTACAAATCAACGGGTGCTTCTTCGACCAGGGGCAGGAATGTACTGCAAGACAACACTGCGTTTATAATATGGAAGCTCCTCAGTCTACGCTCTTTACACATTGGTTTCTCCCCACTTAACCACTGTTTCAATCTATTGACCTCATGCTTTAAATATCTATCAGATATCATCTGGGCACATTCTGCTTCTTCAGCTGAAGGTACGTGCCATTTAAAATTTGCATCTTTCATTAAACAACCGCGGCCCCATTCACGAATGGGGAGCCATTCTTTAGGAGCAGTACCAAAGTCTTTGGGTGTACTTCTCCATTCCTTTAAATCTACGTACGACAAAGAGTTTAATATATGGCTTAGGACTTCGCACGCTCGTACTAAAGCGTATCTAGTGTGCAGTTTCAATATCCTATCTAACACGGGTAGTATTTTCGGAATGTATTTGAGCAAAAATGTTCCATCACAATCTACAACCTGCATCAGAAGAACTAATCTGTACACGAGGTCTCTCGGAGGATTTTCTTCGCGTAAAGCTTCATCACTAGATATAAGCTCTTCTAACTCTTCCAAAAGTTCAGGCAAAAAGGCAGCTAGCGTTGACTCTGAGTCAATTCGGGCGAAAACATGTAACAGTACACCGACCATACTTCCAGATACATTAGTTTCAAATGTCTTATCAGTTGCAAACGATTTAAATTTTCTTAACGCTTCTTTGAAAATTTTCGGTGAACATTGAATCAAGACCGCTGTAGCGGCGGACGATATGGCAGTTTCCATCACCGCATCTGTTTTACTACGAATCCAATCAGTATCTTTAGTATCTAAGCGTGCTTGTTCTAGAACACTCGACTCTATAATAGTGAAGATTCTATCTAAGAAGATGAGAACAAAATCTTCAAATTGTGCGGTAGATTCGCAAACTAACAGTTCTTCTTCTGTGAGATCTGGCCAATGTTCGTGAGCTGAACTACAATCAATAAACGGTACCATACCGCTAAAAATCAAGATGAAGTGCAGGGTGACCAATGTTTTTTTGATATCGTTTGGATCAAGGCCAGGTAGCACGGCCATTAGAAATGGTACGACATGTGTGGGACCTTCTGGGTAATCAGCATCTGCTCCTCGCAGCATTGGCCTAGCGACAGCAGCCACCGCCGACATTGCCGCTGTAACTCTATGGGGCTCAGTGAGGGAAGTTAAAGAAGTCCTTAACTTTTCAAGCAATGGTGGTATTACTATTGCTGGCCGCAGAGTGGCTAAGTTTTGTAAAGCTATTGAAATATCTAACGAACCACTCCTACTGTATACGGCCTGGAATGTAGGCTCTAAAACAATTTTTACGAATTCAGTAATATCTTCGTCTCGCAGCTTGTATGCTTCAGGGGTCAAATTTTCCCAAGTATCCCGATAACGTTTCTCACGTTCACGGCGAACCCTGTGATTGTAAATTATTATTTAATAATAATGTAAGATAAAATTTCAAGGAATAAAAAGGTTCAAAATCAACCTTTTAAATTATATACCTACCTATTGAGAAATTCCCTTGCCAATTTCCTTAATAAATCCCGTAGTTTAAAAGACCATCGACCAGAATTCGCACTGTGCAAAAAACTCTCCACAGCAACAAGAAAAGATTTTAATTGTTTTAACACAACACCATCCGGATTAATTGTCCATACTATCCACTTGGATACAAACTTCATATCTGTATAAAATGAAAATTATTATACATGAGTCACTCATCCAAAGAAAATTCGTTATATTGGTTTTGGCAGAAAGCTTTATTTTAGTTTATTTATCAAAATTTTACCCAGAGATTGGTTCTTGGTGTAATGCATATCTTTGTAGCTGACAGGTAAGTTTAAGGCATGAAGGAATCTTGAAAATATTTTTGGTACATATGGCGTCCAATCTATTGCACCTGGGTTATTCTTGGCTAGGCCAGAAAAGCAAGTCATTACTTCCTGTTAAATAAAAAAGTCAAATTAGTAATTTTAAGTATTTATTAAGTTATGACTTTCGATAATATTGAATATTTCGAAGTATTGTAAAAAGAAATTCGTACCGAAATTCCGCCTGGAACGTTATAGCATGTGTCCCACAATGTCATAAGTTTGTCGAACCAGAGCTCATGGCCCTGTTTTGCATATTTCGAGGGGAGACCGACCGGTAAAAAAGTGGATAAAGGATTCAGCATATTAGAATTTCCTGCCCATGGAAATGTTATAGGTAGAATTGTGTCCAATATCTCCTGTGTTGCATTTATGCCAAAGTACCTAAAAATTTTTTTTTTATAATCATCCGAAAACGTCGTGATATTTAAAAAAATAATAAGGTAGGTAAAGAAACTCACGGCCTTGCACATTTTACCATGGATAGGTACGAACTATCTAAGGACCTGCAAATAAAATTTTATAAATCTTTATTCTTTAATATCCTTTTAAATAGGTGTGGAACAACGCATGCTAGCCCTGCCACCTATTCTGTATTTGAATGTTTCGGTGCTCAAATGACATAGAATTAAAGTATGAATGTAGGTTGAGAAAGAATCAATAACTTTTACCTTAATTAAATAAGAATAGTCGTAATAATAAAGGATTACCTATCTCTATACTAATAAATGACAAGAATTTTTTTGTTCGCTTCATCTGCAAAAACTACAAAACGGGTAGACAAGGAAGTTATTTCATAGTATGTACCAGCGTGTTTTGGCGAAGGTTTCAGTGTATGTAAAATATGAAAACCTGGTTTCCGGTCTTTATAACAAGGCGAGGCCACGCGAAATGCTATTAGTATAAAAACTATAATAATGTCATTATTTTACTAGTTATGAGAATCAATTGTTTGGCATCAATTCAAAAATATTATGTATGGATATTGGATATAGACAATGACCAAGTATGTAACCTCGGTTCCTAGCAAATAAGTATGCTGAAATCGTCTACGTAGAATTGAACATATTTTGTAGTCGATCGTGTTGGAATTTTTAATAATATATCTGTGATGATAACTAAAATGATTTGTGAACCCTCTTCCACTACCACCATACAAAGCCCCAAATAATTTATATATTTTACGTGGGAAGCTCTTTGTCAGTCTCTCGGGCAAGTCCAAATAATTGAAGCGCGTCATCTAAACCGTATCCCGACAGAAACTTTCGAACCATGTCCATTACACACTCTCCTTGTTTTTCAGGAGTTTTATGCCTAGACAAACATATTTCAAAACAATAATATGATATTATTTAATTTTAACAAAGAATATTCGATACTGTGGAAATGAGAGACGAGAGTACTTCGTACTATATCAATTTATTCGCTTATTACATGTTTTACTCGTTAAGGATAAGATGTACATAGGTATGTCGACGCGATTTTGATTAACAGCATGGTTATTAATTAATAATAAAATATTAGCAAATTTATTAAAAGTATGAGATATTAAAAGATATGAGATTTATTAAATCAATGAATGGTAAGTTTTATTCTTACTAATGCCAATTTTGTTTATTAGGTGTTTACAACATTTCTCCATATAGCAAGTATCAAGGGAAAGGATTGAAAAAATCAAGTCACTAATGCTTGTTTTCTAAAATTCATGCAACATAAAAGTTGAAACTTAATATGTACATCCATACGTATTTCAGTTTCTTTAGCTTATATTTTAATTCATGAGATAGTGATAACAATAATTTTTTCTTCTTTACTCTAATTTGGATCCTTTGATCCAAATTAGATAATAGACTCTATTAGTAAGTAAAAAGCTTTGTATCCATTATGATAATTATCAAAACTATTTATAAATTATAACATATAAAATAAGATATATAATTTATTTTCTACATACGAAAGGTAGTGGTACATTCCGATAGAAGTTGCGTTTTTGTCAAAAATTCTTATTCCAATTTCATATAGTGGTCTCCAAGGTAGTGTTAGTTCCTCAGGAGATATAAGGAATCTTTTCCTGTAAAATTAAATATACAAAAATATAATTTGTTTTATGTTAAGAAAAATAAAGTGTTTGTATTATTTTCATTTTACTTACTTCGTAAGCATAATAAACAAAGTAGCAAATTTATGAACCTTGGATGGTTCTAAATCTGGTATCAGTACTAGTTCATAGGCCAGTTTTATAAGTGCAATGTGGTCCTCTTTTCCAAACTTTAATCCATAAATAGATATATACCTAAAATTACATGAACATTATTAGTGATATGTACTTAGAAATTAGATACAGTATATGCATATGAATAATAATGACATAATATACTCATAATAATATTTAATGTATGTTTTTAAAAAAAATAATGCTGGAAAAGTAGAGGAAATAATATTTGTTGTTTGAAAATTTAATATTTTATTTTGATTATTATCTTTGTTAACTATTTGCAGACACATCAGTTTTATCAAGAATAAACTTCATTACAAACCATCGCATGGCTAGAGCATCACTAAAAATAGTGCTTTCTAAGACACGTAGGAAGTACAAGGCCTTGACCAACACAGCCCTTGAAACTGAATCCAACAAATTAACATAACACTCACTAGGAATTCAGATATGAGATAGGAGAAAAGTACATCCTAAGAAGGCGTACGAAAATATAGCAAAGGTCAAAAGATTACAAACACTAGAAAAATACATTGTGATGTATTGGCATCCGATGCTGTGGCATCGGGAGGAACTAAAAAAGCTATTAAAAGAACTTTGTGAAACAACCACATGGATACCTAACCTTAAAAGCAACCATAATAACATCACAAATAGTAAAAACATTTCTAAATAGCTTCTGAATTCTACCAGAACCTCTATTCCAACCCAGATAACACTGAACAAAAGAACTATGAAAACTGCATAATGACCATACACACCTCATACCCTACCCAGACCCAGAAATACTGCAAAGTGAAGCCAGAAAAGCTATACTAAGCCAAATGTCAAACGAAGCACCAGGTTCAGACAAGATATCAAATTAACTAAGGAAATGCTCCTTAGCCCGTCAACGGGAACATACGAGACACAATAGATTTTCAATTGTTATAAATCTATATTGTCCCCGCGCCCGTTGATGGGTTAGAAGAACTAGTACCTATTATGACAATAATCTTCAACAACATACTAACATCAGGGTACATTCCAGAATAATGGAGAACCTCGCACATAATTGTAAATTGTTATACATAAAAAAGAGTTGTAAAGAAGACTTATCGAACTATAGACCAATAAACATGTTGTCCAATGTAAACAAGGACCAAGGTATTGTCTAACTGGATCGATTAATTATTACTTTGGATGAAAACCAACCATTTGGTCAGGCTGGCTTCAGGAAAAATTTGTCCATAAAGGCTGATTTACACGTATTAAGTGATTAAGTAGTTAACTAAATTTTAACTTAATTTTAAGTGATTAGGTGCGTGTAAACAGACAATTTAGTAGCAAGTCGCAAGTTAAAATTTAGTTACCTACTTAACTAATAAATTAGAATGTTTTCTATTTTTTCGATTAAGTAGGTGGGCGGGGCTTATTTCTGGATCCGTTTGGAAAGATGCAATTTAGTAAAATGCATAAGTGTTGATGCGCCATTTTTTGAAGTGAAACTTCTTTAGAAGTAGAATGAAAAAGTAAGTCCATAGAGACACAAACACGTAAATCAAGTACCAGGCGCTCAGAGACGGGGAAGAGTTAGCGCCACCAATGACGGCTGCTCATGCTAGTAATCGTGAGGAATTGTTTTTGAAGTGAAATTACAATATCATTAGTATTAATACAGTGTGTAAACAGTGAGTTAAATTTATAAATAAAGAAGTTTCACTTCTGACATGTGTACTTTGTACGCACGCACTTTTTTTTGAATTGAACCCTATTTCAATTATTTCCGTAACGTCGTGAGCTTATAAATATTATTCATTATTGATTAATTATATTATGATGATGTATTATTGATTTGGCGCGAAGGAAGTCGAACAAATAATTTAAAGTATTCGTTCGACATACTCACAAGAGCCAAAAAAATAAAGATTTATTAAAAGCGGGCTCTGGCATCGATTATATTGAATCTTTAATTTTTTTATTATTTGAGTATGGTTATTTCTATAATTATTTCATCTTTTATTTCGTCCAAGACCTCACTAATAGCAAATATAAGCACAGAATTTACGACTTTATTACGTTGTTGATTGTCCATCTTGAGTGAACTAAAGAGCTTAACTACTTATCTACTTAAATACGTTTGGACAGATACTTAAATATAAGTCACTTTAAATTAAGTTAAGATTTAGTTAACTACTTATTCACTTAATACGTGTAAATCAGCCTTAATAGACCATATCCACACAGTCTGAATAACTTATAGAAAAATATGGGGAATATAACAAACCTGTGACATATGGCTTTCATAGACTTTGCAAAAGTTTTTGACAGTATTAAACACGAAATTTGGGACAGCTTAGAAAGACACGTAATATCTAAGGCATATATTAGGGTCATAAAAAATATATATGCAAACTGTAAAGCACGAATACAAATGGAAACACTAGGTTAAACTTTCAAATTAAAAGAGGTGTCAGACAAGGTGACCCACTATCCCCAAGTTATTCTCTGCAGTGCTAGAAAACATACTTCCTAAAACTAGAATGGGTGGAATTTGGACTTATCATAGATGAAAAGAGATTTAACCACCTTCGATTTGCAGACGACATTGTCCTATTCGAAGAAAACCCTCATAAGCTGGAAAAAATGATACTAGATCTAAACAACAAATAACAATCAACAATCAACGGCTGGAATATATGACTGAGTACATATTCCCTCTTCAGATGTCCCTAACTGATCTAACCACCAAAAAACTGAAAAGAGGAATAGCAAATGGATGGAAAAAATACTGGTCGTAGTAAGAAGCATGCTAGGAATCAAAGAACTAGATAGAGAAAGGAACACATCAATAAGAATTTGGACATGAGTGACAGACATCCTAACTAAGATAGACCAAATGAAGAGGAGATGGGCAGGTCATATGTTACAGAGCCCTCATGATAAACGGAGCAAAATTTTGACGGAATACCTGAGAGACACAAGAGGTGAACGAAGTAGAGATCGACAGCACAAAAGATGGGAGGATGAACTGAAAACAACAGCAGGTCTAAACTGGAGAAGTTGCAAAGGACAGAAAACAATTGAAATCCTTAGAGGAGGCCTTTGCCAAGAGGCACACTCAGAAAAAAAATTCAAAAGAAAAAAAGCCCAAACAGAGTTCCAGGATAAAAAGGCTTCATTCATTCAGTTATCTTCATGAGGCTCAATGTATATTCATTAATCAAATTGTAAAAAGTAACACTTAGCCTTTGACTTTCCGACTTAAGACTTAAAAAAATAAATCAACTCTCACTTCCACATGATACAATTTTAAGACCAATTTGACTAGATTGGCAATCCAGTTGTGTAGTGTGGATAGAAATGACACACGACAGACAGACAGAGTTACTTTCGCATTTATAATGTTAGTAAGGAAGTAAGGATTTTACATTACATAATAAATTTTAATATATTTTTTGTTTACAATTACCATCACACAAAAGCCCAATGTTTATGTAAATAAACATGAGCTATTGATATAGAATTAAAAGCATTCTATTCATTTCTATCATATGGTACCCAGACAAAAAAATACTCAAGTTGTTTGTATTGAGAAAAAGAAAGGTCAATTTTGCATGGGCGGCAACTTAGTGACAAGAGACTGTACATTGTGATGCATACTCGTGGTTCAGCTTATCAGTATTAAAATAGCTTAGTAAACCAGTATAATTTTTTTTAACTTTCACATTTCGTTACTATATGTATTTTATATAATAGGACTTAACACATGTTTTTTTTAATGGTATAAATAAATACCTTATTCCCAACATTTCAGCTGGTAGTATACAATTTACATACAATACTAAATTCTCAATTTTTAGGGGCATAGAATTTGAAGATCAAAGCACTAAATAAATATTGTGCATCTCATTTCTAAGATTTATAAGTAATGAATCATATCTGCATCATTCTGTGAATGATGTTGATTTAATTTGTGCTTTATTTTACTGTGAGAAATACTCTTATTTCTTATTTTTTATAGAAATCTATACTAATATTGAAAGCATATCTATAATATAAATATATAATACAACTAAATTATATCTATAGATTTAAGGATATTATAAATGTGTTAAAAGTTTGCTTTATGCTGAAATACAATGTTCTTTACATTGTATTTGTGTTAAGTAAATTAAATTTGCCTAAAATATGCTAAATGTATTCAGTTTAAATGAAAAAATTGGAACAATAATTGGTTTAAGTAATTAAAAGATGATACATTCCAATGCCAAGTGTCTTGGTCAAGGTGTTTTGGGCCATAGCCAGATATTTCAAGTAGATGAGATGTTGCCAAAGGTTAGGAGAACAATAAATATTGAGTGATAGTGCATAACTTCATTTTGTAACATAATAATTATTACTTGCACTTCTAAAATAATGATTGATGAAGATTGAGATGAAGATTTTACAAATGCAAGTGAAATATTAGCATATCAATGTATTTTATATTTAGATAAAAAAACTTTATTTATTTTATATCTGGATGTATATTGAATAAATATATTTACTTCAACAATCTGGATACCCAAATTGCACAAGCTGGTTTCATTTCTCGTAGCATAACTGCCTTTGCTAAATTAGTTTTGACCTGATCCAGAAATTGTTTAGATTCATCATCTAATTTGTCAGCATATGGTAGCAAATGATTTGATAGGTTTTCCTTTTGTGGCTGAAACCCCAGAGCTTTTATTCTTTCTGGGGTTGAGATGAAACCCTCATATTCATCGTCTTGAATCATTTTGAAGAATTTTTAAACACTTCACATGTAATAATAAATTATTTATTACATAGGTATATTTTATTTCTTAAATTTAAGTATAACACATGCTTCTGTTCACACTTGAAAATCACTTTGTAATTATAGACATGGCCAAAACTCAAAATTAATCAATACTGAATTTCACAAGTCATTCATATAAATCAATATGAAAGAATTGCGAATAAATGGAAGGATTTAATGCGTTTGCGTTCCATTTCACCATATTTACGGGAATTTGATTGACGAAGTTTTTAACTGTTAGTCTGTTACGTTTTACGATGTCATCTCGTTAATGGTTATCGATTAAATCGAAAACTGAGAAGGCTAGGGATAAATCGATACTACTGAGTACTCATATGGTATCGATACTTTAATTCGATACCAGTACTCAGTATCGAATGTTAGCAACATTCGACTGGTATCGAATGAAAGTATCGTATCGATTGGTGTTGCAATGCCGCCAGCCGCCACCACTCCGTGCCTTCAGCAGCCAGCCCGTAGCCCGTGACCAGCGACCGCTACTTAAGCAACTTATTTACGCTAGACCGCTATTCGTCAAGACGAATATCGGCGCTCGTGACTGGGCACGGGGAGGGCGCGCAGGTGACTTGATAGTTGGTGATTGGTTCAATTTACTATTAGGGTCGCTGCGCATTTTTAGTGCCGTTCACAGTCCGTTCTTGGTCCGATCTCGGTCTGGTAAAATCATGGTCACATTGTACAGTCTCACTCAGTTCACAGCTTAGTCTCGAATCGTCAATAATCAAAGTCAGATTTAGGTTTTTTTTTCGGAAAGTATATGACTCTTAAATATTAATAAACGTTATTGAAATTATAATTATTAATAATCGATATAAGTACCGAATCCATAGTTTTTGTCATTTGTTCTATATTAAATATAACTTGCTTGATATATTTTAGTGGTCATACAATTGGAATGAAACTTGACTTACTTACTGGTAATGTGAATGCAGTCGTATATTTCGTACTTGATAATATTTTCCCTGACCGCGATCGGCGGACCAAGACGACGAACTGTGAGCTCACTGAGCGGTACTATAGTGTACAGCGACCCTTAGTGCCACTGTCAGTTGTCACTTGGTGACTTGTCTGTTGAATGTGTCACTGGCACGCATTGAAGCCAACAAACCAAAGAATTGAAATTGAATTGAATGTGTCACTTATTAGTCTGTAGTTCTGTACAACTGTCATTATTCGTTACTCGTTATTCGTTTTGAAGCCATTAATAATAAAATTGAATTGAATTCGTTTGGCGTCTTGCTCGTTTTCAGTACAGTTTATGTTTAAGTTCATATTTTTCAAACTGCGTAGAGTGTTAACGAAAAAGAAAAAATACCGCCTCCATTATCTAAAGTGTGGCAACTTTACGAAAAAGGATATAAATACAGCCACATGTAAAAAGTGTTTTAAGAACTAACTATATGTTATATAATATACGGGACGTGCCGGCCCATTCGGCTGCTACTGGAAGGTAACAAGCATGGCACTACCACTTTTGACTTAGCTTTTGTGTCAGTACATAATAAAGCATCGATTATCGTAACTACTTTTTTACTACTTTTTTATTTATTTTTTTCCTCCATCCCTCTTACGCATATCTGGCAAAGCCTCGCTTATGAATTTAATAATATTATAAAAAAAATTAAATGAGTACTCACAAGTATCGATACTCTTAGTATCGAATGTGGTATCGATACTTTGATTCGATACTAGTATCGATCAAAGAGTGGTATCGTTCATCCCTAGTGAAGGCCACTGAAAAGACAAAATCATTGTCTTATAACGTTTCGTTAAACGCTTATTATACGCTATAAATATATTTTTAATAGTTATGAGTAACATGAATAATATTATTAGTTATGTAATTATATTATATAAAATATATATTATTAGGCAAAAAGCATTCGGAAAATGTTGGTTTTAGTTCATAAAATAACAAAATAAATTTTAAAATTAAATTCAAAGTTTTCACTTTTGAAGTTATACTTCTTTTGGCGCGTTAGGGAAAAATGAAGAGAGTAAATTTTTATTTTTTACGATGCGCGCGCACACCGTCAAGAAAAACCGACACCCTGGGGCCTGAAGTTAGCTATATAGTCTTAGAGCATTAACCCATTCAGTGCCAGTGACCCACGGCGCCGGTTCATGTATGTCGCATGTGCGGTGCCGAGAACCCGCGTGGTGGGCTCTTTATAAATGTAGCTCATTATTTGTAAATACGTTATTATGTGATTACAAAATAAAATGAACTATTTATTTTAACAAGTTCTGTTTGGTATATCCATTGGTTTCAAGATTCAGAATTTTATTTTTTAGTAAAATTCAACCTACGTCGTAGATCGCATTTCAGATGTGAGAAACCGCTGTTTATAATAATTATTATAAATATCGATTTCATTTCTTGTTATTAACATCAGGAAAAACAAAGAAACTGTAATCTCTATATTATACACATTTTTTATTCAATAGTATCGAGTCGTGGTGATCAATTGTATTTTGCTGAAAATTTAGATAAAAACGAACATAGCCAGCACTACACGCACACATAGATAGAAATGAATATGGCCGCTACTCTGTACACGGCTGTCATGCCATAGCTTGCTACAGCGTGTTCTAAATTTACGCAGTTTAATATTAAATAAATAAATAAAATATTGTTGGACAGTTATTTTCTCTAATACTATAAAAAAGCTCTGGCTTTATTTTAATAATATATTTGTTTTCGCAGTAGGTACATAATTTAAACATTACAAAAATATATTCGTTTCGTAAGGTATTATGAAAATCATTTTAGTGAAATTTACAACTCAAAATATGCGGTATCTAAAAATGTATAATCAAAAATAAATAATTTGATTAGATAATTAAATAGCTTTAAGATACATCATTAGTAGCAATCCACTGATTTAATTTTTTACAAATGTGTACGGTTTCTAGCCGCAAATAATGTTTACGACTAAGAATCATGTTCGGCTAAAACTCTGCTAATATAGGCTGTTAGCCAACATACAAGCTAAAATTATGTTTTTTTGAAACTACAATGTTATGTACACCTGATACTTAGTTTTCTTTCTTTTAATTACTTTTAAGTGCCATTTTTACTTTGTAAAGCATTTTGCCCGTGACTGCATACGCGCGATCTTAGAAAATTGCTTAGATTTATCATTTATGTTATTCATTGATTCACTTAGACTGCACAAAAAGTCGCGAATAGGAAATATTAAAATTTAATTAAGAACTTCTTTGTATACCATATTGGTACACGTATATCTCTGATCGTCTGATCCTGAGTTCTGCTAGAGGTCAATGTAAGCAATAATCTTTTTTTAAGTCTATACCTGCTTCTTTGAACAACTGGCCTCAAAATTTGTAAATCGTCATTGTAAAGCAAATTTTAAGGAGGATATTCCATCAACATTTTTAATGATATGTATTATAACGTGTTTAACTTGGGAACAAGATAATCTGCCGAGGTAAAAATTAGCCTAGGTCACTTCCAATCCTTTGTCCCGTTTCAACGTGAAAGAAAAACATACCAATACATTTTGAAATAATATAAAATATAGGTACGGATTCAAAGTATCTACATAATTGCGAGGTATTTTTATTTTATTATTGTCTTACCTTTTGTTCACTATACTTATTGACAATATACCTATAAGTATACAGTAGTACAGTATACCTTAAAACTTAGTTTGCTAAAAATATTCAGAAAAAAAAACAAATACTCACTTTACCTAAATATAGGTTCTTCAATAAAATGAAACATACTGTGTATAATTAAGGATGACAATCAATGACAGTAATATAGTAGGAGAGCTAGCGTTTCCCAAAAATAAAATACTGTAATAATAATTATATTATGTAACTTCATTCTTCATACACTTATAGATATCATTCGAATAATAAGTTTGCATAATAAATTTGTTTTATAAAATAAAATTGCTTTATATATAACCCTGTTTATCTTTAATTTCAGTAATCATTAATCATATCTTATCAATTTAACATATCGTTTCTTTCTAACGTTAAAACCCGTAGAAGTCTGTTGCGCTCGCTCTCAATCGTGATGCCCAATACATCCTCGTCTGGCAGACTCCTGCAAGTACTAGAATATTTAGACTGCTTGCATATACTTTTTAAAAAAAATGAAAGAACATCAAAACGTTAGCCTGGTGGGAGCATTACTATTGCTAGCAACAATCCCGAGGTCAACTTTACTAGTCTAGTATTACATATTTGCACCCTAAAAATAGGTTGTCTTTTTTTACATTTCAACATATGAAAATTACTACTTATTGAAATTATAGCCTTGTGGGAGTAGATTAAAAATTCTTTATTTTTTTAAACAAGAACGATAACGCTCCTCAATTAATCGATAATTTACTTCTTCTTCTTGTCCTTACCCCACGCTATGTGGGTTAGGACCAGCATGATTAATTACGGCATTACTTCATTTTAATGAGAATAAACTTTAGTCTTGAGTCAAGTAAACTAGGTGATATTGTACGTTTATTGACTATAATGTTAATAAATATTTTTTAAAATAAATCTGTTTTATTTCAATTTTATTGATTAGTATCCATATTACGATTGATTTTACAGTTTACTAAGTGAAAAATAATAGTTACATTATCATCTCATCTTCAACCCTTTTAACGTCCCAATGCTGGGCACGAGCCTCCCTCAGTACGAGGGGAATCAGGCCATAGTCCACAACTCTGGCCTAGTGTGAGTTAGCGGACTTCACATGTCTTTTGAAAATTTGCTAGGTTTTTCACAGACATGTAGGTTTTCTCACGATGTTTTCCTTCGCCGTAAGAGAAGTGATATTCATGATAGAAAATGATTCGAACATGTACATATCAGAGGTGCGAGACCCGGATTTCAACCCGCATTACTCGGATATCCAAGAGTGCGCATTATAGCCTGCTGCCTTAGTTACATCATAATAAAAAAATTTAAAAAGTAGTGTAGTGAGACTTTGGTGGCCCAGCAAGTCACAGAACAGATGTTCTTAGTTCGTTCGACTGATCCTCAGGCCAACGCTCTCCAATAAAAAATAAAACATCAAATATATTTTCTTAGCTATGTAACTTTAGTTACAAAAAGTTAGTCTAATAAGTAGTTCGCTAGCTCTTAGACTAATACTTACACACACATGCAATGAAATATTATCGTTAGGTAGTGATGCAACGAATACGAATAGTAGGTATTTATCGAATATTCATATTCGCCAAATATCAGCACGAATATTAAAAACAATTATTAAAAATAATTGATATTCATAAATGCAAGAAATCTGGTAAGTGAAATATGTTCATAGCTTGATTTGTTCGTTTTATGTTATAAAGAATAAAAATATATCGGTTTGTCCGCATGACTTGTTAGTGAACAAAAACATGGGCGTACCCAGCTTTTGGCCTAGGGGGGGGCAAATCTGAAATTTATTATACCAGCCCTCGCACTTGTTTTACTCTACATACTACACAAAAACACTACACGCAACATTAGGTGTATATATTATTATTATTATGCTGGTCACTTATTCGTCTTCCGAGAAGGGCACCAAGCATCACAAGGTGGTGTTAGATTTTTAATCCATAAGTCACTCAAAACCAACGCCGTAAAGGTTGGCAGTGTGTCAGCGAGGGTAGCGTACCTTGTATTGAAAATAACCGAAAGATTCTACTTGAAGGTTATACAAGTGTATGCTCCTACGTCTACACATTCTGACGACGAAGTCGAAGCCATGTACGAAGACATAGCTAAGGCTATGTCTCGTACCAACACCTACTACACTGTTATTATGGGTGACTTCAATGCCAAAGTGGGAGTACAAGAAGATGGCGAATTGAGGGTTGGATCATCTGGTTATGGATTGAGGAACCATCGAGGGCAAATGTTAGTAAGCTTCCTCGAGGCCCAGGGGCTTTTTCTGATGAACTCATTTTTCCAGAAAAAGCCTCAAAGGAAGTGGACCTGGCAAAGCCCCGATAATACTACAAAGAACGAGATCGACTTCATTATATCCAACAAGTGTAACATATTCAGGGATGTCTCAGTGATTAACAGGGTTAAAACCGGCAGTGATCACCGACTTACAAGTCGGTGATCACTGCAAGGGGAACTGTAAGGGGAACCCTGAATATGAACATCAAAATTGAACGTGCGCGGATAATGATGTCGACTCTTAGACCTACACCACTCCAGATGAAAGCTGGCTGCGAAAGCTTCCAGCTAGAACTACAGAACCGATTCGCCATGTTGGAAACCACTCAGGACATCGATGACACCACCAATAGTCTGATGCGTGTGATCTGTGAGGTGGGACAAAAACATTTTCGACCTAGAAGAGATAGACAAAAGTCGAAACTCTCAAGCGAGACTCTGAACGAGATGGCGAAGAGACGCGAGGCTGTAAATACCACTCAGTCTAAGCGTCAGGTACTAGACAGGGATGTGAGAAACCTAATAAGGCGTGATCTAAGACGAGCGAATACCCGAAGTATTGAAGATGCTATTGCATTCAATAGGGGCTCGAAAGCCTGCCAACTCTCACAATTCCCGTTTTCACCTGACAAAGCTTAGAACCGCACAAGGTACAACCGTTCCCTCCAAACCAGCGATTCTCGCTGACCTGAGTTCCCACCCACCACGCGGAGGATCCACGAGCCAGACTTGTACGCCACCAAACAGATGAGCTTCCCGACATCGACGGGGACGAGATTAGGATAGCTCTTGGACAACTAGGAAACAACAAAGCTCCGGGAGAGGATGGAATTACCGCAGAGCTCCTCAGAGCGGTAGGAACACCGGTTCTATCAGAGCTCTCAAATCTTTTTAATTCTGTCCTTCACAACGGCACTACACCGGAGGCATGGAGTAGGAGCTTAGTGGTATTGTTCTTTAAGAAGGGGGATAAAGCCCTTTTAAGGAACTACCGACCTGTGTCTCTTCTGAGCCAAGTGTATAAGTTGTTTTCAAGAGTTATTACGAACCGTCTCGCCCAAAAATTTGATGACTTCCAACCTGTGGAGCAGGCTGGGTTTCGAAAAGGCTTCAGTACTGTAGACCACATACACACACTTAGGCAAATTATTCAAAAGTCCGCGGAATATAATCAGCCTCTATGCTTAGCGTTTGTGGATTATGAGAAAGCCTTCGACACCATCGACACCTGGGCTGTTCTACAATCCATGCAGAGATGCCTTATTAACTATCGGTATATCCAAATACTACGGTGTTTATACCAGTCTGCAACGATGACCATCCAAGTACAAAGGCAGAGCACAAGACCAATCCGATTGCACCGCGGGGTAAGACAGGGGGATGTTATCTCCCCTGTGCATTGGAGGACGTCTTTAAAACGCTCGATTGGAACGGAAGAGGCATCAACATCAATGGAGAGTATATAACACACCTGCGATTTGCCGATGACATAGTCGTCATAACAGAGACTGTGTTGGATTTGGAAGAAATGCTAAACAGCCTTAGTGATTCTTCAAAACGAGTGGGTCTCAGGATGAATCTTGACAAGACCAAAATCATGTGGAATTTTCATGTATCCCCGAGACCAGTGATCGTCAATGGCGCTGTTCTTGAAGTTGTGCAGGAATACGTATACCTTGTCCAAACTATACAACTCGGCCGGCACAACTTTGAGAAGGAGGCCAACCGAAGAATTCGCTTGGGCTGGGCTGCTTTTGGTATTTGGTTCTATAGTCGTCGATCCCACAATCCCTTAAGACCAGGGTATTTAACCAGTGCGTCCTACCAGTAATGACATATGGAGCCGAAACGTGGACACTTACCGTAAGACTGGTCCACAAATTCAAGGTCGCTCAGCGAGCAATGGAACGCGCGATGCTTGGTGTTTCTCTGGCAGACAGAATTCGAAATGAAGTTATTCGCCAGAGAACTAAAGTAGCCGACATCGCGTGCAAAATTAGCTCGTTGAAGTGGAAGTGGGCCGGTCATGTCTCCAGGCGAACTGATGGTCGATGGAGCCGAAAAGTGCTAGAGTGGAGACCGCGTTTAGGCAAGCGTAGTGTAGGACGCCCTGCAGCACGATGGACCGATGACTTGGCGGGCAGTGAATGGATGCGGACTGCCCAAGACCGGGATGGTTGGCGCTCATTGGGGAGGCCTTTGTTCAGCAGTGGACGATGATAGGCTGATTGATTGAATTAATCATAGAAAATACTCACAAAAAAAATTCGTATGTTATTGTTCAACAGAATGCACCAATGATCAACCAGATTTTTTAAAATAGTGTTTGATGTATTTACGACATCACATTAGAAACCTCTAAAATTATCAGTGTTTCTCTACTATATTATGCATGTATTATACATATAAACCTTCCTCTTGAATCACTCTATCTACTAAAAAACCCGCATCAAAATCCGTCGCGTAGTTTTAAAGATCTAAGCATATATATAGGGACAGACAGACAGCGGGAAGCGACTTTGTTTTATACTATGTAGTGATAGTGCATTCTCTAACGACAAATATTGTTAGAACATAAATATTATGTCTTTTGGTATGTGATTAACATGATCTAGATGAGGTACTAAATAAATAAATAAATAAATAAAATAATAATAAAATATTTTTGTTTCGGTTCACCGGTGAATATTACACTAAATCCAGGGGGGGGCAGCTGCCCCCCCCTGCCCCTACCTGGGTACGCCCATGAACAAAAACAAACTTTATTTTGTTGTTTAATAGTTTTAGTTACTTTGTTTTGTAAATAAACTCGTCAAATCGTTTTTAAAGGAATAGTTATATGCAGAGCGCATACCCCATGCCGAAGACCCCGCTAGCGGGTTCACTAGTAATATGTATGGCGGCATGACGTTTGAGTTGCAATGTAGTGCGGTGGACGCGAATGGGTTAAATCAGCTATAGTCAACATTTTATTTTTTTCTACAAACGTAGAATAAAGCGAAAGATAAAATTTTTGAAAAGATTTTTATCTTGTTACGTCAAAGAAGTATAACTTCTAACGCGTGTACACACACACTTTTTTTAATCTGTTTTTAAACACCAATACCGCCGTGTACACAAAAATGCACTTTTATAACACTTATCGATTGAATAAAAATTTAGTGTTTTTAGTGGTTTATTATCACTACAGAATCTAATTAAGACACTTCCAAAATTGTTGTAATTTACCCCACTGTAATGTAAGATCCCAATGTCAAAAAATTACCAAAAAAGATTACCAAAGTATGTTCCTATAGCTATAAAAGCCACTTAAATACAGAACAAATGACTTAATTAAAAAACAAAAAAAATAAATAAAGGCGATGTGTATATGTATGTGTTCTAATCAACGAACTAAAAGCAAGAACGGCCCTACAGTACTCCGATCGCTCTAAATTGTATTCACATTGAAAGGCGTGAGCGCACACCATTCTCCATTGAAACAATATTCAATTTTAAGTGAAAGAGAAAGAGTTCAGTTTTACTCAGGAGTAAAAGAGACAACATGTATTTGTCGGTACGGTTGTGTAATCGCAGTTTTGCCATTTTCTAATAGACTCCGAAACGGCTGGACCGATTTCAATAAAATTTTCAGGAAATCTTTAGCTTGGCCCAGAGAGTGATCATGTTAATAGCGATTGAAAATATGAACGCGGGCGAAGCGCGGGTACTGCTGGTTTAATATAAAAGATTTAACAGTTCTTTGTTACAGCGGCATTACTACAAATTTACTTTCTTGTTTTAGTTAAATCTTTTACTGCCAAAAAGTCTCGGAGCAAATCGACATACTGGTCAATATTCGTACATAAAATAACATTCTAACTTAAAAGAATCTGTACATTTATTACTTTTAAAAATTGTATTGTAATAGTCATTATTATATCAGGCAGTTTTTTAGTTTCATATTATTTGAACGCGTAAAAACTATGTACTAATCCGGTTTGAAGAATTCTTCGAACATGAAAACGCAAACGTAGAGTAAAATAGTATCTATCTTGCTCTACGTTTGCGTTGCATAGTATTTATATTGGCTTTTTGAAAATAGTAAGGCCACAAACAAAAAATTTACTTGGCAACTGTACTTGAAGAATACCCATTTTTTAAAATTATTTTATTATTATTAGTTTAAAAAAGTATTGTTTTTTAGGAAAACCGGTAGATTTTTGAGTGATTTTCAAGTCGAAAAAATTTGAAATCGAAAGCATTATTAGAATTTAATTTAAAAATCCTGAATATGTCTATCATCAAATATTCACCCCGCCTATCTATCGACGATGGCTATAAGTAAATTTTCATCATGCTTCTACCTAAGGAAGCAAAGCAGTGATCGTAAATGTCACCAAAATATATTATACTAGCGACTCACCCTCGCTTCGCTCGGGTCCGTCCTCAGGTGTAACCTCTTTAGTATAGTTTATTATGACGTAATTTCCAATATATAATCGCGTAAGAAACGCTTTCATTCGTCCGTTTTTTCTCCGATTCACTTTGCAAAACGGTCTACCACGTAAAAGCCTTTTTATTTTTCGGTTTTTTATATAACCTATGACACTCAGCAATAATGTGGCTTTCTATTGGTGAAAGAATTTTTAAAATCGGTTCAGTAGATCCCAAGATTACCCCTTACAATTTAACAAATATACAAACACACAAACTTTACTTCTTTATAATATTAGTATAGATAATAGTCTATTATCTACTGTTAAAAGTCACTCAGAGATGAACCTGAGCGAGAAGAGAAGAGAGAGAAGCGAGGGTTTTTCACTAGTAGATAATATAATATGTACATATAATGTTTATAATAAAAAGAACTTGTTAAGATAAGTTATGTTTTTTATTTAAATATTGTAATTTGTAAGGATAAAAACTACACAGCGAAGTAAAAATAAATAGCAGTTTTTTATAGAAAAATTTATTGTATCATTTGTGTACTGCATGATTGCGTACCGATTATTAAAAAATGCTAAATATCACAATTTTTTCACATTACATTTGCTTTTCTCACACATGGTTCCATTCGACCACAGGTTTTATAAGTTCAGTATATAAATTAATAATTTACTTTTTATGAAGTAAGCAAATTAATCTTACTATAACATAATAGTCTCTCTTTGGGTAGTATATAAGCTGGCAGCAAATACAATATCTCTTTTTATAGCTGTAGATGCTTCCATCATTTTTGCTTGGAGTTTGGGATCCCCTATAGCCACTGCTGCATCCTTGACGTCGACTAATAACTATAAGAAATTAATTCTAGATTAGATATTCTTTTAAGAATATAAAAATATATATATAAAAAACATTTATAAACAAATGAATTATATATACAGGTTGATTTTTAAGGGGCTTATTTTAAAATTATAAATAATAGCAAAACTAAATTATAAGTTTTCTCGAAAAATAGAATAAAATTCACGTGTCTTTATCTTTGCAACAGCAAAAGTGTTCTTCAAAAGAATATACTTTACCTCGTGAAGCTGTTGGATGCATCTTACAATAATTCCTTCTTGTACATCAGTTAAATCAACGATTTCCGAAAACGGTTTTTCTAGCGCCCATTCATACACGACTCTCACAAGGCCGAAATTCAGTCGTTCTGCTTGGCCTTCGAATTGACCAACCTGATAATGGTAAGCATTAATAAAAAATATTATTTTTATTCAATCCTTACTAATATCATAAATGCGAAATTAACTTTGTCCGTCTGTCTGTTGCGCTTTCACGCCAAAAGTACTGAGCCGATTTAAATGAAATTTGGTACATATATATGATATATTCTAGTCTAAGAAAGGACATAGGTTACTTTTCAAGGCGACAAAAAGGCTGTAAGGGGCTATTTCAGATAGGGGATGAAATTTTGTATGGAAATTAAATCACTTTTATGAAGCTTGAAACTTATTTTTTAGGGTTTTGATTAGATATAGATAAGTAAGATATTCAAAGTTTGTAAGTATTTTATACTAAACCCAGGGAAGAACCCGAGCGAAGCGAGGTTTAGTCGCTAGTATTAAATATTAATATATAACAAAATAGTACAAACGCCATACCAAATATTTAGATTCAACGGCAGAAAGTTCTTGATCGATCTTTTCGATCGTCTTAACCCCTTCCGCCAACCGTTCGGTCAGCACTTGATCCACTCTAGTCTTAGCTTGGAACACAAAACAACTGAGCAAAGCCGCTATTTCCGCTGGGTTCATATCAGTGAAGACGTTTCGAAACACCAATTCTGATATGATCAGTTCGTTGGTTCCCATACAACAGGCCACTCTGCCTTTCAGTATAACACTGTCATGTTCATCTATATAGTTCAGCTCGCGTAATACTAGCAGCCGCCTCTGGTAGTCGGGGTAGAGAGCCAGGTTCTCGAATGAGAGTAACCGCTTGTATTTGTCTCGCTTCCTCTCCGCTTGTTTACGCTCGTAGACGATGGCGAATTCGCTTTTAAAGTTTGCTATGTCCGTATTCTTCTTTTGGGCATCTAGTGCTTCCTGAAAATAAATTCAACACATAGCTATAATTCAAAAATCTATTACAAAAAGACAATGGCATTGATTATTATATGTACCCTACATAGGACACGCTTTAAGTAAATAAAAATAAATATTTTGTGTTATGGATACCAGATAGTTGATGCAACACACATTTAACCCTTCATTTAACCGTTCATACATCTAATAAATACAAACAACCAAACCAGAGTATAAACTTTTGTGCTCATCACTCAAATGCTTCAAGTGGGATAAAATACATGTATGTACCCGAAGTTTATTCATCTTGTCCAACGAGTTTAATATTTCGCCAGTGGATATAGCTAGGGATTGTGTAAGGCTCAGTTTTTCTAGAGTGGTGGCTCCGGTGCGAACTGCGTGCGAGATGCGAGACAGCTCTTGAACTGCGCTTGCGCAGCTCGAGCCTACGGGCGCGTCCCTGAATCTATGTGAAAAAAAAAATAAACATAGTAATAAAAACAAAATAAACATATTTATTGGAACAAGCAATGACGTCATGGATTGATAGAATTAAAGCCTGTGTTTATTCAAACTATTTTGTAGCTTAAAACGTTCCAATAATTAATATCAAGGTAGTATTAGGTTATTAGATAATCTGTGTAAGTATTAATAAACTTTTGTGTGTGTAGGAAATATATATAAATATTTTTATGACTAAACCATAAAAACAGTTATATATTAACAGCTATTAAAGGAGGTTTATAAGCGTATCGATTTCGTTAAATTAAATAACTTTAGGAATATTGAGAAAACAGCACTTACCTTGGTATTTGCCTTTTTTCCCAGTCTTGTATAATAATGTTAGCATCAATTTTGAGATTCATTTTAGTGACAGCTCTAATATTCTTAGGCGCAATACATAGTATTGTGTGGTCCATCGTACTTTCCTCAGTACCTGCAAACAATATTTATTATAAAGGTACATATGGAAAAAAAGGATATAGGAATTACAATTTTGCCTTTTAGCTTTTGGAAACTTTAAAAGAACCAAACAATATTTATAATTCATACCTATGTAGTCATAAAGCGCCGAGAACCCAAGCATTCCATACCAATTGTCGTCAATATCAAAGTTGTATCTCGTAGGGTCAGTTTCTACTGCATTGAGAACTAACACTTTATACGGAGTTTGTCTGGGACCTGAGAATTTGATATAATTAATTAATTTGCATAATAATGCTTGCTAGTTGAAATATACTATATTTATGGTCGATCTTTTTATAGGACTAATTATTTAAATGGGTCTTAAAGCTATGAGGGTACGTATGTAATAAAGGTATGTATGTATGTGTATATATTTATCTATATTATTACACCTAAACGCACTATGGCCTAATCCTCGTCATATCAAAGACCGTGCGTAGTAGTAAGACTTTAAAAAGGGCTAAATACGCATTATATTTATTGTAAAACACTTAATAAAATATATATTTAAGTACTCACCGCTGCTGTTCAAAAAAATACCAAGCTGATTAATATAGGGTCCGGCAGCCAAAATCAGTACTTTTCCAGCCACTAGCTCCTTGACTACTTTGGACTGATTCAATAGTATAGGCATTATATCGTTTAACACGTCAATATACGCCGAAGCAGTGTCATAGAACGTTGCTAAAAGGGACAAATGTGAGGCGAGGGGTGTACTGCATTTTTCTGAGTATTCTTTTTCAGCTATTTGTAGTTGTTTCCTATAGTTGTCCGCTTGGCAGATCTGATGGAACTCTCTAAAGGAGCGTTGCATCATGCCTTCCACAGACACTGTTGCTACTCTGAAATTACAAATGAACATTTGTAACATCTACATAATATATTATGTATACTTTGACTACACTATACTCAGATAAAAAATCTTTTGGCATATGCCTGCAAGCTGCATCAGAACCCAGGATTCTATTATGGCGAAACAAATTAGCCACTAAATTAATACTTTGTTAAATGCATATTATAATTACATAAGCTTATGAATAAAAGCCAACACTCCACTTGGATATGTAAAGAAAAGTTACTAAGCTGATAGAGCAGTTCATGTTTTGTACTGTTCTGTATACTTAACCATTAACATTCTTACCTTAATAAACTCAATATCATCGCATATGTGAGTCTGAATTGTGAGGACAATTTATGTGGAGTACCCAGCATCATGCCTTTCAGAGTCATCTGGTCCGGCACACCTTCCTTACACAGGATAATAACCGTCCCGGTCGCGTCCAGTCCTGTTTTTAAAATAATAGACTGGTAAACAAAGTACTATTTTGTACTATTGAATTATTAAAATTGCATTCTAACCAAGGTTTTTGCAGTGCAACTGCTAATGCAATAATAAAAATATACAATAGATTTTATAGTAAAAAATCTGAGCTTGATAGAAGAAATTTCGTTTTTGCATGTGACATTTGCATTTTTAACTATATGTTTCTTCCTGTGGTTAATAATGTTGTATGGGATTTTTAAATAATGACAGAAAAAATAGTTTTATAAAAAACTGAGAAAATACTAATCAGTAAATAAATAAATAAATATGTTGGGACACACACAGCACCATCTAGTTCCGTAGTAAGCTACGAGGCTTGTGTTACGAATACCAGATAGTTGTTAAACTACACATATAGCTTTTTAAGGAGTACACACATTCATGCTCAACAAATGAATGCCCCTAGCGGAACTCGAACCCGCGGCCGCTGGTGCAGTAAGTAGGGTCACTACAAACTGAGCCAAACGTGTCATATTAACATTATAAGGACTAATAAGTAGTACTATTTTTGAAATTATTTAACAGATTCGAATCTCCAACACTATATAGAAAGCTACATTACCACTAAGCGCTATAAGTAATTTTATTCAACAATTATTCTATCTTTAATTGAAGTCTCACTCACAAAACAAACCCCTCGATCTGTGTGAACTGAAGCTAAGTCTGTTGTAGTAGTCTTTAAGTAATTTTACTGCACATATGAACCAAAGAACGGACAAATTATAGGGATTTCAATTTTACCTTTTGCCGCCGCACTTAGAGTCACTTAATGAACCATTAAGCCGTTCTTTAGAATGTCTGCGAATGAATGTGATCGAATGTGAACTGTAGAATGAATGTGATATTCTCGACTTAATAGTCGAATATCGACGTAATAGTGGCTTTTAGGATTTTGTCGCGGATATATTTTGATTTTTAGTTCCCGACGTTACGACGTTTATAATAATACTAGCTAAAAATAAGTTAATAATATTGCCATATTTATAAATTATTTTTAAATTATGTTATAAAAAATTTATAAGGTACTCTGATGCCATTTTCAAAATTTTTATAAATTGTAGGTAGGCACTGTCTGTAACAAGTATATAAACCGACGTCAAATACCTTAGTCTCTCCCGTGACCATGATTGCTGTAAAGCATTCGAAACGTCGGGATAGTTTAATTTATAATGTCGAATATTCGCGTAAACGTAAGAAAGTACAATGGGTATGAGAAAGACAAACTAGACTAGCCTCTGCGGCCGGCGCGGCCCGCCATCTGTATGTACTCGGCGGGCGCGAGCGCGCGCGACTGCACGCCGTCGTACTTGGTGGTGTCGTCGAACACCACGGTGCGCGCCGGCATGTTCACGCCCATCGCGAACGTTTCCGTCGCGAACAGGATCTTCACCTGACAATATTATCATTTTTTTAGTATAGTATCGGCATCGGTGGTGTAGTGGTGAGCATGTACAGTCGTACACCGGGTGGTCCTGGATTCGAGTCCCGGGTCGGGCCAAGTTTAGTTATTGAGTGCTTCTGTTTCGTAAGCGTCAGTAACAGCCCGGAGTTGGGAAGTTGGCGGAGTGTCAACCCCGTGCCTCGGAGAGTACGTAATGCCGTCGATCCTGCGCCTTAGCTCTCACTGGTCGTGTCGAGCAGTCATCCCTCCAGAATATGAGAATGATAAGGAATAGAGAGTGCACTTGTGTCTGAGCGTACACTTATGCACTATAATATCTCCCGCGCAAATGGCTAGTCTCAATGAGATAAAGCGCCGTGGCCGGATTCGGTCGGGAGGACATCATCATTATCATTATTTACCAGCGACTCGCCTTTTACCTCGGGTTCGTCCTTAGATATCTCTCTAGGTATGAATTAGTTGTTTTGGTTTGAAATTGACTCCAAGCCGAAGGCTTCTCGGGATAAGATTACTCATTGGTTAACGCTAAATTTTCAGATTATTTGTTCACGTATGTATACTTACATGACCAGTTTGGAAAAGCATTTCTACAATCTCTTTAAGCAACGGCAAAATACCGCTGTGATGGACGCCTATTCCATTTTCCAATACTCGTTGTAAGCGGATTACCTGTAAATTAAATTAAATCTATAAATAAAGAAATGCATTTCACTTTTTATGGACTTGAACTCTTTACTTATTTCCTATGACAAGCTAATTTTTTTTTCGCGGTATTTAATTTTCCCTGAAGAATTATTTGCTAAGGCTTTCGAAGTCTAGTCTAGTCAAAATAGGCTTAGCTTGATTGAAGACTAGCCCAGAATCAGGCAATAGCTTAAGTACTAAATAGTATTTATTATTGTATTTGAATATTTATAAGTACACACAAAATAAGTATTGAAAGTACCTGAGGCAATCTTCTGTCAGGTTCCTTCAAACGTTGGAGACATCTTGAAAAGAATAACCTTATATGGCTTTTTTCTTTGGCAGTTGTCAAGTCTACAGACATTAAGTTTTCTGCGTTTTGATCACACCTAAAAAAACCAGGCTCATAAAATAATTTTAGGCAGTGACAGAGACAGTACCAGCAGCGGGGCATTAAAAAAGATAATATGGATATCAGACTAAATATATCATCAGCGTAGGTGGAGAACTAAACTCCAATTTCATAGTTTCGAGAAAATCGTGATTACCTGTTTCTTTCTCCAATTTTATTAAGCAACATTGAGTCAAAAACTACATATTAAAAAAATAATATATTTCTGAAACGGGACAAGGATTTGAAAATGCTAGTTAGACTAACTTATGCGGCATTTTGTAGGTGTTACGAAAATTATTAAATGTAGATTTTTCCCAAGATAGCCGTTAAACTGAATGTTTTCTACCTACGTCGTTTATGCAAGTTCAAACTTACCT
Organism: Boloria euphrosyne; assembly: GCA_951802675.2. Lineage (NCBI taxonomy): Eukaryota > Metazoa > Arthropoda > Insecta > Lepidoptera > Nymphalidae > Boloria > Boloria euphrosyne. The sequence goes on from OX637888.1 coordinate 5,297,607, forward strand.
ATTTCTTGATAGAGTAAAAGCTACAACGGGCAACTTGTCACATGTGCGGAGATGGTCCACGAACGCCACCCACATAGTCTGCTCGGCCTTTGGGTTACCAAATTGTTTTCCGCCTGCAATTTTAACACATATTTATAGGGCATAATGAAATATTTTCATTATGCCCTATAAATACATTGTATGTGAAATCCGAGTGACAGTATATTATGGTTAATAAGTGGTGAGAATAGCGGAATTGTAATTGAACTTACAAAATCTTTGTAATTAGTTTCATTTAAATTGTTTAATTCATATGTACTGTCGCGCCAAAGCGTTACGGGAAAAAATACTGAGAGATAAGATTATCATCGTTAAATTTCTTTTTATTATAGTGTGAAGTGATGTCTATTTTCAATTTTAACGTGTATTGCTGCATAGTATATATACACAAGTCGTGGTTATAAAAAAATAAAACTTTTTTTATTTAGCTTAATTTGTCCCAGTGTCTGATAGTAATCAAATCTTACAAATTAAATTTGACCTTTTAAAACTATAAGTATATATTATTTTATTTTATAATTGATGTTACATGAATACTGTTTTCTTATAATACATGTGTAAAGTTCATTTTATCTATAGATGAAATTTCTTGAGTTTTATTATTTACCTTTAGGTCCAAAGTTTTTCTTATGATCATTTTCTCTAGCTTTTTTAGCAGCAACAGCTTCGTTATAACCTCGTAGCTGGAAGTTCCCTTCTTGATCCACAACCAAGAACCTTTCATTTTTAGATTTACCACCGGACCCTATAGTTGTTTTTAAAGATACAAAAATTGTGATTATTAACAAATTTATCATGTACATATTAACTCATTCAACAGTAGTAGGTATATGTATTCGACTCTAGAATCTAGATCATATATCTAAATAAAGGGCTTTAATTAAATATTAAATATATCTAGTCGTTTCGACGTGGAGAAGTAACAAATTATTATATATCAAAGAGTAAAAACTCAAAATAAAAAAAAAAATACAAACACCCTGTACTTTTAAAAGAAAAACACCAACCTGTATACAGGTAGTGGCACAGCGGCACGGGCCGCTTGGGCGTGGACACCACGTACACCTTGCGCTTCTTGGTGCGTCCCACCCAGTCCGCGAACTGCAGCGTGTTGGGGACAGTCGCGCTCAGCATCACTATACTCACGTGCGCTGGGAGCAGTATCAGCACTTCTTCCCAGACGTAGCCACGCTGGTATTGAATGGTTATTGAATTATTTAAAAAAGTTAGTGTGGATATTGTACGGGAAATGTACATTTTACTGCAATAAAATGTAAACAATGTTCTATTCCAGACTATAACCTCTCTGTGTCTTGAGCCGTTCTGGCTTGAATGAGTAACAAAAATCCAAACTTTGTATTTATACACTAGGGAGAATGTAAAAAGAAAAATAAAATTGAATAATAAAGGCACAAAAACAGCCTGTTGTTTTTTTTTCATCTATTTATTTTCTATATGAGTTATTTACTGTAAAGAAATAATCATTCAGGCCCTCTTCCCAAACTCCCGTGCTAGTATTAAAGAGTTTGTTTATGAATATTGACTACCTATGCATGTCTAGCTATAAGACGATTTAATTGTTTTCCACAATTATAATATATTTTATATTAACTCTTTGATAAAAAAGAGAATTTTTACCTCAGCATTATTAATATAATGGACTTCATCAAATATGACAAATTCTAGATCTCTAGTGACATCTGACCCGCAGTACAACATGGAACGCAGAATCTCCGTGGTCATGACAAGGCACGAGGCTGTGGCATTTATCTGAAGATCACCAGTCAATAGCCCCACTTCACCAAACATCTTGTTGAAATCATTATATTTTTGATTAGACAATGCCTTGATAGGAGATGTGTATATGGCCCTTAAAAACAATATTTATATAATTATGTAATGATTATACATAATTTAATGTATTTATTTTAATAATTTGTCTGTCTTTGCATCTCAATAATGAAAGTTAATTTTTGTTCATATAATAAAATAAAAATCTTTATTGGAAACATTTTTAATTTTTTTAAAATTTCAATATATATAAGAATGAGAAGAGTTATTTTATATTTGAAATTTGTTTTTCAGTTAAGTTTGTTTACTTATTTTTTATAGCCTAGGAGCTATAGCTTTACGTAAATTAAAATAATAAGAATAATGTTATCCTATAATACCTGGTACAATTCCGTCTGGACATAGCAATGGCATATTCTGCAACCACTGTCTTGCCAGCTGAAGTGTGAGCTGCCACAAAAACATGATGACCTTCTTCCAATTTTAATATCGCCTTTAAAAATATTTTATTACAGTTATTAAAAAAAACATATTATAATTTTTAAACTGTATAAGAATAAAAAATTAGTACCTGCTTTTGAAAATTATCCAATTCAAATGGAAATGTATGTGCCATATCATTTATTTGTTCTTTGAAATTAGGCACAGGTAGTGTGACATCAATCATTTCTGCCCACTCAGTAGAAGTTGCTCCCATTTTTACAGCCGAGCTTGTTATGTTTAGCACTGGTATCTCCGGAAGTTCCACTGGGGGTCTGATCACAGTTTCCTCTAAGAAGTTATCTTCACCTGATTCTTTTTCTATGTGTAGTTCTATTTTCTTTGTCTGTGGTTTATTTTTTTGTTGTTCCACTTCAGTCTCATCTTGCCAAAGACCTAAAATAAATTTAAAACAATTATACTAAAAATGCTCACCCTCACATAACTCAGATTCCTTCCTAGATATATTTTAACTTTTTTGAGCATAGCCGTAATTCTTATTTTGAAATAAAAGTATTCCTTATAATATCAGTTATCTGTCAGTTTAAGTCCTGTCACAATCTGTCCAGTTGTTTCAGAGATTAGAGGGAAACATACACACAGATGAACAAAAATGTTCATAATTGAGTTTTTATTAAGAAATAGCAGGTTACAAGGTAAAGAAATAAACATTTAAAAAAATACTATTAAGATTGATCGAGTTAAAGATAACAAGTACAAAGGAGATAGAAGTTAATAAGTTAATAATACACACCTACTAAATGTGCATTTGTGTCAATCACTTCTTCTAAATTTATATTAACCTGGAGATCAATATCCTCATTTTTGTCTTCATGTGTTTCATCTTTGTTGAGTTGTTCTATCAAAGTAACTCCATCGTTGGCGAAAAACACATGTTGTTCAGAGCCTGGCGGTGATGTTAATAATTCTGAAACAATTAAATTCAAATATTTATTATACCAAAATAAACAAAAGTACAACTTCAATACTACTTTTGGAACAGTGAAAAGGGTAATGTTGGCTCTTGCACCTGTGATATATTCATATTAAAGTGGGAATTAGTCATACCCAGCAGTAAGATATTAAATGAAAAGAGCTGAATTAATATATTATTGTCTTATACTTTTTTTTTAAATAAGATTTTATAGAGGTAAAGTACCTTCACCCAAAAATTTTCCTGGCTCGTCATCTTCTAAATTAAAAGTTATCTCTCCACTTTTTGCTGCATCATCAAGCATCTTCTGGAGTTCTTCTTCAAAACCAGCAGGAAGAAATGGATTCTGTGTCGTACTGCCCCTAGTAGCAAGACTTGGGGGTAAAGGTGCTCTAGACATTGACAGACTTTCTTCATCATCTTCTACAGGTATATTGAATTCTTCTAAACCAATTATTTCTCCTGTAATAGGATCTCGTACTACCTAAGTATTTAATTAACTTAATTAAGATATTTATCCCATCAACGGGCGCGGGGACAATATAGATTTATAACAATTGAAAATCTATTGTGTCTCATATGTTCGCCATTGACGGGTTAATATAAAATATATAATTATGTTGTTTATATGACTCTAGTATAGTTTCAGTCTTGAATTGGAAATATACTTTTTTATATTTCTTTAAGGACATGCGATTATATTTTACTTAGTACCTATTATATAAGACTAAGATTATACAAAAATATTCATGTTTGGCACAATTGGCTGCCTTCAAAAATCACACCAATATTTCAGCATATCTATTAAATAATGAGTATAGATATGGATAACATATTACTATTTACTATTTAAAAACTGCATTGAATGTATTGCTTTTTACTATATATACATAAAATTCTGTATCTCAGTTAACTTGCATTTAACACTCAGTTTTACAGCACCTACTAAAGTCCTACATTCACGATTATGATATGATATTATATGTAATTTACTTACTTCTAATGTAGTGTCAAGACCCAATTCGTCGTCATCAATTTTAAACAAAGAATCGATATCACTCGATCTATGCCAATGGGTCTGGGATCTTTCCCATTTATGAATCGATAATCTTTCTGGTTTTAGTAAATAATCTTTGACTTTTTCCCCAAGATCTTCAAAAATAGGTGGTGACTGAAACATATGGTAAAACATTAGTTTTAATGCATAAAAACAAATTATTAATTTATGGTATTATTATTATATTACTTTAAAATCAGAAAAGAAATCATCTTCAGATTCATGTGCCATTTTACATGCATATAATCATTAATATTACAAAAAATCGGCGTGGTTAAATAATACAATGTTTAATGTTTATTTTCAATTCTGACAATTCAGAATTCAGATGTCAATTGTCATTTGTCATTTATTGTCATCTCACGACTCACATCTGAGTACTGACCCCATGGAGCATGGAGATTAGTATTATCTATACTCTTTGGATTAGACCATCGCTTCATAGTGAAGACTAAAGCATTACCCGCCTGTCCCTGAAAATTTGTATTCATAGAGTATATTGCTACAAGTAGTATTTGTGAAGTTAGCTGTTTATGAGTATTGTCTTTGTCACTATTGTGACAACGTGAAGTTAGGCATTGAGACAACATAGCGATCGCAGCGCCTCCGTAGTTTGACAATATTTCTGTGACACTACATTCTAGGGCGATGGTCCTCCTGGTCTCTAACCTCCATGCCTGCCATGGAGGTTAGAGAAGAGGAGGACGATCGCTGAAGAGCGTGTAGTGTCCCAGAAATATGGTCAAAATAAGGAGGCGCTGCGATCGCTAAGTTGTCTTATTATTATTATTTATATAATAATAAGGAATTATAAATTGATTACATTGTTACTTAATTTTTGTTTATTAATTTTGATAAAAATTATTATTAAATAATTAATTCTAACTAAATTAATATTCTAAAGCTTTCATTTTATACTGCTCATTTAATTGCTACTTTCTTTAAAATTATCCTACGCTATCGCAGCGCCAAATGTATTGGCGCATTTTTTCGGACACTTTAGTTACCCCACAAACATCGAACTTTCGATCGGCTGATAGTTTGAAAGATTTGGTACGGCCGACTAAAAAGTTTGAAATGCTATAAAATTGCCTTCAAACTAAACAGTCGGCCAACTATCGGCCTCGGGCCAACTGCTTAATCAGTAGGGCGGGCTTCCACGCGCGCACATTACGGACTGTTCATTCGGTCAGACTTTCAGTTTTTTCTAGTTTTGACACCGGAATATCAAGCTTGCTATAAGCTTATCTTAGCTTATATAATATTATTTTAATTGAAAATACTAGCGGCCAAATTTCAATGGCAACCCGGCCAAGCCAGTCTCCTATTTATAAAAATTTATAAAAAATAGATTTCAATCAAATACGCAATGAACGTAGTAATCTTGCGGTGAGATCCTAGGCTAAGAGCTGTCGGTCGATAGCTTGTCTGTCTGTGGCAACTGTTTAGTCGGGCGCTTACCCGACCACACTCTCGGCCGATCGAAAGTTCGCTGTTTGTGGCGGCTCTTACTCTTCATATTTATTAGTCATCCATGCTCTCCATACCTGGAGGTAATCACATTATTCTCAAGGCCATTCTTAAGGTACCCTCTATCTATCTATTTATACATACTCGTAGGTGTAACATTATAACTATGTCCAAACTGTACATTAATAATTTTTTGAAAAATCTTATTGTAAAAGTTATTATTTTCCGTGCAGAGACCAATTCTGTCTGTCTATCTCTAATCGCATCACGAGAAAACCACTGGACAGATTTTGATGAAATTTGATTTGATTGCGCACACGCATTACATGATTGTGTTTGCTTTTAGCCACCGAACTAAAAGCAAGAAGGGCCCTACAGTACTCCGATCGCTCTAAATTGTATTCACATTGAAAGGTGTTAGCGCACACCATTCTCCACGGAAACAATATTCTGTCATTTTGAGTGAAAGAGAACGAACTTAGTTTTACTCGGGAATAAAAGAGAAAACATCTATTTGTCGGTACGGTTGTGTAATCGCAGTTTTGCCACGTTTTTCAAGGTCAGGGCCCTTCTTGCTTTTAGTTCGGTGCTTTTAGCATTAATCATAATAATATGGACGTCACACTTTTTGAGAAATTCCGGCGGTGTGTCGTGCCGTGTGATCTGATGTAAAAACTCGCATGGTTACTTAAACCATACGGCTAAGATACCGTATGGTTAACAAGTAACAACCCGTGTCGTAAACAAGAGGCCTCTGTATTAAGGTAAAAAATAAATAATTAAAAAAATGATTTACCTCAATGAATAATTTCAAAGAATAGTTACGCGACACTAGTATTAAAATAATCGACTCTTAATTATGATATATTTAGAACTTATTTTGTAACCCTTTTACTTTCTTTAACCCTAGAGTCTAGATGCGTGAGTTACGGTCCTGGATCTTTTTAAAAAATTACGACTGTGACTAGGATTACAACTCACTAATAGGCATGCTGTACAGTTATAAAATCATATAAAGCATGATATAACAGTATAAATGCTATGTAACATCTCAGAAAACTGTGTGGTGACAGCTTATTTGACAGAATCCACAGCAAAGAGATTCGCAGATGGGTATTTTACAGCTGAAGTCGTTCGCGGTGACAAGTAAGTAAGAAACAAACGCAAAACGGTTCATAATAATTCTTTCCTGTAGGTCAAGCCTTTAAAGGCAATTTACCTTGAGCAAGTATCAAACCTGAAATCGCTGACGTTATAGATGCTAGTTCGGTGACCGCTGACTGTCGTTTTAATAATACTAAAACTATACCACCTGTAATTTGCATATTATATTTATATCATAAACATACATTCACTCAGTAAAATTTTGTTCCGTTACAATATTTTTTACGTAATATGTAGATACTGCGTAAATACGAGAACAAACTAACTTTTGCCCGTGGCTCCGCAACTGCGGTTTATACAAATGTGTATCAAATACTCGTACTTATATACGCCTAAGGAAGATATCTTTAATAAGAAGGAAGTAGTGAGTTCTACGAGATATCAAATCAACTGTAATTAGCTGTATAGAATTTCTTAAATCAGACGTGTAATAATTCTTAAAGATAAATAAAAAATATATACAATTCTTCAGCTTCATATAGCTACCCTCACCTTATGTAGTAGGTATGTAGAGCTTATAGCCAATGTCAATGAAACTTATAGCTTTAGAGTATTTTTATTATTTAAAGACGTCCTTGTATATAATAATCAATGCGACGGTATGTTTGTTGGTTTATCTCTCCTTATATGGAGCAAGCAATGGAGTGACGTAAAAGTTGTCTGCTTTTTATCTCAGTAAGTGATTTCCTTAAGTCTGTTGAAATAAATAAAGTAAAAATTATATGAGCAAAAAGGTGACAGAAACCAACAGCTATAGGTACGTTTTTAAATCTATATATGTACCTAATAACTGCTACTTTTAAATGAATAGGCTCTTTCAAGGTTATAAAAATAATTTCATGAAATTACCTCCCAACGAATAGTAAGTAGGTAAATTACTTGATAAACTAATTTATGGTAATAGTCTTGTTTTTATAAAAAAAATTAACTTAAATTTTACGTCATATCAAAAAGATATAATATTATTATGTTTTTGTTTTTTAGGATATCAATGATCTTTATGAAAAGTATACTGTATACCTATGTGCTAGCACAGAAATAAATATTCGAGTATTAGGTATTATATATTAAATAGTTATATTCTAATGTTATACGGAGTTACCCAGTAGGTACTATAGTAAATGTACGTCAGTTAATTAAATGTGTGTTTGTAGTTTTTTGTTAACTTGAGGAACAACAAGTATGTGAGTCAGTGAGTGTTGATTGCCAAGGCTGGTTGTACCATATTCAGCCCTCTCTTTGAAGGCGTAAACTCTTCGGACACAATCTCATTCGATGTTCGATAGTTCACTCGTGAACTACGCGGCTATATTGTATTTATTTTAAGTTCTATAGTTTAAATTATATCATTAATTAATATTTAGTTATCACAATATGAGTATCAAAAGTAGTGTAAGGATTTTTATTTTAATAGTGTTCTCGAATTATAATTTTGTTGGGAGCGCTGCGCTTTCTTTGGTATGTGTAATTTATTTATACCTAAGTATTTATGTATAAGTCGTTGTATTATATTAAAAAGTTTATATATGTACATATATGGTTATTTCTCCGTAGAATATTCCATATCCAAAAATAATCACATATAGCGATACTCTATAAAATACAAATGAACCCTTACACAGATCAAAGTTTTAATTTAAGGAAACATCTTTAATGTTATGCAACACCAGTTTACTGTAAGGCTTCTTTAGGAAAGGGAAAAATTAGGGAAAAGTGAAATAAATAATACCAATGCTATTTATTTTTTAAGCTCTTCTTCTTTGCCGACTTCACGTATGTACTTATTTATTATATTTAAATATTTTTTTTAACTCTTTCTACCTACCTCGTGTACGGATGGATAGTACTTATTACTATTTTAATACATATATATATATATATAGGTGATAGAAGTAATTAGTGTAAGTAAATTGTTGCTTAAACCTAATCCTAAATTTTCATCGGAATCATCGGGAATCCCTCACATACGAATCCGATGTAAATAAACATTTACATCGGATTTGTATGTGAGGTATTCCCGATATTTTTTATATTTAGTATTTTATCTTTGAAAACGTTATCGATTCTGTTGTACTGGTTTCTAAAGTATTTTTCATTTAAAATTATAATTACGGAATTCTAAACACTTCATATGTATGGGTATGTATGGGATTTTCTTGTATAAGTAAGTTGTTACGCAAAAAATAATTTTAATTATTTATAATCTATGTAGGTAATATCGTGTGTGGTCTCTCAAAAAGATTTTTTGAAAAAAAATATGTACTATTTTGTTTTTTAATATTACTATATATATATCACTACCGCTTCACGGGTTCCGCTAGTTAAAATAAATAAAATATAACCTACTTTTTTGAAGTCGAAGTTAAAAAGTAGCCTAAAGTTTCTCCTTACATCATGAGCTATTTGCCAGTGAAAGTCCCGTCAAAATTGGTTCAGCCGTTTCGGAGATTACCGGGGCAAACAGACTAACATTTTATAATTGGTTTTTTGTTGTTAGTATCGTATATACTTTCATATGCATTTAGTGAAAAGTTGTTAATTTGAAATTAAAAACAGAAACTTCAATTTTATTTATATGTAAAGTTTAGTACAATGATATCAAGAATATAATTTGTTACTTTATAAGATACTTTATAAGCAAGACACTCTAACTTTCTCTAAAATTTTATAGATTCCTTAACCGCGGCGTGCTTTTGGTTGTCAACAAGTATAAGTTTTATATTTTATTTTATTACTTATAGACACATACTTTTTTCGTTTTCGTATGACATGGTTATAGATAATTCGAATCGGCATTTAAGTAATAATTTAGGTACTCCAAAGATTATGGATTTTCAAGACTAAAGTGATTAAGTTCTGGGTTTCGCACCTCTGTGATTTCACTTTTGCATGAGTATCATTAAAACAAAAACTTACAAGGCAAAATTGGATGTCTGTTTCGTTTTGAAAGATGTTTCAAGTCATGTGTATGTTGTTTTTCCATTTTGTTGCCAATGGAATAAAAATAATTTTCGTTCGAGAATTCTAAATTCGAACCGTACCCAGCTGAGCTGTGTGATGTTAAATAGTACTGAATCTGTATCGGAAAATTTCCGAATATCATCATAATTGTAATAATTCGAAATTTGTTTATTTAAAATTCAGATATGTCTAAGAATATGGACAGTTTTGAGCCTAAAAAATAAATATTGAGTAATCACCACTGTTATAAGCTTTTGGTGCATTTGAATAAATGCTTTCATTCGTGTAATGTAGTTGTTTTTATGTCCTTGACCCTTGTAAATATTTGAATGTTAAATAAATACACATATGAAATCTACTTATTTATACTGGTTTGATAAACAATGAAAGGGAGTTCAAATGCCGAGTCACGGATCTCTATCATTTTGATGTATGTACGAATAATTTTTAAACTTATGACATTAAGATCAATGAAAACTTCGTGACAAAAACTGCACCTGAGAGAACCTAGTTTTCGGAAGACATATGGAGTACGTTTCTTGTATTATTACCGTATTGTGATCGCATCCATATAGACATCGTAATCCGCATTATAGCTTCATCACTGTACATTGTAGTTCTAAGTGGGTAAATAAGTATTAGTTCTAATACTGGCCTACACCATACAACAGCTACACCAGTAATTTGGTTAGTGCTTTAACTTAACACCTAGGCGAAACCACGGGTGAAGCTTCAAGCTAGTATTGAATCAATAATTGCGCTCACATAAGTCAGGCTATTTGCTCAAGGCAAAACGGGAAGCGTTTCGCAACCGGCTCGCATAATACCTTTCCATGTTTGTGTGTTGATCGTTTATGGCCTTATTGCAAAATTATATTAAATAATTCACATAGATTTGATTGGAGGTAAGCATAAAATATAAATATTTTTTTTATTTATGAATATCAAACACAAATAAACTACTTAATGAGACTAGCTAATTGCGCACTGGGCTCTATAAGAATTTGCCATGGCACTCATACTCAACAACTCAAGACCTAACTTCGAGCTTCTATTCAGGGTTACTAAACAGAAAGACTAGACCAGGACCTTTACTGTACTGTACAGCCGCAGACACTACTCCACGAAGACAAATGTGTCTTACATACTTATGTCGTAATGGATTTAGTATAAATGTAATGACGTAATTTCACCATGTTTGTAAAAAAAATATGTTTATGAATGTGATGTTTCGTGATACAACCTCCACCATGGTGAATTTCCGTCCTTCAAATTATCTTTAGCCGTTGTCGATTAATTAACGATGTAAAAATTTACACCTTTATCGAAGTTCAAAATAGAATTCTACATAACATATTATATCCAGGTTTTAAAGAAAACAATTACCTACATGCAATAAAACACTTATGATTTTAAAGAATGCATTCAGACCTAACAGGTTTTCATGGTTTCAAATTACGGTTATATTTTTAGTACCAGTGTAACCTGATTGTTAAAATATAAAGGAAGGTTCTTGTTAAATTTGATCTTCAAATATTTAACAATTAATATTTATATTGTAAATGGTTCATAATTTATTCAACTTTATATACCTTGTATATTTTATAACTTTGGAATTTGTACAGATATATCTACTTGTCTTCGTGGTAATGTAATACCTACTATTTAAATATTCATAGGTGGTAATTATTTCGTGATAATTACGGGTGTATTGCTTACATCGTTGGCTCTTTATTTATTACAAAACTCGCTAAGAATAATATAATTACAATAAAAATAAGATATAATTTTATATTAGCTTAGTTTCTGATGTGAGTAGTACGTACCTGCATGGTTAGTGCGTTGAGCTTTTAGCTAACCTATGGAAGATTATGATGGAGGTATAGTAATATGAATTAAGTGCTTCACACTCTATTGAATTTATTTTTTAATTTATTATTGAATAATAAAAAAGCTTTTCTTTTATTGATTGGTAATTATATTGATTACTTCATAATAATACTCGGGCTATGTATGTTCTCTCCGACCGATTCCGGCCATGGCGGCCGATCTCATTGAGACTGGCCAAGTACGCAGGAGATATTATAGTGCACAAGTGTACGCGCAGACACAAGTGCACTCTCTATTCCTATCACTCTCATACTCCAGTGGGACGACTACTCGACACGACCAGTGAGAGCTAAGGCGCAGGACCGACGGCTTTACGTGCTCTGCGAGGCACGGGGGTGAACCACCACCAACTTCCCAACTCCGGGCTGTTACTGAGGCTAACGAAACAGAAAGATTCAATAACTAAACTTGGCCCGACCCGGGACTCGAACCCAGGACCTCTCGGTGTGTGACCGTACATGCTAGCCACTACACCACCGAGGCAGTTGAATTCGGGCTATGTATACTCGTACTACGTATATAGTTTGTCATGTCAGTTGACTGGCCGCCAAATGATTCTCAATGAGCAACTGTGTCATGGATAAAACAAATTACAGCTTACTATGTTGATATCTATCCCACACTCATCATTATAGGTATACCTTATGGCTTGTTTTAAAAATGCACCTATCGAAAGTCCTTGACAGGAATGCAAATATCTCTACTATTTTAGCATCAGTGCATTGCATAATTATTAAACAATCTGCATTACATCATTCGCTTATTGAGAATATTTATTTTAATACTATTGATTAATATTAGAATATTTATAAGGTTATTACAAATTTTAACAACAAAGTAGAGTATCTACTTATTTTAAAATATAAAAGTATTCACTTTTGCAAGTAGTGCTAGTATAACAGTTACGTTCTATGGAGATATAGAGCATAAAAACTTGTATTATTATCATATCATATCGTAAGTAACTTACTTCAATTTAATCCGTTGTTCTACTATACAATTATTGGAATCCTCTTTTGAACCCTTAACGGGTTGAATTTCTAAACATCTTTACTTCTTGAACAATTTCTAATAAAGAGCCAACACGCTTTTAGAGTTTTAGTTTCAGAAGCTTTTCGGGATAAATTACTGAGATAATTTACTAATAATATTTTACTATTTATTTCTTCTGTCACCAACTCCTTAGACGCAGATACGTCAGCTAAAAACTTTATTAGTGTTGTATCTTCCGTCTTAAGCAACCATACTAAATCGATAAAAGTGCCACACAAGAAACAAGTTATAAAACCCTGGATTACCCCAGGTTTACTTAGATGTATTCGAAATAGGGACAAGCTTCACAAAAAGGCTAAAAAAATCCTGGCAATGCTATTATACAGTTAACGTACACCCGATATCGGAACTTTTGTAATAATTTACTCAGAAACCTAAAGAGAAATTATGAAAGAAATGAACTCCTCAAAGCCCATGGTAATCAAAAGTCGACTTGGATAACTATAAACAATATTACTAACTTCAAGCAGAAAACTTCCTTCCCCAATGAACTTCTGAAGTTGTCCGCTACGCCTCAAAAGTCTATTGATTTGGTTAATGCTTTCTTTGCAAATATAGGCTCAAAATTAGCTGCACAAGCAGCCTCCAAACTTTCCTCTCTTAATAACACCTCATCTTGTTTCCCTAAACCTCACCAGGTGGTCAATTCGATGGTTTGTCTTGATGTTGATGAGACTGAGATTCTAAATGTTTTAAAAAACCTTAAAGATAACTGTGCATTGGGCTGGGATGATATTTCAGTATCAGTACTTAAGAAAGCCAGCAATACCGTTGTTCCTCTACTCAAACATATCTTCAACTTATGCCTTTCTCAGGGCAAATTTCCGGATGTATTCAAAACAGCCGTTGTTCATCCTATTTATAAGACTGGGGATAGAGAAAATGTTACAAACTATCGGCCCATTTCTGTTTTAAGCGCCACCTCGAAACTATTCGAAAAGTTATTGAATAATCGTCTAGTCTCTTATATTAATAAAGAAAAAATTATATCAGAAAACCAATTTGGTTTTCTTTCTGGTAGCTCAACTGAAGATGCCGTTAACCACTGTGTCGAGACAATTATTCAAAACATAGAAACAAAGCAGAAATGTTTGGCTATTTTTCTTGATCTTTCAAAAGCTTTTAATACGGTCTCTATCCCAATCCTTATAAATAAGCTTGAGTCCATCGGTATTAGAGGGAAAGTCTTGGATATCTTTTCTAGTTATCTCGATAACCACAATCAATATGTTAAACTAGGAACACTAAAAAGTCGCAATTTGCCAATTAACTACGGCGTCCCGCAGGGCAGCGTGCTCGGCCCAACCCTCTTTTTGATTTACATTAACGACCTATGTCGTATGACCATCCCTCACACCAAAATTATCTGCTATGCGGATAACACGATCCTCCTAATAGAAGGTAAATCATGGGAACAGGCACGTTGTTTTGCGGAAAACTCCCTTTCAGTGGTCACAAACTGGCTATCATCTCATCTCCTTACACTGAACTTAGCAATTTGTTACCTTCTCCCCTACTCTATCCTCTCAACCTTGTAGTTCTTTCACGATAAAATTACATAACTGTCCACGTAATGATAATGTTTGCTTATGTCCATCCCTGGATCGTGTGGAAAAAATAAATTATCTCGGTGTTGTCCTTGATAATACTCTAACCTGGCGTAGTCATATAGCATTACTAACCCAACGTCTTAGGAAGCTGTTGTATATTTTTAGAAAAATTTCTCATGTTGGTGATCTCGACTTATTAATGATGGTCTATCATGCGCTGGTTCAGTCCTTATTGAATTATTGTATTACAGCTTGGGGTGGATGTTCTACCTCCATTCTTCTGCCTTTAGAACGAGCTCAAAGAGCCATACTTAAAATAATAATAAAAAAACCAATTAGATACCCCACACATCTTCTCTTTAATGATTGCAAAGCGTTATCAGTAAGACAACTTTACATCTTGAAATCTATCTCTAAATTTCACCCACTAGCAGCACGTAAGTTCCCAAGCTTTAATAACCGCAGAGTTCCAGTCATCTTTAATACTAAACGGTATAGAACATATCTTGCAGGTCGGCACCTCGAAGTTCTCGGCCCGCGATTATATAATAAAGTCAACCGTCATCTTAATATTTTGCACTTGACACCGAATAAATATATAGTTACATAATTAATAATTGTATTAGTTTAAGGAGTATGTTTGTTTCCTATTATGTTAATGAATTAAATAAATGATTAAATTAAATGATTAATATAATTTACCTTATACATAATAAAATTGTTTTTCAAAATAATAAACGAGGTAAATGAGAATATTTCTGCGAATACCCAAAGTAAATAATCATCAAACGTATAATCATTTTTGCATAACTTTACGTAATAATTTGGCACTTACGTTAAAACTTTATAAGAAAGTAAAAATACCGTCTTATGATTTAGTGTTTTATGAAGCGACGTGCATATTTCATAATATCTTCTAAGTTTTATGTGATAGTTACTTTCTTAACCTATGTATGTGTAAATAGTTAATTTTACATGCAACACTCGCTGTGTCCAGTCGCTATATGGCGTTAAACATGCTATATTATAAGAATACTAAGTAGTTGCATAGATTATGACATGTTGCAATTTTATTCTCCAACTACTATAACTATAACCCATTTACCCAGTATAAATTTAAATAAGACTTACTACGTATTCCACTTATACTTCAAGAACATAGGTGGTTAAAAATCACTTAAATATAGGTAATCACTTATCACCATGTCCCCGTTTTGTAATGACATGAATGTTTAACTAGCGTACCTAGTATGTAGAATGTGTGGCACATTTAACCTATTGAAACCATTTTTAATGATTCGTACCTTAAAAAGAAAAAACGGAACCCTTATAGGATCTCTTTGTTGTCGGTCTATTGTCTGTCAAGAATCTTATCACAGAAACGCGTGGAGGTATCGAGTTTTAAAACTATATACTCGGGTCTCCAGTCACCTGAAGCTGTGATAAAATCAAACCTGTAAGTTAGCGTAAAAAAGATACGGTCTTGTATGACGCAAGAAACGTATATTTCGACACTATCAAGGGAATCAAAATTTATAGGGTACTTAACGTTGACCTAGAAGTATTAAATTTGACAAGTAATATCGTATTTACTACACAGGTAAAAACCTGAAAACTATACATTTCTAATTAAATCATAAAAAATATAGTCTTTATTCAAGGCACGTTATCAATCATCGAAGTTAAATAATTCTATACTGCGCGAGCTCTCAGCTCAGCTTTTTGCTAGTTAAATATTTTAATGTAGAGATATGACCTCTCTATGACTTTGTGAGAATCGCTTACGATGATTTCAAAAAGTTTTAATTAAACCCTCATTCCTTTAAGAAAAGTATAAATTACAATTATAGAATCTAAATAAATTTTTTTGATTATATATCTACATATTATGCAATATCTTATCTTCTTACCTATGGATAAAACATTATTTATTACTACTGGTATCCACCTATTTAGCCACCTTTATTGCTTGGAATCTTACTTGCTTTGGCTAATATTAATTGTAACTTTACGACTAATGTTTGAAAATAAAAAAAAATGTTTACTCTTTAAATATTCATAGTAACACTTTTATGAAATTTAGCGCTTCAGGTCCTGCAAGCCCCTACTTTCTGAATTATATGAAAGCCGTTGCTGCAAACCCTTAGGGAATCCTTATATATTACTAGTAAGCTTGCATTTATATAATTAATATAAATATGAGAGTATTTCTGTGACTTGGAGTAAAGATCGGGTACAATGTAATGTCCTCCTGATCGATTACGGCCACGGCGGCCAATTTCATTGAGACTAGTCATCTGCGAAGGAGATATTACAGTTCAGATATAAGTGCGCTACCTATTCCTGACTCTCATATTCCGGTGGGACGACTGCTCGACACGACTAGTGAGAGTTAAGGCGCAGGACCGACGGCTTTGCGTGCTTTCCGAGGCACGGGGGTGAAACACCGCCAACTTCCTAATTCCCCCTCAATAACTAAACTTGTCCCAACCCGAGACTCGAGCCCAACACCTCGGGATGTGCGACCGTACATGATAGCCTCTACGCCACAGAGGCAGTCAATACCAAGGGTACAATGTACAAGCACCTTAGTACATATATATAATTTATTGTTCATTTATTAGCTTATTTTAAATATCGTTTTTTAATATAACTTTAAAGATGATGAGAATATAGTATTTATAAACAACAAGACGATACCTTTAAATAACTCTTTTATTATTATTATTATAACAAGTACCTATTAAAATGGAGATTTTACTTCTTTCCAGCCAGCTCCACACACGTGCATTATAGGCGGCGGGTATTCAGGGCTTGCGGCTGCGCGATACTTAAAGGAATTTGGAGTGAACTTCACTGTGTTTGAGGCTGCCAAAACCTATGGAGGTACTTGGCGCTTCGACCCGCACGTAGGAGTGGATGAAGATGGAGTACCTGTGTTTACTAGCATGTACAAATATCTTAGGTAAATCATGCTTAGTAATAAGAAAGCTGTAAATACAAAATTATATAGGACATCTAGCGATTCACTTCGATTCAACTTGCATTCTTTTAACTTTTTGACCGTGGCTTTTTTAGCTGACGGTCTCATAACCAACTGTATGCGAAAATGTATTTCCCAACCATAAAAAAGAAGTATATTATATTGTAAATCGTATGGTATACCGTCTACTGAACTAGGAGCTTTTGAAGTGCGTTTCTGAGTTTGATTCTTTTTTTAAAACCATATTATATTAAAAAAATACAATTATATTCAGTTTTTATTAATCATTACTTATATTAATATTTAATGTCATACATTAATCCTTAAACTCATCCTCGCTGCGCTCGGGTTCACCGCTAGATAACTTCACGGCATTTCTAAGAGATGTGAAATTTTCCCGCAGTATATAAGCAGCTATCATCTAACAAAATTTTACCACAATCTGCGTAGCGGTTTTCTCGTGATGTGGTCGCAGACAGACAAGTAGATAAATTTTTAAAAACCATAGATAGGAACTTTGTATTTGTAATTTTAAAAAAATCAATAAGATTGTCCAATTAATATATAATGTGCAGATTCGACTCAGTTATAATTTTATAATAGTTATGTTTCGATTTTAATTAAACTTTGATATACTTACTTTGAAGGCTGAATAAATCCAAGTAAATAGTGAAAAAGAACCATAATAAAACGTGACTTTTGACGTTTAATGTAAAAAATATTTTTATTGCATACTTTTACATATACATAATATTATATCAAACGTCCTTCAACGCAAATAAAAACTGAAAAAATCAAAACAAAGTAATTATAAATAATATACAATCAAAATTCAATTAGGTTATTTAAGACGAATATAACCTTAATTAATAAAACAATAACGTTAGTAAATCTTTCAAAACGCCTCAAGCTCTACATGTATTTGTAACTTTGATCATAGATGTCAGTAAATCGTATTTTTTCCTAACTTGCAAAAACCAAGGCTCACGTAGGACAAAAGGCAGAAAAAAAGAAGGTCATAATAATCATTTCTACATAATATAATAAAATTCCAACTGAGTTCAATCTGTACATTAAATTTTTAATTATTTTTTAAAAAAACTTATTAAAAATTAAAATAGATATTATTATAGAAGCCGAATCTGTCGTATTTAGAAATTTTGTCTGCTTGCCTGTCTGTTTGGGAACGCATCACTAGGAAAACACTGAATGGATTTTGATAATAATTTTGGTTATGCAGGTCAAAAAGGGCATGTGCCACAGGAAAATGTATCATATCTAAAAAATAAATAGTCCGTCCGTTAAAATGTATCCAACGACGAACTCGAGCAGACGGTGAGCTCAATGCTTAGTAAAATTCTTTGAATTCGTGCACAGAATAGTACTTAGTATCCGCAATTTAAATACATAAAAAGAAATATAACTCTACATCTTTAGTACGAGTAATATTTATGCTTTAGTGGCAAAAAATGATTTCAGGACAAATACTCCCAGACAAACTATGGAATTTGGAGGCTATCAATTTCCGAGCGACACCCCATCCTATCCTTCAGGACCCTGTTTCTATAGATATATAAAATCATTTGTTAAACATTTCGACTTGCTACCAAATATCCAAGTAAGTAGATGATGCACTGAATTATTTTAAATATTAATATTATTTACCTTTAGCATTTTGTTGTTTAATAAACAGTTTAATTATAATAAAAATAACAACTAAATAAACTAAATAAATCTGAGTAAATAAAATAAACAGAGTTCTGTTGAAGGAGAGCAGGGAAGAGTTCCTCTTATATACTCTACCATTGCCCCATTGTTAGATATAAACTAATCGTATTAATGTTGCAATACATAAGTCACTGTAGTTTTTTGAAATTAAAACTTTATAAAAAACAAAGATGTTTTAAATTGACTTCGAAGATTTCATTACAGTGTTACTTACAAGCACAGATAACATAATACTATACTAGTACTTACAAGTAATGCTAGTAATAGCGTGTTAAAACAATGGCTTAGTGCTTATGTACAAATGCAATTATATTTTTTTAAGGTTAACTTGTATAAAGAATTCATTATCAATAGTAAACTTGTTGTAATTAAAATTATATCACTTATATATAAAGTCTTTGAGTTGACTCTATAAAGATTTAAGGTATGCTGAGTTACAAAATACGAATAGAATGCTTTTAGATAAATCTTTTGCCTTAAATGAAATAAAGGTTTATTTTTTGTTATCGAACAATAAAAATCAGTGAAGATTAAATCGATGTTTAATTAAGAAAATCTTTAAAAGATTATGTCTTATAACGGAAGGGCTAGCTGAGTAGTAGATACGTGACTTGAACACATAGTATTATAATATAAAGATGTAGATTAGAACTATTGTATGAAAAGTGACAGATTTGTCGATATAAATAGCCTTGAAATCAAAGAGGAATTTTTTATAGGTGCCGTTTGTAAGAATGGATATCCTTCGCTTATGTAGTTGAGACATTAATTATATTGAAAGGTGTTGCGTGCTTGCAATTACCGGGTAAATTTAGTTTTTTCTTTGACACCTAATAAATAAGACACTCAATAGATATTTAATTGGCTTTTAAATAAGTTTCGTGTTTTATAATTAACGGAAAACTCATTAGTAGCCAGTAGGCATGTTCCTTGTGCACTTCGATACCTTCTGCAATTATTTATAATAGTGATGAATAAAATATAAATAACGAATCTATGTTCTAAAAAATTACATAATATAATAAAATTCTAAGTCTAAGTCAGTACATGATATATTTTTTGTAATATATTTAAGTAATATATTTTATTGTTCTCTATCAACGTCGTCTACACATTAATAATTCGGATTATTTTAAGTTAAATTTAATTTTTATATTAAGTATTGATTTAAGGTCCGCAGCTTAGTGATGTCAGTAAAGTTTTTCAACGATCAATGGTTCTTGACATACACGAACTCAAAGGATAGAAAGAACTACACTGTATCATGTGATTTTATAGTTATCGCTAGTGGCCAGTATGTTAAACCAAACATACCTAAGTTTCCTGGATTAGAAACTTTCAAAGGTAACTAAAATGAGATAAATCTTTGACTAAGATATTTTATTCACAGTAATGATTTTGTATATTATAAAACGTATTACCTTTGGGCGACGTACCAACTGATATACCTATCGCCCAAAGAATCGGTTGGTCGGTATTATTGCGATTTATCGGGAGGAAGCAGTTTTTATCCTAGCTGCGATTCCACGTGAACATGACTTATACAACAAAGTAATATACTATTTAGTTTGTCGTAAAACAGCAAAAAAGTAAATTATTTAGAACAAATCTGTTCCTTTCTTTGCGATCAATATGAGTATGCTGTTTTTGTTTTTGTGTTCAATTAACTTATTTTGTCTGAGACTTCTCTGTTTCAGCAAGAGTTTGATGTTTTGGTCAAAAACAAATATCTGACATTTTCTTCACGAAATCTAGCATTTAGTAAATCTCAACTGACATTGGTAATCATGCTCTTCCCAAATTATCTTACATTTAGACATTGTGTAACATTTAAATGATATGTACATCATTTTATTATATATTTATTACTCATATATTATTTCACTTTATTTTTTTGTTTATAGGGTCAATAATACACAGCCACGATTATAGAGACCCAGAAACATACCAAAATCGCAGGGTATTGTTAATTGGCGCTGGACCTTCAGGACTCGACCTAGCTCTACATTTGAGCAATTCTACTGCTAGATTAGTTCACAGCCATCATTTAAAATATAATCAGCCTGATTTTGGTAAAAATTTTGTTAAGAAACCCGATGTAAAGACTTTTGTGTCTAATGGAGTTTTTTTCGTAGATGATACGTTTGAGGAAGTGGATGACGTCATATTATGCACAGGTTTATATTTATGTCTTTCTATTTAATACTTTTGTTGTTGATGTTAGTTAAAATTAAGTAACCATGAAATTAATATAAATCGATTAGCCACGATTTTCAGTAGGTATGATTATAAAAATATTTTATCTTACAGGTTACGAGTTCTTACACCCATTTTTAGATTCAAGCTCGGGTTTGACGTTATCAGGGAAATATGTTTTGCCTTTACATCAAAGTATAGTAAACATTAGACATCCTACTATGTCTTTCATTGGAGTAGTCAATAAAGTCATCACCAGAGTCATGGATGCTCAGGTAACTATTTGAATAATGTTCTTTTATGTAAGAATAGTTTAAGTCGCTTTAGATTTATATGTAAGGTCCTGTGTTCGAATCTCAGCGGGTAAAACACCGTTTATGAATCCTTAAGGTTTACAAAGTATGAGGGTCGGCTGGGTAATATCTTATCACTCTGTTAGACTAGTTGATTTATAAATTTTCTGATGACTTATTATCAGTGCATAATCTTTTTTAATATTTTAAGGCGGAATACATAGCATCTTATATTGCGGGTAAATTTGAATTACCTTCTCAAGACGAGATGTTAAAAATGTGGCTGGACAAAGCTTACCGACTTCGAGCACGACATCAGAAAATAACTGACATCAATACGATTGGGTCAGATCAGGTAAACTCCTGAATTCATATATTTCTTGTGTTCATTGTTGTTTATCACAACATGTACATATTATGTGTGTTAGTACGTACGTAAAGCGTTCGCTTGGGAAAATGCGTGAAGCGGCTTCCAATCTCGGGTATCACACCCCTAATAATTTTTACGTGCGAATAATTTCTGACATAATTACTATAAATTTACGGTATAGAAACACATCGTGATTGTGTCCGAAAGAACCTCGCTCGTTATGATAGACATGTGAAGTCTGTCAACCAGCACTTCGCCAGCGTGGTGGACTATGGCTTGGTGTGTTTTGTACCGAAGGGAAGCCCGTGCTTAGTAGTGTGACATTAACAAGGGCTGAATACACCTACTATTGAAATCATTTAATGTATCGAGATCACGAATTAATCAGGACAATAATGGGTCCACATCACTGTGTGAAAGGGAAAACTAACAAGAACATTTGTTTTTGAGGATATAATGAGGTCTTGCATTGCGACATCTACTAATTCGTTCGGAACTTAGTTAACATAAAAAAGTAAGGCTGGATATGTATCGATGAATATTTCAACATAGTAGAAAGTCGATGTTTTTCATCAAATTAATGTTTTAGTCATTTAAATCACATGCATATTCACGTCCCGTAAACGAAAATCAAAGGTGGACGTTGGTATCATTGCATGCGATCCCCGCGTGTTCACAGTTCAACACAGGCTCAGTGACCTTCCTTATTGCGATGGTACAACAGATATCATTTTATACTTATTTATATTATAATGTTTTTTGTGCCTGTATCAAGTATCAATCTGAGTGTCAAAAATAAAGTTTAATAAGATTTAAATAAATAAATATAGTTCAATTTTATTAGCTTTAGCATATTCAATGATTTTTTTTACTTTTAGGACCAATATTTTGCTAATTTAACCAAAGAAGCTGGTATAACGAGGGTTCCACCAGTACTTTCTGAGATAAGAGACTTCAATGCTCAAAATCGTTTAGACGATTGGCTTCACTACAGGGAATATGATTTTGAAATAGTTGATCCATACAATTACAAACGATCCTATGCTGGGAGTCCACCGGAGAAATGTCCCGTTGAAGGTCAAGATGAAGAAATATGAATAAATCAAAACATAATAATATTATAAACACCAAGTACTTACTTATAATTTATTTGATGTACAGATGTGTAGTTTACTAGCTTTTGTGCGTGGGTCCGCCCACTTAGCATTTTTATAAGTAGCTTAATTATTAATCGTACGCCCTAAGTATTATGTCTAATATGGAAATAACGCAGTTGTTGTAAAAATTCCAATGACTTAGGATAAAGTAGGTCTTATTCATAATTATAAACTCAGTGATTTTTAAACTTTTTAAATATACCTCATGTACTTATTGATATACTGATATTCATAGCATATGTTTTTACTTCTATATTAAATAAAAGGTATATATGGAAATTTATTAAATATTTAAAGGTACTAGATTTATTCAACTTTAATGGTACTAGTTCTATTCTCATCAAATTTATTCAAGTGTTCATTGTGACCATAGATTATACATAATACAACCTTTGTTATGATTAAATCCTCATAAAAACTCCAACAGCAGGTATCTAATTTATAATATAGAGGTTGATTAAACAGAAATGGTTTTCTTGTGATTTTAAAATACACTAAATAGTATTATAATTAGATACATACATAATAATCGATGTACAAACTCAACATTCCTTTACTTTATACGAATTTAGAGTCAAAACAGAATTTTATGATTAAATAAATTGTCTAGCAGGACTAGCAACACTCTCTTTATCTGTTATCTATGAGAACCTTCCCATTTTAAATAATTTCTTTTCCAAGACTGTGTTAACTAATTAAGTAATAGTTACCATATTTTTATAATACATAGATATGTAATATTTGTATCCACTAAATAAAAATATCAAGTAGTAAGTAAGGGGATAAGATTTTATGCCGGTAGGGCGCGCTGCTTTTTAAGGCGTACCAGTACTCGTTCAAATACTTACATGATAAGTCTTGTTACTGTTGATAGCTTCGAAGCAGAGTATAAGAAACATGGAATTAAATAAAGTTTTAAGATTTTTTTAAATTCAAATTTAATATAAGTAAATTATTTTTACAATCACGAGCCAGGTCAAGTATCGGTACGTCCTAAACACTAGCGCAGCCAGTGGCAAAAAAGGGAACTATTTTCTGGGTTTATTCTTGTGTACAGAAAAGTATGTACCTATGACTTTGTAATGTCTCAAATACGTAAGTTTGACAAAAGATGGCAGCTCTGAAGATACTTGTTGGTAAATCAAAATATATAGTTCTAATTAAAATATACAACTTTATCATTTAGTGAATTAAATTACCAACTGTTATTTAAAAATGAAGCTTGAAGAAGACGTGTCACAAAATGTATATAGAGAAAAAAGAAAAAATATGTAGGTAAATGTTTTATTTTAATAAAGATTAAATTAATGTGCTACGATATATTGTATTTAACATTTGTACGAAGCATTTGTACCTATCCGCTGGGTGCGTAAGGCATGGTGGGGGAAACAAAAGTGATGTCAGCGCCCACTGCGGACCAAAACAGAACTACGAGTGGCTCTTTATTATTTATGACGATAAAAATAACACGTGTGTCAGTTAAATTAAATAAATAAAATAAAATGGGTCATCAGAGTTGTTGTGTAGTCGATTGCAAAAATACTAGTAGAAATAGTAATTGTAAATTTTATAAGTTTCCGGTTGCCAGACAATGAAGTGATGGTTTGCTTATTAGATATAAAATAATTAATAATTAGGAATTTAATTGTTTTTATGATCGAACAATCACCAATAGTCGTCGAACCAACGATAATTGATCAAAATTAATTAATCTGAGCGATAAAAATAAAGATATCTAGTAAAGGGGGCCAACTTAAGAGTGAACATTTGTTTAATTAATTATAAATAAATAAAAGACGTATAAACAATTTCTACATTCGAACATTAACGAACAAACGACGAACAAATAATTAAAAATAAAAAAAATCCGTAAATCTAAAAAAGTTGGGCCAACCTAATTCACTTATTGAGACTTGTTTTAGTTGTTGTATTTATTTTACTTACTGTTTTCAGCTAACCCACGGAAAAAAATTAATTTAATGTACACTCTGTGTAATATATCACATTTAACATAGAAAAAAATTTTTTTCAAGTTTATTTTATTTTTTCAATAGCTATTTGGCATAAAATACATGTATATTTTCTCAAAAGAGCCACCGTGAGTTGTATCGTTAGATGGCGCTAGAGTCACGCACCCAGCGGATAACGCTGCATAGATAAAAATGATGTTACTAAGGTACCTACATTTCATTAATATTTATTATTTAATGAGAAAGAGCCTAATATTAGTTGGTAGGTAAATGCGTTAAAAATATTTTATAATCGTATAAAAATTATTCCACATTTATACATAGTACACAATAATTAATAAAATAGTAACTAACAAGTAGTTACTTATGAATAATGAATAGGTCATGAAATGAAATACTTTTTTAAATTATGATTTTTGTATATTATGTACTTATGACCGTAGACCCCACACCAAGCATTGTTCAAATTATAGTACAGTACTAAGGTTTTTTATTGTAGGTACTTGTTATTTATTATGAACCCGCATTCAAGATTTTACTTAAAATAAATCTGAGGAGGTAGACACAGTAATTAGTTCCGACGAATCGGTCGAGTGGTCATTTATTTTTATTTTTATTTATTTATCAGTCAGTCATCAGGATTTACCATGGTTAAATGATCTTTAGACCTTATGAGATACATCGTAGCAATGTATAAGGAAGTTATAGGTCCTATAAAGCCTATAGAAAAGTATGTACCATAATATACTCTTCTCCAAAGGGTTACTTGCAATTAGGTACTATCTCATCTATTTAAACGTCCCCAACTTCCTTCGAAAAGTTGCCACTTGCCAGTAATCGAGATAAAAATTCTAAATAATATACCTTTTTTTTCCAATTAAAACATATTATAATATTACAGGTGTATGTTTTTAATTACATTATTTATAATTTATTACAACGCGATATTGTATTATTTTAAAGAATACTATTTTAACCAACTAAATTACTCCGTTTTTTAATTTTCTGTTAGGGTTCTAACAAAATTTTCATTATCAATGACCTCGTAAGCATAATTTCTATATGTGTAAAGATTTTCCAGTTTTGCCATAAGATCTAGGTTGCGAATCTTGAACATAACTGGTGGCACTCTGTCTATGCCGGACTCCTTCGTCAACTCGGCATAATAATCGTCCTGTGAAATGGTGAAAACTTCGTTGTAAGATACATAAAATTTTAAATATGTTTACGATTACAACTTAAATATTTGTGTTAAATTATATATTTTTTATTCTTAAATGGTGTACTTACTTCTTTTTCTCCTAAGAAATGAATATCGGATAAGGGTCGTCCCTTCGATTTTATTACATCTACATGCTTCTGCCAATCTTTCATCATTTCTTCTTTTGAGGGTAGTGTAAAATTGCCTTTTATCAACGCTGTGGCATAACGTGACTGAAATATTTTTACAAAATATACCAATTAAAAGTTTGTAATGTTTTAATTAGTTCATTGAAAATTGAAAACATTGAAATTACTTATATTTATGTTATTTTAAGCATGCTCATATTGAAGTTGAAGTTAAAGTTTATTATTGTTTTATAATATTCAATGATAAGAATTAGGTGTCTGTATCTAGAAGTATATATAACTTCTTTTTTCTTTGGGCTATTTTTCAAAGTTACTCCTTACGTTACTTTTGGCCTTTGGGTTGCTATGTGCTATATGCTCTTATAAGCAATGACTCATTATTTTGCTCCAAACTTACAAAAGTAGAGCTGTGAAATAAACATATTTTAAACTTTACCTGGGCGTCTAAAGCAACTACCAAACAAGCGCGTACAGTGAGCCCCATTAACATCATTGTCGGCTGGTGTATGTTTACCATGTATTTATATAATGGCGTCACACTCCGTGGAGCAACGTTTAATTCACTACTTTCATCCAAAAACGGATAATCAAATTCGTATCCTGAAAAAAAGCAAGTTTCAATTCATTCTAAACTTATATGCTTAATCTTACCGTATATTATATTATATATAAGAAATAGGTATTCTTAATTCAAGAGATAAATACAAAATATTATCTTACTACTTTATAAATAATAAGTATCTATACATATAATTTAACAGTTATTTAGTGAAATGTAGGAAATCTTACCTACATTATTTTTTTTAAATAACTGTAATGTTACAGTCATTTGCAGTGTAAACAATAAAGACCCTAAAAGTTTATTAAGTTTTAGTCTGTTTGTTTGTTTGTACGTCGATTATGTGTATACGCAATAAGTACTGAACCTGAATTAGTGATAACTTATCACTCGGTTGATAATTTATTCTCCTTTAAAGTTTCTCGACGAAGCAATGAAATCATCAATTCAGTTAAGTAGGTACTTTGGGGTTCTTCAAGACGATCTTAGATCATGTACATTAAACAGACAAACAGATATTCTAAAAATTGAGAATATGGAAGGTTCTATTTTCAGTCTTATCTTAGTTTCATTCATCCTCGAAATAAACTCAAACATAAAAAAAAACAGTCGAATTGAGAACCTCGTCCTCTTTGGAAGTCGGTTGAAAATTATCCAATAATAAATAGGTATTCACCAACCTGTACAGTAAATCACATCATCGATATCTTCATAGCTTCCGTCAACAAATCTAACACCATGTTCTGTGAACTCCTTCACGTCAGGTTTCTTTATATAATTGCTTGGGAAGGGCGTTTTAAAGTTAATCTTACTGTGATAACTATGGACTAAGGTCTTTGTAAGATGTAACAAATCAATACTAATGTCCATACCAGAGGGACCAACACCGATTATAAGGACTCTACGTTCTGTGTAGGGATCCGGTTCCCTATAATCGTGACTATGGATGATTGTACCTGAAATTGCATTGAGCCTTGTTAGTTCAAAACTATACTCTTTAAATCTATCTATCTAATATAGTATTATGTAATCTATGCTATTATAAAAAAAAAATTAAACCGACTTCAAAAAATCTGCACTAAAAAGAGAAAAATCTAAACTAAAAAGTAAAAAAAAAATAATACTTTTAAGAACTTTGTTAATTTTGGAGTCGGTGCCAGCCAAAGCAAAATAACCCTAAGTAAATAGATACATATTCGATTAATCTATCAATTTGTAAACATAATCAAAATACCTGGCTGGCACCGACTCCAAAATTAACAAAGTTCTTAAAAGTATTATTTTTTTTTTACTTTTTAGTTTAGATTTTTCTCTTTTTAGTGCAGATTTTTTGAAGTCGGTTTAATTTTTTTTTTAAAAATAACTTATTTTTCCATTTTTAGTGTGCCTTTTATTTAGCTGATTTAATTATAGCGACTTACTATATGTCACTAATTTAAAATCTGTTTAAGCTTTATATTAAACAACGAGCATACCTATTAACGTATGTAACGTAATAGTAATTAATTATCGGGTCTACCGAAAGGGGGGGGGGGGTGTTGGTGTCCAAAGAGTACTCTATCTACGACTACTGTAGCTGTAACTAAACTACGAGCTCATCTTTATGTTTACATTCCCCATACGAAATAGTTTAAATAAACCACGTCCATTATTCCACCTAACTCCTAGAGGTTAATGAGATTTACCTTCTATTATCATATTAACGTAATAGCCTGGAAGAACACAACTATCAGTCTATATGTATGTATAATTTTAAAGGAATTTCCTTTCAACTCCTAGCCGTTGAGGAGTTGTACCTTCCATCATCAGCTTATCCACATGAGATGGTAATTATCAGATGCAAATCCTTAAAAGACTTTAGAAAATATATGAAAAATGTACTAAGTGCCTATAAAATTTAAGAGTTGCCATCGATTTCCCTAGGATCCCATTATCAGATCCTAACTTGGTGACAATGGGAACATCTTGGAAGTATACCCTACCAAACAAAAAATACATTTTTGAAATCGGCCCACAATTGACGCATAAATCGGTGAACACAGATAAACAATAACATTTGAAGAATTCTACCTTCCATCATCAGCTCATCACATGAGATTACGACTTTCAGACGCAAATGCTTGAACAGCTTTAGAAAATATATAAAAAACATAATAGGTGCCTATAAATTTTGAAAGTTGCCCTGGATTTCCCTGGGATCCCATCATCAGATCCTGATTTTGTGATAATGGGACCCCCTCAGAACTATACCCTATCGAACAAAAGAAAAATTTTTGAAATCGGCCCACAGTTGGCGGAGAAATCGGTGAACATACATAAAAAAAAAAAAAAATACATACATCGGAACATATAACCTCCTCCTTTTTGGAAGTCGGTTAATAATTATAAATAGATATTATATAATATCATTTCTATTCATGTATGTTTGTTTTTATGAACAAACTAAAATCTGCTATTTTCATTTGCCAATTATCATACGGTAAAGCAGAAAGTCGGAAGGAAACCTGTATGTCTAAGAAAACTTAGTAAGTTTTGTAAAAGATATCTGAAGTCCGGCAACCTGCACTTGGCCAATATGGCCAGATCCGCCTCAAATATAGTGCCCAGTAGTGACCAGTTACGACGATTTAATACCTACTCTAATTACGTATTTACTGTGAGAGTAATGCTAGTATAAATAAATAAATAATATAAATAAAATTTTTATTTTCTACTTCCTTTTATTATTTACAAAAATTAAAAAAAATGATATTACTAAAACAAAGTTTAAGCACCTGCTAGTATAGGTATACTATAAATAGGTATAAAATTAATCTATAGGTCACATTATCACATTGTCAACTTTTCATTTGATAAATCCGTTTATATAATGCCTTTAGCATATCTTGTAGTTACCTATAATAAGATAAAAAGAGAATGACTTATTTCAATTGCCATAATATTGTTTTATCTATATCTAATCAGATACGAGTGCAATAAAGTAAACTTTTAAATAGGTAGTCAAAAATTGTAAAGTATTTCTATTAAACCAATTTGGCTTGGCAAATGCCAATGCCAACGTATATAACGTGCAAGGTATAGGTACGAAGTACTTTGTATTAGTTTAGTATAATTAGTTTACTATTAGGTATAAGCAAATTTTAACTTTTTATACCTTTAAACAGTTCTTCTCCTGGTATATTTGGCATATGTGGCTTACTGTGATGTCCATTACCGACTATGACGTAGTCAAACTCTTCTTCATATTCGTCACCACTTAATATATTTTTATATTTTACGGTCCACGCATTACCTTTTTTTGATACCAAAGTAACTTTATGTAGAAACTAAAAACATAATATTTGATGGCAGGTATATCAAAAAGCTTAACAAAGAATAAAGGTATACATATGACATATTATATCTTTGTTGATTCATAAATATTTGTATATTTCCAAAACATTTTAATTTAGTAAAAGTAGTCAGTATAAAATTCTAAAGATTAGCTTAAAATATCCATTTTTAATTGGATGTGGAGAAAAAATGATATAAATATAATTGGTACTATTATATATTATTGTTATTATGTTTAAGTTTTTAAATTATGCGTATATAAGATGAATTCATACTAACAACTAATACTAGTTTAGTATCTTAGAGTGTCTCTACTCTCTAGTAGAGTCCATCTCTATAATATATAGTTTTCAATCAACGTTCATCTTTTATTCTACTTATTTATAACTTCGCTTCGTTCGGGTTCATCTCTAAGTATGGGCTGTTAAGCCCGTGTGACCGCTGAGTTTAAACTTTAAAGCCAACTTGGTGGCTCGGAGAAACTAGCGACGCGACGTTTGCGCGCCGGCCGTGCATAGATATTAAAATTATACAAGCGTAGTGGAGTGTATACTGTACTTATTAGTACATCTTTGCAAAAAAAATTATCTCTCCAACATAATACAAAGTTTTCCACTTATTAATATAACGTCATATAAATATTAGATTTTACGTGTATCGAATCGTCATGAAGGGTTTTTTGTTTGTATTTTCTGTTAATTTCGGTAAATTTCGTACGGATGTAAATTATTTGCGCTATTCGCTATTGAATAAGTTTTTACACTCTATATATATTTTCTAAAAGTTTAAGTGAATAAGACTTTATAGACGAAAAAACAAACACGTGAGAGTTCTAATGTACAAAACCTAATAAAACGAATGTACACTATATTTTTGTTAATGAACAATGACAATCCATGGCCTTTTGTTTAATTATATGGATTTTTTGTTTAATTTTATGTATTGACTAATATCTACTATTTAGTATTTTGTAATATTTACCTTTATGTGTTGCTCCAAATCAAAATGTCTCGCATAATTCTTTATGTAACCATAGTAAAGTCTCCAGCTTGGGAAGCTGGGAAATTCGTCAGGTATTGGGAAGCCTTTGAGCTCCATTGTGGCTTTAGGCAGATTAGTTCTAATTAGTAAAAAAAATATTTAGTAACGATTAGAGAATAACCCCCTAATTTATTTTTTGTTTTATATCTAGTTCATATTATAGTAATTTTATTTATTACAGTCAATTTTATCTTTCTGTTGTAAACTAAACGAAAAACACGAATATCAAAAATATAAAAGTTTTATTTTCATCCAGATATTCTTAACACCCGCAGCCCCGCCATTATCTAAGCTAGCTGACTAGAAATGAAGTTTTAGGGAAGCTGTCGAATTATGTCGCTTAGTGTTTTGTGAGGATATTGGCTAAAATTTAAACACTTGCCCTGCTCATCAACTTGTATGATCGATATACTTGTATATTTCTTTATACGTATACCTACTAAGTACGACCCGCTGAGGTGCTCGGAAGAAGGGTTTAAATTTTAATATTTTAGTCGTGATAATATAATCTTGTATATTGTTATATCATTATCTTACCTTAAATGTTTATACATGCTAGTATGCACTGGCAAACCGTTTTCATCGACTCCCACTCTTGGGTCATATCGCCAAGTGCCGCCTACATATCGGGTAGATTCAAAAACTTTAAAATGTATGCCTTCTTCTTTTAAGTACCTAGCTGATGTGAGACCGGCGATCCCAGCACCAATTATACATACTCGAGGATTTTTATTTCGTACCTGTGAACAGAAAGTCATATTTAATATTAGCCTCATCTCTAATATATTAAAATCTCGTGTCACAGTGTTTGTTATCGAACTCCTCCGAAACGGCTTGACCGATTTTTATGATTTTTTTTGTGGACATTTGATAGATCTGAGAAAAGGTTGCAGGTTTTTTTTATTCCCCTATGTGAGAAGCGTGGCTCTCTTCAGATTTTTTTATTTTTAGATCAAATCTTATTTTTTTAATGATTTGGTATCAAAAAAATACTTATAGCCCTCACCCTTCCACCACCAATCCCTATATATATTTTAATATTGGTTAGAACGGCCACGGGAATTGCTAGTATAAATATATAAAATATTAATAGAAGGAAATCTAAAAAAAATATCATAGATTAGTAGTAGTTTTGCTTATCCGTGTTTTGTGCAACTTGCATTATATTACTATCAATAGAAAATTTACAATACATAATATAATGTAACCACTTGCTGTAATATAAAGGTAGAGGTAAGGAGTACTATCTTAAATGGGAAACAAGTTGAAAAAGTATTCATCTGTAAAGGCTGATTTACACGTATTAAGTGATTAACTAAATTTTAACTTAATTTTAAGTGATTAAGTGCGTGTAAACAGACAATTTAGTAGCAAGTCGCAAGTTAAAATTTAGTTAACTACTTAATCACTTAATACGTGTAAATCAGCCTTAAGCGGCAAAATTAATAAAAGTTTTACTTATAAATTCTAACCTACCAGAATGGCGCTAGCGTATAAGTGTACCGAGTTGAAAAAAATATATTTTATTTAATATCGATGTTTATATTTATTATGTTATAAATATTTTGAAAAGTGCGACATAACAAAGCGAAAGTTTTTAAGTATTGTTTTTTTTCTGTGATGTAGGAATTAACTTAAATAGGTATAATTTTGTATTATGTAATATTTTGTGTATTATAATTTATAATATTCATCAAAAAAAGTTAATTTAAATGTTGTGAGTATGGTCACCCAGGTTGATTGTATGTCTATGTTAACTCAATGTTTATAACTCTATAATATATAGTCTATGGTATTTTGGAGAGTTCAGTAATTTTGAAGAATAAAAGATGGACGCTACATAATTAATAACAAATATCTTTTATTTCATTAATAAACATACAACATTAAACAAACTCTGTAAATGCACGTCAGGTATCTACCAATCCGGATCTATTATAATCGGCAACTTCACGTCGTTAGTCGCCATACGTCAACTGTCAAGTTGGTAAATAATAAATATTGTATAACCTATACGCAATACGCATAAACATTTTTATACATATAAAAATATAATTTACAACTACAACAAAGAATTGAATTAAATAAATTATTGAACACTAGAAAGTGGAAATTGCCATATTTGTTCTCAATGACAAACATTAACTAATAAACCAATTGTGAAGTTGTAGGTATTTGACGATAGTAATAAATGATAAATAATAAATACTATCTTATTTACTCACCATTTCCTTTCGATAAGTTCAATATGAGCAAGTTCTTTACACTAGTAAGTATAAGTGTCAAAAGGATTATTATGTTAAATTTTTAACATTAATTTTTCGCGGACGAAAACAAGAATTTCATGTAAAAGCTAGCAGCACACTAACATGAAGTCATTTTGCAAAAGTATAGCTATGCGGCATTGATAGTATTATCTTATTAAATGTAAATATTTACGATGCTAGTGCTTTGTGAATATATTATGACGGTCATGGACGTATTACAGATTATCGTAATCATATACATAATACATAATGTGTCTAATTGTGTAATTAAATCTATAACCTAGAGTTATTTAAATCAAACAGTAACAAATAAATAATAAAACTATTCATCTTTATGAATAAGTGACTAAGCCGGGATTTTAAAAATAGAGAAGCACGATTTAATCGATTTAACGGGAAATTCTGGTTTACACTTCCATTTTATCTTCTTTGTATTTTTATAATACAACTAGCTTATTACTTTTGAGTGAAACCTTAATTCCTATTGTAAAATAAAAGTATTCTAAGTTACTCCTTATAACATTATCTGCAAGTGTAATTGCCGAAAATTTTGTCCAGCCGTTACAGAGATTAGCAGAAACAAACATATAGATTATAGACAGACGAAATTGTTAAAAATTGTGTTTTTCTTATAAGTAGGTAGGTATTATATTTATTTTTGGTCCCCGACTATTATAAGTTATAAAAAAAATTATAAAATAAAAACAGCCAGATACTTTGGTGCCATTTTTGTATTTCTTGAAAACATTTACAAACTTTGTGTCTATAACGGCCATATAATGCCTATGAAATCTCTTAAATCTTAGTCATTTCCGTAACCAAATCCGCAAAAAATGTCGAAAAGTTACTTTTATTTCAAAGACATAGTTTTTTTTTTGGGACATTATTACAACAGCGCCTCTAGTTACGTGGAAAGCTACGAGGCTTGAGTTATGGATACCAGATAGTTGTAGTATATACCACACATATATAAATAAAGACATACACATATTATAAATATAAACACTGGAGTACAAACATTCGTACTCAACAAATGAATGCCCCCAGCGGGACTCGAACACGCGACCGCTTGCGTAGACAGACGTGTCGTTTAATCATTATTACTTATTTAAAATAATGAAATGTCTTAACATTCCAAACTACTACTCAGCTTATCTAGTTGGTATAATTTTTTATACCATATCGGTCAAGGTTTTTTTATCAAAATGTGAACTCAGTTTAGTAAGCGACTTAGGTATTGTTTGTTCAGTATCACGAATTAAAAATAGCTGCAATACGAGTAAACTTAAATTACCCTTATTATAAGTAGTTATCATTTGATTTAACTTATTAAAACTAATTCTAAATACGCACCTTTACGATATCTAATGCTAATATTAAACTCACTGTAACACTCAAAGTACAAAAAACGTTTCGAAGAATCATTTTTCAATAATTAATTTATAAAAATGTTCAATTAATTACAGTTCTTGCTCGAAAACAGATAATACTGAGTTACTTGAGGTTATGTCAATTATTATATAGTCGACTTTATCGTAATGAACACACTGGGAAATTGCTTTCCAACATTTATTATACTACAATAACAGTGACTTACTCTAAAATAATCTATGACCTTACGAATACTGCGTAATTTGAGAAGATGTGACCGGTATGTAACAATACTAACCAATATACCTACTTTAAAGATAAACAGTACTAGTTAGTAGTTACACTATCTCTACATAGTATAAAATGAAGTCGCTTGAGCTTCCCGCTGTCTGTACCTACTCTTAAATGTTTTAAACTACGGCAACGGATTTTAATGTGGTATTCATTAATAGACAGAGTGATTCAAGAGGAAGGTTGCGTTCAAAGAAGAAAAAGAAGCAAAAAGCCGAGAATTTAAAAGATTTGGAAGGTGATGTTGTAAAAAAGATATTTTTTTGCGCTTACATTGCACCGATTTTTTCATCTCTGAGAAATATTATACCTTCTATTCGTATACAGGGAGTGAATTATTATTTATGTAATATAATATATAAACATGAATAAGTTATCTTAAATCGTTTCGTATGCATACCTTTTTTTCTAAATAAATATAAAATATTTAGCTTATTTAGTTACGCTTCAACTCGGCCATCCAGGCGAAAATTAGATTCACAAGGGGCACTCGCCACTGACAACTGTATTATATTCTAAATTGACCATGAAAAAGCATTTTTATCGAGTCCGCCCCAAATCACAGAGTACAGAAAACACATGAAATAAATGATATTCATTTTTTATAACTTTATAAATACTGCAATACATACAAACGTATCTAAGTACATAGTAAGTATATAATCTAAGATAGTAGTATTCCTACACTTGCTAACTTAATTTATGAAAAATGTCGACTTAGTTTTAGGGTGTTTGTTATCGAACTCCTTCGAAATGGTTTGAACAATTTGTATGATTTTTTTGTGTATACATATTTGGTAGGTCTGGAATAGGTCAGAGGCTATTTTTATCCCTGTAGGTGATAAGAGTGGCCCTCTCCATATTTTTTTTGATTTCTACCATCAATCGCTTTTTTAATAGTTCTTAGAACGCGGGCGGAGCCGCGGGAATTGCTAGTACATATATAATCAAGAAATGACTAATCTTAGCAGGACACTTACATGAAATAAATGTATTAATAATAATATTTTCATTCTGTTTATAGAAAATAATAAAGGTATAAGTATAAAAATTCTTTCAAACATTAAAACAGATTAATATAACTTTTTTTCATACACTACATCTAACCCTCATGTAGATTAGCAAGATGAACTTAAAGGGTCCTGTGAATCACCGCCCATTCATTCACGTGGATTTCGACTTGCTCTATGTTTAGTACTTGCAAAATTTTTACTGAGGAAACACTAGCGGCTTATCCTTGCTGCTAATTCTTTTTCTAAATCAGTTAATTTAGTTACTCCTACATATCCTGAAATTACTCACCAGAAAGTACTGACAGACGGAAAAACAAATAAAATTTTGAAAATTTTATTTTTCTTATAAGTACCGTATACCTATAGTTAAAGGTGAAAACAGGTTCTACTTTCAAATGTTATAAATAATAATATTATGAAAACAAATTTTCACACAATTAAAATAAGAGTCATGTTTGTCTATAGACTAGTGTCTGCATAGGTAATAAGTAATTACAGATTATGCAATATACTTCTATTTCCTTCATGTGAGGCAAAAAGCCAAATCACTCAGATATGTAATCACTCATAATAATATAAGAAGAACCAACCTTAGTTAATAATTGAAAAGAAGTTAAAATAATATATCGAGTTTTGAATTTACGAGTAACGTGTGGGCCAAAATAACGTTGACAAGTGATTTTTCAAATAATTTTATTAACTTTAAACTTAAATAAAATTATACTATAAATTATAAAAATACAACTTATTTTTTACAAGGATCCCTATTTGTTTTCAAAATAACCTCCTTTAGCGCGAATACATAGAGTCAAACGCTTGGTAAAATTCTCCACAATATTCCGCACTTCCTCAACAGATATTTTGTCCCACTCCCGTGTAAGAGTAGCCTTCAGGTCATCAAGAGTTTTATGAGGCGTAGAACAGGTCCTTGCCTCTAAGATTGACCATAAACTGTAATCCATTGGATTCAGATCAGGCGAGTGGGGTGGCTATTCTTTTGAGCTGGTGAAATCAGGGAAATTGCTTTTGCACCACTGTTGAACACTTAAAGCCCTGTAAGCTGGAGCAGATTCTTGTTGAAATATCCATGGATGGTTACCAAAGTGCTGTTGACTCCAAGGAAGAACCACAGATTCAAGGAAGTCTCGTCGGTAATTTTCTTGGTCAATTTTTATACCATTTTCTACAAAAACGAGAGAAGTATTGCCAGTGGCGCAAATTGCACCCCAAACCATAATTAATTTTGCATTTTGGCGACGTGGATTGACTGCAGCAGCTCCAGGACGAATGGAAGACCAGATCCTGTCATTTTGGTGATTATGGGTTTGTCCTATCGAAAACAATTTTTCGTCGGAGAATGCGATATTTTTCAAATTCGAAACAGCGGAGCGTTGTTTAAGCAAACGACATCTCTCAAGACGAACTTTTTTATCTTTCTCTGTAATCAATTGCGCTTTTCTGAGTTTGTATGGTATTCATTGGATATCTCATACTTCACTATACGCTACACGGTGGAGTGACTTATCCCCAAGTCTCGCGACAATTTTCTCACCTTGGTATGTGGATTTCGGACTAATCTTTGTTTGATAATGTGTTGGTTCCTAGCAGTTCGAACAGTCCGCTTACGTCCTCTCCCAGAACGGTCTCCGATGTTGCCGAGCTGAACATAGCGTTTAATTGCATCAGCATGAAGAAACTAGCTGACGACTAACATCAAGAATGTTTACTTTTTCACACTACCGTTTTCCACGCTCATACAATGAACTCTGACTGAAATATACTTCTTTTAAAACTTTTTAGCCAACAAACGATATTAAAATGGCGCCAAACAATGAAGAAAGAATAAACAAAAACAAAAGAGAACACAAAGCATTCCATTTTCGAATTATGACTTTTTTAATTTTGTCAACGTTATTTTGGACCACGGTGTACTACTATTTACTAACTAACGTCAATTATTCTGAATCTCCTCTTAGAATGGGTATTCCGCAGGCATCTGTACTGGCCCTACTGGGTCCATTTTTGTTTTTAGTTTATATTAATGATCTCCCGTTTTATGCCGACAAGTTGTGTGATAATATTGTAATCTATGCGGTTGATACCACCTTAATTTTTAAATTTAATAGAAAGTCAAATAATTACGACGAAGTAAATAGTACCTACATTATCGCAAATACTTCAATGGTTTAACATTAATAATCTGGTTTTAAATGCCAAGAAAACAAAATATGTATATAATATGCAGTTTTCATTATTTTTTTCTTAATAACAAATCACTAAATACTGTAGACTCCACGGTTTTCTTGGGTTTGACATTAGATTCATGTCTGCAATGAGGCCCCCATCTCTCGTCTCTTGCGAGTAGACTAAGCTCCGCTGTTTTCGCTGTTAGAAAAGTCAGGCAGCTTACAGACGTCGATTACTTTAGCTACTTCTTTACTTTAGCTACTTTCATAGCATTTATAAGCGCTCCGGATACTCTCCGCGAACTTTTTAAAGAAATAGTTATACTTACGGTTGCTTCGAATATATTTATTGTAACATTATATTTGTTCGACAAAACATTAACTGCTACTTAAGACACAGCTATCGCTGTGTCAACATGGAATAAATAGAAGAAATAAGTATAAACCGGTAACACCTAGCTTTCGCCATCAAAAAGTTAATATATATCGTGTATGGGGCAAGGTGTGCATGTATAATAAAATTTCGCAGTCCATATTTAGCTCGCCCTTGAAGAAATTGAAATCTAAAATTAAAAATACATTATTACATAAGGCTTATTACACCATCACGGAATTCTTAGAAGATGTGTGATGTGTGCACATGTGTGAGGGAATAATGTAGTCGAGTCTCACGTAGGATAAATAGATTAACATTGTATTGCAAATTGTCATCAATAGTTTTTTTTAAAAAAGCAACTTGTTGACGCTCGTATGTAGTGCGCTGTTGTGGAGCAGGTTCGCTGGCGGGATGTTGACCGAAAAGAGTTCGGTGGTAGCAGAAGGAGTAAATAATAACACTGAATTTTAGAGCTTTTCTTCTATTTATTTCCTTGATGTTTCTTCTTACACCGCTGGATTCGGAATGAATGTCTACAGAAAATGCTCCCCTTTTATAGGCAGC
The DNA here is from genome assembly GCA_951802675.2 of Boloria euphrosyne. Lineage (NCBI taxonomy): Eukaryota > Metazoa > Arthropoda > Insecta > Lepidoptera > Nymphalidae > Boloria > Boloria euphrosyne. The sequence continues at coordinate 5,337,044 of OX637888.1, forward strand.
ACTAATGTCATTTTACAATTTTTTCTTCTAAAATATATTTAAATATAGAAAATACTTATTTTTATTTTTTACTTTAAAACCAGTCCTAAATATATTTAAATATAGAACGTACTTATTTTACTTTTAACATTAAAACCAGTATTAAATAGAAACTTAAATACTAAATGACGTATCGTCGCTAACATTCTCCCCCACGGTGCGCAGCACTGCATCCTCTGGAGGCGACGATGGTGCAGGTACCAGCACGACGATCCGTCGAGTTGGGCGGCGAAGTAATCCTCCCGATGTTCGCACGTCCAGAACTCTCGTTCTTCCATCTGGCCCAGGGTATGTCTTGACAACTTCTCCGCGTGGCCATGAATTTCGTGGCATTGTAGCGTCCACTATAAGCACGATATCGCCTTCTTTTGGGTCTTTGGTTTCTTTGCCCTCAATTTTCCTTGGCATTAAGAGTGGTAGGTACTCTTTGATCCACCTTTTCCAGAAGTGATCTGCAAGTCTTTGAGTGGCTCTCCAATTTGCCTTCCTTATTAGGTCTTTGTCGTCGAATTCTCCTGGTGCCATTGCTCCGCATGATCTCCCCAGTAGGAAATGGTTCGGTGTCAGACTCTCTTCGTCTTCTGGGTCCATACTGACCGGGGTGAGGGGTCTACAATTGACGATGTGCTCAACCTCAGTCATTAAGGTATGGAGCACTTCTTCGGGCGGGCTTCTTTCGTTGAGAACCGTTGCCAATGCTGACTTGACTGTTCGCACAAGTCTCTCCCAGGCGCCTCCCATGTTCGGAGTTCCTGGGGGAATAAACTTCCACTTGATGCCCTTCTCTTGTGCAGCCTCTACCAGCTCTTTTTTTGCACCAACGAAATTGGTCCCGTTGTCGCTAAATATAGTTTTTGGAGTTCCTCTTCTGGCTGCCATTCGTCGAAGTGCCATAATCATCGAGCTAGTGCTAAGAGAGGGCACTAACTCTAGATGTATAGCTCTGGTAGTGAGACAGGTAAATAATGCCCCCCAGCGCTTCTCAGTTCTTCTCCCGATAGTGACTTGCATCGGCCCGAAGTAGTCTACGGCCGTGCAAGAGAACGGGAACTGATGATGCTGTAATCTCTCGCTCGGAAGGTCTCCCGTCGGGGGTATTTCTGGTAAGCTCTTCTTTATCTTGCACCATTGACAACTGTGTGCGATTGCCTTTAGAGTCGCTCTCAAACCCAGGATCCAATACTTTTGTCGAATCTCGTTCATTACTGTAGCTGTGTTTCCGTGAAGGAACTTCTTGTGATAATGTTGTATAATAAGACGCGTTATCCTCTGTTTTCCATCTAAGATGATGGGATTCATCTTCCTTTTGTTATGGTCGTGGAACTTCATCGTCCTGCTTCTTAGTTTGATAATTCCGTTGTCTCCTATATATACGTCGATCTTTTTGAGCCGACTTGCGCTTTCTAAGGGTTTTTCTGTCTTCAAATTCTTTATGTCTGACATGAAACTATCGTTCTGGCTCATCTTCATCAATATCTCTTCAGCCTTCTTTAAGTGTTCTTCTTCAAGGGGTAAGTACTGCCGTTTGTTTTTGTTCCTGTTGGCTGATGGAATCGAGGCTCTTATGTCTTTCTCCTGGGTCTTTCTTTATGGTTTCCAGCACTCGTCCTTTTGACGTATAGCGGTGGTGGTTGCTTTGCGAGCCTTCAGTAAATGGTGTGCGAAGGCGACCACTCTGGCTGTGGTGCGTAGTAGTCTCTCCCAGCTTGAGAACCTCTCTGGATCCAGAAGGACCTCTTCTGCAGGTTTTATCGCCATCACCTTTTGCTTGCTCTTTTCTTCTGGCATGATACCCTCTGATTTGAAGTCGTGAAAGGGCCACTCTTCTTCTGAGCGACGGAGAAATGATGGACCTTTGAACCACCGAGCGTTGTGGTCGAATTCGATTGGAGTTCCCCTCGTGGCGTCGTCTGCTGGATTTTCTTTCGTCGGTACCCATCTCCAGTCTTCTGGATTGGTCTTCTCTTCGATTTCTGCAAGTCGATTCGCCACAAAAGTCTTGAACTTCCTTGGTTCCGCCTTTATCCACTGCAGTACTGTGCTAGAGTCGGTCCAGTAGATCTTCTTTGATATTTCGAGCTCCGATTCTTCTTCCACCGTAGCAGCTAATCTACTGCCAAGCAAGGCCGCTTGTAGTTCCAACCTCGGAATTGATACTGGTTTCGTTGGCGTTACTCTTGCTTTGCCGGCGATCATGGAGATATGAACCTTTCCTCCGGGCTCGACTGTCCTCCAGTAGACTATCGCTGCGTAGGCTTCTTCACTTGCGTCGGTAAATGTGTGCAGCTGTCCTTTTCTGCTGTAGTGTGAGATGCACCTTGGAATCTTTAATTTTGCCAACGCCGACACTTCTTCTAAGTAGTTCATCCAGGCTTCTTTTTGTGGTTCGTTAATAACTTCGTCCCAGTCTATTTTTGTTCGCCAAATGTTTTGAATTAACTTCTTTCCTTGGATCAAGACTGGTGTTGCAAAACCCATGGGGTCAAAAGTAGACATCACCGCACTCGTGACTTCTCTCTTAGTTGGAGTTCTTCTACCATCTTGCAAGTCTTTTGACGTGTTGCGCAGTCCAACATTGAAAGCTAGTGTGTCTTCTTTTACCAGCCATCTTAGACCCAGAATCTTTTCTTCCTTCGTCAGTTGCAGGGAATCTTCTTTATTGGTGTTTTCTATTTCTGATAGTACCTCAGGAACGTTGCTGGCCCAACCCTTCAGATGAAAGTTTGCTCTTGCATGAATATCTTTGACTTCTTTTGATATCTTCTTTGCTTCGGCTGTAGATGCGAAGCTCTGTAGATAGTCGTCCATGTAATGGTTTCTGTTTATTGCTTTCACTGCTTCGGGATGAGTCTTCTTGAATTCTTCTGCGTTCTTGTTCATTACGTATATCGCTGTTGCTGGTGATGACGATGCCCCAAAGATGATTGACGACATTCTATACTCTTCAGGCTTGCCTGTTCTTCGACTTCCGCGCCAAAGGAACCTGAGGCTGTCTCGGTCATCTTCTCTGACCTTGACTCGAAGAAACATATCCTGGATGTCAGCCATGACAGCCACAGGTCTTTCCCTGAAGCGTAGTAGCACGCCAAATAGTGATTGCAATAGATCAGGGCCTGAGAGCAAGGCGTCGTTGAGGCTCTTCCCTTCAAACTTGGCAGCTGCGTCGAACACTATTCTCAGCTTCTTCTTAATTGGATGCACAACGGCGAAGTGTGGTAAGTAGAATGTTCTTCCTTTGTTTGAAGTTTCCGGAGCTTTCTCTGCATATCCCTTTTCGATTAGACTCTGGATCTGCTTTTCGTAGTGTTCTTTAGCCTCTTGGTCTTTATCCAATTTCTTTTCGATGTTGGCTAGACGTCGGCTTGCCTGATTGTAGTTATTGGGTAGGGTTTCGTCTTCTTTCTTCCACAGGAGTCCTGTTTCGTATTGATCGTTTGGTAATTTCCTTGTAGTTTTCTCGAGGATTTCTAGTGCTCTTCTATCGCTGTCATTGGTTGGTGACCGGTTTTGAATTCCAAGAGCTTCCAACTGAAAGTGTTCACGGACGATTTCTTCTACGCTTTCCATGTCAGTGGTTGATCTGCCATAGTGAGTAAAGTTTACTAAGGCAGTTGCCCCTGTTTCACATCCGTGTAACACCCACCCTAGGCTGGTGAGTGAGGCTACAGGGTCGGATGGCTTGCCCTTCTTCAGTCTTCTTGTTACTATTAATCCCCAGTTGTCTTGGCCTATCAGGAGCTTGGGACTTTCGGTGACGTAGAGGAGTTGATTTTCAATTGCCCTTAGATGCTGACAATTCTGCACAGTGTCCTTATTTATGCATTGTTCTGACAGCTTTAGGTCGTCAATGGTTCTTGCAATTATGGTTCTTTTTTCTCTTCTATGAGCCCCTTTTATCTTGAACTCGATCTTCTGTGACTTATCTTTTCTTATCACCTTCCCGCCGACTGTTTCGATTGTGAGTTTTTCTTGCTTCCCTTCAACTCCGATCTTCTCGGCAACTGATGAGTCTAAGAGTGTAACTGTTGACCCTTCATCCAACAATGCTAGTACGCGAACTTGGCCTTTGGGACCATAAAGGTCCACTGGGATGATCTTCAAGTATGCCTTCTCTTCTCCTTTTGCGTTATGAATTAAGTCGACCTTTTCTTCTGAGGCGCTCTTCGGGTCTTCTTTGTTCGCTTCCTTTTCTACTGGTACTGGCGGCTTGTCGGAATGCAAGATGGTATGGTGCCATCTCTTACACCGCTTGCAGACTTGAGCTTTACAGTTAATTCTTGCGTGCCTGAATCGGAGACACTTGAAGCATATCTTTGCCTTCTTGGTCATATCCCATTTTTCATTTATGTTAGCTTCTTTAAACTTCTTGCATTCTATTGCGAAATGTTCTTCTTCACAGAACGGACATGACTTCTTGTGTTGTTCTTGTGACGCTTCTTGCACCGAATGTATGGGTCTTCTTATTACCCTTCTTGGCTCCGAAGACAATTCAGGTGGAGCAAAGTCTCCACACATGTCAGCTTCTGTTTCTAGGAATGCTTCGACGAGTAGTAGTTCTTGAATTTCTTCATCTCTTCTGCTTCTGTGGTAAGCGAACCAACGAAATTTCATTGATGTTGGCATCTTGTCGATTATTATTCTCAGTGTTTCAGGAGAACTGAGGTACTGTGGTTTCTTCAAGGCTTTGATTGTCTCGACGGCGTTCTTTACTTTGCTTGCAAATACGCAAATGTCGCTTGGGTTCTCGCCAACTTTTGGCAGATTCTTCATTTTTTCTAGTTCTGCTAATGCCAACGCTCCAGGTCTTCCAAATCTTGCTTCCAGTCCCTTAATTACTTCGCGTGGGTCTTCAGCTGTGAAGAGCAGGCTTTGGACGGCTTCTCTAGCTTTTCCTTGAATTGCTATTCTAAGGCGAGCTAGGTTTTGATTGTTGTTGAAGGAAGCGGCCATATCCTCATATGACCTCTTAAAGGCTAACCATTCTTCACAGGACCCGTTAAAGTTAGGGAGTTCGAGATGCTTTGACGAAACGTTGTCACGTGACTTCTCGGATAACTTAAGTATGACTGAAGCCAACTCCTGGATGTCGCTCTTCTTTTCTTTTGTCTCGATCGGTCCCCGATCCTTAGGCCTGTCCCTGGATTGTATGAACCACTGCTCAACTTCTTGAGTTTGTTCGTACAGCTCTTCTTCTTCTTCTGAGCCCGCGGTAAGAAACTCTAGTTCAGCTTGAGCGAATTTTGATCTTGCTTACGCTAGTTCTAATTCCCTTAGTGCTACTGTCATTCTTGCTTGCACTTCCGCTCTCTTCCTATGCGACGAGCGAACAGAATGTGTGTCTGAATCGCGGGTCGTCTTCTTAGGGTGAGGCCGCTGCAGACTCTCTTCTCTGAACGTTGGTATACTTCCATCGTTCAGACGCGTTTTCACTGCAACACTTCTTTCTTGAATCTGCGGCGATGAATGATTTTCTTCTTGGCGAGCGGGAATCGATGCTTCAGTGGCGCGGGTCGGGGGGGTGTTATAAATCACTTCCCCCTGTGTTGATTCCTCTCCAGCTGTGCTTTTAGGCTGAAGTACGGGTTGCTGGTGTCCATATACGCTGCTCGGCGGCGATCTTCTAGTAAGTGTCGATTGATTTGAAATCGACATGTTCGTAACCGTTGCGCTCGTGGATTCACTCGGCATATTCATACTCCAATCCGTCGTACCGGAACCCGTAGTATCCTTGGTTGCGTTATTTTCACTCGTAGTCTTCAACTGTACCGATCTTAATCTCGTGGTCATAGGCATCTTCCCAATTTTCTTAAACCCGATCCGGCTCGAAGGACCAATGTTGACGCTCGTATGTAGTGCGCTGTTGTGGAGCAGGTTCGCTGGCGGGATGTTGACCGGAAAGAGTTCGGTGGTAGCAGAAGGAGTAAATAATAACACTGAATTTTAGAGCTTTTCTTCTATTTATTTCCTTGATGTTTCTTCTTACACCGCTGGATTCGGAATGAATGTCTACAGAAAATGCTCCCCTTTTATAGGCAGCACTAATGTCATTTTACAATTTTTTCTTCTAAAATATATTTAAATATAGAAAATACTTATTTTTATTTTTTACTTTAAAACCAGTCCTAAATATATTTAAATATAGAACGTACTTATTTTACTTTTAACATTAAAACCAGTATTAAATAGAAACTTAAATACTAAATGACGTATCGTCGCTAACACAACTGTTGAGTTTTTCGCCGGTTCTTCTCAGCAGAACGCCTTCCGAGCCGGTGGTAGCTTCCGGACAGACTTACATACTGACATTTAATTTGATTTCTATATTTTAATAATGTAAAATGACGATTCAAAAGAGCTTGTAAAAATCTGTTTGAATAAAGTATATTTTGATTTGATTGAATATTTCATGTAACTATAATAAAAACTAGTCTCAGTCTCAGTCTTAATATCTCTACAGATATTCCTAAGGGTAAATTCCAATTTGATTAAGTGTTATCAAACTGGAATGTCACCGTCACTCAATAGCAGGATGCTTGGTGTATTAAATTTTCTGTTAATTGATAAATACTTGACCACTCACGTGTATAATCGAATGTTCATACACAGTTTTATTTATTTCCATAATAGACCTTATTGTTCAGAGTTAGGGCTTAAAATTACAAAAACAAGCAATATCCATGTAACAGGGCTCATGACGACAGGTGACCACGGCGATACAGTGATTTGATGGAGGTTGAAATTTGATTTTAAATTGTTTGCTAACTGTCGCTATAAAGATATTGAAATCATTTTTGTTCGTATTGAAGCTAAATAAGCATAAAATGCGCGTTGTACCAAAAACACAGGTATTAGAGAATAAATATTTTGTTATGTATTAGTAGGTATATAACTATTTTTATTTAAGCAATATGTGTGTATTTTGTAATTAAATAACTTAAAATGTCTTTTTTAATATTGTTTATATAACATATGGCATTTTTACAATATTTCCTGTCGATTTTGTTCATTGTAAAATGTAAGTAAAAATTATTAACAAAATCACAGTTAAAATAATACGATACAACGAAATAAAAAACTGACGGAAAAAAATGAAAAAAGAAATCCGTCTAGTCGTTCTCAAGTGATGCTCCGTCTTACATGTCGCAGTAGCTTTTTATATAAATACTTATAAATAGATTAGGAAATCAAAACTCCTAATAAAAGTGTACATGCGAATATCCACGTAGATATCTAGAATTACCATTTTATTTTATAAATAAACATTTTATAATTAGCATTAAATTCAAGCATATCTAGACTTTAACCCTATGTTAGAACTTCGGGGTTTTCCTTATGAGATAAGACGACAGTAGTATTTCATTTTATTAGTTACAAATAAAACTCAAATTACAAATTCAAAGGAAGTTATGAAAACAGGTAATAATTAAATCAATAGGACCATTAAAATGATAATAGTCATGCGTGATAATGCAAAACTTTGGAAGGAAACCATGTCCGTGTGGTTTCCTTTGTCCGGCGACACGCTGACCGCGGCGGAAGAGTCTCGCAAAGAACGTATCCATACGAGTGGAAGTTGTACACTTCAGTTACCACAAAAATTGGGTTTATGACCATTTCAGAATTGCGTTTTATTTTGTTACTAGTTAGTTATAACTTGAAAGGTACACTTCAAAATCACTTTAAATATTATTTTATCTTTAGAGATGAATTTCTCTTGTAATCTACGGAAGTACTCATATGAAGAAAGATAATAAGTATGTCTTTTAATAAGTAGGCCAAAAATATTATATTTTTAGTAGGTAGTAGCAAACATAATATTTAGAGACGTAAACAACATGGGCGACGGCAGAATTATTACCAGAGTAGTACAAATGCTTAATTGATTATTATTTAAATAATTATCTTTGGAATTTACTAACACAATATTATTTACACTAGGTAACACGAGTACACTGCATCGTAGAGAGTATCACCAAGAGAGAATACATAGTACATTTTTATTTAATTTTGTCTTTCATTATCGTCCAATTTTATTATATTAAAAAATGTAATTACAAAAGGCTTTATATATCTTAATAAATATAAAACACGTCTACGACAAAGTTGTGAAGGAAATAAATAATAAGCGTTCGTCGAAGTACATTATGGGAGCAGGGGTGCAATTTGTCGAGGTAATGGAAAAATTCCATGGAAATCGGTCGCCTCGCGCCGCCTAGGCTCACTGGGACTACTATCTGTTATAGAATATGAAATAAGCTATAATGGATGAAATTGGCTTAAGATTTCTATATTTTCACATTCTAAATGATAAAAATGTTTGAAATCAATTTCTAAGTTATATATTTAAAACTGATCGGGTTCCTATGAGTGTGAGTATGCTGATTATTAATATTATGTTATTGTGCTTAAATAAATTAACTACTACATCAGACAAATTACAGGTTTAATTCCGCTAACCGGCTAACAACTTGGCAGAGTGGTTTTTTCCCGTAGCATTAAAGCAGCGTGCCCAGAAGTGGGACTTTAAGAGGTCATTCTTGATCTTCGTCTAATATATGCCCGTTCGGTGAGCTTGTGTTTAACTGAGCGTGAATGAGAGTTTAAATTGACCTTATAGAATCTACGTTATCGCTTCATAGAGGATAATAACTAATAGGTATAGACAGGTAATAATTGTATATTTTTATATTACGTATAATAGCAATTAAATCTTATCGATATTTGGCAATAGATAAAAATGTACGGAGGTCAAGGTGTATTTTTAGTTAGTAGTTAGTAAATAATTATATGTGGAAATATTTATCATATGTAACATAATTTATTTTTACATTACATTTAATTATTATTATTATTCCTAATAAACACATTATATCTCTCAGTTCATAAGTATATTCACACATACATAAGAAATGATCTTGATAATGATATTTTTACTATGACCTGTTAAATTAAAACCATGCTAATACTTAGTACTTACATAACTTTAGGGAGCTTTTTGGTTCAAACACGTTATTTTCTGTAAATATTAGTCTGGCTTAAATGGTTAAGTAAATCTTTTTGATTATTTAGCTAGAAGAGTAGGCTCACTAGTCACTTGTTAGAAAAGGTTGGCTTTTGGTAAGTAGTAGGGCTTATTTACAGCTATATCTTTCTTCATAAATCTATTAAAAAAGTAACCAACGAAAAACATTTAGACTTTTATACAGGAAGTACTTTATACGTAGGTATATCTAATATTATAAGGATATACGTATTGTTACACTGAATTAAAGGCTTTTTTGCTCACTTTCCAATTATTATTAGCCCGAATGGAAACATTCTTATTCGATTCTTACTTCGATAGACTATAGCCCACGTATTGAGGAAGGTTATCACTATAAGATAAAAGCTACGCGAGTAGCGGAGAAAAACCAATTACATATTAAGTATATATATTATATATTATGTATAATAATACCTCATATAAAAAATATACTTAATATCATAAATATTACCTTTGCGAAAATCAGCTGGATAGAGGCGACTTGATCAGATCCTATATCATATAGTAGGTATTCAAGCGACATTTATAACACGAAATAATTTTTCTTATTCCCGTGAAAAGGAAAAGGGAATTCTTAGACATGTCGGACAACGGTGTCTCGATTTGTGACAATGCGGGTATTAGGCGTGCTTTTACAAAGCCGGTTAGAGCCGCACGCCGGTCACCGGATGAGTTCCGAACACCGACGGATTACTATACAAAGGCTGGCTTATTGGAAACTATATTTAGTTTTGACTTTTAGTTTCTTTTTATACTTCTAGAATTACTATTAAGTTGGCTATTGCATTAAAAGTCAAAAAATCATAAGCGAGAACTTTGCACTAATTTTTTAGAAGCAAGTCAAGTTATTGATAAATGTACCATACAATACACACACTACTACATACACATACATACACAAATTATATTATATGTACGTAGACCAGTGGACATAAACACAAAGATGAATAAATTCAACATTTAACTATACTATAGTTTGACACTTTGTAATAAATAAGTTTGCTTTTATTTGTGAGATATTGTGTAAGGCAATTCTTTATGTTTCCTTGCTAACATTTTAAATATTATTGTTCTGAAGATAATTTCAGTTTTATTAATCATATTGGTACAATAACCTCTGCAATGAATTTTAGTCTCTATGACAATGATATCGTATTCTACGTAATTTAAAAATAGACGTTTTATAGAAGTTAGTTATACATAATATACCTATTATTCTAATTGTCATTTGTTATACCTCAATCTAAAACCATTTCGAAAGCCCGCTTTCGCTCTTTTTATAATATTTTTCTTATAAAGGATTTACTTAGTTTATCTTCTGAACGTGATGTGCGCTTACAAAATACCTATATTTCGTGTAATCCTTGGTAATTCCTAATGGAACCAAACAGGTGATCACATATTTGTACGAACATTGCGAGTATTTTTGCTTCTCAAACTTCCTTTTGGTATAAAAAGCTTTTGTGGAGAAATAATTGTAAAACTTGTTGTAACATTTTTTGTATGTCTAAATAAATTTTCAGCAATGTTTGTGGATGATATCTGTAAAAATCTTTTGAATGGAAGGTTGCGTGAAAAGTAACTTAAGGCGCAGAGCGTACTTTAAAATAATTATACTTTATGAATATGTACTCGTGCTCGTACAGTCTCTACTACGTAAGCTGAGAATACACAAATTTGCAGATATTTCATGCTTTAGCAAACTTTGGGCATCACAAGTCACTATAATCGTGTAATACTCATGGCCTATTATCATTGGGCACATTATGTTATACCGACCGCGTCTAATACGCGATATCGAATAATTCGATCGCATTATTCACTAATACGAACTGATGCCTTCAAAGGTTCCCTTCGAAGGGAAAGAATGAATAGAGCTTATGGAATCTAATAAACTGGGACATTCTTTGCACAGCTCGCGGCGTCTCGGCTAATTTTACTTTGATCTTTGAATCACATTCAAAATCTAAATACAAATTCGTATTAATTTCAGTGATTTTTTACAAACCTAACAGTTTTCAATTTTACATGTTATTCATTTGAGATAATAAAATGTGGCGAATTGAACCCTTCACATTGAGATCTACTTTCCTTGACATGGGACAACAACTTTTTATTTTGAAATGTATGTAGATGAACCAAACTCTATAAAAGCGCGTTAAGTATTATTTGTAAAAACATGTTAATTAAGGCGATAAAACTCGCAGACCTACTAAAATATTAAAAATCAGTCAATATTCTATAATTATTATTAAACTACCCTTATAATATATATTTCTTTTAACTGCTCTACCTACATATATCTTTGAAAACATACAATTGCCTTGTTTTTAGAATACATAAATACATTAATTAAACATGTAAAAGAAAATGTAAAGCTATGTATATTATATATACATAACGGGAAGCTGGGAACACGTAGCAAACAGCGAACAAAGAGAATGGCATTTAGCCGCGCCGCAATCCGCTTACGGGTATTAAGCAGCCATCAAATATGCATGTACCACTCCGCATGCACTGCTAGAGACGTAATGCGTAGAGCGGATGTGAATTTGGTATTGTATTTATCTATTATTGACCACGCCTTGGTATATTCTATAGTAAAAAAAAAAATAAACTAGCTTTATCCTACGAGTAGCTTCGCTCAGGGTCACTAAGTGCTCGCTAACAATTATAGTGTTGTATAATTATGGCGAAGAACTAACAGACAAACAAATTTTCTAATTTATTGTGATTCCCCTGGGTATTGTAATTATTGTAACTTAATTTTTGTAATAGTCAAACACATACAAGATTTGTGCTAGCTACAAGTCTTGAGGCACTACGTATTATTTTCCTTCCTCAAGTTATCATATTTTTAGTTCGGTTTTTACGCAGTGGGTTTTTTAAGTTTTGTAAACTTTTTTGTTTTTGTGATATATGTGATATATTTAATAAATAAACGCTATCCAAGGTTACCCTATTATTTCTTTGGTTATAGTTGTTAATATTACTACCAAATAGGTATGCCAATAACTTAGACATATAGTGGCTTATTTGTCTAAGGCTAATAGGTATGGATTCCATTATAAACTAACGTAGGATAGGTTTGTTTCTAGAAAATTAATTAAAATAATAATCTTCTTGTAAATGTGAAAAAGATGATTTCCAAAACATCTTTTTCAGTGCAACAGTTTATAAACATATAATTATTACAGTTATATATATTAAAACAAAAAACTAAGACCACTTAATCTACTACTGAGGCGTCATTATTTGAACTATTTTACCACATAAATTTTATTGTATACTAATATTAATTTCAAAAATATGCTAAAAAAATTCCATTTCATAATACCGACTACAAAAAAGTGTACAACTTTATAGGAAACAAAATTGCAGCTTTCTGACATTTTTTTGTCGTGATTTTCATTTGTATAGAACAGGTATGTTTAAATTATTTGAGTGTTACCGCTGTAAGCTGATGGGCGGGGGCGGTTCCAGTACGATCCTCCACTCGGGGATTATGTGGGCGGACTGTGAATACTTTATTACGGGCCTTTGATGCTGTGCTAGTAATGGATGACCTTATGACTTTACCAATTTAGGCGCTACGGGTACTGAAAACTATATTTTTGAAAATATTTTAATATTTTTTTTAAAATATTAAACTGAAGTTCAATTGTATGCTTATGTCACTCTTTTGCGTTATTAAGTGCATAATTGTTGCAATCATTAATGTATTAAATATTAATCATATTGATAAAAATACTAATATAGCAAAAGGTGTTTTAAAAATAAAAAAGACTTATGTTTATGAACAGTAACATATTTTTGTTCCCTTAATGTAATCATTAGATATAGTACGTAATAATATTAAAATTATACTCGAAATATATATGTTTAAAACCATAGTTATAATTAAAGCCATTAGTTACAAAATTGGATATACATAATATGAATAAAATAAAAATACGACATTTTTAACAAAATGTCAAAAGTATTTGTAGTGTATTGGTTGTCTCATGCGCCTACGACACGTCAGTCGCAATCTGGTGGTCGTTCGAGACAGACGTGTTGAGGTGTTGCTGAGCCGTAAATTATACCAATAACGTGGACGTTACATGTGGCGACGAGGACAAAAGTGAGTGCTCACAATTATATTATAGAATATTAAAGAAAATTATAATAAAAGTAGTATAACAGTCTAAAATATGGAAAAAGAAGGGGATAAGCTGAAGGTACTTGCATAAACATACTTATTTCTTTGTTCACCTTTTGAAGTCCTTAAAACCGTTATAAGTTATTAGTATATTATTGATTATTGAATCAAAACTGTTTCATTTGATATGCTCAAATTTGTAAAATGCAAATTGAACATAAGTATGATAATATGAGCTATATTTGAATCAACTGAAGATTTGATAATAATGAAAATAGACTACAATTTTCGAAGATTTTGTGTTATATTAGGCGCATAATAAACTTCCAATTTACTTTCATTTGTTAGGAAATAATGGTGGAACTTCGATATGTTTCGAAACTTCTTAAGTAACCACTATTTACACGCATAATTTAATCTTCAGTAGGCAGTTATAATAACTTTTCATTATGAATATTTAGATTTTGTATTTAAACGTTCAAAAGCATTCAAAATATTATGCCTACGCGCAGCTAAACTATTTAAACCTATTTGGTTTAGTAGTGGCGTGATCGACGCTGCCGCTTAAGTTGCCAAGATGCATTGCACGAATTATGTTACATTACTACGGAGCATAAAACAATTCTACATATTAGTAAAAAGGTGCCTTTGGATTTAGTGTATTTAATTATAACTAAACACATCATTATAAACATTAGTAGTGATATTGAAATATACGCTTTATATTAATAATTTAATATTATTAATTTAACGACGTAAAATAATTAATATTATTCAACTATGTGAGCAGTTTGGAAGTGTCTATCTATTTATGTTGATACCACAGCTGATACTAACGGTGCGTAAGGACAAGACATTCAAAAGAATTTATGTACCTACCTATTTAGCTATATCTGCCGCACTAACTTAATCGGTATAACTAAATATGGATCTGTTATGATAATATGAGGTATTTAATTATAGTGGTTAAAACGTAACCAATGATCTAAGTGATATAAAATACATACTGTATTTTATAAGTAATTTAAGCATATTAAATTATTTATCAAATTATTTAAACAAAAAAGGAATTTTATTATAAAAATAAAAATTAATACTATTAAGTTTGTACAGCTACTTATATAAGAAGTATAATAAACATAAGTACCTAAGCAGATTGAGAATCTGATTATTAAGTTGATACTAAACTATGTGTATAAAATACAAACTCAAAATCAATAATTTGAAAGTGAAATGAATTGTTATATACGAAAAGTTGATATTGATCAATATTTAGTATATACAACTGTACAAGAATAAAAGCAGGTTACAAGTCTGGTCATTAAATTGATACCCAACTATGTGTGTAAAATTTATTATCAATTATTATTATATATAGAATACAAGCTGTATTTTATAAGTAATTCAAGCAGATAAATATTATTTATCTGATCATTAAATTGACACAAGGAATGAATTGTTGTATACAAGAAGTTGATATTCATTAATACCTAGTATTTATTTTATACAACTATATTAGGCACATAAGCAGATTAAAAGTCTGATCATTAAATTGATATTAGAGTATGTATGAGATATAATATATATGTACATACATAATATTTAATCGGAAAAATTTAGCGGAAATATCCGGTCATTAAATTGACATTTAAGCAGATAAAATTATTTATCTGATCATTAAATTGAAATAAAAAATGAATTGTTGTATATAAATAATTATGAAACAACATAAGCAGATTATATCTGATCATTGAATTGATACTAGAAAATGTATGTAATGCATACATATTTAATTGGAACAAAATTTAGCGGAAATATCCGGTCATTAAATTGACATAGCTGTGTTTGATAAATAATAATTCAAGCAGATAGAATTATTTATCTGATCATTAAATTGATATAAGAAATGAATTGTTGTATATGATTTATTATGTAACAACATAAGCAGATTATATCTGATCATTAAATTGATACTAGAAAATGTATGTAATGCATACATATTTAATTGGAACAAAATTTAGCGGAAATATCCGGTCATTAAATTGACATAGCTGTGTTTGATAAATAATAATTCAAGCAGATAGAATTATTCATCTGATCATTAAATTGAAATAAGAAATGAATTGTTGTATGATTTATTTTGTAACAACATAAGCAGATTATGTCTGATTATATATATAGGTACATAAATATTTCATTGCAACAAAAGTTAGCGGAAATATCCGGTCATTAAATTGACATGTGATACCTCATTATAATTGGATGTTAATATTAAATAGCAGATAAAAATATCTGACACATTCAATTGATCATTTCAGGTAGCCTCATTATTCCAGGTGCACGATGGGAGCGCTGGAAAAGGGCATTCCTTAAATTCTTAAAAACATCCAATATTTACAAGAATGTAAAAAAAAAAGACATTGCCTTCTTCATTTTGGCGGTTTAGGTTTGCAGGAAGTTTTATATAATATGTATTCAGCCTTTTAAACGTGCCACTGCTAAGCACGGGTCTACCTTCAATACGAGGGGGATCAGGCCATAGTCCATCACGCTGGCCAAGTGCGGGTTGGGGGACTTAACATGTCTTTATAAAACCTGCTAGGTTCTCTCAGAGATGCAGGTTTCCTGACTATGTTTTCCTTCACCGTAACACGGGTGGTGATACTGTTGGGAATGATTTGCACATGAAAATATCAGAGGTGCGTGACCCGGACTTGAACTCGGCTCACTCGGATATCCAAGCGAGCGTGTTGCCGCTAGGCTATCTATTAATATGCCTGGATGGATGGAACCTAATACCAACCTTTGTGATGAAGTAGATATATTCCAAGTAGCTATACCTAGGCTCGATACATACATACTTTGCACCAAGACAGAATTTAGTCCACGAGCGAAATAATTTCAGACTTACCAAACAAGAACCCGATGAAAAGTTGACAATAAGAAGAAGTTTATTATAAGATTAAGGCAAAAGCCAATAAATGCCAATTTACAGATCGGGACGAGAATATTATCGACCACGTAACAGAAAAAGTTACCTGGCGGAATTGAATAAAATAATCTTCTACATTGGAGATGAAATAATATTAGACAGTGAAGTTATGGAAATGGATTCGCTAGAAGCCGTTAATATAGACAAATTGAAAACGACAGAAAATGAAATGAAAATGAAGGAAAATAATAAAATATATTTATCAATCGGGATCTACGAGATGTGGTGGTGGTAGGATTACTCCTAGGCATACTTCAAATCATGTTAAAGGTTCCGCGAGAGTCAAAGACTTTTTAAAGTATGGTCTGAATGGACATTTTAGACAATTTTGTTGAACAAAACAAGACTGAAAAGAATAAAAAGAGAAAATAACTAAAGGACAAAGAGAAGCCGCATAAAACAGATTGAGAAGTTAAAGAAGTCAATGATAAAATATAAAATAGAGAAGAAATAGAATACTTACGTTTTTCACATTGATGATGATGTTGAAATTGACTTATTGAAGGAGTTGAAATTAAAATCTTAATAGATCTAGGCTTTAAGCCAAACCTAATAACAGAAGTTATTTGGTATTTTACGAAAAGCAATAAGGTTCAGTTATTTAATCGACATCCGACCCTAAAGTGATATTTATGACCTATGGTAGATTTACTCCAAAAAAAAAAATGTTTGAATCTATATTCTCAAATAGGACAGAAATCTGAAAGTTCTACTTTATACATTATCATTGATGGCACGAATAACCTTTATAGGTAAAACTTTGAAATGAATTTAAGAGTGCTTAATATTGGATAAGATCACAAGGGTAATTAAATTGAGACTAGGAAGTTTCCTAAATTTAAAAGGAATCTTGATTAGTCTATTGATTGACGATTCCGTTCCACCCGTAACACAACCTGACAGGAGGATTCTAAATCTTTAGGAGCTCAAACTGAAAGAAGATCGATGAGCTTAAACAAAGAGACATAATAGAACCTGTTGTAGGTTCTTGAAAATGGGTGTCTCTTGTGGTTCCAGTGTTGGAAAATAATGATAAATGCGACGAGCTAAAGCGTACGTGAAAACCATCCACTTCCGACAGTGGATAAGCTGTTGTCTTAAATGAAGAATGCCAAAGCCTTCACGTATTTGGATATAAAAGACGTATTTCACCAAATTGAAATTATATCCAAGTTTTGGGTACATAACTACATTAATCGCCAGCAAAGGTTTGAGATAAGGGGCTGATGTTTGGCTTATCGTGTGCCCCTCTGTCAAAAAAACTATTATGTGAACAAATATTGTTGGGGTGTGATGGCATTTTATATTCATTATATTTCTATATGTTGATGATATCCTCGTTTTGGTAAGCATTTGAAGAACATGCACAATTACAAAAGGTATAGTTTGTTTTAAAAGAAATTGATAAAGGGAAGGGAAGACGAATGTTCGTTTACGATGTTCAAAGTTAATTTCGAATTGTCAGCAGATGGTATCAAATTACTGGAAATATATATTTCAATAATACAGGGTTCTACACCACCTACCATTATTGGAGAGTTAGAAAGTTACCTAGGACTAATAAGCTACGTCAGCCGGTGGACGTCGCTAACGAAAACCATACAGGTATAGTGTTAATGAAGGCAAATTTAGCATAGCCGTCATAATAGCACGTTTGTACCATGCTTTAGAACGGCGAATGACAATTTTTAACTTATGTCAATTAGATAACAGGGATAGTTTATTACGAATTCTAATGTGTCAGAGAGAGAAAAAAAAAGCATTTTCGGGAAAGGATTCGGGATTACTAGAAACGTTTTGAATTTTCGATACTAGAATGTTCTAATATTTACGCATATAAAAAGGCCAACAGTGTGTCGGAAGATCAGTTGATATTCGAAGTTGAGCGAAGACTATGAAGATATACGAAATAGTGGAAAAGTGAAGAAGAGATGATTGAAGGCTTAGTAAAGGACTGTCTATAAGTGAAATACCGTGCTCGGAGACTAGTGCTGTGTACAAACTGTGCGTGTGTATATAGTAAAATAAAACAGCTTTAGTGCAAGAACGCTTATAATTTCCGATCCCGAACCCGTATCACATAACATTACGATGGATTTAATGGTTCCACTTCCAAGCGAGGACTACTAATTATTAGATATTCACATTATTATAGCAGATATATAGAAATAAACATTTGTCGTAAGATTACATCTTCAGAAATGGTACAATTTTCAGTGAAGAATTAAAATAAAGAAATCAGTGAAGAATTCATTCAAGAAAGAAATATTTTATTAAAATCCCATATTGGCCACAACAGGATGGAGAAGTTAAAAGACAAAACCGAGACTAAACGTCTAACCAACGACGACACTACTATACGAATCCGACTATAGCGACTAAAGTTAGGTGAATATAAAGATTGGTAAGAGAGTTTAATACATTACTTGAGTATGTACTCTTTCTCAAATGCAAATTTATAGATAAGTTATAATTAGTGATTCCATTGAAGTAATACCAATGACACAGATGTTAGGGATAAAGGTCGAGAAAGGAAAAAAAAAGGAAAGGAAATTGGAGGCAGGAAAAAAAGGTACCAGTGTGATCTGAGACCTGGAGATATAATATATATATTAAAATATGAAGAAAGAAAATAAATTAAACTTGGATTGTGACCAAGGTACACATACAGTAAAAAAAAAAGAATTGTTAGAGTTATCACAGCTTAAAATAATGACATTCGTAAAAGGAATGTAAAGAAAATTCAAGGAGAATGGAAAGTTTGTGAAAACCATGATTTAAATGAATCTAACAAACATAAAAATGAATTTGGAAATTAAAAGTATGATAAGTAAAAATAAACTGTAATGGTTAAACTGAATAAACTTATAAAGTATTGAAAGGAGATTAAAATTTATTGATGTGATATGAAACATTTAAAAGTGTATAAATATAATTAAAAAAAAAAACAAAGAAGGGATGTAGTGTATTGGTTGTCTCATGCGCCTACGACACGTCAGTCGCAATCTGGTGGTCGTTCGAGACAGACGTGTTGAGGTGTTGCTGAGCCGTAAATTATACCAATAACGTGGACGTTACAGTATTAATCTAATATTTTGCATTTTTTGGAATTGTAGGTACGATTTTGCTCAAAACAATTATAACTAACCGGCCTAATTTATCGTACATACCTATTTCAGTAAACAATAATATAATTAAATACAAAAATACCTTAAAAAAGTGAAGTAAACTCTAGTCCTCGATAAAAATTAACGTAAAAGATCAAATAATTCAAGTACCTACAGGAAAACATTATAGTTAGTTGGATAAACATCGCAACCCTCGCCTCATTAGCATAACAAGTGGCGTCAAAAACAGCTTTAAAATAAAGGCATAATAGCTTTATAAATACGTTTGGAAAGTATTTTCTATTAAACAAGCTTCCATCTGACGAACAGCGTATGAATAAATCATATCAAATAACTATCAGGGGAACGAGCCATTCTTTTTTCACTTTGCCATTTTACTCAGAATTCGGAGATGACTACATGGCTATGGTTAAAAGCTTTCTAATAAACTTTTACATAAGTAATATTAAAATAAGGTTCGTTTTATTATTAATTCATAATTTATATTTTTTTACAGAGTTAGAGATAGAAAGCAAGAATTGTAGCAAATGCGGGCTTCTTCTCAATAAAACATATTTTACAACTAAACAACATGTATGAAAACACTGTATGAATGAGTTTTATCCTATGTTTCGTATGTGCAACAAAATAGGTAGGTATGATATACTTAACATCAAAATCAACAGACAATTATTTTAATAATTTGTACACAAATATGTATATATGCCTAGTCAAATACCAAGTTTAATTTAATTACCAATTTAAAATTTTGCGTCGATTGCTATTACATGGAGGGATTCATCGATTTCGTTTTTTAATATCTATGACCTATTTACCTTAAAAACAATAAAATTCTAAAAGCAGCGTAGAGTTGTCGAAACCTGTAGGAATCCATCACAACAATCCTTTCAGCATCAACTTGTAACGAGCTGAGTCTACATTGCCGAAGCTTTACATCACATTCGCGCGTTTCATCGTAGCGAGCACATTGGATTTTTAGCGAACATTGAAAGGAAGGATTCCCAAAGGATGTCTGAGTGAACTCCTAAAGATTTAAGCCTCTATACGTTACCGTGATTGAGACTTGAGAGTAAAATACGTTCATATTTTTTGGTTATAATATCTTATTTATTATACCTAAGTATTATAAGTTATTTATTATACCTCTTACATTTACCCACCATGCTCTGTGTATAAATAAAATATGAAAAAATAAATAAGTAAATTTGTCTATGTATTTTTTTAAATGTCTTTTTAAATAAGTTGTTAAGTACTTCTATATTATTATTATATTACATCTATATTGATTTATTTCACTACATAATTACTACATTTGCAAATATTTTAAAAATAAAACAAATATATAACAGGATAATGCATATAATTTTTTCTAAGTAAGTTGAAAGACGAAAAATATTAATATTTTCCGAGGTTAGATGTAAAACCTTTATAAAATCAAAGAATGTGCAATGCAGTAGATAGAGTAGGCGGAGTCGTTAGAGATGAAGCGTGCGGCTGACGCTGTACTCATTGTTGTCGTCAGCCTCTAATTATTACTGCGTTTGACATCCCAACTCCTAGCAATCAGTGATTCAACATTTTAAATTTCATACTTTATTTAAATAATACAAAGGTGTAACATATCGACGACCCTTAAGATCAAATTGTGTACATAAAGTAGTTTAAGATGCTCCAATACCACCACTTTTCTACCTTACGTTCTACTACGAGTACTATAGCGGAAAAATAGATATAAAATATAAAATAGATGGTTAAAATGTTTTCTTAAATGTAATTTTTGTATTTTAAAACTAAGAACTCTATGTGAGTTTCATTAAAAAATACTTTGTTGAAACCACGTAGCGAATAATTAATAGACACTTCCTTCCTAATAAACGTAGTATAAAGTGCTTTTAATAATCTCTCATTATATTCACTTTCTTTCAAAGATGGTCGTAGTCGTTCTTTTTTAAAATTAAACTATTACTATTACAGTAATATATATGTATAGATATTGGAAACATCTAGAAAACTTCAGATTTTATTAAAAATATAATTCTAAAATCATAAGCTCAAATGCTCTAAAGAGGGTGGATCCTGTCTCCAGACGGCAAACTCATGAATATTTTAAGCAAGACATTTTGTGACAGATTGGCTTCATCGAAAGTGGGAAGGAACGTAAGTAAATCAGTTATTTACTCATGGATGCGTAATTGTATGTGTGCTTCAGATTTTAAGTCACTTTTTTTCCAATTTTAGTTTAATTAATACCCACTTAGTTAAATTTAATTTGAGAATTGTTGTTAAAATACTGCTCCTCGTAAACAAATTATAACTGGGCCAAATATCAAAGGTTCAATAAGAGCTTACAGATTTTACTTTTATTTCAGTTTGTTTTTATAGTTTTATTGTCTCAGTATAGACAACACCTTGTCTGATAATTACATGTGTAAGTATTATTACTATAGGTAAATAATAATAATAAATATGTAATTCATTTACTATTTCAAGAACTACTATAGAGAATGTTTCAATTTACGAAGAAATCTTATCAGGCTCTCTCTGACTACCATAGGAAAAACAGAATTTATGTTAAGGTAATAACTAATTAGATAGATAGATTTTTATCGCATATTGAGTATTTTAAGTAAGTATTTGGTAGAACTATCTAATCTGCACATTAAAATTCACTTGAATGAAATGCCCTATATAATAAATTTATTTATTTCAAAGAAGCAAAGCGCAAATTGTAAAGAGGTTAGTGTCGATTTGTTGAAGTAACACTCGATTTGCTGCCGCCCCGGGCCTCAAATCTCGTTGGCGCCCTCGCTACTCAGTTAAAATCGCAAGGCTAATAAAATATTTTGACCCTTTTACTAGATGAATACGCCTACTATAAGGTACAGTCGCATACACACGTATGTAGTTAAATTGAAAATATTAAGCCCGCATTCATAAGTTTTTCTAATATTAAAATGAATTAATTATTTATCATAATATACTGTATTTTTATATACTCAAAATAAATTAGATATTTAAGTTGAAATTATTAATCTTATTTTTATGAAGGTATGTGCGCTTGCGTTAAAATATTACTACAAATATTTACGTAAAGTTAGGTTTTTTTTTAATCTATACTAATATTATAAAGAAGTAAAGTTTGTGTGTTTGTTAAATTGTAAGGGGTAATCTCGTGATCTACTGAACCGATTTTAAAAATTCTTTCACCAATAGAAAGCCACATTATTGCTGAGTGTCATAGGTTATATAAAAAACCGAAAAATAAAAAGGCTTTAACGTGGTAGTCCGTTTTGCAAAGTGAATCGGAGAAAAAACGGTCGAATGAAAGCGTTTCTTACGAACGCTGCCTTAACTATGAAAGATATATTTTTGAGTTCTAGAGAAAAGATGTGGAGCTTGAAAATGCCTACAAAAAAGTCAACGACAGCATATGTCTAACTTTTATATTTAAGTAACAAAAAGTAGTTTTAGTAGTAACTCATCGTCTTAAGTGTGAAGGCCAAAGCAGCGGACGGCGCGCGATGGCTTCGGGTTTAATTCGGTTCGCGTTTGAAACATAACACTCTGTACTAAAAAAGGATTATTAACATTATGCCCAACGAAGTGGGCACGGGGCAGCTAGTGTATATATAAATACTTAGCCTTATCCTCGTTTTTTAATATAATATCCATCATACTATTCGTTTTTATCATTTTTTTTTCATTTATTTCATGTTCACAAAGCAACAGGCTGATGCTTCGATAACATTATGAAATATTTAGTTTCTTAAATTAGCCAAAATGAATAGTCTTATAATAATAAAATTGTCATAATTTAAAAAAAAAAAATTAAAAAAAAGGACATTTTATTGACGATTGTATTGCAAGACCCCACGTAACTATTCGGATGCGACAATAATTGAAATTTGTGCCCGGAGGCATTCATGGCAAATAACTTTATTCGGCATTTAGCTTCCAATTTGCAGGGCGTGTGTTTTGTGACGCAAGACACACGAAGAGGGAGTGATACTACTTGCGCTTAAAGGAAAATAAAGTGTTTGTACATTTTTATAGAGAAAGAAATCCTGCAGTTTGAATTATTTTAATATATTTTTAATAAAGTTACTCTGATATGAGGTCCTCAATCAATATGAAAAAGATATGTACGCTGGTAAATAAGATAGTTTCAAAAAATTAGCATACATGCACTGTCTCTACATTTATCAAAGAAGTAAGATTGTTAAATAAGCATTTTATTAATAGATAGGTTTGACTATGACTTTCTTTACATAAAAAATCTTTATTTTCAGCGTTAAACATTTAAAAATAACTATATATGTACTTATTTTACATATCTCATCATATCGATGACACGTTTGGCTCAGTTGGTAATGACCCTACTTTCTGCGCCAGCAGTCGCGGGTTCGAGTCCCGCTGGGGGCATTCATTTGTTGAGCACGAATGCTTGTGCTCCAGTCATGGGTGCTTATATTTATAATATGTATGTATTTAAAATTTATATATGTGTAGTATCTCAACTATCTGGTATCCGTAACACAAGCCTCGTAGCTTTCAACGGAACTAGATGGCGCTGTAGTAATAATGTAAGAGCTTTCATTTCAATGCACATTCAATGCTCACTTTCAATACACAGAGTAAACATTAAATAAAAACAGTAAAAAAAATAATCGTAACAAAGCAAAATCTAGGCTTGATCAAAATGGCTAATAAATTAGTGAAATGTTCAAGTTGTAATATTATTATAAATGAGATACTTGCATACATTAGCAATAAAATTGATGTCATGGATGAAGTAAGTTTAGGACGTATTTGTATTACTAATTTTTCCGAAAGTGAAATCTCAAACGCAAAAAATTTATTATTTGAGTCTTTAACAAAGGCAGGCAAAAAGAAAGTACGTAAAGGAGATGGGAAAGCTCGTCGGGATATCGACGACATTATTGGCATATTAAAGAGCACAGATCCTGACGAAATGCCAATATTTGTGGCACGTGAACTTCATAAGCTACCACCCATTTTGTTTGATCACGTCGACGTAACTAAAATTTTAAAAGATTTGGTAAAAATGCAACAAGACATCAAACAAATACGTGAGGAGTATGTTACCAATGAACAGTTAGATGTTTTAAAATCACAACTTATTCCGATAGACGATGATGAGTCTGAGACCAATAGTGTTAAAACTGTTATTAATAAAAAACATTATTCAACATTGACTATTCATGATATACGTTCAGAGACTGATGAGACTGTTAAAACCAAGCTTGTAAAAGAGACAACTATTAATAATGAAAAAATCCTAACAGACCAGCAAAGCAAAAATATGATACAGGCTAATGATGAACCGAGTGATAAATTGAATATGAGCAATATAAATAATAACGCTAACACATATTGTTTATTGTCAAAGGAAAAGACATTAGCTGATATTACTCGAGAAGGAAATTGGAAACCTCAGACTGAGAGTGAGGAATGGAAAATAGTACAAAAAAGAAAATTAAGAAATCGATTTATTGGGAAAAGAGGGAAGGCTGTTATGGAACATAATGAATATTTTAAAGCAGCGGATGTAAAAGTTCCTATATTTATCTATAACGTTGCCAAAGGTGTATCTGTTAATGATATTAATAATTATATTAAGACTAAGGCGGATATATGTGTTAATGTTGAACAAATAAACTCAAAATATTTAAAAGAATATATATCGTTCAAAATTTTAGTTCCAAAACACAAACTGGACTTATTTATGCAAGAAGACTTTTGGCCTGAAGGAATTTCCTATCGTCGATTTATTAATTTTAGATCGAAAAGAAAAGAGGGTGATCATAAGAATCCTCATATGGAAATTGTATAATAAAAATATATAAAAGGAGATAAATAGGAATTATTATTTTTTTTACATGATGAATAATGTTAATTTAATAAGTTTTAACTGCAAAAATATAATGCGGTCTGTAGAATGTGTAAGAAAGCTATGTCAAAGCGCTGATATTATAGCACTTCAAGAAACTTGGCTGTTACCACATGACTTAGCGTACTTAGGAAGTGTTAATAACAATTTTGCGTTTACCGGTACTTCTGCTATAGATACATCTGCAGGTATACTTCGTGGAAGACCATACGGCGGAGTAGCATTATTATGGAACAAAAATATGTTTCCTGACGTTATGATTGTAACATGCGCCAATACTCGCTTAGCAGCTATAAAAGTGGCTTTACGAGACTCTTCGGTGCTAGTGTTTTCCGTATATATGCCAACTGACTGCAGAGACAACTTAGTAGAATTTACAGAGTGTCTTAGTGAAATTAATGCCATTATTGAAATTTCAAAAGTAGAAAGTGTTTTTATACTGGGTGATTTTAATGCTCATCCCGGTGAACTATTTGCGTCTGAACTTTTAAGTTTTTGTTCTGATCAATCATGGTCCTGCATTGATATGGAACTATTACCTTCCGATACGCATACTTTTATTTGTGAGGCACATGGGAGTCATCGTTGGTTGGATCACTGTGTAGTAACAGAAGCTGCTCGTCGAGCAATATTATGTAGTTCAGTTTTATACGGTACATATTGGTCTGACCATTTTCCTATAGAATTTAAATGTAATTTTAATATTATTAGTAATAATAATAGGGTATTTAGTAAGTCAAAAGTAAACAAAATAGTTTGGGGAGAACGTAACGACATACAAATAAGTCAATATCATAAGCTTTGTCATGATAAGTTACGAGAGCTAAATTTTCCAGTTGATTTTGAATGTTGTGCAGATAGCATATGTCTTAATCTCGAACACAGAAATGTATTAGATAGATTGTATGATGATATTGTATTTATACTTACTGACGCAGCTGAGAGTAGTTACATTGCAAAAGAAAGAAAAAAGTGTAGATATATTTCAGGTTGGAATAGGTATGTGCGCAGTGCTCACAATAAGGCACGGTTATGCTATCAAGAATGGCTGTTATCAAATAAACCTAGATCTGGTCAGGTATTTGTCGATATGTATGAATCAAGGCGTGTTTTTAAATCAAAATTAAAATGGTGCCAAAACAATGAACAACAAATTAAAATGAATATGATAGCACAACATCATTCTAACAAAAATTTCCCGAAGTTTTGGAAAACCATTAGTAATATGGATCATAGAACTCAATATCCTGTGAGCGTAGCAAGTGTGTATGAACCGCACTCCATAGCTAATGTATTTAAATCACATTTCAAAGTAGATTCTCCCCGTTTACCACAGATAACCAGTGAACAGTTAGTCGCAACCGAGTTAAACGTTAGATTTACATCGAAACAGGTAACCTCAGTTATAAAGAAAATGGCAAAGGGTAAGTCCCCGGGACACGACAGTCTCAGCATTGAACATCTGAGGTACGCGGGTGTTCATATGCCTGGAATACTATCAATGTTCTATAATTTATGTTTGAGTCACTCTTACCTTCCTAAAAAATTAATGTATACTATTGTAGTACCTATTATTAAGAATAAAACTGGTGACTCATCTGATGTATGCAATTACAGGCCAATCTCTTTAGCAACCATCATATCCAAAATATTGGACAGTCTGCTTGATATACAGATGGAGGAGCACTTAAAATTGAATGACGCGCAATTTGGCTTTCGCTCAGGACTGTCTACAGAGAGTGCTATCCTATGTCTCAAGCAGACTGTGCAATATTATACTAGTAGAAAAACACCAGTATATTCGTGTTTTTTAGATTTATCTAAAGCGTTTGACTTGGTCCAATATGACATTCTCTGGAAAAAATTAAGAAATACTGGTGTTTCTGAGGAAATAATATCGTTGCTTAGGCATTGGTATGCTAACCAGATAAACCGTGTCAAATGGGCTGGGTCATTTTCTGATGAATATAGCTTACAATGTGGTGTGAGACAAGGGGGCTTGACTTCACCTCGTCTCTTTAACCTTTATATGAACGCCCTTATTGAAGGGCTCAGGAGTACGAATATCGGATGTCACATAGATGGTGTTTGTATTAACAATATCAGCTATGCAGATGATATGGTGCTCCTGAGCCCCTCGATCGGTGCCTTAAGGAGATTGGTCAAATATTGTGAGTGTTATGCGGTGGCCCATGGACTCAGATACAATCCTATAAAAAGTGAATTCATGGTTTTTAAGTCAAGTAATAAGCCACAACATAACATACCAGACGTTTTTCTTAATGCACTTCCTCTCAAAATCGTCAAAAAAGTTAAGTATCTGGGTCACTGGGTCACTGATGATCTCAAAGATAACTCTGACATAGAGCGCGAGCGCAGGTCGTTGGCTGTCAGATGTAATATGTTGGCTCGTAGGTTCACACGTTGTACTGACCAAGTTAAGATCTCGCTCTTTAAAGCATTTTGTCAGACCTTTTACACGTGCAGCCTGTGGGCCAACTATACGCAAAGGACATATAGCGACCTGCGCGTACAATATAACAATGCATTTAGGGTGCTAATGGGGCTGCCACGATATTGTAGTGCATCAGGCATGTTCGCTGAAGCTTATACTGACAGCTTCAGTACAATCATGCGAAAGCGATGTGCGTCCATGATGCAGCGCTTGCGTGACAGTACCAATGGCATCCTAAATACATTGTCCGACCATTGGGACTCGCCGATTTTTGAGAGGTGGATGCGATTGCACACTGTGAAGTGAACGCTCTCAAATATCGGCGAGACTAATTATAATTTTGTATATTAATTTTATTAAGTTTTTAGTTTTAATTTAACTGTCTAATTTTATCAACACAAAACATTATGGAACATAGTTCTGAAATAAAAATTATTATTATTATTATTATTATTATTATAACATAATCTATAACAATATGACGTTTTTACTAGACATCGTTTTTAGCGAGTATCTATATCTAATTATGTCTAGCAAACAATAATATGATAGTGCTTTTTTGTTCTCGCAAATGCAGATTCTTTTCCTTATTTCTTTTTCTTTTTTTTTCAAAGGCCGTTGCAGTGACCTAATGATAAAGAACAGTGCAATACATTTTATACTGCTCGTGAGAATAAAAAACTGTTAAAAATACTTGTGAGTATAACCTATAAGTTATACCCCGGGGGTCGACTCCGTACTAATCTAATCTATGTATATTTACATATAACTAGAGACTTTTGCATATAACATACTTGTAAATCCGCTAGTAGAGCTCTGTTCTGTACTTTGTTTATGGGGAGGATAAAACGCTTATATCCTTATTTCAAAAGCACGTGAGATGTAATTTTTGATAGCAGACACATTTTTTTTTATATTATCTAAAGTTCGAGGGCGGACCACAACTTATAAAATATATATAAAAACAAACACATTTTAATATCTACCAATAAAATACATTACCAAAATGTTATACGGAACACTTTAATTCACTTTTTAAAAAAAGAAAATAAACTTCTTAACATTAAAATATACTTTATTTAAAATATAGTTTATTGAATTGGCAAAGTCTTAGTTATTTTACAGAAATAGAATTTGGAAATAGTACATCGGACTTAGTACTTGTGAACGAGACGAGAGTAGTAGATATATACATTTTCCTTGCACAGTCCTTCATTACCTCAGTTAATTGCGCCTTGTCTATTTATTAGTATCGTCAATCGTGTAATTGACTCGATTATGACGCCGTCCCGGCGACTTGCTCGCACGACTTAATTACAAGCTTTTAAAATAAAATAAAATCTACCTGCTATTTAACATTAATATTTACATTTAATATTTGTAATATTCATTTTAAGAGCAAAAAACAATACAATAGATACCCGTATGTGTTTCAAAAAAGATGATTTTCATATAATTAATTATTTTCACATCGGTACACTAAAAATTGATATGTACATTAATTTAATTTTACTTTAAAAAAATGTTTGCTTTAACAGTGAATCATTTAAAGCAATTTATCTTAAATCACTTAATTTTATATAAAGAACAAATGTAAATATCTAATTACTACTGTACAAGCCATGTATCTGTAACTAAAATTATCTTCTAATTCAATTTTCATGTTCCTTTTTACTTGCTTAATTTGACTGTAAAAATGTCATTGCATAGGTGAAAACATATGTAATACACATAACATATACTCAGACATATTCTTGTGTAAGTCATAATATATGCGTATTGCGTATATGCCACGTGCGAATGAAAATACTCGATGTCCGTAGTAGAGACTAGAGTAAGTACTATTCCGTTTTTATATCGAAATTTCGTTATACTATTTTTAATAAAATAAATATAAAATATTACATACATTTTTATCGATATGTTGAATCCATTGTAAAAGCGTAGCTTTCAAAAATATGAGTCGAGCAGGCGTCAAAGAAGCTCGCATAATTTAATTATGCGCTCCTCTTAATAAACTCAACTGTAGGGCGGCAGTTTATTATTAAGCGTCGAAAACACCAATTACGTGAAAGATACAAGAATAAATGTTAATTTATTGTTATCTTTTATTAAATGTTTTTAATATTAAGGAAGTGTTCTTCAGTTTTGCTTAAATATTTTATTACGTCGTTTTCATTTTGCAAGATAAAAATTATTTATTTTTTATTTTGCAAAATTCATACGTTTATTTACTTAAGATACAAAAATTCATCATAATATAATATATACAGTATACACATATCACAAAATGCATTCAGAGCGAGCCCGGGGCGTATTCTCTAATAAGTACCGTAATTTAACACTATAATGCCCGCCTCGAGCGCACGCGCCCTCACTGCACTACTCCAATATTATTATAAAAATATGTTAAAAGTAATATTCCGTATATAAAATGCTTATATTTATATACTAAATCCTTTTATTTTAAGCGAATGTACATAAATTATATTGATTCTTTCTTTGGCACGACCTGAAGTCTCAAACGCCTTAATGGAATTTTACATGGAAGTCTTCAATTCGTCTTAATCGAGTATCGCAAGGTATCATATTATTAACCAACTGCAAAAAGGCGGAGGTTCTCAGATCGGTTGCATTAAAAAAATGATAATATACGAAACAATCTAGTGTAGCGATTTATATAAATATTATATTTTATGACATAGTAATGTTAAGAGATGAAAGTTAGTAAAAATAAAGAATAAAATTAAGTAAATAAGTAACTAAAGAAGCTATACAAAAAAAAAAACATAATAACATTTTTTATACGCATATCTACATTTGTAGTCCATAATCGGTTCTACTACAAACTACTATCATATGCGAAGATTTGTACGAGTATGTATGTTATATAAGTTTCCTTCCTTCACGTTGTGACTGGAATGCTAAAATTTTAGTAAAAATTATGAAGTTGAGTGTTTAATTGTTTTTATAAGTATGAACGCGCGAATTTATACAAGTATTAGTCTAATGAAATATCATTGTATTACTATTTTGTAGTTTTATCGCCACTTTATGAAATCTGTCTTAAATTACAGGAACTATTGCGACGAGGGCCAAAAATACTTGTATCATATAAAGGTCCACTTTTGACTTCAAGTGCTATGCGTAACGATCTCACTCGCATACATAGCCGCAGACAGTAGCTAGTTGTATTCTAAATAAGCTTGGGAGGACAGCTGTCCAATTCGAGGCATTGTCAACAAAATAATGTTAACGGAACTTTACTCAAAGTGCTACATCATATTGATGGGCAAACGTAGATATTTTTGTACCAGACTCAAAATGGTACAAGTTCGTAAATTATAGGGAACAAGGTTCAAAGTAGTATGAATATTATAGTATTCTATGTAAATATATCGTTGTGTAATATGTTGTGAGCTTCCGTACAGTTCGGTACATTACGTGTTGTTTAAGGGCGGAGGGTGTCGCCAAATACCCTGGGCGCCGGGTACCCAGTTCGTTGGTATTGGACGAATATCTCGAATATAACGACGTATCGCAATTAAAATGTAACTGATGGACGTAAGTACACATGATTTGCTGGTAATAAAAAAGAAACTGATTTATGAGGGTCTGGTACCCTCGCTAGTGGCCTCCAACCTCCCCTATAGCCACCCCGAGCCTCGCTAAACTAATTTACGAGCGACTGAACTCCCGATACTGAATTCAACACTCTAGGATCTAATTTATGAGCAACCACGGCTCCCACGCAACTCCACTGAGTTGTACTGATGATAATTTATGAGCAACAACGGCTCCCACGCAACTCCACTAGTTGCACTGAATCTCTAAATATAATTTATGAGCAACCACGGCTCCCACGCAACTCCACTAGTTGCACTGCTGATAATTTATGAGCAACGGCTCCCACGCAACTCCACTAGTTGCACTGCTGATAATTTATGAGCAACGGCTCCCACGCAACTCCACTAGTTGCACTGCTGATAATTTATGAGCAACGGCTCCCACGCAACTCCACTAGTTGCACTGCTGATAATTTATGAGCAACGGCTCCCACGCAACTCCACTAGTTGCACTGCTGATAATTTATGAGCAACAACGGCTCTCACGCAACTCCACTAGTTGCACTGCTGATAATTTATGAGCAACAACGGCTCTCACGCAACTTCACTAGTTGCCCTGAAACTCTAAATATAATTTATGAGCAACCACGGCTCCCACGCAACACCACGGCATTATCACACGCTGGTAAAATAAATTCACTTACTTGGCAAACACGGTGTTGCGCCTAATCTGCCTCGCACCCACAGAATACTTTCACTTGGGAGCTCGCACCTGATCTGGTCAGCGTACCGTACACGACCGCGTTTCGAACACGTCTGTCTCAAATCTCAATCTATTCTATTTAGCTGTCATCGTTCTACCCTCACGTTTATGACAAATAATATTTAAATATTTAAACACTTATTTCGCGACTACCCTACGGTATTCGCGACACTCCCCGCCGAAAACAGTTCTGATTTAACTGATTTCTATAAGACTTTCATGTGACACTGATTATAGATCGCAATCCGTTACAACAACCATCTGATTTAAAACAACAAAATAAGTTGTAATCTATCAAACAACATTTGATAAGTTGAGAATTAGTAACTCTATCCCTAACCTTTGGAGCTGACACTCTACTAGGTCGTTTGGAATTAATGGTCGCTGAATCTTTATTTCACTGGTTACTATTTTACTTATTTCCGATTTTCTATTCAGGGACCGATACTACATTTAATATTCACTTTACTCTCAACGCACTAATTATGTAACTTTGACATCCATCTGGACACTCAGTCGTTCATTAATCTGGCAAACTTTAATCTACTGCTTAGAACGCTTCGAATCTGACCTATTTCACCGACCTGCGGTATACTGTCACATTTAAACAAACTACTAAATTCTCAATCTGACCAAGTTTCTCACTATCAATTATGTTTTTTAATTATCAAACTCGGTCGCAGTTTTCACGACTATTCGTAAGTAATCTGATGGCCTTTAAACATAGCTCTAACTCTAGCTCTGCTCCTACTAATGTATAAGAGTCTTGTATTAATAATAATCGCTTCAATCTCTTTTATAACTAACTGTACTTAACTGATTATAGTTAAGCAAATGCTGATCCTTCGTTCTTTTAAGACAAGGCTTTACCAAAACTATTAAGTGTTCATAAAAGCCTCCAAACCATGGAGCTAATTTAGGTATAAACGTATTTCATACGTTTTCTATTTAATTTACAATAATACTTCCAACGTAAGTTTAAATGCGTGGCGCTATCGAAAATAATATGCTGGGGTAAGGTAAGGTTCAGATTGCAACAAAGCTTCCAATTTCCTAACAGACACTTTTCTTATGATAAAAACTTCAAAATAAGTATTTATATTAAATAAACAATCCATTTTATTTTTCCTTACTCTACTTGAATACATAAAGCGGTTAAAATAATTAATTCCAGTAAATGCAATATCAGTATGATTACATTTAAATCTCAATATCCTATTAACATTCTTATATAGGCCAAGTGATCTTAAATCCGTTTTAACACCAAAGAAAGAAGTCAAACTTCTATAGGAAAATATGTAGCTTCTATTTCCAAAATTATTTCTAAATCCATGTCACCATTATTAATTACGTCTTTATCTGTTTCTGTTGTACTTGACACATCATAATTATTTATGTTAATTTCATTGCTAACAGGATTGTGTTTATTAATAATATTCTCATTCGTGAGACCCTCCCCAATAGAAGCGAGTGTCTCAACTTGATATGAACAATTATCAGGCATAGGAAACTAATTATTAGAATAATTATTAAATAAAAAGTCAGAATCTTTGAGCTTCATAATGATCTATTCGGTCATATCTTGTACCAAATTTTACTATGCTTAATTTCACTAAAGATTCGCAAAAGGCAGCAGGAGCCTACTAGAATTATACCAAACAAAAATTACTTGACTATCAGTCCACAAAACCTGATCGTTAATACTTTGCCTTAAATATTTATTTACAAACTTTAATAGCATATATTTTCTGTTAATTGTTAACTTGCTCTTTAAAAGACACTAATCTAGACCTGTCAATAATAAAAGTGACTATAATTCAATCAATAATAATATTACTAGTAATCTAACAACTATGTAAATATATCCAGGCAGCGTATGCTTCCATAGAAGCACTAGTAAAACAATGTAATTCATGTCTCATTTGTTCGCTTCCTTTCTTATCACGTATACTTTTTAAGTAATCTGTCAATGCTTTAAATATTCTTAAGATAACCTAACTTTGCTATTATTTGTCTCACTTTACTGAGTAAATCAATATTAACTTAAGTATTCCTTCAAAATTTTTGCTTCAGTAACAGTAACTTCTGGAAAAAGAACCTTCTTTTATTCGAAACAATATGGGAATAGTATAACCGCAAGGATCATAAACTGAAACTATTACTTTTATGATACCAAACCACGTTTCATACAAATTAATTGTAAATCTGTTAAACCAATATCATATTTAAATATCATTTATAATGTCACGTATTTTATGTAAAACATAAAACTAACTATCTCATTATCTGTTCAAAATTTATCAGGTAATTATGAAAGAAATTTCTTTCAATTGGAAATACACTCGCTCGAATTCGTTAGAAGCTAATTTTGAATTGTTGTATAAGTGTTTTGGCTCTAAAACTGTTGTAGCACCAGTAATATATTTCTAGATAAGTATCATCAACTATCTGATTTAACTATTACATTTCATTTAATAGTAGCATAGAGGGAAAATGAACTAGATATAAGTGCAAAAGGTTCTCGAGTAGATCTTAGATTATATTTCTTTATCAACTGAATCATTAAATTTTTTGCCAAAAAAGCGATGTACCGCGCTTTTCTTTAAGGCCTATCTGTTTCATTAATGGCCTAACTGTAAAAATACCTTTCCAACGAATGCTATAAGGCCAACTGCATGTTTCATAAATTTCATCGATAATGCCTTAAGATTTTGTCAAATTAAGGACTCTTATACAAATATTTGTATAAACTGTTATTTCCAATTGTAATACTGGATACATTATATACCAGACTAAACTTGTCTCTATTAAAAATAACGTGATGTGGTTAATAGCGAAAAGTTTGACTTAGTGAATAGAAACCGTTTTGGCTATCACACCATTCTGTAACTGTTCTTTAATCTCTATGATATGATTTAATAGTTAAATTATCCAAAAGTTTTATTAAATTACTTAGACAACCAATTACCTTTGTACTGATTAGTATTATTAAACTGTTCAATCCGTTACTCATCACGAGGATAGTTTGGAGAATCACAAAAATAATTGAATGAAAGATCTGGTTCATGTATAAAATCTAGTTCATATATTATTTACCATCACAACATCCTTCTTATTGGAAATAGGATAAAACTGATAGCGGATCAACTGAATATATTTCATTTACTATACGTGACCATATTCAACTAAAATCTGAATTGACTAAAAAATATACCAGAGAAACATGACTTTATATTTGATATAAAATGTATAAATAATCATTGCCCTCTTCCTTACAAGGACAGTCATCTGCTAAAATAAGTTTCTACTTCTAATATACTGTAATATTTTCGCTGAATTATTTAGCACTTACTCGTGATTGTATGTAATTCTAATATGCGGTTACAGACTTACATACTGACATTTAATTTAAATTCTATATTTTCATAATGTACAAAGTGACGATTCAAAAGTGCTTGTAAAAGTCCATTCGAATAAAGTATATATATTTCGATTTAATTCGATTCGCATATATACTCGTAGGTCGCTTAACACTATTAGTTCGCGTCTATCGCGTAATCAAAATTATCAACACAACCCTTTATAGGTATATAAATATACCTTTCTACTGCCTACTAGCAAGTTCAAATAAGTTGAATTTAATAACTTTACATACGAACGTTGACTACCAGAGTCCAGTACATAATGATCTACAACGTTTCTCTTTAGCCTGGTCACACAGACCTCTTAATTTAACAAGTCTGAAGTATCAGTATGCATTGATTTCATTAGAGGGGCTGATCTACTGCGGCGGTATAAAACACGATTAGTCCGACCGACTACATTGCAATGCATTTTCGATTAGAAAAACAGCTTAGATTTATGTCCTTCAGGCTTCACCAAAGCAATTGTAACAACAATTACCTAAATATGATCATTCTGCATAGTTTTAAAATTTGTACACCATTAACATTATTTCGATTATATAATACACACTCTTACACATCTCTTAATGAACTTCCTTTTAGGTGGCTCATCGGTTTGATTTACTGAATCACGGTTCATATGATAGATTTAAATTCATGTTAAAGTCCATGTTCTACTTTAGTTCTTTCTGTATTCATAGTCAAAACCGATGTAATGAACCGAATATAAATTGTTCTGCATTTAAACTTTATTTTTATTTTTACTACCTTCTATATAAGAAGCTTCTCTCATAATATTTGTAAATATTATAATATACACTAAATTACTTTCTTATATTATCAACAGATTCATTTTCGTCAGTTATTATAAACGTAACTCAAATAAAAGTTTTACTTAAACTTAATAACCATTACTCGAAGGTGGTTATGATTAATATCTTTGCTCAAGGAACTGATAATTCTCAGATGCCTTTCAATTTTAATACTCGACTACACGCTTTAACTGCTTTACTCGATTATTTAATTCCACATAGTATGATGCAACATAATGACATTAAATAAAAACGCTTGGTTTTCTACAGCGTTCATAAAAGATCTGGTTAAGACAGGCTATCTAATAGTATTTATTAATAGCATCTAATCCTTAAATTGTCTGCTTAGCGTAACCTTCTAGAGGCGATTGTAAATAATAACTTATCAACATCACTAATATTCCTAGTATCACCGTTAGATGAAAATTGATTCAAAAATTTATACTACTTGTTCACAATGTACTTAAAAATTACCATCGAATTTAGCTAGTTTCATTTGTGGTAACTTACTATATTTCGATTATCAACTGCGACAAGACTGCGGGACACTGGTTCTTTACTTATTTTATAAACAAACATTCATTTCTGCTATCAAAACTTGAGTCTGAATTTGTGTATCTGTATAATGTCCATTTACTAATCTCTTCTGAGTTGCGTTTGATAACTGATTTACATTAATTATGAATTTCTATAAAAATCTATCAACTGACTCCTTTCATTTAGATTCAATAAACTTTTATTCATTAAAATTAAAATGACAGTCCATTCCTCTTGTACACGCAAACTGAGCTGAATTCATATATTATATGTAAGAAAAAAAAATTATAAATAAGTTCAAGTCGGGTTATGATGACACATTTCCACTATACAGTACTTCAAATTTTAAATTCAGTATACTACATTAGAACTGCAATAACCACATACTGTAACAATGTACTGTATCATACTGTACTCAATAATTAATTGTAATTCTATATTCAAACTGTATTATAAATACCAAACAACACTAAATATTTTTTAAAACTCGAATTTAATTTGTTCACTAAATCCAAGAATTATAAAAATAATTCTTATATTTCATAAAATAACTTTAGTACATTTGCATTTCTTTATTTTTTAAATTACTTCTTTAAATTACTACAGTTGCAAACTCTGAGAAATACTGATCCTTCATTTACTGCAAGCACGGTTTAATTTAATTTGTATCCATATGTAAAATTCATGAATATTAAAATATGAAATAAAAATGTTAGTCAAATACTTAAGTACCCACTGCTATTAATCATAATACATAATATGAACTAAATATTTTTTCTTATACTGATCATCTTCTTAACATAAAGACGAGATGATAATATAATATCACTAAAAACTATAAGTATTTCTTTTGAATCATAGATGCCTTTGAAACTACTTATTTAATGCTTCATAATTTTTAGATTTAAAACTTAAACTAACGATTTCTAATTGCCTTGTAAGTATTAAATATACCTTATTCTCAATTCATTATTCCAATACAAATTAGACATTGTTAACGCCACGCACAATTAAACTGTAACTTCTCTGTAAAATTTAAATCACTAACTATCCAACGACTTCACTTTACTTCCTTAACGTCTTAGACACTTTCCTTACTAATATCTAACTCATGAACCATTATTATTTTATATCCTTTGGGAGTCAAAACATGTCTATATTCTTTAAAGGAAATAATTAAATTTCATTTAATTGACATACTAAATTATTTATAGGACACACTTTCATGTATTACTAAAATATTGCACGTCTCCGCTTCATTAAATAATAATAATAATTCAATAATAATATCTAAAGTCGGTAACAATATATTAACATTTTATTAGGTAATACAAAACAATGGTAACCTAATAAAAATCTATTCGTTCGATATGATACGGGTGTACTGATTTACCTATAAGCCTCACGCTTTATATAATTTTAAACCGATATATCAAGTTTTTAATAATAAAAATTAAAATATAACATTTTACCGATTTACTTTTAAAATTTCAGTGCATAGTTTTAAATAAAACTAAATGTAAATATCCCAGCACCTCCACCATGTCGCCAAATACCCTGGGCGCCGGGTACCCAGTTCGTTGGTATTGGACGAATATCTCGAATATAACGACGTATCGCAATTAAAATGTAACTGATGGACGTAAGTACACATGATTTGCTGGTAATAAAAAAGAAACTGATTTATGAGGGTCTGGTACCCTCGCTAGTGGCCTCCAACCTCCCCTATAGCCACCCCGAGCCTCGCTAAACTAATTTACGAGCGACTGAACTCCCGATACTGAATTCAACACTCTAGGATCTAATTTATGAGCAACCACGGCTCCCACGCAACTCCACTGAGTTGTACTGATGATAATTTATGAGCAACAACGGCTCCCACGCAACTCCACTAGTTGCACTGAATCTCTAAATATAATTTATGAGCAACCACGGCTCCCACGCAACTCCACTAGTTGCACTGCTGATAATTTATGAGCAACGGCTCCCACGCAACTCCACTAGTTGCACTGCTGATAATTTATGAGCAACGGCTCCCACGCAACTCCACTAGTTGCACTGCTGATAATTTATGAGCAACGGCTCCCACGCAACTCCACTAGTTGCACTGCTGATAATTTATGAGCAACGGCTCCCACGCAACTCCACTAGTTGCACTGCTGATAATTTATGAGCAACAACGGCTCTCACGCAACTCCACTAGTTGCACTGCTGATAATTTATGAGCAACAACGGCTCTCACGCAACTTCACTAGTTGCCCTGAAACTCTAAATATAATTTATGAGCAACCACGGCTCCCACGCAACACCACGGCATTATCACACGCTGGTAAAATAAATTCACTTACTTGGCAAACACGGTGTTGCGCCTAATCTGCCTCGCACCCACAGAATACTTTCACTTGGGAGCTCGCACCTGATCTGGTCAGCGTACCGTACACGACCGCGTTTCGAACACGTCTGTCTCAAATCTCAATCTATTCTATTTAGCTGTCATCGTTCTACCCTCACGTTTATGACAAATAATATTTAAATATTTAAACACTTATTTCGCGACTACCCTACGGTATTCGCGACAGAGGGCTCTGCAGCTTTGCTTCCGGCGTGTGTGAACTTTGTCACCTTGCTAGCCCATTTGCTTATTTCTATGAGTATAACAACATTTTTTTCTAATAGTAACTGTTTAATCAAAAAGCTTTTAAATCATACATTTTCATTAAAATGCACTACACATGTCATATTTATACAACTTTTAAAATAAGCATTTTATGTTGACCAACAAGTCCCTTAAGAATACATGTATATTACGAAAGTATATTGTCATTTGATTCAATGCAACTAAGACTAAAAGCGTCCTTATCAGTGCCCATGGTTTTTAATATTA
This sequence comes from Boloria euphrosyne, assembly GCA_951802675.2. NCBI lineage: Eukaryota > Metazoa > Arthropoda > Insecta > Lepidoptera > Nymphalidae > Boloria > Boloria euphrosyne. The sequence continues at coordinate 5,376,719 of OX637888.1, forward strand.
ATGGACTAGAAAAACTTTCAAAGAGAGGAGCGTCTTGAATAAATATATGAAAACCATCCTTACAGATGCCAATATATTATACTCATCGTATACTTCGTTATGAGTTACAATATTATGGTCAAAATTAAACTTTTATATTAAATAGACAAGATTGACTTATGTCAAGACCATGTATAGCTTGTCTTATCTTAAATGATACCTTAATCAACACGAAACCAAGCTTCACTCGGGCGGGAGCATCCCTAGCCGCCGAAATGTTACTCCACTTTTATTCAGTCGTTACATCGTAAAAGTGTAACACGCAATAGAACACAGACATTTTCCATTTTTAACCAATAGTGCTCTAATTGTAATGTCTTTGTACCATGTGAGTACTATTTAAGTACATTATTATAAAAACATTATAATGACTTTCTATATATAATATTAAATATAAATTACCTTTGCTCATAATAGAAAAGAAAATCAAATATACGAGTGGTGGGAATGATATTACCCGATCAAGATACTTAGTAATTACTTTTAAAAAGGTATAATTAAGAAATAAATTATTATTAAATTGTATTTGAGTATTGAGAACATAGACTTCGTATAAAAAACACACTTTTTACTTATTTCGAAGAAGACAAACTACATACAATAAAATAAAATGTAAGAGAAAAAATACCTATATTATATGGGCACTCTACTGCCATCCCAGAGGGTTCATACGACTAATAGTTTATTCTGTCGGCGGTCCACCTTACAAGATGCGTGGACATTTTAACCCTCGACATGAACTTTATTGTACAGTAATAAAATCAAAGAATTGATTTCAATCTAGTGAGTTTGTGTTGCTTTAAATCTATTTGGTGCACTTGACAGCTCTTTTATCTTTGAAGTAATATCCATTTAATATCGTTCTTCGTTCAAACATTGACCACTAGACACAGGTCCAATACTCGTACGTACGGTATATAATAAATATTTTATCCATATATTTATTACTAGCAAACCCGGCCCGCATCGATGGACGTAAGTTTAAATAAATTAAACAGTTTTATAATTTTCTTTCCATCTAATATTGATTTTTTGATTCCGTATATACTTAGGTACTTTCATATGCATAATATACATTAATAAAAAGCTGTTTATTTGAAATTAAAAACAGAGACTTCAATTTTATTTATATCTACTAATTATACCTATGTATGAATTTGAATATTATTATTATTTGTTTACATTACATTTTCCCAAATGAAGACAGTTTATTAATAATAGTTAGAATATATAACTTTTATTTTCTAACGTATGGATTTCAAAGTAATTAGGTAGATCTTAAACATTTATATGCTGTTGTTATAATTAAGTGTTAATCCTTTTAATTACCCCTAAATACGTATGATAGTAGATTTAGTGCATATAAAAATAGCAAATTAGACGAGCATGTAACTAAAGAAAACCACAGTATTTGTGGTATGTCGAAAAAGTAACGATACAAAATTTCGAATAGAAGTGAATTCAGTACTATAGAATTCACGCTTTAAGTCCTACTACCTATTTATTAATAGGTTTAATTTATATTCTTATTATTAATTAAATTAATTATATTATATATACTTAATATGTATAATAATAACTATCAACACAATAAACTTAAACATATCGTCAAAAGTTATTTCGTTTAGCAGCAGATGTTTCCAGTCATTTAGAAGTAATTCATCGAGCTTTTTGTGGTTAATTTATATCGGAGATCAACATTATACCGACTGAGTAAAGGCAATTAGAATGATATTTCAGTTTAACATTATGCTTTTTAATGATTTCATTTATGTTTTTAATTAGAATGAACCATTTTTATCAGAAATTAATAAAAATATGATAACAAATCTATTTTACTCCGTAAATGTACTTTGTGCATTGTTATAAACACAATGTTTGTTATATAAGTAAGCACAAAAACAAAGTCCTGTAAATGAAAAAATAACTTATTACATGCGATTCAGCTGCAATAGGCGGGCAAATAAGTGCGAAAGCTGTTATGTGTGTGCATGTTTACTGTGTGTGATTTTGATGAAATTTAGTACATAGATAGACCTAGGATAATACAAAATTCTGTTAGGTACGTAAGAACGCACACGAGCGAAGTGAGGGTAAGTCACTAGTCTATACTATCTATACCTACTGATTTTATAAAGCTGAAGAGAAATTCCTTTTGTGTTGGATAGTCCGTTTATCGAGGAAGGCTATAGGCTATATTACATCACGCTACGACCAATAGGAGCGGAGAATGAGTGAAAAATGATGCAAAAACGAGAGATAAATATTCCTTTTGAGAGCTTCCGCTGCGTGCGCTGCATAAACGGTTAAAGTTGTGCAAAATTCTTGTATGATGGAAATGTTCCCCTTTAAAAGTTCTAAAAAAAGTCCGCGATAGTCTATCTTTTAAGGTTAACTCGCTGTAACCTTTTTTATCGTAATCAAATAATCAAATTTGTTTTAAGATAATGCATTATTTGCAAAGATGTTTTTATAAACATGATATTAATGCTTACCTTAATAAAAAAGTTACTCATCACAAGTATTTAATTTTGAACAAAATTGCTCTTGGCATCATTTGATATTCAATAATAACTTAGAGATATCATAGTTTAAACATAACTCAACAACAAAATAATGATCACCGCGTGCAAGACTGCGGTGGCGAGGAGGGAGCGACGTCGCAAAAGAATTGGTTTCCAGCCAGAACACGAGCGAAGCCGCGGGAAAGGCTAGTTATGAATATAATGGGAAATATTGATATCACATGCAACGTTGGGTGCGGAATGCCAGGGCTATTATCACACGTGCTCGGCCCGGACGTTGCCGAATACCGGGGTTCATTTGCTTTCACTCTATTAGCAGTAATTATTCTCTCCCTTCTGTGTTTTAGTTGATATTTTAGAAATAATTATTGGGGCTTATTTGAGAAAATTGGTGTACAATTCAGGTAACATAATTACTACATTTTTAAATCATTGTGAGTCATAAAAGGTATAAAATTGAATATATATTATATATTATTGCTTTATTTATCTCTGTTAGTTAGTCTTATCAACCTAAATGAAAAGTTACTTACTATACTACCAATATAAGTTTTTTTTTGTAAAGGATAAAAGTTCAAAGGTAAATTTGAGTAGTGTGTAGGAAATAGGATAGTTTTTATCCCAGAAATCATCTCATGAAGGGGTGATATAGGGGATAAAAATTTGTATAGGAAAGCAATCTTTTCTGAAGTAAGGGATATTAATACACATAATGTCTATAGTTCTATTATATAATATCTTCTCCATACTTACCGTTAAAACATTACATAAATTTATAGTAATTATACAAAATAAACTCTCTACGACCCGTATGATTAAGAAGTATGGAGTAAGTACTTATATCACAATTCACAATGGCGACGCGACGGCTCGAGTTCATCCTTATAATATAGTACGTTAGTATTTGTTAGTCTCTCAGCAAAAAGTATTCTATATGTTTACCCCGGTAACTAGTTATCATCCAAATCTAGACTACCCATGTTTGATAATAAAAAGCTCGCGTATAAGTAATAAACAAAAAAAAACTGTTTTCGCCTTTTTATGTACTTATGTACCCAAGTGCCTATACATTTTTTTAAACTTAGCCTTTTTTCTTTTTAGTAGGTACATAACGATATTTTGTAATCAACTTCATCTCTAAATATGTATGTATAATATCCAATCAAAACGCAGCTCTATGCTCTGATTGGTTTTCAAGAATTCCGTTAATTCCAGTTATTACAAAACGATTAACGAAATTTAAAATCTATTCACCATTACAATTATTATACCATATACTTTCTTCTGAAATTTCGTTTTATCGTTTGGATGGTTTCATAAATGGGTTTCAAATAGAATAAAACGTGTGATTAAGATAATAATTGTTTTACACGAACATAAATCAGTACATTAAATAAGATACTTTTAAAATTTAACTTTATAAAAGCATTGATTAATTTTCTGTCAGAGTAATTAAGAAGGCGTTGAACGATGGTTTAGCAAGGGAGATTTGAAACTTTGAAGGACTTTCAGACGATCCCTATAATAATTAACTTCAAACGCTAATTGTTATTAAAACGTCTAAGATACAGGACTTAACAAGAAAATTTATATTAAAAAGTAGTAGTCAAATTATCTTCTGGTGATTGATGTTGTGTATTTTTCTGTTAAATTAAGACGTGCATTTTTACATTGATATTACAGAGGTTTTGTAGTTTCTTCAGGTTATTTTAAGACTTTTTTATGTGAAGTATGTTGTATTATTAATTATTATACATAATTATTTATTTCTATAAAGAAAAAAGTTTATTTTACAATTAATAACAACATAACATATTAAATTAATGCCCGCCGCGAATAATAAAAGTAAAAGGCCATTTGCCACCAAACGGTAAATCAAATCTATAAAAGTAAAGTTTCTCTGCAAAAAACCTACTTCCGACCCCCGAACTCGGCCCATTGAACATCTGACGAGGTGAATGAATCCTTAACATTGGGGTGCGCAGACTGATATAAAATGTAAAGTTACGGCAAACAATTACATTCCGCCACACATCTGTCAGGCTTAGACAATCACGATACGTCACGCGATTTAGAAATAGATATGAGTGCTTTTGATACTTTTATATAATTTTAAATTATTATATATTATATATATATTTTTTCTGTACTTTAATCAAATAAATAAGTTTTCGTCCAAAACTTACACGAATTCTTATAAGAAGGTATTTATATTGAGTAAAACATTCCAAAAAATAAAAATTACTAACAATTTAAAAACTTACAGTCACTTTTACATATATTTTAAAGTATAAAAAGTAAACATACTGTTTTTATAATGAAATAGTCTAGAAATAGTCTTTCATTACTCTACTTTTATAATTTTTAAATTAGAAACAATGACATGTAATTGCCTGTCACAAACTGAAGCTTAATACAAATACTTAACGTTAAATACATGCTCAAAACTACAATATTAAAAAAATATAAATAAAATCTAACAGTAACTATTTTTAAATATAGATTGGGTACATACTTTCAATTATTTAAAAGTCAAACTTACTTCCGATTATATTTATACAATATTCACAAGAGCTATATAAAATATACATAGCTTGTATACATAATAGTGATTGTATATTGCCTTTTCAACCGACTTCCAAAAGGAGGAGGTTATCAATTCGTCTGTATTTTTTTTTTATGTTTGTTAGCTGATAACTTTGAGCTGGGTGAACCGATTTTGATGATTCTTTTTTTATTTGAAAGGTAGTGCTTCCCATGTTGTCCCATTTTAATATTTTCTAGTTCTGATAATGGCATCCATGAGAAAACCATAATAGTCTTAAATTTGCATTAAGTATTTGCGTGACAAATGGACGAATAACTCAATATCACGCCAACCGATTTCGATGATTCTTTTTTTAATGGAAAGGGTATACTTCAAGGGTAGTTTGATGAGAGTTTGGTAAGGTTCTGATGATGGGATCCATGACAAAGTATCGGAACTCTTCAATTCTTAGGAGCAAATTAACGATGCTCGGCCAAATCTTTTATAGGCTATATAGATATTTGAGTCACGTACCGTAACTGATGATGGAAGGTACAACTCCTCAACGGTTAGCAGTTTAAAGAAAATTCTTTCAATATAATACGCAATTATGAACGGATAGTTGTATACTTTCAGGCTATTAGGTTTACCTCACAATAGAAGGTAAATTTTTATAGTCATTAACACAATACGTATCTACTTTCCGCAAAAAAGTTAAAAATAAATTATTTTTAACAAAAAAACAAAAACCGACTTCCAAACTTAATAAATCTAAACTAAAAAGTAGAAAATAATACTTTTAAGGACTATGTTAATTTTGAAGTCGGTGCCAGCCAAAGCAAAATAGCCCTAAATAGATACATATTTGATTAATCTATCAATTTGTAAACATAATCTGGCTGGCACCGACTCCAAAATTAACATAGTCCTTAAAAGTATTATTTTCTACTTTTTAGTTTAGATTTATTAAGTTTGGAAGTCGGTTTTTGTTTTTTTGTTAAAAATAATTTATTAACTCATACGTTCAATATCGCCCAGCGCAGTACACGCAACGACAGCTGCGGTGCTGCGCTGGGCACGCACCCGCTAGCTAATGTACCGCCTTTTAATTATACCTGATAAATCTGCGCGCGTGCCGTGCGCCCTGGCCCGTGCCGTACCGCCGCGCTCGTGTGGACAGTCCTATGTCCAACCGGTGACAATATTAGTATATGTACTAGAAATAACTGATTAAATATTTACTTAGTAATTTTATTAGTTACCTAGAAATCTAAGACCTTATATAAAAGCGAAATGTCGAAACGGTCGAACGAAATATCGAAAACTGGTTGAAAGATGAAATTTAATATACCTAGGTTTTCCGAATTTTTTCAGTAATGGTTACGGTCGAATTTCGACCGCTAGGTGGGGAATAAAAAACATATATTATGTCATAATTAATTAATTTACATGAGCATGCAAGACGCGTTTCACTAATGTGATAACATCTGATTAGTAATTATGCGAGCCCTATTAATTAGGACATTCCCTTAAAGGGTAGGTACATATGTCGTCCACACCACATAATACATAGCACCCCTTCTCATGTTAAAGTACCTACTATAAAGTTAAAATAATATTATTATATTAGTTACACAATATAATATATTTAATTCGAAAAGAACAGATGTAACTGTAGATAAAAAATAGTTAGAAAACGAAATATTTTTTTATTTATATAAAAAAAACATTTCATTTTTTTGTTTGAAGACTGTTTAACTTGGTGCTTTGAAAAATATTTAACACTAATAAAACATTTCTATGCATATACTACCTACATTAAATGCTTACATAACGACTAACTACTAATTAATAAAGGAAAAATAATAGAGAAACAAATTACAACGTGTAAAGTTAAATAAATGAGAATTCCATTCATATTCAAACGGGCTGATTCATTCATACTACAGCAAGTGGAAGTCATGTGATATCGCGCCCTTAAGGAAACAGGTCAAGGCGGCACCTGTTGCACCCTTCTTATGCTTGGGGTAGGAATTAGGGGAACGTGCTTATGATTAATTTTACAGGTGACCTATGATTGTGGATCGTGACTGCGTTATTAATATTGAATGTCTACAGTTTTCTTACAAAATTTCATAAAAATGTTTTAACAATTTGTGAAAATATTGAAAACTAGCTGTTCCTCGCGGCTCCGCCCGCGTTTGTAGAAAGATGAAAATTTAGGATTATATTTAGGTTTTGAAGCCAGATCATAAAAAAATAAAAGTAAAGATTTGATCTGAAATTAAAAAATAAAAAATCTGGAGAGATCCCTACATATATTTAAAATGCTATGATAATTTTTAAATAAAAAAATGGTTGTTGTGCCTCACTCGACATAGATAGGTATAGTGTGTCGCGGACTTTTTTGTAGATATTTATAAGATCTAATCTAGATCTAATTAATTAGAACATTTTATGGTTCTATCTTTTATAGTTTAGGCAGCGTACGCAAAATAAGTAACTTTTCTGGTTGATTATTTACACCTTGTGTCCGAAAAACCCAAATATCTTACGGAACCCTATTTTTTTCCAAAATAAAATATAGTCTATGTTACTCGTGGATAATGTAGCTTTCGAATGGTGAAAGAATTTTTAAAATCGGTCCAGTAGTTTTTGAGCCTATTCATTACAAACAAACAAACAAACAAACAAACAAAGTTTTCCTCTTTATAATATTAGTGTAGATATTGATTTTATTTTATTACTCCTTTCTTTTTAAGATGTAAGTATCTTGTCCGTACATTTCGCGGTTTTTCGCGAACCGAAATAGGTAACCGTTTAAGCATAAAAAAGTATAGGTAGGTATCTATTTATAATTATGGTGAAACAAATATGAAGACAACAAAAAAATGTTCTTGTACCATCTTTATGCAAATTTTTGTAAAAATAATGTCTTTGTTTTATAGTAAGTCCCATTTTTATAAGTAACAATGTAATATAAAAGAATTAATGTTAATTTAAACATACCTATACAAATATCTACTGAAAGATAGTAAAGCGATGACTATGAAATATAAATTTTTAGGAACCATCGTGCCTAACTGGATCTGGCTCTCAAAAAAAACATTTTGCTAAGATTAATCAATTGCCATAAATTACTTTTCGTTTAAAGGCATTGAAATTCTCAACTTACATACCAGAATTATTGTGCACAGCTCGTTAGTAGAATAAATTATGCAAACATTACCTAGCTAGCTTTTATACAAGTATAATAAGGAAACAAAACAGTCTTTAGGGTCTAGTTCTATAGGTATTTACTGATAAGTACACTCTACGTATTCATCAGAGCGAGTGGAATGCGGGTACTTAGTATTATTCTTCGCTTTACAAACCGTACTTGTAGTTGTGAGAGCCCTTGTAATCAAACTCGTTGCGATGCTATTTTGTAAAACTATCCTTTATCGAGTTACGCCATTTTATTGAACATTTCATTACTACTTTTATGTTTTTTTTTTAACTTGGGAAACTAAGCCAAGGGGGTTAAATCCGGGTCTCGCACTTTTGATCTTTCAAGTGCGAATCATTTCTAACATGACTACCACTTGCTTTACGGTGAAGGAAAATATCGTAAGGAAGTGCAAGTCTTAGAAACATAGTATTTTTTCAAATGACATGTGCACTCTACCTCTACTTAATCAGGTGAACAATGGCCTGATCCCCCTCGTATTGAAGGGAATCCCAGCAGTGGGACGTTAAAAAGGACTAAATACAATTTTATTATAAACATATTCCTAAGTTCTTACAAGACGGAAAGTATTCATTAATATTCATCCTTACTTAAATTGACACATTATTATTTTTCAAAGACGGAAAAAGAGCTTAAAAAATATAAAAGAAAATATTATAACACACCTTACGTACATATAAAGAACCATTTAATCCCTCCGCCGTATGTTAATGTTAAGCTTTGACAAGTATAGAGTTGACGAAACTTAATACTCTTGTGGTGCATCCCCTTTAATGCTATGCGAATGCATTATCAGATTGCGGCATCGACAATCATTACGAGACAAAACACTAACCGTAATTGTGATTGGTATCAGCGATCGGTTACTTCGGATAAATATATGTAGAGTGTGCCATTAAATAGTTTATTAAAAAAATTAAAATAGGTATGTTCTTTCACTAGCGGCTTACCCTTGCTCCACTTGGATTCGTCACTAAATACATTTTAATGAAAGTATACATTTCTTAGACATGAGTCATTTTCCCGCAAAAAAAAAGTATTATATATGTTGATCCCTATAACCAGCTATCATCATAGCTTTAATCAAAATCTGTCCAGTACTTTTATCGCATAGACAAAATTCTACAAACTTTGGCTTCGGTCACTGTTTCGATAATAATTACTATTTCTATAATTGAAATATAAGTATTGCACTTTAAAGTTAAATAACTATATATTATTAAAGCTTTATCATGTGTATGCAAATAGTTGTTAATACAAAATCCCCGGGCACATTATCTCAATGTACCGTATCTGCCCGTATAATGGGTTGATAGGGCAGCTGTGCGCCGTGATACGGGCAGGTGTGCTCAAGCTGTGGGTGCTGCTTCATGCTAGCTCGCGTGCTGTCTGGGGTGAATGTAGAATTATTTATATTGAGGCAATCGTATGTAAGGCAATGCCCTTTAAAATATCTTTGTCATTCAGTGAGTTAACATTTACAAGTATTTATGTTCCTTACTAGACGAAATTAAAAAAAAATATAGTTCCGTGGTAGTTCCATACACGTATAACTTTAAACACATACATATTAAAAATATAAACACGCATGACAGAAGTACAAACATTCATGATCATCACACAAATGAATTCCTTCGATGGGACTTGAACCCGCCACACACAACCCGCTAGCACAGCAAAACAAACTGAGTCAAACAATATCTCGTCTAATATATGAGAATATATGAAAATATAGAAAACTAGCTTTCAAAGCTCTATTTTTACCAATGTTTTATTGAAAACGCTAATCATGATAAAATTTTCAACAAGGTTCTAGACGTAGCAAAATTAAATTAGAACCAATTTATGTGATGTATGCGTCAAAATTATATACTTTGATATTGTAGAGAGGTGAGGACTTTTATTTAAATAAACTGCTTTAGTCGTAAATTCTATTTGTATGTATTTAATGTAAAATTTCTACTTTAATTCAACGAAGATGGTGGCGGTTACAGAATTTTCTTAAGGCTCATTTCAAATATGGCTGCTTACATTTATTTTATAATAATTATCACTTATCGAAGTAACCTTCAACTCTTATCCGTAAATCGATTCGAATCTATCGATTTCAAGACTTTCGGTTTACGTCACAGGATGGACAGGTCACAGGTTAAACTTCAAACGTTAACGTCATTCTTTCAATTATATTCCATCTTATAACATGCGATGTTATGAAAACGTGCGGTTTTATTTCAAATAGTACTGTATCGCAAAAAAACTCTATGTTATAGTAGATGATAAGGTTCTTACTTTTTATAATAACATTTATCAGGTTTCTACGCTCTATTGCAGTAGATGTGAATATCAAACATTCGCCTAGAGTTTACCACGCTCGTCACTTTGATGATTCAATAATAATACCTTACATATGATTGTGTATAAAATCTCAAAATAACGGTCGGTGGATTAGAAGGGCAGGCACACATACACGGTCCCCTTGAAGCGTGCGCCGAAAAACACAATAAAATAATCCTACGCTTTGTACGAAAATTCATTGTAAGTACCGTCGACAAAATCTTATAATAATTACAAATACTTATACTCTATCGGTAGGTTATGTTATTATTGTATGGTTACTATTATTTAGACTAATATTATAAGAGGAATTATTAATAATAAAAAATATATATTTTGTATGAATGTATGAATTCTATACCCCATATATATTATAACCCGTTTCTATCGATGTATTTAGAATTAATTTTGTTATCTCATGTAATTTTCAAATGTTTTGTTCAAATGTATTGGTAGTCAGTAATTATTATAAGGATAAGCTTAAAAATATTATATATTTGCTTTCTTTTTTTGTAGACCGTAGCAAGGTGCATCGCGGGAGACGCGTGCGGCGCGTGGCGCACGCGTGCGCGCACAGTTCTGCACTGTCATGGCCGACGTTTTCAGGTGCTCTTTATTTTTTTATTTTATTTTCTACGGCCGATCGACTATGAATTCTACAAACTACACTATTTAGTATTACCGAGGGGACCTATGAAAGAATGCGTTCGTGTTTACACGAAATTTTTCTACGGCTTTAGGGTAGTTTAGCTATGGTGTTAGATGAAAGATACTACTTAATACTTATTATTACTATTATTAATTGATTTGATTTAACTTTATATGTTACTAAATTATTAAATTATGTAGTGTTGATCCTTCATACCAACATAAACGTAATTAATGGGTCAAAATATTTTAAACGTTCCAACCAAAGTACTAGTAGTTCTATCTGTGTTAAGGTATCTTTGAACATGCGCGGAAGTCGTCAAATCGTTTCGTATTAAAAATGACTACCACATTTCGACTTCCACTATGTACTTCAATCAGAGAATGCAATTTGTTTTCAACAATTTCGTTAATTGGGCAACATTGTATAGCCAGCTATTATATGCATGCGATGTGCTTTACCGATGCACCGGGGCAGGGGTGCGAGTACGAGCTGTCAGTTACAATCAGTTGATAAAATCCCGCACACCTGCACCAGGGCGCGTCGCCAGGCAACACCGCTGATAAACAAGTTTTATCGTAATTTAGATGGGCTCCGTTAATAAGATGGACTTGTTTTATATTTATTATTATTACAAATTAAGATTTTCAAGGGGCATCCTAGCTTTATGCAAAAATATATCTCTTGCGTTATCATAGAAAAAAATTCGCTTTTAAGTTTGTAATAAATATTCATTAAAAAATTAAAGTGTAGGAAATAGTTTACACGTCAAATACTTGTGTGATGTCATTTCAGCCAGTGAATTACTTAATATCATTTAATAATTAAGTTATAAGAAAATTGAGAGATGTACCTACTAACGTCTATAAACATTAAGGAATACAAATTGATTTTTATTCCTAAATAAAACTAATGATATTGCTTATTTATATTTTTGCTTTTAGATAATTTTAAAACACTATAAATTTAACTAAGGTAGCTTTTGAGCATAAGAATTATTAACCACATTAAACAATTAAGGTTTAATATCGTACATTATTAATATCAAATTGTTTCATATAGGTACAATACCTATGTGTTTATGTATGACCATTGACCACTTCCGTTAATCAGCGTTTCTAGTGACAATTTTTTCATAATATTATAATGGACGTCCATAAAAGGAAGGACATTAACACAGGAAAAGAGTAACGACTATCGATATTCCTTTTTTACCATCTCACATGTTAGCTCTCACGTACCACCCTAGCATTGTTGTAAACAAAAGCGTGGAATACAATAACGGCGCACGCGCATCTGTCACATGGGGCCACGTGATTGGTGGACGTGCACCCTCGCCACTGATTTTCACGATGCACTCTGATCGATACCAAAATTCGATGTAACGGTAAAATCTATATTTTTACGCGACTGCGGTGAAACCCAGAGGGTTATGATAAAAACTATTTTAAGAAGTTCATGTTTTAAGTATTGTCGATAGATTAGCAAAGTACACCAATATATTCAACTTACTTTTCCTTTGAGTTCCTTTGCGGCTCTTTACGCCTTCAATGGCGATTATAATAAAAGATAAGAGTGAAGATTTACATAAATGAAAATACGAGAGTGCTACAACAAATCTACTCATCTCATACTTATCATCTATTACATATCATAAAAATATATATCAAAAAATTCTAATCCATACATTAAATATGTATGTTTTGGAAGATCTTATTGAAATATGTATTCATTATGATCTATACAGAAAGTAAATCTATAGTTTTTAGATTTTGTACTCAAACACGTGCTGGCTAAGCCGTGCAGATGAATGTGAGTCAAGATTCTCATTCTACACCTACACTATCCACTCATTCCTACACCAAATAAATATTTTAAAATTTCACAAAATTTTGATAAACACTATTATTACGTGTCAATTACGTGTAGGGTTCGCGGGTACTTCAATGTGTCAATGGCATACATCCTTCCAACTATCGGGTTCCCACGACCACACCGTAGGGAACGCTTGGACACGGCAGTCTCATCAAATATTAGCTCAGTAATGCTATAACGATATTTGCTATTCGTACTCGTAGAACTTTGATCTCAGTATATATATAAGTTACGCGAATATTCGACATTATAAATGAAACTACTTTTTCGGATTTTGTCGCGGATTTATTTTGATTTTTAGTTCCCGACGTTTCGAATGCTTTACAGCAATCACGGTCACGGGAGAGACTCTCTCCCGCGACAAAATCCGAAAAAGTAGTTTCATTTATAAAGTTACTTTATGCTTTGAACGACTGCATGGTGCATGTGCATAATGTACACTATTGAAATAATTGAATATTTTAAAAGGTAACAATTTAAAATGAATGTCCTCAGGTTCAAAGGAAGGTATTATCAATTATATGTAAAAAATCGAAGAATACGTATCTTAGATATACAGTGAACTATAATCGGAATACAAACTGAAAATACCAGGGCCCTCACCTAAATAAAATAGAATAGTATTAGAAAACTTAACCTCGAAAAATATCGAAGGTGAAAATGATAATATGAAAGGTACAAGTAAGATTCGTGCATGTTATGAATAGATCGATCCGAAATAAGACAAACATGAAGAATAATTTAACGATATCTTGCTTAAAGGTTTCCCAATGTCATTTTTTTGTTCCGTTAAGAAAATTGCATAGGTATATCAATAACTTACATACTTACAGGGTAAACATTTAGTTTATAAAAATCTAACATGTGTATATACTCTACTTCGTCTTTGTTTTCATTATGGTATATATTATATTATGTATGATTTAGAATATACATTTAAACATAACTCTTCTTTTCTGAACCTGATTGGTTCCTAACCAAGTAACATAAGTTTTAACTACATACATGTCAATGATGTCATCATTTGGGTACTGAATATGATAATTATTTATTTTCACCGAACAAAGCAATCATTTTTATGCACACTTCAAAGTAATGGAAAACATACCATATGGCATTTGTTATTTATTTTGGTATTATTGTCTATTTTTCATCGATTCTATTGGCGTAACGAATTTACCTTGGCATTCCCACGGGATCATCAAGCTCTCATAATGATTTTAATTTAAATATTAACAAAACCGTGCAATGAGCTATGAATAATATTGTTATGTGTAGCTTTATAAATGCCAAGTTTATGCAATAAACTTTTATAAACGAAAAGTATCTAAGTAATCTCTAAGGATTTATAAATTTAAAAGTCCTTTTTAATTAGGACTCCATTTTAATAAATGTGTTCATATTTGAAGTAAAAAATCGTCTCAAAAAATTGTTTTACTGCATATTGATGTAGGCTCTCTAAGACATAATATTTTATAATATTATATTTTGTGTATGCTACCTAATACCTGAGGGCCTAGACAAAGTAACAATCGATTAGCGAAAGCGATAGTAGAAAAGTCCGAAATGTATGGGTTTGACATATGACTTAGATATGTCACGTGATCTGTTGTCAACGAATAGATGATGCTAGACAATGTACATTCATTTCAATTATTAGTGATTTAAAGTTCAAGATGCATACGCTGCGTTTAAGCGATGACGATTGTAGAAATCGAATCGCTTCATAACGAATGCCGGTTGGCTATAGGCCCTGATTATCTTTGGGAAAATGCACGGATGAGAAAATTTGCTATTTCGTGGGAAAATGCTATTACCTATTTCAAAATTACTGTATGTATCTTTAATAACCTTTCTTTTTATTTGTTTATTTAGGTACACCTACACACTTACGTTGGTACATTTTAAGAAAACATTCATTCCTAATTTTGGCATTACATATAATTTTTTGAGTGATTTTGAAGTTGGTTTGTGCTTTCTAAACAAAAGCTTTGTATATTTTTATAAAGTTTTTGATATCAAAAGTAACATACCTGAAAGCACAATAAAACACGTTTATCAATAACGTTATGATTAAAGAATTTTATTTTAATGACTCTATTATCTCGTACCTTACCTTCATGCTTCTAACTGATTATTTTTTAGTAGAATCACTTACTTACTTATACACTTATCACTTAATTCCTCATAATCTGATTTTTGTTTTAATCGTATTGAAATAAATATCTGTATGTCTGCAATAGAAACTACTGTCATCATATTGTCTTAAATAAAACAAGAAATTTATCAAGCACTATATAATATTTGCAATAACCTAAAGTTTAGTTACTTTTTTTACAAAAAGGTATTGTAATCGATATTCTCGAGTAGTTCAATTACGCGTACTTACGGTAAGCGATACCGGAGGATGCGCGGGCGCAGAGCTTCCGGCGCGTGCGCGAGTGGGGCTTCCCTGTTCCGTCGCGCCGGGTGTACTTTGAGTATTTTAATAAGAGGATATATACAATGTGTCACCCTCAACTCTGGTCATGTAATAGAAATTCGAAATATTCTCTTTTAAAGATATCTATTTTATGGGCTATAACTTGTAGCTCTCTATTGGCTGGACTTTAATATAATTTAAATCATAGTAAAGTTAGGTTAGGTTGCTTAAATATGCTTAATCATTATATTATATAAAATTATTTTCATATTAAGAATACACATCCATATAAATTAATATAAATAACGTCCCAATATATTTATTATTATTTATATTTAATATTTATAATTTGTATTGAAAATTAAAAACGAATAATATTATAGCGTGTAGAAATGGTGCAGCTCTGAAGAAATGCTCTGTGAAATAGGGATTTTCGCAGCCGTCGCGATGTACACATTCTAACAATCGTAGCAATTAGCCGAATATAATTGAATACGAGATGATTCGATTACATTCAATTATTTTGTCTGTGGGCGGGCGGTAGGCGGAGCGAACGCTGGGCGGCGGTAGGGCGGGACGATCCGCCCAAGTGTCTTCGCCGTTTTGTTTTAAATATTTGGCGTTCCGTACATTGTTTTATGAATTTTTAAGTATATTGCTCTCAAAGCACAAAGACCGCAGTTGATTTATTTTAAAAATCAAAACTATATTAAAAATGTTTCCAATATACTCGTATGTCTTATCAACACATACATAAGTTAAAATAACTTATAAATTCCAAAAATGTCATCCAATGAAAACTTAAAACAACAATAAACAATTAAACAATATGTTATCTTTGTCTTTAATAGAAGAATATCTAAAATAACACACTCGATGTTTCCAAAAGAATAAATGTAGTCATTATTAATGAAACCTTGTAATTATTCAAGTTCATGATAAACTCGTTGATTGTTTCACCTGCTCTGTCGTATACCTGTGGCTAGAGAGAGGTAATGTTAAGCGATTTGCTAACAAGTAATGATGTAAGATGCGGGTTTTATCTTTGAGTAGTAAAAACTCAGTAAACATTGAGCATGAGGGTTCAGAATTTGGTGGATCGTGCCATACGGAACGCTTACGTCTACAGGGCGGCAAGATACTAAGAGACCACAGCTCAGGCACACTTAATTTTTCTTACGTTAATAATAAGTTTATATCATTGTGATTTATTTATTTTCCAATTAAAAATGCTTATATAATATATACAACGTAAAAATCAAAACTTTAAGCTTCCTGTTTGACATCTGTAGAATTATATTTACAAAATATATTTTTTTTTCCAAAAAAAATATTTTACATTACAACAGAAATCACAATGAACATAATATAATCGCTATCCCTTATCATAATCAGACATATGCTGTATAACCTGCTTTTAAATAAAATACAAACGAAAAAAGTTACCCCCACTATAGCCTCGTGTGAGGGTTGAAACTAGCGGGCACGCGCCGGGGCACGCACCCTGCAGTCAGTACTCAGTCCTCTCCCGACCGCCCTGCCGAGCGGACCGCGCACCCCTATCTAGATCAAACACCAAACTTTTAAACCGACATCATTCAAGAGTTTCAAATAGTTTACAATTATTTCATGTAACCCGTCCATTGCAAAGTGTCCTAGGGGTGCCGCCGGCTGAGTCAGCAGGAGCACAGGTATGACTCATTTATTCTTACCATAGTAACACCCTAAACCTTTCGCGAATGTATAGGTGAAATGTCCGGTTTAAATGGAATTTTAAATTTTTAAGTATTTTTTTCTTTATTTTAATTTTTTTACCACTTTAATTAATTTTTTTATTATTTTGAATATTTATAATAGTTATACATATCTATATTGTTTATCATCTTTTATTATTATAAAATAATGTAAAATGTTTCGATCTTTTTTAAGGTTACGATAAGTTGCTCAAAAATATTTCACGAGCTTTCAAGTTAGTTGCACTTTTCTTGACTTAGTAACTTGCATCGCGAAAAGTTTTCTAATTTCTTTACACAGTAAATGATTTTCTTAAAAGCCATCAACTCTCCATCTGTTATGAATATTATCCAATGTGAGGTCCTCCGTCCGATAGATGTGTATAAAATTACGTACAAAGTCAAAAGTATCAGTTTCAGTTAGAAGAACAAGTTCTTCTCTGGCTTTCTCGTTACAACTCAAAGTTTGTAGGAAACCTGCGGATGCAGGACGAAATGGTAGCTATATCTCATGTGAAGTTTTAACAATAAGAATCCTTAGAATCCTTCCACTATAATACTACATAAATATTGGAATATTACGTGAAATTAATTATTAATTAATAAATGAAATTATTATTTCACTATCAACGACTTTTTCGTTTTAAATACAATTTTTGCGTAATAAATACAAATAATAAATTATTATTGTTTAATTTTTATTTGTTATAAATTTAATTAAACTTAATACAGATTTAGTCATGGAATGTAGAGCAGATAATGTTTTACTTAATATACTTACTTAAATTTTTTTTAGTGCCAAGATATTAGTCCGCGATAAACTTCGAAACTACTTATCCAATTAATATATATTTTTAAATATATGTTCCGAAAAACCATGATTTTACATAACCAACGCGAAGTAAAGCTCTGTCGCCGAGATGCTAGACATATTGTTTGTAGTATTTATTAATAGTTGAGTTGAAAATGCATCTCGTAGTTTGTAAGTGTGTCCTTTGTTGGCCTTTCACGCAAGCACGGAAACGAATCACACACTTAAAATCGTAACAATTAAACAGTATATATTTTCTCCAGCAAATAAAACGGCCTGTAAAGAATAAGTTTAATGCGAGGAGTACCTGAATATCGAGGTATTAATAATATGAAACAGCTTGACCGAAGCGAGGGCGGGTCTTATACTTATAAAGTCCTTGATTTTATTGATACAAACTTTTCATTGTAGACGTTACATAATTCATTTATTGTGTTTAGATTTCTTTTCAACATTTACAGTGTTCGGTAAAAATTTCTGTATTATACGTCTGTGATTAATTAGATAAAATAAATAAGATTACTACCTAATATTTAAAAAAATAATGCGTATATTTCCATAAATAGATTCCATAATAATAATATCATAGTTAAATAGTTCAATTTATTAAAGGTATCTGCTGACCCCTTTAATAACAAGTATTACAACTGATCATTTAGCGGGGGGTGGTTAGAAAGTAAAACGTGTAAGTTGTAACCCTACACGTAACGCACCTAGGCAGAAATGTCGCGTGCCGTCTGACTAATGCGACTCACTGACACATAAGTTAAAAATTATAACATTAAAATATTAGTAGTTTACTAAAACTAGGTGAGACTATGTGATAACTATATTAAAAATATTTTAACTGCTTAAAATTTAAAGGAAGAAGAATAAAAGTCTAACGTAAAACACTATTTTGCATCGAACAACTTTTGGAATTTTCGCGTTTGATATTGTACATTATACATATACAGCAAAATTTAGTTATATGCAGTATTTAAATATCATACTTAAATAATGATTATAACCTCTTCCTTATAGTTTAGTATCAATTTATTGAATAATTAAAATATCTATTCTCTTTTGATATGAAATGATTCAATCGAAAGCTATTATTAACACCTTATACTTATACTCTATGTAATTATAGTACGCTGGAGCTATACTTGATGTAATAATTTTATAATTTAACTGTATATTATAAGCGATCGTTTGTTAAATATTAAACATACTATTTTCCTTTATATAGGTAAAATAAAATCGACTTTGAGTTTGATTTCTGTATGCCTTATTTACATAATTTCTATTTTTTTTTTTTAATTTTATTAATATATTTTTTACATGTGCGTTCATTTAAGAGTAAAAATAAAACTTTTTTTGCAGTGTTTAATTTAAAGTAATAAAACTTTAAAACATCTTCTATACTTCAAATATAATAGGTACTTGTAATATTAATGAGCCCGTTTTTTGTGATCTTTTAAGGAATTAATAAGTAATTATGTTCTGGCATTACAGTTTACTCTTAAAAAATATTTTCAGGAGGTACTTTAATGTTTCATTCTCATTAAGAGCCGACTCTTGCAAAATTATGATTTCAATAGCATGTTCTTGCTTAGGTATGTTTAAATGTAGAGTATCGTCAACATTAGCAATAGACATAGTAGCAATTTCTAGACTACTTATACAGATTTATTATACGAAATTGAAATAGTTACATTTAAATTAAAATTAAATAAATATAACAATTAAATTAAAATTAAATTAAATTAAGATAAAAATAGCCAATATTATGTAACTATAGGAGTGTCATTTTTATCAGGGATAGAATTTATAAAACCGGTCAAATAGATAATATAAACAGACAAATTAAAAGCGAAATTTAAACATAACAATTAACAACTAGTGCCATAATTTTGATAGAATTCAGCATTTATTACAATTTATATATCATTTTTTTTAAGTAAAGCAGTTGTTGGAATAATAAACTTTTAATTTTATACACGAAAATATAAGTATTTAAGATAAGTTGATCAAGCTCCGCCCTATGACGCTATCCGCCCACGACATTAAATATTAACGACAAAATTCTTGATCCCGCCCAAACCAACGCTTAAGCATAATTTTCTTTCTGATGTCTTCATAATCATAAAAAGAACAGATATAACGTTTTGGTATTATTATTTACATATGTAAGTAAATAATTGGTTGGATCAATTTGACCGAAATATACCTGAGTAAAATGTTTTTCAACTGTATTTCCTTTCTATTATTTATAATTAGAAAGTGTCTAATAAACGAATATATAATTGTGTGATAGGAATTCGCTTTTCAACAAATTCGTATAATGTGTGTATTATTCTGCTGAATTCTTTACCAATTTTTGTTAAAAAAATTAAAAAGATATTACTAGGTATATTTTAATAATAAACGACGCCCTCAATAGAAGCGCAGTATTTGCATTCTAAATAATTGTGCAAAGCCAAACCATAACACCACCATTAAGGCATAACTTATTCATGCTATTTGCTTTAAGCCAAAATACATAGAAAGTATTAAGGGACAAGGGTACTGTACATTCAATTCTGCGTCAGTCCCTAGGGTAGGGCTCAATAGGGTGAGCGTGGGAGCGATCTCGGCGACAGTAATTAGACAACATGGTTTAACTAACCCCAATTCATCTCGCCTGTCAATAAACGAAGCCTGACAATATAAATAAAATAAACTAACATTCCCGTGGCACATACTATTCGAAATCTACACATATAGAAAATACGTGGAGTTAAAAATATATTTATCGAAAATAATTCTATGTTTTCCTTTGTGCTAAAAATCAATTTATAGAAAAGCGCAATTTCGTTAGCTGAAGTACGTTGTTACAATCAACAAAATAGGCTTTCAGCTTTATTCTTTTACACCATTCGCTAAGCTTGAACATCCTTTTACTTTATTATTTTTGTCCACAGACATCTTACTCAAGATCAATACGGACGGACGATGAATTTTTTTATTCACAACAAACTATCGGCTGTGGAGGTTTGAATATGGAGGCAGCATTACCACATTTTCATCGACTCGCAACATCTCGATTTTATCAACAGTATGCGGCGCCGCCGGTTCGAATTTCAAGCAATTACCTTCACGATTTAATTCCTCAACAACATCCGACCCTTCTCCAACAGTATTTGGCATACTACAATGAACCTGTAGTGCCACTCGACTTATCGCTTAAATCCACTACACCAATCACTCCGCCTTGCACTCCTCCACCCTCACAAAAAAGAAAATCAGCGGATGAAAATAAAAATGAAAAGCCGGCTAAAATATTTAGGCACTTCGAAGAACCTGATGTCAGTAATAATGAGGAATCACAGGATAAAATTCAAAAGAGAAAATGTGACGACGAAATTTCAAACGATAGCGATAGTCCCGAGGCTAAAAAACTTAAATTTACAAAGCAGTTTTTTGAGGAGCTTCGAAGTTGCCTTCCGAATGAAAGTGATGGCGCAAAGAGCGAGCGAAGCTCTCCTGATATCGTTGAAATTAAGGACGTTGCAGAACGCCCCAAAAAGTCACCAAAACCCCCACAGCCGTTGAAAAAAAGTAAAGTAGTAAGACGCCTAATGTTCGACGAAGACAAAACTTCACCAGTCTCTGGAACCATCATAAGAGATCTTGCAGAAGATGAAACGTTGGTGGTCAGAAAGGTAAACTGCTACTGCTTTATTATGAATATTCTATAGTATTCTAATGATAATTACTTTTTTCATGTTTTCATTTAATAATATTATTAAGTATAGGTATAATTATTATACTTAATACTTCCAATACATACTCAATTTCTGATAGTAAGAAGTGTGGATAGAATACAAAATAAAATTATTTTTTCATAAGGAAACAAAACTTATCATTTATTCGTACCAAGTAAAGCAAGTGGCAAATATGCTCTGGAACAGTTAATTAAACGTTCTAACCATACCATTACAATGGGTTGAGGGCGACTTTCCTTATCGCTTCGGCAATTAAACGCTATGAAATCGCTTATTGTGTTGTGTTTTCGCGCTAATAACAGTCCGAGGGCGAGCCGCGACACTCATAGCAAGGGGTGGGCCTTAGGAACATTAGATAATGAATAAATCATTTGCACGACTTCTTACCCGATAGTTTTCCCCAATACAGTTCAATTTTAACCCCGCCAGCGATTGCTAAACAACAATTACTTTAATAGTCGATTTGAAAATCACAATGAATATATTATTTTTAGGGGGATATAGACCCAGCGTTTAATGTAGTGGAAGTAACGGAGGAAGCTAAAGCACTAATTGCTACAATAGAGAATCGTTTGGGAAGATACATCTGTAGGCTGTGCCGCAGATTGTACAGCGACGCGTTTGCCCTCGCGCAACATCGCTGTTCAAGAATAGTGCACATTGAGTACCGCTGTCCAGAATGTGATAAGGTAAACAATAATTTATCTAAACATTTAACATTGAAACTGTTTGTATGCTCAAATATAATAGGGGTTAAAGTATGAAATTGCCGATTTGTACTGAAAAATTGATATTAGTTTTTTCTTTAATTTAACATATTTATTTAATCAAAATAATTACCATTATTATCTATCTATCTAATTATTAATAACTAAATAATAAAGACACAATAAACTCTGAGTCGATCTGTGCATTGATTTGTTTTTTAAGAAAAATCTAGAAAAAGTCTTTATTATGGAAAAAGAGGCCGAATCTATAGATTCTACTAGAATTTTGGTCTGTCTTTCTATGTGTCTGTTTGTCTGGAGAGCGGGTACGTATTACGAGAAAACAATTGAACTGATCTTGACATAGGTTACTTTTTACTCCGGAAAAGTATCTTATCTCTGGACTCTGAGAAATCTATAATAACCGTTATAACACCCTGGGTACGTAGAGACGAAAGGAGCCCCGCTGAGTCGCAAGTTATATGTATATTTATTTATTATATCCTTTTTTATATCCTTTATTGCACTTAAAAGGTAAACGAAAAATACAAAACAAAAAACTTAGTTCACAAAGGATATGTGGACATTACCGGTCGTAAAGTAATTGTGAAAAATGACATTGTTATATAGATAGTGTTAACTCTTTCGATTAAATACAACGATACATCATGATGTTTATCTCATTATCTCACCAATCATTAGTTTTATTGATCTCGCCTCATTTTCTGACACGGTCATTGAAAAACGTTTTCGTGTCGTGTGGGAACAAATTACACGAGGGTGGCGACTGTAAACACTTGGCACATTTCCATGGGAATCGCTCTAACTGAATGTCGGCTAGCAAAATGTTTGTGCACCTTAATTGATACTTCACGTGGTGCGTGACGGCGGATTGTTAGCATTTATCTCGATGATGGGGCAACGATTAATTATATAAACAATAACAAAGAAAATAATTGTGTACACCATAAAGTGAACCCTCTATTGTGAACAATAAGTATGACCTTAATACCGATGCAATGAAGTAAATTTATGCAACAACTAAGTTGTATGGTAGTTTTCCACTTATGCAGCTAATTTTATTAGGTGTTACGCTATTTTATTGAACTTATTATACAGTACCTATACCACTGTTAAGTACTGTTAGGTTTTATTTTATTACAAGATGATGATTTTCATAGGTCTTCAACTGCCCCGCGAACCTCGCGTCACATCGGCGTTGGCACAAGCCCCGCGTCCCTGGAGCCACCAAGCGAAGGGAAGTTCCAACGGAAGCTGGACGCTTTGCTTGCCAAAAATGCGGCAAATTATTTAGGCGGCAAGCGTACTTAAAGAAACACCTTCTAGCTCACGAACAACCGGATACGGAACCTGAAAAAGAACCATCAGCTTTTCGCCAGGTTCACGTAGAGTATCCAACTTATCAACCGGTGAGTTATGAGCATTTATTTTTTAAAAAAAAACTAATATATTATTTTATAAATAAGCTTTGTTTCGAATGTTGTTGATGTTGATAAAAATGTAAGTTAATAAAAAGTAATTCTTTAACAGGAACGAATACAGGAAGGTTTACGAGACGGCAATTTCAATACCTTCTGGAGCAAACCACCATCAGTTGAACCAAATTGGGAAGAATCTAGGACTCGATGTCCTTCCAACTGTTCTTCGGAAGACTCCCGCAGCTTAGATGTAACGGGATCAGAAGATGAGGGTGGGGGAGCCGATGGAAGCGATGGGTGACGTCACATTCTGCGGCCAGTGCCGCGGTTTCCATACTCTATACCGAACGCCATGTATCCTTATTCGTATGGCCACGATAGCTTATACTTTTCCTAGAAAGGTAAATATAAGAAATTGAAGCCGGTTTTAGACCTATTTAAAATGTATCACTAATCTTCATATCAGTGCACGAAAAGCTCTTGGAGTTTTCAAGACAAAACTCATTATAACACCTAGTTATTTAAGCTCTATCACGTTTTAATTTTATTAATGAGGATCATAATATGGTAATAATATTTAATTATAGGTTCTAAGTATCATTCGTTTTTTTACTTTTAAGTAGTCTTAGCTGTTTGTAGAAGTGTGTTATTAAATAGATTAGGTTTTAAATTGTGGTACCGTAATATTTAAATGTTGTAAACATCACTTAGTAAATAATAGGTACATCAATGTAAATACGAAGGATCTCCTACAGCGACATTCCAAATTCTTTTCACGTAGAGGTGTCAAACATCACTCGTGTGTAGCTTTTAAGATCAGTGTTATATAATAATTAGTGTTATTTCGTAGAAATTAATCACTTAGGCGTAGCCGGAAAATTATAATTTAAAAATTTAGGTAGGTATATTATTAAAATCGTCATATAAATATAAAAAACAAAAAAAATTCAAAATACATATTTCATCAAAACTACTGCATCATAAAAACATAATTCAACTTATAACTTTTCAGACGCAGAATTTATTATAAATAAAAATAATTTACTACATATTTATTGACATATAACATATGATTTTCAACATAGAATAATATACCAGATTTTTATTTACAACATGCTTTCTACGTATTATTTTTCAGTGACATTAATTTTTACTTATCTAATGACAAGCACAGAAGCATATCATACAAAATAGACTAATTCTATAGTTCGCATTGGTTTCAATTTTCCCGAAGACAATTTTCTTGCCATATCGCATTCGGATCGAAGTCACGAAGGGTCATCGCGATCGATCGCGGTTTGAGCATATTTTTAGATGCACTGACCTGCTATCTCATAATTTTTTCAACAGCACCGTACATCGGAATTAAGCCAGGTCGTACGAAGTAGGCTGTTTCCAACTGTAACTTTCCCAAGAATAGTGTTAAAATAAAAAAAAAATAGCAGTTTAATTAATATATAAATTTTAATATTTAAAGTCTTAGTTTCGTACAGTTTCCTTTTGAAATAATACAATGCAGAAAGAGTGATCTAACCCAAAACTTAGTCTAGTCAAAAAACAAAGTATATTTAATTTGTATTATTTTAAGAGATTTATTATATTTTACGAAAAAAGCTTTTATTTATATCTTGTAGTCTAGTCAAAAACAAAGAATTCTTATATTATTTACAAAATATTATTTTAAAACCCTTTTTAATATATTTTACAAAAAAAATCTTATATCTTATACTTTACTATGGTAAAATTTTAATCTAGTCATTAAATTACGTAAATCAAAGATTAATCTAGTCATATTAGTCATTTTAGTTAAGAGTTAAAATTAAATATTTACACTTAGTAAGTACATTTTATTATTTATAATTTCTATACAATAATAATTATTGATCTCATGAACATTCCTAGTCAAATTAAGTCGGTTCTTTTAATGCTACATTTAAAAAATATTATATTTATATTTTAATTCTAGTCAAGAATCTAGTCCTTTATTTTTTTTTCTCTATACTAGTCAAAATAACAGAGATCTCTAATTTCTAGTCCAAAAAAATAACCAAATATCTCGAAAAACAAGTAATTTACCAAAGAAAAGAGTAGGTAACATAGTATTTAAAACATTTTTATAATTGATGTCCAATTTCCCTTTTTTTTTTGCCTTAAATAATACTATTGAATACTTAACTTAATCATATGTTATATGTCAAAAAATATATGCAATTAAGTTGAAAAACAACATATCATTAAACATAACGTTTCATAAACTTGTACTTTAGTTGTAAATAACAAAAAAATAATTTAAAAATGTATAAAAATATTAAATATTTATAGATTAAAATAAGATTATATGTAATAGATATTTAAGAAGATATACCGAGTGGAATCTAGTCAGTGTGTTCTTCGCAACGCGTTCCAAAGATTTGTACATTAAAAGACGCTATTATCATATATTTAGAAATTTTAGAGGTTTTTTTATTTTATTTATACATAAGAGTACACCGGAGTGGTGTTATGACAATTATAAGCATCCAGCGAAAGCTGGCGCCGTTATTTGTTAAGAAATCTTTCATAGATATCAGTTATAGATATATTTCATACATTTATTTTTTAAAAACACGCCATTTTTCTAATATGCAATAAATCTTTTATGAACAAATTAAAAATTTCGATCTTACTGACTATCCAGAAGAAGTTCTATCTTACTAATTTTTCAGTTTCTAAACAAGTCTAGCCTTGTCGTAAGTTACGATGGCGCTCACTTGATATACGTGAATGAAACAAGAAAAACGATCGAGTTGTCAGTTGAGTATTATAGAGAAATACCTATATATATTAATTAGCTTAGAATTAGTGAAAGAATGCAAAGAAATAACTAACTCTCATAGATATTATTAGGATTTTTATGTATATTTTCATGCATAGAATATGATTTTAAATTAATAATAATATATGCATACGTTTGTTACAAAAGTATATAATAATATAAATAAATGTATAGTCCATAATATGAAAACTTTCATATTATGGACTATACATTTATTTATTTTTCCAGATTCTCTTTACAAAATATTGTATAATATCTTACTATAAGGTAAAGAAACAAAAAAATAAAATATATAGCAGCACATTAATTTTAAATTAGATATTAGTTAAGTTCAATGTAATTAGTTAAGTTCTAAATAAAAACTATTTAATTTAGCGAAAAGCAATTAACTTATTTAATCCAAGTATTGCACGAATGTACTTAATATATGCACTTATTTATGCAATTGTATGTAGTTACTTAAAATATTTAATGTAGTTAAAATGTAGATATTTGTTAGTAAATGATTGTACCCAATAAAAATATATAAAAAATATTGGTTTTGTTTTATTTAGCATTAGGAAGATGACTGTCAAGCAAACCGCCCGAATACCCGCCCGCTCGTGGGCCGTAAGTTAAAATAACTTAAACAGTTTTTAAAAATAAAAAGAAAAGTAGCCTAGGTTACTCCTTGTAACCCGTCGAAATCGATCCAGCCGTTTCAGAGATTAGCCGGAACAAGCAGACAGACAAAAATTTTAAAATTGTTTTTTTGATATACAATCTTTTATACCGTATATACTTTTATATGCATTTAGTGAAAAGTTGTTTATTTGAAAATACAAAGAGACACTTCAATTTTATTTATAAGAACTAACGCACTGATAATTTCATCATCATCATCATCATCAGCCCTTTTTAACGTCCCACTGCTGGGCACGGGCCTCCCTCAGTACGAGGGGGATCAGGCCATAGTCCACCGCGCTGGCCCAGTGCGTGTTGGCGGACTTCACATGTCTTACGAAAACTTGCTAGGTTTTCGCAGACATGCAGGTTTCCTCACGATGTTTTCCTTCACCGTAAGACAAGTGGTAATCATGATATAAATGATTCGCACATGAAAATATCAGAGGTGCGAGACCCGGATTTGAACCCGCATCACTCGGTTATACAAGCATCGCGTTACCCTTGGGCTACCACTGCCTTGACTGTACTGATAATTTAATGTTTTGAAACTATTACCCGGATAACCAATAATTACTTTTAAAATATTTGTTGCTGGTAAGGAGAGAGGCGCCAATTACAAACCAACAGCCCTATAAAACTATAAGAAACCTTAAAAAACTTTGTTATAGCCTTTAACTCAAAAAATTTAAACAATCAAAACATAGTTAACTTATTACTCAACCTTAATATTTTTCAAGTAGTAAAATGTAGATGGTGTAATTGAAAAATATAGAAATTGGGACGTGGTGCTCTATAAATATTAGCCTTAAAACTACAATTTTAAAGCGAATTATTGATTCTATAAAACGCTTCATAAGGAATTCTCTACCATTTTCATATATATAATGTATTGTCTCTAGTTTGTTTTTCATGTAATTTTTATTTATATAGGTATTTCAAGTTCCAATACCATCGAGTTTTATATGGCTGTTTTATATGACTTTTAATTTCAATTATCCGGTACAAATATTGATCATCATTATCATAGGAATCTAGGTAATGTTTGTCGCAAACTTAAGAACTGTCTTTATAAAAGAAATGGTACACATAAACACAGACAGTTCACACACTCATTTAAATCTGTTTAAAGTATGTATAGAGTAGTGAATAACTCGAGATGAAAATTCAATAATTTTCAGATAAAGAACCTTAACGATAATAATTTTAAAAATTCAACCCTTTTATTATAATCAAATTTCTAATTTTTGGAACGCCACCTACTATAGAACTCCTGAACTATTAGAGGGAATCCTCCTGCTCGTTTATAAAACGATGCGAAGTAAAAAATGATGCTAGAGTACATGAAGTTGCGTTACTTATCAGCAGATGGCTCTTGTTTAAAAACGCTAAATAATAGTTAGTAATAGTAGTAATAGTTATAAAAATAGTATGTATGGTATTAAATAATTATTATTTTAAATTTAAATTATATTAATAATTTGCGGAGCAAAATAGTATGTAATTTCCCATCATGTGTGATCGAGGCGAAGAAAAATTTACTTTCCTAAAATTAGTTTAGTTGGAACTCTAAGCGAGAAAGAACTTAAATCACTCAAATGCGCTTGCCCTATACATTGTGTTGTAAGCGAACAATAGCAATAGATATGTTAATTACTGATGACTTTAAAGATTGCCTGACTTAATTATGCATTTTTTTCCGCATAAAATGAAAGATTGTTCTGATGGAACTTCAGTTTACAAACAAACGGCTCTGAAAGCATACAATGAATCAAGTATTAAAAGTTATTATTGGGGTATGTCTTGTGGCAACTACAAAATGTCACGTGACATCATCAACAAAATCAGATTCGACCACTATACTACCAGAAAATCAGCCAAACAATGTTTCTGAAATTAAAATTAATGAAAAGAAAATGCAAGTTAAAAAAATAGTGAGTGTTAACGAGACTAGAATATATCTTGACGATGTATTGTTCGCGTTAAAGAATCAAGATTGGACCCATGAAGAATTGCCCTGTTTAAACCAAACCTTACGACTTCTTCACGACCTGCAAAATTTCACCCTTTGGGCAGTTTGGGGCAAGTATTATAATTGTTGATCAATATATTAATGGAAGTGGTACATTTTTATAAAGTGGACTTTACAGTGATAAATATAAGTATTTTATACATATTGTGTCTTTCTGTCTATATTAATTAAGCTCTTAGTATTCATTAGGCCAAAAAATGAGATAAAAAATATCGTAACAAATAACTTAAATAACTTAATTTTGACGTTATACTTCAAACTTGCCTTTTAGTGCTCATTGAAAACTGTAGGACTTTAAATAAGGATAGAGTATGTTATCGGTACGTATAAATTTAGTCAATTATATTTACTATATCCTTGACAAGATCATCTTATAACGGTTTTGAAATGGAATAAAACATGCGTGTGATTGAATTTGTTTTGACCAGTGAGACAGCCGTGAAAATTTATTTATTTTTGTACCTGGCTTTGTTTGAAAACAAACAATTGTTGCATTTAAGGTTGAAGTTATAATAATTTCAAATTAAAAGAATTGCCTTCACAATCGGTGACAATTTTAATATAGCTTGTACATGAGATTATGTATGTCTTTATAACCGATCAATGTTTTTCCTTATACTGTGGAAAAAAATTAATGCGTCAATGATGTATAAATTTTAAAATTTGGATTTTATTATTTTAGACATTACGATTGACCAAATTCAGTGCAATTGATCATATTCGTAAAATATTAATATAATAACTTATAAAGTAATTTTAATCCATTATTATAGATTGGGATTCAATAGCGTCACAACCCCTAGGCTTACTCTATGGCAGTAGATACCATCTTGGTAATTATGACGAGTGTATGAATGCACCGTGGCATAAACACGAGCCCGAGTTGAGAACTCAGTACTGTCTAGCAGATATAGAACTAGAAAGAACTGATAAAAGTGTGAAGAAACGGGTATCTGACCCATTTGATCCATATCAGTCTGCTTTGAACGTTTTGGAGGTAAGATCAACATGTAATTTTGATTATGATAAAAATGTTATATTTCTTAAGTTCTTTAATTAATATAAATGTATTACTATTTATAACGTGATATCTTACTTAGTTATCACGTTTATTTAGTATAAAAATTAAATAAATTATAATATTTTACATGAATTCAAGTAATGTCTCATATTATGATTTACAGTACAAGCTATTGGCTGTTGCTAGTCGTCCGCTAATCGGATGAATAAAGAAAATATTATTCGTCCGACAATTGTCGGTTTATGCAAATATCTATCACTTTTTTGCTTTCTAATAAGAAATAAGTGAGTTTTAGGTGCAGGATATATGCAATATATAAAAAAAATAACCTTAACCTACCGAGCTGAAAATTTTGCAGGATATATGCAAAATATAAAAAAAATAACTATAACCTACCGAGCTGAAAATGTATTATTTAAATTCCACCGGCTTTTAACATAACATAACACCCTCAAAATTATTTTTATCTTTTATCACAAGTTAATAAACTATTTCAACAAAATATAAGAAACAACAAAAGTCTTAGTTGCAAAAAATCAAACACCAACAGTCGGATGTCGGACGAATAAATTTTTTTTATTCATCCGATTAGCGGACGACTAGACACTTCGCAAGCTTTTAAGCTTAGCGCTATTTTAAAAATGAACACTTTTGAACTATTAACTATGTCTTTATACAATTAAATTTGTTTTTAGTACCAATCGAAATTCCTTCGTCCTTACAATAAGTTGACATGGGGAGTGTGTGCGCCAGCGGCCTGCCTTCCTCGGTCAGTGGAGAGGCTGACGAGAGTGTTGCTGATTCACAGCCATCTCGGTACTGCAGGTCTTAAGGCTCACATTTCCATCAAGGAAAAATGCCAGAAAGTAAATGAAACGTTACCGTACGATGGATTATTTTACGGTTTCACGTATGTACGAGTATAATGTATTATTTAAAAAAAAATACTTAAAATAAATTAAAATGATAAGTCTTATTAATAAAATTATAAAAGCAATTATAAATATAAAGATAATTTTATGAAGTCCTCGACCTGCATTTTAAATTAATTAATAAAACTTTTCAACACGTGCAGGAGTTAACAACTGCCACTGCTGCCAACTTCCCAATACCGAGTCTGATACTCAATAATTTGTAAAACTTACAACATTGTCGGGACAGTGTCTGGACTCTGGACTGTCTGGACTCAAATCCAGGACTTTCGGATCTTCAGCCATACATACTAACTAGCCACTACAAAAGATAATATTAGCAGTTTTTTAACCTACGACTCTACTTATTTTTTTTTTTTAATATAAAATACTAATTCTAGTTTATTTAAGTGGTAGTGCCATGCTGGTTACCCTCGGGTAGCAGCCGAATGGGCCGGCACGCCCCGTATAGTACCACTCTCTCACAGAAGACCGGCGTGAAGTGGCAGCTATGCTGTCGCGTTTCGTCCGGTAAGTGAGAGTCCGGGAGGCCCACTCCCCATCCCTACTCCCGTCCTTCTCCCTCCTCCCTTTCCTGAAAGGCCGGCAACGCATCTGCAAGCCCTGTGGTGTTGCAGATGTCCATGGGCGGAGGTGATCACTTACCATCAGGTGAGCCTCCTGCCCGTTTGCCCCCTTTGTCCCATAAAAAAAAAAAAAACTTTTTTCCTTCTATGTCATGAATGATGAAAGTAAAATATAAAAAAAACATGATATGTATCTAATTTTTTTTTTTTAGGGCAATGGCTGTAATTTTATGTTCAGTTACCTTGATATGCACCTTCATGAGACACCAAAACAAAAATTGCAACAAGAAGAGACTTGGTAAGCTCTTTAGATCAAAAAAGCTTTTAAAAACTAACACTAACTATTTAATGAAATAATATTTATTACATGAAGTTACAATAGAGAAAATTACAAGAAAACCGCACAATATATACAAAGCTAATGTACACTTAATTATTGCTGTACAAGTCGTGTCCGCGTGGAATAGTGGCAAGGATGTTAGCCGCATTCCCCCGCTGAATGGCAATGCAGATTCTTTGGGCGAAAAATGAGACAGCTCTCCTGACACCAGTGGAGGCGATAAGACTTAGCACTTTGACTCCATGGGCCAGGACCCGTCCCCTTCCCCAAGGAACCAGCGACAGACCATCAAGTCTCTTGCCATCATCTCGACTTATTCCAGACGGCTCAATGAGAGCAGGAATATCAATGGTGGCAAGAGCCCTTTTGATGGTATCAAATCTGCTCATAATTTACGAAACCGTGGCGAAAATGTCTACCTGAACTTATTCGGCAAGAGGGTCCATGGAGTACATTACACTCGACCTCTTTTCCACACGGGCACCTGTGCTGAATGCACAGCGGTGTTCCCAGCCGGAGACCTTGAGCGATACGAAAACTATTATTATCCAAAAGTGTACCGAGATTGGTTAAGGGTAGGGCGTGCAGCCAGTGCTCCGATTCTTTTGCTGATGACGCTAAAAGTCTGGCACAGTTTATGTCACTTGTAAGATTTTGAGCCAAATTTTGGAATGTAGAATGAACCAATGGTGCATCTCAAAGTTTTTTTGTTTTAGTTTGAATGAAAGCTTCCTTTGAGACGTCAACATTTGGACTTCCAGTTTTCTAAAGTAATGTTTTGGTTTGATTTAAAAATTTGAGAGCAGAGTTTTCTAACACTGTGCTCAGAAGCGAAAAAGCTGGAAGGGAAGCTTAAATATCACGCCGATGCCACAGTTTTTAATTCGAAGGGACGCTTGGGTCAACGAAAAATCCTCAAAAGATAAATTTAGTATTTTTCTAAACATTGTTTTAAGGTGACATCCGCTTAAATAAGTTTAATGAAATTAATCAAATTTTTATTGTAATAACAATTTCAGGGAACATGATAATCGCGGCTTTTGATATGAAAGCGAATGCGAAAAATCTTTTAAAAGTTTCTGATGAAGGCTTAGACGTCCTGTATGGAATCAAATTTTTAACAATGTGTGTTATCGTGTCTGCTCATCAGTTTGGAATATTCAATGGAGGACCAGTTAGCAATGGCTCCAAAGTCGACAAGGTAATGTTTTCCATACTTAGTACAAAACTTTCATTATAAATTAATATATTTTATTAAAGGTAACTCAATAAAATATATGTAAAGACATTATTAATTTAGGCATATATGAATGGTTGTTTTCATCTTCAGAGTGACCAAATATCTTTTTTGACGACACGTTTGGCACACTTTGTAGTGACTTTACTTTCTGCGCCAGCTGTCGCGGGTTTGAGTCCCGCTGGGGGCATTCATTTGTTGGGAACGAATGTTTGTACTCCAATCATGTATGTTTATAATTAAAATGAATAATCTATGTATTGTAATCGTGATATCGTCACTTAATAAAATACTATATTGGAAAAGTCAACACACACGTAAAAAAAGTTCAGAAGGAGAAGTTTAGGGAGATACGTGACATTAATAAACAAGTTCTTAGTACAAATACAAGAAGTCCACATACAAAAACTAGCGAGAACGATTCATATTAAACAAGTAAGTAGCATCAGCGGGCAAGGCGTCGACTGTCGTAAGTAAGAAAAATCATAATTGGCCGGTAGGAGACAAATAAATTCCGTACCGTCGCCGTATACTACGCGTTTCGCGCGGCTATGCTTATGAATTAAAAGTAAATATTAATAAATATTAATTAATAAATATAAGTAATTATATATTTGTATTGTATGTAGATGTATGTGTATATGATATTTATACGTAAATTATTTAATAAATAAATTATAAATTAAATTAAAAGTGGAGTTAATAAGTATGATAGACTAAATATATTACGTGTATAAGTCACCTACAATATGTGTAGCGTTATCTAGCGTATCAATTATCTGTTATCCGTAACAAAAGCCTCGTAGCTTACCACAGAACTAGATGATTTCGGATGGTGGATTCTTTATGTAATGTTGTTCTAACATATTTATTTATGTTTTTCAGGAATCAACAACAATAGCGGGTATGATATTGCTTCACGAAGACGTCGTTGTTGACTCTTATTTTGCACTGTCCGGATTCTTAACTGCGATTTTTCTTGTGAAGGCAAAACGATTGCCCAATATTTTCTTACTTTTCTTAAGACGATATGTCAGGTAAGTTATTATGTAAATGTCGAAATGAAATATAGTGATTGGTAGCCGAAAGCGCTTGTTACTTCTCTACACTGCATTTAAAGGGATTTGATGAAGGAGAGTAGTTTTAATGATGTATTATAACTTATATACAGTCTACAAACAAGTTTTTTATTAATTTACGTACCATGCGTATTCTAAAGCAAGACGTGTATTCATACAAATACTAATATATACGAGTATTTGAACTTTACAATTATAAATTAACTTTATAATTTACTAAGACCGACTTATTATTTTAATTAATTATTTTAATTTCAATTTTAAATTTTGTGGTTTTTCTACATTCCTAAACCATAACCACTACATGTGTCAGTAGATAACTTAATCTTAAGTTATAACTAAGCTCTAATCGTTTACAGATTGACAGTAGCATATGCTATAGTCATATTCTACATTTGCGCGATCTATCCCCACACTGGATCTGGTCCCTTATGGTATAGGGCCATTGCCGGTGACACAGAGCAATGTCGAAAAAATTGGTGGATAAGTCTACTGATGCTCAGTAATTACATCGATACTGAAAATATTGTAAGTTATTTTTAAATATCATACCAATTGTTACGCAGATGTGAAACATTGAACATTTACAATGTTCACTTACAAAGTACAATATACCATGTTAAATACGCTTAGGTTCCATCAACTAAAAAGTTACCCCTACAGGAAGCTATGAACATTAAGGTTTTTATGGAAGTCCGTCAAAGACGATGTTGGAAACTATAATTTCATAATACTTGACTGTAAGAGAATTTAGCCGGATTTAGTCACCTGAGAACTGACTGACATCTGACCACTGACGGTAGTAAAACATTCCGTTGAATAAAACACCCCTTAGACCAAAATTCATAAACCTCGCCTTCCTGGAGCTAAGGTATTCTTTGTCTTCGAATCTGCAGACAATTTCGGATTATCATAATACCTATTACCTAAATACTTTTTGAAATGCCTATAAAAGGCACTTTATAATTACAAAGACAGATACGGTCTGCCCTAGATCGGACTGTTAACAATCCCGTTTTGGGGATGCCTTCGTTTAGCAGTAGTCGACACGCTAAAACCGAAATACATTTCTTTATAGTTTTATTTAGTTTTTCTTAATATTTAAGTATATTTCATTTTTATTTTATACCATTATTGTTTCAGTGTTTAGTCATAAGCTGGTACATACCTTGCGATTTCCATTTCTTCGTAGTAACGGTCGTACTATATATGCTGTACAAAAAACAACCTTCAATTGGAAAACTATTCTTCATTATCATTGCAATAGCGGCCATTATCACTCCAGGAGTCATAAATTATCTATATAATTTACCAGCCATTCAATTGTTTACATATGAGTAAGTGTTTTATACTGACTTTATTATGTATATTTTACTAATATATGCCTTAGTTTTTACTGACCAATCGGTGACGCAACGCTTTGCATTCCGATTCTCATTCTCATATTATTACTATCAAATATTTTATAATAATATAATAATAATATGTTGGGACATTATTACAACAGCGCCATCTAGTTCCGTGATTAGTTACGTGCTTGTGTTAAGGTATCTGGGAAAATACGAGATACCTTAACTAATCTCAATTTTCCATGCATGTTTATTTACAAATACATTGTGTACAATATACAAAATAAATAAATATATCATATGAATATTCTAAATATAGCGTGGATAGCATTATATTTGCTCAATTATGGAAAATTCTTGTTCTTTTGTTTACGCTTGACTTCATCTAATTGCACATTGATTCATAGTAAGTCATCATTTTATTGATAGCTTTTGTAAAAACGTTAGTCAAAGAATGAAGTAGCTAAGGTCGCTACTTAGCAAGCCAAGTTACATCATATTTTGCCTAGTAATTATTTTAATGACCCGTTTATTTGCATATTTCATCATTAATTCTATTGTCCTATTTTATAAATGAAACAAGTGCGAGTTGGACTCGCCCATGAAAGGTTCCGTAGCAGCAAGTAACATAATTTAAAAGTTCTTGTAGTTCGTTGTAGATTGCATGAAAGGTAAATGCGGTTTACGATTTATGACGTGAGTATTAAAAAAACTATTTACTAGATTTCGTTCAAACCAAATTTCGGTGGAAGTTTGCATGGTGATGTACATCATATATTTTTTTTAGTTTTATCATTCTCTTATTATAAAAGTTACAGGGGAGGGGTACCACTTTTTACCACTTTGGAAGTGTCTCTCGCAAAAACTATGCAGTTTAGAAAAAAATTATATTAGAAAACTCAATATCATTTTTGAAGACCTATCCTTAGATAACCCCCACGTGTTTGGTGAAAAAAAATTTTTGAGTTTCAGTTCTTATGGGGAACCCCCAAAATTTATTGTTTTTTTTTCTATTTTGTGTAAAAATCTTAACGCAGTTCACAGAATACATCAACTTACACAGTTTCAACAGTATAATTCTTATAGTTTCGGAAAAAAGGGGCTGTGACATACGGACGGACAGACAGACCCCTAAAAAGTACATTATTTACGACTCAACTGAATAAAAACAAATGTTTGGTTGCGTAATGAATAGAAGCCTAAAAAAATGTTTTATATGATGTATTTATATTTTAATCAAATGCTATGTAATTAAAATGCTATTAGACGTATTCCAGATCTTCGAACATTGACTGTGTTAAAAATAAAAAAATAAAAACAAACATTAATTATGTTTTCTATAACAAAACATAATTACCTATAACTGCTGTATCATAATAAATTTATGTATTAATTTCAGTTTCATTTCTAATCCACGAGGGCCGTTACAGTTTCACATGACGTATATCAAGAGTCACACGCGCTACGCCGCATATTTAATCGGCTTCTTTGCTGGTTATTTGTACATATACTGTTCCTCTTCAAATATTTACAGCAAGATACCACGGGTAAAAAAATTTAAAACTATAATATAACAATTATTATGTAATTTTCTTCTCATGCATTGCTATAATAATCAAAGTTCTTCGCTTATTTATTACTAGCGGTGCCCGCGGCTTCGCTCGCGCTAAGAGTGAATAAAATAAACATTTTTGCTTATATACTGTTACTTATAATGTACCAAGGACTGATTCCCCATTTAAAGTTCTGGCCCTCTTTTCTGAAAACTACTGTGTAGCATCCTGCCGTGCCGCCACTGCTGCGCTTTCTAAAACTTATTTCCTATTTCTAACCAATTTTGCTACTATCCTATGTGTATCATAATTTCTTTGTGTGTTTTTCGTTAATGATAAACTGATGTACGTGGTTCATTGTTATGGACTTATGGTAAAAATTACTGTTAAATATTTTTCGTAAGCAAATTGTGCCACCCCCGTTAACCCCCATAGGGGTTGATTTTCAAAAAACGCTTAGATATGTATCTCATAATTTGTATTATTTCAGTGTCACGCAAAATATTTCAATAGAATTAAATTTCCCATACAAACTTAGCCACCCCCTTTAACCCCCAATGGGGGTGAATTTCGAAAAACCCTGAAATACGTGAAATTGCAGCAAAATCGGTTGGGTGGTTTAAGCGTGAAAAGGTAACAGACAGACAGACAGACAGACAGAAAGACAGAGTTACTTTCGCATTTATAATATTAGTATGGACATAAGTATATCAGAGTTTTACTTTAGAATATCGCGTAATGTATTTAGTTAAAGTAAATCCCATGGCACTCTTTCATTCAATATTTTTTACTGTCAATTTAAATAACTATTCAGTAAATATATTACATGCTCTTTTGCAGAAATGGTCTACGCTTGGAGCATTTTTCAGTATTCTTATAATGGGTGTAGTCATGTTCACTGGTCCACTGTTCCTGTGGCGTAGCTACGACGTCCTCGAAAGCGCTATTTATGCGGCTATAAACAGACCAGTGTGGGCCAGCTCTCTAGTGTTACTTATCATGTGCTGCTCATTGGGACATGTTCGTACGTATATCTGACACTCTCATATTAAATCTGAATTTAGGAATAGGCCTGAATATAGCTTAATTTTTCAATAACTTTATGAAATTATTTTTAATAATTCTATTAATCCAGTTATCAAATATCAACTAAGAAAAGAAAAAAAGAAACTTTATATCAGGGAAACAAAATATTAAGAGTTTAATTTTTGCCCTTAATTAACTACGGAATCCTTTTTTAAAGTTAGAAAATGCATTTACACATACGTGCATTTATACAAATATTTATGTGGAACTCACCAGCTAGAAAAGCCTACTACCCACTAAAATTCAATAATACCTCCCCAGTCTTACTCTCAGTTGGGTATGTTATTATTTGCTCAATTATGTGAAATAGCTTATTGAGTTAATTAAAAATAATTAAATATATGTCATTAATTCCTTAGCAATCCTCAAAGGCTTCCTAAGTTGGTATCCCTGGGTGCCGTTAAGCCGTCTTTCGTATGGACTCTACCTCATTCATACCGTGCTCATCTCTCGCAACGTCTACGTCACGAGGAACCCACAACATCATGACTATATGAATATTGTAAGTTATATAAAGAATCTTAAAAAAACTTAAAGAGGCAAATATGATATCTAAGTCGCTATGTTAAGCAAATCATGGTTATCCGTTTCTCAGTTATTGAAAAGAGGAGGACAAAATCACTTTTCCGCCTTATGTTGCAGATAACGTCTTCCCTCGGAATCATTTGTGAAGGCTGTATTTTTTCACTTATCTTATGGCTCGTAGCTGAAGCTCCAATCAACAATCTACTCGTCATTTGCCTTACACCCAGGTAATCATGTAAACTATTTATCTAAAAAAAATATTTAAATGTTGTATTTAGGATTCTTGGAGGGTTATAGAATTGATGTGTTCAAAAGCATATACACACTTATTTTAATTTTATCGATCTAGTACTTATTATGCTTATACGTCTACATGAAATAACTTCAGTATGTAGGTGGCTAGTTGCAGTTAGAGCATTTTTGCGCTCAAATGCAGTGGTTACATGCTAGTTAACTAGTAGGTAGAGTCTAAAATTCTTATCAATAGGAACTCAATACGAGAGGGATCAGGCCATAGTCCACCACGCTGGCTTAGTGCGGGTTTGCGGATTTCACACATCTTTCGAAAACTTGCTAGGTTCTCTCAGACATGCAGGTTTCCTCACGGTGTTTTCCTACACCGTAAGACAATTTCTCCTCGTATTGAAGCGAAGCCTGAGGGCTGAATACAAGCTATACAGTATACACAGAATAAGCTATAGTAGATTCGTATCGTGTTTTATCAATTATTATTCATTTTTAAAAATTAAATTCTAAATAAACTTAA
Organism: Boloria euphrosyne; assembly: GCA_951802675.2. Lineage (NCBI taxonomy): Eukaryota > Metazoa > Arthropoda > Insecta > Lepidoptera > Nymphalidae > Boloria > Boloria euphrosyne. The sequence continues at coordinate 5,416,722 of OX637888.1, forward strand.
GGTTTTTTAATGTAACTTTTATTAAATGAATGCTAATATGTGTAAAGTAATTGTGTGTAAATGTATATTTGAACGGAAAATTTTTTTCAGGCCTAAAAGTTTAGGAGAGACCCAAAATATTCAAGAGGTTCAAAGACCAACAAATACCGCTAGATATACGAATAATGGTTATTTACAAGACAATTTACAGCCAAGTGTACAAGTTATATCTTCAAAAATTTAATTTATATGATAGATAAAAACATTTCTAACATTTTAAAGACTGTTAATGTTGTGAATTTTTATTTGCGTGTGGAATAAATGAGGCGTACTTTATCAACAATGCTCAAATAATCGTCATTTATAGTTTATAGGTAATCTATGTGTAATTAATTCGGTAAAAAGTGTATCCCAGCAATAATGTTAATCTATTATTCTTAAAATAAAAACATAATTATTAGAAAAGGATTATTTTTTATTATTCATACATTATCCTTTTTTTATCCTTGGGAAATGCATTGACGCATACCACCTGGTCTGCCGAAGCAGACAATACAGCCAATAGGGTTGCTCCACAGTCTACTCTGCTATCCTAGAGAGCTAGAGAAGTACCAGGAACAACCCGCCTGACACAACGCCCACCGAAGTGGGCCCTCCCTGCACGCTACTGAGACACCCCCCCCCCCCACACCACGACAAGGTGAACGCACGTTGGGGGGGTGGGGACTCATACATTATCCTACCTCAGCCCTTAATAATATTATAGGTAGGTACAATATAAATTATTTACTTAAAGCTTAAATCTAAATATAATAAATATTATGATAAAGAAGGTACACAAATTCCCTAATAGTAAACATGAAACACGTCGCGAACATAAGTAAGTATATTTATAGGCCACGGACAGTTTGGCGCAATAATATCTTATCTAATTGCATGATTGCTAGACTTTTATATCAATATCTCACGATAAGAACTAAACCATCAGCTTCACGTTGCAAAAATATGGAATTGCACATCTTCTACACTAATAGATAACACTGTTTTAAAAAAAATATCTGTAATAATATCTTATATAGTATATAATATATACTATACATCACGAAATCTCGAAAATCGCTAGACGTATATGAAATGAAATTGGCAGAGAGGTAGTTTATACTTGGTAGACGTCCGCTAAGAACGCCAAACTGTCCGTGGCCTATAAATATACTTACTTATGTTCGCGACGACGTGTTTCATATTTACTATTAGGGAATTTGTGTACCTTCTTTAGTATAATGATGAATGGGTATAGTAGGTACAGGAGTTCTATAGTACGTGGCATTCCAAAAATTTGAAATTTGATTATAATAAAAGGGTTGAAATTTTAGAATTATTATCAGGTTCTTTAACTGAAAGTTATTTGATTTTAGTCTCGATTTATTCACTATTATAGTGTACTCTATACATACTTTAAACAGATTTAAAATGAGTGTGAACTGTCATTGTTTATGTGTACCATTTCTTTCATAAAATCAGTTCTTAAATTTGTGACAAACATACATAGTAGCTATGACATTCCTATATTCCTATGATAATGATGATCAATATTTGTACCGGATAATTGAAATTAAAAGCTATATAAAACAGTCATATAGAACTCGATGGTATTGGAACTTGAAATATCTATATAAATAAAAATTAAATGAAAAACAAATTAGAAATAAAAATGTATAATATATGAAAATAGTTGAGATTTTTAAAGAATCAACAGTTTGCATATTCATTTCTGCTTCAGTTTAATGTGCCAATTTTTTACTATATATTTCATGCTAATATGAATCACAGGGTAACAAAATATTCTCCTTAAATTGTAATTGTAGAGCACCACGTCCGAATTTCTATAGTTTTCAATTGTACTATCTACGCTTTACTACTTCAAAAATATTACCTAAACGTACATCTAAGCTTGAGTAATAAGTTAATTATTATGGTTTGATTATTTAGATTTTTTGAGTTAAAAGCTATAACAAAGTTTCTTAAGGTTTCTAAAAGTTTTTATAGGTCTGTCCGTTTTTAATTCACGCCTCTCTCCTGACCAGCAACTATTTTTAAAGTAGTTACATATTTTTTATACGGGTAATAGTTCCAAAATCTTAAATTATATCAGTATATCAGTCCATATAAATAAAATTGAAGTGTCTGTTTGTGTTTTCAAATTAACAGCTTTTCACTAAATGCATATAAAAGTATATACGGTACTTACATAAAAAAAATCAATTTTAAAATTTTAGTCTGTCGGTTTGTTCCGGCTAATCTCTGAAATGGCTGGGCCGATTTCGACTTTTCTTTTTATTTTTAAAAACCGTTTAATTTATTTTAACATACGCCTGCCCATTACATAGTTAAAAATATATGTTACAGAAGTTTGATATTCAAACTTATTTATTTTATCAATTAAATGAATAATAAACTTTATAAAAAGGATTTTCCTATGTAACGACCATATAAAAATGTACCGTTCCAAAATGTTTTTATTGATAGCACAAAAGCTCTTCAATAAGCTAAATATTACACAAAAGAAAAGGAAAATCACTAATCAGTAAACAAATAATGGAGAAAATGTTAACGGAACTGATATATTATGCAAATAAATCTCATTAGAATTTAATGGTTGGTAGGTACTAATTAATATAATATACTAACTAGCAGTACCCGCGGCTTCGCCCGCGTTCATGTTTTTAATCGCTACTAAGCTTCATTCAATCACTCGCTGGGTCGCTGGATCTATGGATTGCCTGCAATTTCATTAAAATCAATTTCAGCAATTTCAAAATGCATCGTTATCATCGCAGTTAATATTTGTTAGGGAGGTTAGTAATAGTAGGTAGAAGTCCGTTAAGAACTATTTTCGACAAGGCTGGATTAACCCGTCAATGGCGAACATATGAGACACAATAGATTTTCAATTGTTATAAATCTATATTGTCCCCGCGCCCGTTGATGGGTTAAGAGGGTTTTAAGGGCTTTCGCAAGCTAGTATGAAAATCATTATTTTGTGTGAAAGTCCTTTATCTTTTGTGCAAAAATTTTTCAATTAGGCAGGGATTTAGTTAATAGTAGACGTCCGCTAAGAACAGATTTTGCGACAAGGGCAATTTAAGGGGAAGTAATTGTTTTCGCAACCCTATATGAGTTTAATAAACATTTATTGATCACTTATAATGCAGCAAACATAAAATAGATATTAAATTCAAGATTGTTTTATCTAAATATAAATATTAAATTAAAGATTATTTTTTGAATACTTCAAATCGGACACTCCATTCAAAAGATCGCATCGTGATGCCAAAGAGTGAGAGAGAGGTAACCGTGCGGGTCATGAATATATTAACGATGGGTTTTGAAATTGCTGAAATTATGAAATTGCAGGCAATCCATAGATCCACCCAGCGAGTGATTGAACAAAGTTTAGTAGCGATTAAAAACATGAACGCGGGCGAAGCCGCGGGTACTGCTAGTTAGTATATTATATTAATTAGTACTTACCAACCATTAAATTCTAATGAGATTTATTTGCATAATATATCAGTTCCGTTAACATTTTTCTCCATTATTTGTTGACTGATTAGTGATTTTCCTTTTCTTTTGTGTAATATTTAGCTTATTGAAGAGCTTTTGTGCTATCAATAATAACATTTTGTAACGGTACATTTTTATATGATCGTTACATAGGAAAATCCTTTTTATAAAGTTTATTATTCATTTAATTGATGAAATAAATAAGTTTGAATTTCAAAGTTCTGTAACATATATTTTTAACTATGTAACGGGCAGGCGTATGTTAAAATAAATTTAACGGTTTTTAAAAACAAAAAGAAAAGTCGAAATCGGAATCGAAGCCATTTCAGAGATTAGCCGGAACAAACCGACAGACGAAAATTTTAAAATTGATTTTTTTATATAAGTACCGTATACACTTTTATAAGCATTTAATGAAAAGCTGTTAATTTGAAAATACAAACAGACACTTCAATTTTATTTATATGGACTGATATACTGATATAATTTAAGATTTTGGAACTATTACCCGTATAACAAATATGTAACTACTTTAAAAATATTTGTTGCTGGTCAGGAGAGAGGCGTGAATTACAAACGGACAGACCTATAAAAACTTTTAGAAACCTTAAGAAACTTTGTTATAGGTTTTTAACTCAAAAAATCTAAATAATCAAACCATAATAGTTAACTTATTAGTTATTACTCAACCTTAGATGTACGTTTAGGTAATATTTTTGAAGTAGTAAAGCGTAGATAGTGCAATTAAAAACTATAGAAATCCGAACGTGGTGCTCTATAATTACAATATAAGGAGAATATTTTGTTACCCTGTGATTCATATTAGCATGAAATATAAAATAAAAAATTGGCACATTAAACTGAAGCAGAAATGAATATGCAAACTATTGATTCTTTAAAAATCTCAAGTCTCAACTATTTTCATATATTATACATTTTTATTTCTAATTTGTTTTTCATTTAATTTTTATTTATATAGATATTTCAAGTTCCAATACCATCGAGTTCTATATGACTGTTTTATATAGCTTTTAATTTCAATTATCCGGTACAAATATTGATCATCATTATCATATAAATATAGGAATGTCATAGGTACTATGTATGTTTGTCACAAATTTAAGAACTGTTTTTATGAAAGAAATGGTACACATAAACAATGACAGTTCACACTCATTTAAATCTGTTTAAAGTATGTATAGAGTAGTGTAGTAGTGAATAAATCGAGACTAAAATGAAATAATTTTCAGTTAAAGAACCTGATAATAATTCTAAAAATTCAACCCTTTTATTATAATCAAATTTCAATTTTTTGGAATGCCACGTACTATAGAACTCCTGTACTATTAGAAGGAATCCTCCTGCTCGTTTATAAAACGATGTGGCGAAGTAAAAAATGATGCTAGAGTATATAAAGTTGCGTGACTTATCAGTAGATGGCTCTTGTTTAAAATACGTTAAATAATATTTAGCTTCTACGTGACACTGGCGAATTAATCTGTGCTCAACTGGCACGCTTGAAGCCATTAACAAGAGAATTGAATTGAATTGAATAATATTTAGTAATAGTAGTCATAATTATAAAAATGGTTCTTTAGTTTAATACAACTTATGGTATTAGGCTAAATAGTATTTTATTTCCCATCATATGTCATCGAGGCGATGAAAAATTCACTTAGTTAAGTTGGAACTTTTAGCCAGAATGAAAGTATAAGCAAATCACTCCAATGCGCTTGTCCTTTAGTCTATACATTGCGTTGTAAATAAACAATAGCAGTAGATAATATGTTAATTACTGATGACTTTAAAGATTGCCTGACTTAATTATACATTTTTCCGCATAAAATGAAAGATTGTTCTGGTGGAACTTCAGTTTACAAACAAACGGTTCTGAAAGCATACAATGAAACAAATATTAACAGTTATTATTGTGGTATGTCTTGTGGCAACTACAAAATGTCACGTGACATCATCAACAAAAACAGATTCGACCACTATACTGCCAGAATATCAGCCAAACAATGTTTCTGAAATTAAAATAAGTGAAACGAAAATGCAAATTCAAAAAATAGTGAGTGTTAACGAGACTAGAATATATCTTAACGATGTATTGTTCACGTTAAAAAATCAAAATTGGACTGAAGAAGAATTGCCCTGTCTAAACCAAACCTTACGACTTCTTCACGACTTGCAAAATTTCACCCTTTGGGCAGTTTGGGGTAAGTATAGTAATTGTTAATTATTATATGAATCGAATAGATTGCATAATAAATGTTTAAAAAGTGCAAAGTGGGAAATAGGTACCTATATTTAATGCTTATTGTGTCTTTTTATCCATTTTAATTAAGGACTCAGTATTTATAAAATATATCTAATAATAATTTTGAAGTTAGGCTTTAAACTTGCCTTAGTGCCCATTTAAAATTATAGGACGCTAAATGAGGATGGAGTAAGATGTTTTCGGTAAGTATACATTTAATCATTTATATTTACTACTTGCGACTCACCCTCGCTTAGCTCGGGTACGTTAAAAGTATTGTTTACTTTTAGTGCGAGCGGAGCCGCGGGTCCCGGTAGTTAAAATGAATAAAATTTCTAAAATAAATTTAGCCTAAGTTACTCCTTATAATATTAGCTATTTGCAAATGAAATTCCCGTCAAAATCGGTCCAGCCGTTTCCGAAATTAGCCGGAACAAACAGACAGACAGGCAGACAAAAATGTTAAATATAGTTTTATTATGTTAGTACCGTATTTACTTTTATGTGCATTTAGTGAAAAGCTGTTAATTTGAAATCAAAAACAGACATTTTTTTATATTTATAGATGTACTTATATACCCATTTAAAATTATACACGATTTTGTAAAAAATCATCTTGTAAAAGTTTTGAAATAAAGTCGTAATAAGTAACTAAACAGTACCTATATTTAATAACAGTACTTTTCTGTCTATTGGTGAAACCTGCATGAAAATCGGTGCAGTAGTTTTTGAGTTTATAACTTTATCGCGCACAGACAGGCAGACGTGGCAGAGGACTTTGTTTTATAATATGTATAGATTTGGCACTTTGCAATTTTGTCTTCAAAACATGCATGTGAGATTGTATTTGTTTTGACCAGCGAGACAACTGTGAAAATTTATTTCTTTTTGTGAAAACAAAATTTAATTATTGCATTTAAATTGTAAGGTTGAATTTATATAATTTCAACTTAAAAGAATTACCTAAGCAATTGGTGACAGTTTTAAGAAAACTTTTACATTGGATTATGTATGTACTTAGTTCTTTATAAGTGATTAATGATTTACCTTGTGCTGAATTTTAAAATTCAAAAATTTTAAAATTCGGAATTCAGATATTATGATTTGAATGACCAAATTTGTACCATTGATCATATTTATAAAATATTAATTTAATAAAACTCCAAAAGTAATTTTAATCCATTATTATAGATTGGGATTCAATAGCGTCACAACCCCTAGGCCTACTCTATGGCAGTAGATACCACCTTGGTAATTATGACGAGTGTATGAATGCACCGTGGCATAAACACGAGCCCGAGTTGAGAACTCAGTACTGTCTAGCAGATATAGAACTAGAAAGAACTGATAAAAGTGTGAAGAAACGGGTATCGGACCCATTTGATCCATATCAGTCTGCTTTGAACGTTTTGGAGGTAAGATGAAAAACATTACCTTATTTTTTATTATGATAAAAGTGTTATATTTCTCAAGTTCTTTAATAAATATAAATATTTAACTATTTATAATGTGGCATCTTAGTTGTCACGTTTCTATTTCGAATAAAATAAAAAAAAACTAATATAATATTTAATACGCATTCAAAATGTCTCGTATGAATTACAGTACAAGCTTTTCAGCTAAGCGCTATTTTCAAAATGAACACTTTTAACTATGTCTTTATACCATTAAATTTAAAAGATTTTTTTAGCACCAATCGAATTTCCTTCGTCCTTACAATAAGTTGACATGGGGAGTTTGTGCGCCAGCGGCCTGCCTTCCTAGGTCAGTGGAGAGGCTGACAAGAGTGTTGCTGATTCACAGCCATCTCGGTACCGCAGGACTAAAGGCACACATTTCCATCAAGGAAAAATGCCAGAAAGTAAATGAAACAATACCGTACGATGGATTATTTTACAGTTTTATGTATGTAAAATATATTCCTTAAAAAATTACTTGGAATAAATTAAAACGATAAATCTTATTAATAAAATTAAGATTCGGATCAGAGTCAGACGGCACGTTTGGCTCAGTTGGTAGTGACACTACTTTCTGCGCCAGCGGTCGCGGGTTCGAGTCCCGCTGGGGGCATTCATTTGTTGAGCACGAATGTTTGTACTCCAGTCATGGGTGTTTATATTTATAATATGTATGTATTTAAAATTAATATGTGTAGTATATCAACTATCTGGTATCCGTAACACAAGCTTCATACGCTTACCACGGAACTAGATGGCGCTGTTGTAATAATGTCCTAACATATTTTTTTATTTTATTTATTTTTTCAAGTGAGAACTTCTTGGGAAGATTAAGTAATATTGGATAAGCAATTATAAATAAAAAGATAATATTATCTGCCTGCCTGATCAAGTTCAATTACTCAATGAAACTTTTCAAAACGTGTAGGAATTAACATACAGCCAACTTCCCAATACCGAATCTGTTACTCAATAATTTCTAAGACTTAATATACTGTCCCGGGACTCAAACCCAGAACTTTCTATAACATTCTATAGAACTATAAAAAAACTGCTAATGTTATCTCTTGTAGTGAACAAGAGATAACATTAGCAGTTTTTTTTAAAGTACTAATTCAAAAGCTTTTTCCTTCTGTCATGAAAGTAAAATATTAAAAAAAATCATGATATGTATCTAATTGTTTTTTAGGGCAATGGCTGTAGTTTTATGTTCAGTTACCTTGATATGCACCTTCATGAGACACCAAACCGAAAATTGCAACAAGAAGAGACTTGGTAAGCTCTTTATAACAAAAAAACTTTGAAAAACTAACACTAACTATTTAATAAAATTGATCAAATTTTTAATGTATTAACAATTTCAGGGAACAGGATAATCGCGGCTTTTGATATGAAAGTGAATACGGAAAATCTTTTGAAAGTTTCTGATGAAGGCTTAGATGTCCTGTATGGAATCAAATTTTTAACAATGTGTGTTATCGTGTCTGCTCATCAGTTTGGAATATTCAATGGAGGACCAGTTAGCAATGGCTCCAAAGTCGACAAGGTAATGTTTTCCATACTAAGTACAAATATTATCATGTTTCATTATAAATAAATATATTTAAATATCTAATATATAAAGTATTTAATAATCTAATATATAAAAGGTACTTTAATAAAATCTGTATAAGTATTATTAATTTAGGTATAATATATGATTGGTTATTTTTATTTTCAGAGTGACCAAATATCTTTTTTAACGAAACGTTAAAGTACTAACGTTTTACTTAGTACGTACGTACTGTACGTTTTACTTAGTACGTACGTACGTACGTACGTACGTACTTACTTTTACTAAAAAAACTAACGTTTTTAGCACAGTTTGTAGTTAGTGACTACTTTCTGCGCCAGCGGTCGCGGGTTCGAGTCCCGCTGCATTCATTTCTTGAGCACGAATGTTTGTACTCCAGTCATGTATGTTTATAATTATAATCTGTGTGTATTTAAAGTGATATACTTATGTGTAGTGTATCAACTATTTGGTATCCGTAAAAAAGCCTCGTAGCTTACTACGGAACTAGATCGCTATATGTAATATTGTGCCAACATATTTATTTATGTTTTCCAGGATTCAACAACAATAGCGGGTATGATTTTGCTTCACGAAGACATCGTTGTTGACTCTTATTTTGCACTATCCGGATTCTTAACTGCGATTTTTCTTGTAAATACAAAACGATTGCCCAATATTTTCTTACTTTTCTTAAAACGATATGTCAGGTAAGTTATTATGTAAATGTCTAAATAAAATATAGTGATTGGTATCCAAATACGCTTATTACTTCTCTCTACTCTGCACCATTTAAAGGGATTTGATGAAGGAGAGTAGTTTTAATGATGTATTATATATTTAAAATTTAAGGTTATGGTTGCTGACAAATCATAAACACAACAAATAAAGATTTGATCATAAAATAAAAAAATCTGGGGAGGGCCACCCTTATCACCTAGGAGGATCGAAAATAGCCTACGACCTATTCTCAGACCTACCAAATAGTATATACAAAAAAATCATAAAAATCAGTCAAGCCGTTTCGGAGGAGTTCAATAACAAACACTGTGATACGAGATTTTTATAAATTAGATTAATTATTAACTTTATAATTTGCTAAGACCGACTTTAGGTTTGTTTTAAACTCTATACGTACCTATGCAGTCAGGCATTAATTAGACCCTAATTTTAAATTTTGTAGATTGATACATTCCTAAGCCATAAGTTGTAACGGCTACATGTTTCAGTAGGTATAAATGTTATCTTAAGCTATAACTAAGCTCTAATGGTTTACAGATTGACAGTAGCATATGCTATAGTCATATTCTACATTTGCGCGATCTTTCCCTACACTGGATCTGGTCCCTTATGGTATAGGGCCATTGCCGCTGACACAGAGCAATGTCGAAAAAATTGGTGGATAAGTCTACTGATGCTCAGTAATTACATCGATACTGAAAATATTGTAAGTTATTTTTAAATATCATACCAATTGTTACACATATCTGAAAAATTGAACACTTACAATGTAAGTATAATATGCCATCCTACTAATATTATAAATGCGAAAATTTGTGAGTATGGATGTTTGTTACTCTTTCACGCAAATACTACTGAACCGATTACGATGAAATTTGGTATGTAGGTAGCTGAAGACCCAGAATAACATATAGGCTACTTTTTATCCCGGAGTTCCCGCAGGATTGACTCCTAATATTTAAAAAATTAACGCGGGCGAAGCCGCGGGTACTGCTAGTGTTAAATATGCTTAGGTTCCATCAACTAAAAAGTTACCCCTACAGGAAGCTATGAACATTAAGTTTTTTGTGGAAATCGCAGTCCTGACACTGACGGTAGTAAAACATTCAGTTGAATAAAACACCCCTAAGACCAAAATTCATAAACCTCACCTTCCTGGAGCTAAGGTATTCTCTGTCTTCGAAGAATCTGCAGACAATTTCGGATTACCATAATACCTATTACCTAAATATATTTTGAACTCCTTTATAATTACACAGCAGAGTTTTGAGGAAGCCTTCGTTTAGCAGTAGTTGACAATCGGCTAAAACTGAAATACGCGTATTTATTGTTCTATTTAGTTTTTCTTAATATATTTAATATTTCATCTTTATTTTATAGCATTTTTTGTTTCAGTGTTTAGTCATAAGCTGGTACATACCTTGCGATTTCCATTTCTTCGTAGTAACGGTCCTACTATATATGCTGTATAAAAAACAACCTTCAATTGGAAGACTATTCTTCATTATCATTGCAATAGCGGCCATTATCACTCCAGGAATCATAAATTATCTATATAATTTACCAGCCATTCAATTGTTTACTTATGAGTAAGTGTTTTCATACTGACTAGTTTTTACTGTCCAATCAGTGACGCAACGCTTTGCATTCCCATCCTCATTCTCATATTACATCATATTACAATCAAATATTTTTATGGACTAAAACACCATCCCCCCTCTCCTTCTACGACGAGGTGAAGGCACCTTGTCGTAGGGGAAGGGGTAGCGGGAGACATCTGGGAAAATACGATTCATAGTAAGTCATCACTTTATTGATAGCTTTTGTAAAAACGTTACTCAAAGAATGAAGTAGCTAAGGTCGCTACTTAGCAAGCCAAGTTACATCATATTTTGCCTAGTAATTATTTTAATGGCCCGTTTATTTACATATTTCATCATTAATTCTATTGTCCTATTTTATAAAAAAAAGTACATTATTTACGACTTAACTAGATAAAAGCAAATGTCTTGGTTGCGTAATGAATAGAAGCCTAAAAAATGTTTTATATATTGTAATTATATTTTAATTCATATAATTATATTATGTGAAGATGTCAATGGGAGGTTTCACGCCAAGCTCGTCTCAGATGGCGCTACCAGCGCATAACCAACGAAAACCTCAATGCCGCCTATTTTGACAGACGCGTTTATATTATTATTATAGAATAATTTAGTTAAGTTTTGTAAAATCAAATATAAGATGAAAAAATACGGTGTTTTAACTATTATTGAATTAAAAAAATTGACATAGTATTTGACATAAAATAATTTGACATACACTACATACATTCTTCACGTTGTTTACGTTATGCGCTTGTGGCGCTACCAACGGCTAAAACTCGCAGTGAGACCTCCCATTATTTCAAATGCTATTAGGCATATTCGAAACATTCGTTCTTTGATGGTGAATTTTCGCTTAAGGTATCAATATAATAAAAAATAAAACAAACGTCAGTAAGGTTTTTTAATCAAAATATAATTACGTTTAACTTCTGTTCGTATGTATATACTCAGCTTTTTTTTTTTTAAAGTCCCACTGCTGGGCACGGGCCTTTCTTCAATACGAGAGGGATTAGACCATAGTCCACCTCACTGGCCAAGTGCGGGTTAGCAGACTTCACATGTCTTGCGAGTACTTATTAGGTTTTCTCAGACATGCAGGTTTCCCCACGACGCGGTTTTACTTCGCTGTAAGACAAGTGATAATCAGGTTAGAAATGATTCGCACATGAAAATATCAGAGGTGCGAGACCCGCATCACTCGGTTATCCAAGCGAGCGAGCGCTTTAGCATAATGAATTTATTTATTAATTTTAGTGTTATATCTAATCCACGAGGGACGCTACAGTTTCACATGACGTATATCAAGAGTCACACGCGCTACGCCGCATATTTAATCGGCTTCTTTGCTGGTTATTTGTACATATACTGTTCCTCTTCAAATAATTACAGCAAGATACCTCGGGTAAAAATTTTAAAATTATATCATTATAATTATTATATTATTTTAATCTCGTGCATTGATATTAATAATCTTGGACCTTCGCCTAATTTACTTATCACAGTTTTACTTTAGGGTCTAATGAATTGAGTTAAAAATAATAAATAAAAGTAAATTGAAATAATTAATAATCAGTAAATATATATGCTCTTTTGCAGAAATGGTCTACGCTTGGAGCATTTTTCAGTATTCTTATAATGGGTGTAGTCATGTTCACTGGTCCACTGTTCCTGTGGCGTAGCTACGACGTCCTCGAAAGCGCTATTTATGCGGCTATAAACAGACCGGTGTGGGCCAGCTCTCTAGTGTTACTTATCATGTGCTGCTCATTGGGACATGTTCGTACGTATATCTGAAACTCTCATAGTAAAACTGAATTTAGGAATTTAGCCTAACTATAGCTTAATTTTGCAATTACTATATGAAATTATTTTTAATGATTTCTTTTAATCCAGTTATGAAATACGAATCTTTTTATCGATTAAGAAAAGAAAAAAAAATATATATCAGGGAAACAAAATATATTAAGAGTTCAGTTTTTGCCCTTAATTAACTAAGGGACCCTTTTTTAAAGTTGGAAAATACATTTACACATACCAGCATTCATTCAAATATTTATGTGGAACTCAGCAACTAGAAAAGCCAGTACCTACTACCCACTAAAATTCAATAATACCTCCCCAGTCTTTCTCTTAGTTGGGTATGTTATCATAGTTGCTCAATTATATAAAATAGCTTATTGAGTTAAGTAAAAATAATTAAATATATGTCATTAATTCCTTAGCAATCCTCAAAAGCTTCCTAAGTTGGTATCCCTGGGTGCCGTTAAGCCGTCTTTCGTATGGACTCTACCTCATTCATACCGTGCTCATCTTTCGCAACGTCTATGTCACGAGAAACCCACAACATCATGACTATATGAATATTGTAAGTTACGTAAAGAATTTTAAATATGTATGTTAAACAAATCATGGTTATCCGTTTCTCAGTTATTGTAAGAGAGGAGGACAAAAACACTTTTCCGCCTTATGTTGCAGATAACGTCTTCCCTCGGAATCATTTGTGAAAGCTGTATATTTTCACTTATCTTATGGCTCGTAGCTGAAGCTCCAATCAACAATCTACTCGTCATTTGCCTTACACCCAGGTAATCATATGAACTATTTATTTAAAAAAAATATATTTAAATGTTGTGTTTAGGATACTAATTGGAGGATAATATAGGTACACAATTAGTTTAATTTTATCTGTCTAGTACTTATTATATATACCAACATCTACATGCAATACCTACGGTATGTAGGTACAATGCAGGTGGGTAGTTGCAGTTAGAATGTATTTGCACTTCCATATGCAGTGGTTATTTTTAATTTAACTACTTAGTAGAGTTAAAAAAAATATAATACATTGTTAGTTATACACGGCATAAGCTTTAGTATCTTCGTAATATTATTGTGTTTTTAGTTTTTATTATTTATTTAAAAATTATTTCAATACTTCTTAATATAGGTAGATACTTAAGGATTTTTTATATAACTTTATTAAAAAGAAATGCTTTAAATGTATATAGTAAGTAATTGTGTGTAACTCTATTTTTGAACGGCAAATTTTTTTCAGGCCTAAAAGTACAGAAGTGACCGAAAATATTCAAGAAGTTCAAAGACCATCAAATACCGCTAGATATACGAATAATGGTTATTTACAAGAGAATTTACAGCCAAGTGTACAAGTTATATCTTCTAAAATTTAATTTACGTTGTAGACAAAAATATTTCTAACATTCTAAAGACTGTTAATAATGTGAATTTTAATACGCGTGTGGACTAAATGAAGCGTACTTTATCAACACTGCTCAAATAATCGTCATTTACAGTTTACTAGCGGAACCCGCGGTTTCGCTCGCGTTAAAAGTAAAAAAAATATATCTATGGCTTTATGCTATTAATTAGTTTTTTAATGAATATTTAATTATGCCTATAATATACATTATCGTAATATTATATGGAAATCATGAATACTCAACAGCGCCATCTACTATCTACGTGTGGCATTGCTTAGTCCGAATGGTTTTAAATAGGTGGAGGACTTTGTTAAGAACAGTATTTAGATATGTTAACATAAACTAGGTGGCACTTTACGTAAAATATTTATTTCTAAATAATTTATGGAGTATTAATAATTAATAATGCATATTAATTTAATAGACATTTCTCGAGTAAGGCGTTTTGGTGTGCTCATAATTGTATTTTTTAATTATTAGAAAATCAAATAACTGTGCAACGAACTTAGAGGTTTCTTCCATCTTATTAATTAAAATATTCAAAGCATAAATTATCATTATTATCTGTGTTATTATGTTAATTTTATGATTCATTTTAAGGGATTTTGTAATAAAAAAAATAATAATCTGCTATAATTTACTTTCTAATTATGTATTATAATTTTTGAATAATATGAAAATAAATTATACACAAAGTAATTAAAAAATGTATGAGTACACATAGGTACGTTAACATATTCATTTACCTTCGTGCATCTTACAGGTAAAACAACAACATTACGTCATTTTTCTTGCCTTGTGATGTTAGCATTATTATTAGAATTCATTATGTTATGGTGCCATAGCACATAGACGTTCATTACGTATCCATGTAGTACCCACTTGGAAAGCAGCACTTACCTAACTAACCTAATTATTTCTAAAGTGTTTGTACCTTCAAAGATATCCATATTAAATAAAGCCGTGTAATATTTTTTACCGCATGCAGCAGCATGCCATTCTATTCCCCAACTTATTCTTCCTAAGTACCTACTTATTTACGACTACGAGTATGCTAACGAGAGCAAAAACTAATGCACTATAGTTTTATAAAATGTTGGAAGTAGGTACCTTCATATCATTATATTATTATTAATTATTATTTATTAAGTACCTTTATTAATCTTAAATACACATGTTTATTAAATATAAAAGAACGAAGCTACTTAAAGAATTTGGAATGTGGACTTACAATTAATTAGTAAGTCCACTAAATATTCTATGGAATGATTTCATTGCTTAAAAATAAGATTGCACGTAGCCGCTAGCGCTCACAGCTATCAAAATTGAAGAAAATATCTATTAGATACCTATGTAAAATATGAAACGTGGTAGGAATCTGTATCCAGCGTCCAGCCACCGAGCGAGTCTGTTTGGCAACATACAGCAGCAAAAATAATGACATAATTGCCGGAGGACTGAGGAGATAGGGAGACGGGGGGCCGCGGGGCGCATGCGCCGGTTTGACGGCCAAGGTCGAGGCCGCGCGATTCTGCCGCGCACCGCCGCGTCGGCAAGTCTCTTGCGTGCCCTCTTTCTAGAAAATAATTCCATGAGGGTTTATGCGCATTACACGCGAGTGCACCCCCCTGCGACGCCCGGCACCCACAAAGGTAACTTTAAACCTATTAACCATATATTTCAACTTCAACGACCCAACCCGAAATTCATACGGCATCGATTGGATAATGTTTGTAATCACACAGCAATGTATTATTCATAGATAAGTAGATATGTACATAATATTATGTAGGTACGAAATGCGCTCATAGCTTCTTTAACACGAATCATTCTTTATCGTTGTTGCGAATATAAATAAAGCCGCAACTATGTTTATTTGTTCAGTGCCAAACAGTAAAATAGGGAATAGGGATGGATATTTTACAAGCTCTTGCAAAATTGTGCATCACCTCGCGTCGCTTTACGTGTCTCACGTCATCATCGCGTTAAACGCTAATCGCCTGAACAAACACCTTGTCAGATTTTTGGAATAAAATTGCTCTGTCTACTGTAATGAGAGCTAAGGCTGAAAACAAAGGTGGGATGTTGCGTAATTTATTATACCTATATCGACCCTGACCGACAGCTGCGCATAATTTTGTAAGCAGTTACGAGGTATTTTACAGTAATAAAATGGACAACTGCTTAATGGGATTAAGAATGCGTACGTTTATTGACTAAGTTCATATTTATTGTCGGCTAATATAAACTCATTCTCTTAACGGAAAATTAAAAAAATATACGAGTTAGTATCTATATTTTTTATATCACTGCTAATAGACTAGATTTTCTAAAAAGCAAAACAAACAAACAGGAGGGCTGATAAGTGTACCTTATCACAAAATTATAGATTGTTACTTTAGTTTTTACTTAATTCGGCAGATTTTTGCAACCCCAACTTATCGTTATTACGTAATATAATGTATATTTGTACCTAATATAACAAATTATTAAGGCGTTATGTTACACATGATAATGCAGACTTTTATACATTGCAAATATTCTATACTGTTTACATACTTTCAATTTAGTCTGATCCGCCCACGCTACGTCCAGTTTTATCTTTATTTGTATAACAAATATATTGTTTTTCTAAGAAGGTACCTAGATAAGAATATTTTTTTTGCTAGGCATCAAGTTGTTTTTATGTTACTTACTCCTTTTTGGTTGGGTTAAGATACTTAATTGTAAATTATTGGTTTAGACTGACTTACTTTCCGACTTGCTAAATTAGTTTGCTCTTTGACACAGTCGATTTATTATAATCGAAAAGAGCTTATCTTAAGTATATGAACACCTATATAAAATAGCTATGTCGGGATCATGCTGAACATCTTAGTCTATGTAGACACTGTGTAAGTTTATGAATTGCAAAAAGAAATGCTGCAAAAAAAGGCATTGAAATAAAAGCTTCGTAAGGTCGTGAGTGTGACTAAGGCTTGTTATTCGGAGCAATGCTACCCCCTTCACAGATGATACAATGGAATGTTACAATCAACATTGTAGGTAGACCGTACATTCCGTTAATACCTACCCAAACCTAAAACAAGACTTGGCTTTTTCATAAGTCATTCAATAAGGTATTCAAAAACTATGTAGGTAGTTGTATTCTAAATTATAATTTTTTTGGTACTTACGTACTAATGATGACACACTTTTATTTTGCTTTTATTTTTAATGTGCTTATATCGTAAAAAACTATTTTCTTTGGGTTTTCATATAATAGGTTCATAAGGTTAATTTTATGACTCTTTCTTTCTAGGTTGGTTAGGTTAGGTTAGATATATGACCAAAATATCGCACGAGCCGAGCGAGCGCAGCGAGCGTGCCGCGGCAGCGGCCGGCGAGTGCCATAGACATGTCATATTGAATCTATGTTGAATTCAATATCAATCCATTTTCCACCACATAATTCAATTGAGTAGTACTTAACTACTTTGTTTTTAAATAAATTTTTTGATTTCAAAAGTGTTTTTATGGTAGTTTTCATCATATGGTCATATATCTAACCTAACCAACCTAGAAAAAAAAATTCTTAAAATTAACCTTATGAACCTATTATTAAATTTTGACTATGGCACTCGCCGGCCGCTGCCGCGGCACGCTCGCTGCGCTCGCTCGGCTCGTGCGATATTGTGGTCATATATCTAACCTAACCTAACCAACCTAGAAAGAAACATTCTTAAAATTAACTTTATGAACCTATTATTAATTTTCGATTTAAGATTTTACGATATAAGCACATTCACACAAATCTATAGAAAAAATAAAAGTGTGTCATCATTAGTACGTAAGTACCATTTTTTTTTCTGACTAAGTCTTGTATGACTTGATACCCATACAATTGAATAAAATAAATTATTTTTTAAGTGTATTAGTCATACTTAGATATATTTACGTGTTTGCAGTTCAATTATCAATATTATCTTCGAATATATGCTCTTTATGCGAAATAATAATTTTCACGAAATCTAAATAATGTATAAAAGCGAAAAGTCACTCACTCTCTCACTCATCAAAATCGAAAACCACTTGACGTAGGTGTATTGTTATTGTAAGTGTAGTATGACAGGGACACAGGGAAGTAGTTGATTGTTAGTAAACGTCTGCTGCGAACGGATTTTGCGACAGAGCCGGATTAAGGAGATCTAAGAGCTCTCGCAAGTTTGTATGAAAGATAAAAATCCTTAATTTCTTTAGCTTCAAACTTTATATTTGGCAGGGATTAAAATGAAATTTAATGTATTCTGTCGAATACAAGCATTTTTATCTAAACACGAGCCAAACAATTTTTTTAACAGATAATTTTATCTAAGTATTACCTATAATGGATAAAACTAAAGAATCTAAAGATGATGTTGAATGTGTGTTTTAGCAAGAGATTTGTTAAGTTATTAAGTTTATAAAATGCATTTGAGACATAATATATATTAATACACGCGGGACCCGCGGCTTCGCTCGCGCTAAAAGTATTAAAATATGTTTGACTTTATGCTCTTACTTATAATTAATGTTCTCCGACCGATACCGGCCATGGCGGCCAATCTGTTGTTATTTGAGACTAGCCAACTGCGCAGGAGGTATTATAGTGCACAAGTGTACGCGCAGACACAAGTGCACTCTCTATTCCTATCACTCTCATGCTCCTGTGGGACGACTACTCGACACGACCAGTGAGAGCTAAGACACAGGACCAACGGCTTTACGTGCTCTCCGAGACACGGGGGTGAACCACCTCCAACTTCCCTACTCCGGGCTGTTACTGAGGCTTACTAAACAGAAAGACACACTTGACCCAACCCGGGACTCTAACCCAGGACCTCTCGATATGTGGCTATATATGCTAGCCACTACACCACCGAGGTAGATAAAACTTATATAACCCACTTTAAAGTGGTAGTGCCATGCTTGTTACCTTCGGTTACCAGCCGAATGGGCCGGCACGCCCCGTATAGTACCACTCTCTCACAGAAGACCGGCGTGAAGTGGCAGGTATGCTGTCGCGTTTCGTCCGGTAAGTGAGAGTCCGGGAGGCCCACTTCCCATCCTTTCCCCCATCCTTCACCCTCCTTCCTCCGTCCCTTTCCTAAAAGGCCGGCAACGCATCTGCAAGCCCTGCAGTGTTGCAGATGTCCATGGACAGAGGTGATCACTTCCTATCAGGTGAGCCTCCTGCCCGTTTGCCCTCTATGTCGCATAAAAATAAATACAATATATTAACATAATTTTTATTTGATATCACAATTGCATATAAATTATATTCTATCAAAAGCTTAAAAAAAGGAAAAGCGCATATTCTGCAAATAATACTTTTGAACTTGTAAGGAAATTTTATTTACGAGTATATTCGCAGTTGTTGTTTCTTCATTATATTATTCTTTCTTATTATATTACAGTATACTTCTATAACAGTTTACCTTATTTCTTAATTTAATATGCATAAAAACTATTTACAAAGAATATACGGCCCATAAATTACTTACGTAATATTTCGGACACATTAGAAATCATTCCACGCAATACAACGAATTATAAAGCGATTACGTTCCAAAATTCACAGAGTATAAGTAGGTATTTGATAACAGAAATTGTAGTTGTTTTTGCTCAAGAACCTGTTTCAAATGCAGTTATGTTATAAAGCTTCTGTAAGCTAAGTCGGTAAATTTTAATATAGAAACTGAAGTATCTTTTTATGTTAATTATGATATTATTTTATTTCGTACTTAACTATTTATAAACTCACATAATAGTATGTAATTAAAATAGAAAAAAAAAATTAAGTCTTTACCTATCACCACGATATTAGTGAATCGAAAGAAAACTATGAAGTTTGGTAAGAAGAAAGCTTATCCCGGTCCACATATAGGATTTATTTTACTTGGGGTCGTCTCTTCTCAATTAAAATGCATGCTACCATTTTATAGGGTCAAACCAAAGCGGGGCAAGATTGATTCGCTAGTAATCGAAAGATATTAAATATCTTGTATAAAAATTGATTACCAAACCTACGAGGAAAAATTCTGAAACAATTTGTCATGATTTTGTAAACCAGCAAGACAATGTGCCGACCATAAGATAACAACATCTGATATCCGGAAGCGGTTACAGGTACATGAAGGCCGACACATAATATCGGTATGGCATCGCGAAAGATTCTATTTCAAGGTCACACCCTACTGAAACACGGTTATTAGGTAATTACTTAATCAGTATTACTATTTCGTATCATATGAGATCTATAGATATTATATTTTTATGATACTAAACTCAAAAGTGATTTTTATTAATAATTGTCATCTTTTAACGCATTAACTTAAATGTAAATGAAACTTGAATGTGCTTTAATTTTTCTAGATAATTGCGTAGAAGATTACAAACTCATTTTATTAAAATATTGAACGATATTGTAGTACTCGTATTACAGCATATTATTATAGCATCATCTATATTAGATAGGTAGACCGTAGGTGCTAGTACCTAGTACCTTCCTACGTATTTCTGGTTTCTGACAAGCAAACACGAAGAAAAGTTCCTTTTACTAGGAGTCATCTAATAAGGTACCAATGACTGTTTTACCAATCAAAAAGGGAAAAAGACAAGGTAATTGAATAACCTCTAAGTATATTCAGGAACAATATTATCAGGTTTAATGTAATTCAGCTGGAATAATGGCACTTTTTGTAAACAAAGCATGTGGCCAATCCAAGGATTGTTAATACAAACTGACATAAAAAAGGTTTTATAAGTGTACATTCTTACATTTTGTATTTTGATATATTTTAATTAGTTTAATTTTCACGTAATTTAACATTGTTACAACAGATGTGTGTATAGCAAAAAATAGCATAACTATTATCATTATTTTCCTTTTTTTTCTAATAATCGTATAAAATATATTAGTAGATTATACTGACTGAGATAATTTTATTATCTCAGTCTCAGCAACGCTTTGTTTGTAAACATAAACACTCGAAGAAGTAGGCATTTTTTAATAACCTTAATTTTATAAACCTAACTAATCAAAAGCAAGTATGTTTTAAAAGAAATTTACATAAAATGTACTGATTTTAAGATTATTACAAACTCGTATAATAGTATATTATGTATGATTATTTATACAATTTTTGTTATTGGTTTACACTGTATACTAAAATGTTTATGATTAAATTGTTCAATATTATTGCAACATAATAATAATTATTGTTTATTATAAGTATTTGTAATAAGTGTCAAAATAAAAAAAAATAATACAGCTTCTACATACGCTTAAGAAAACTCAAAGTAAAGATATAATGAAATCTAAATTATATGATGTTTTAAGTAGATACAAGATAACTAGAATATTATTGTGATAAGGTACATGTAGCCTCAGTGTTCATGGATTAACCTCTAACCTAAGTAAAGTTATAACACAGAGCTTGTTTCATAGCCTGCGTCTGTGTGTGCGTAATACGCGTGCGTACTCCCATCCCTATGTAGGTCAGGGGAAGCTGGGAGGGGGATCTGGGGGAGAAGCGGGAGGTGCGCATGTAGGCGCGTAGGCGGATGTAGTCTCTATCGACCGTCCCTAACATCCCCGAGCCCGCCCACAGATAAAAAATTGTTTATTGACGCTTCACTCTAAATGTGATTTGATGATTTGAAAATGTACACGGGTGGACGAGCTGCCATCTTGTTGTGCTCATAGATTCTAACAGTTGATGCGCCATGATTCAAACGATGCCAATATATTATTTAATGTGTTAAAATGTGTACCTCTCTCACACAGTAATGCTAATATTCTCTTTCTATGAACGTATTTTGTAATTACTACTTACAATAAATTAAAAGTAAAAGTCTAAATTACATTTAATAACCCTGAATTTAATTTAAGTGGGAGAGAGGGATGCCAAATTTTGAGCATGCGACAGTTATGCGACACTAAATGCCGCATCCTGATTTAGGAAGATACCTAGTTTCTCTCTATACCTACTTAATTAAGTTCATACCCTGTAAAAAATTTTTATATTCGTTTATAAGTAAACTAGGGTGATATTAAAATTATCATACCTATCACTTATCTCGATAGTGAACTTGTTGAATCACTTCATAAGTATTATAGGAAATGGAAAACTCTTATCACATAATTTGCAGTACATACTTACACACGTTGTTGTTTTAACGTCAATTATTTTTATTTTTATTATGTGAGTAGTTTAATTTATATCGATATATAAATTTAAATTATTAGAAATATAAAAAATATTTTGGTTTTCCGACCCTGACCAGCCTTAATGCTTTAAGAATCGACTACGAGTATCAATAGTCTGACCATCCTATAAATATAAATTTCTTACACTTAACACTTACCTTCTCTTTTCTTCTTAATTTTTATATAATAAATATGTACGTACATATATGGAGAGGCGAGAGCCTCTTACTTCTTGAAAATCGGTTAAAAATACACCATATCAATAAAAATATAAGTTGTTTTCTTAAAGAATAGGAGATTAACTTGTTATCTGACGTACAGAAATTGGTGTTTTCGTCGAGATCTGCGCATAGAGTAAAAAGTAAACACTATTTATAACGCTTTGCTAAAAATAACACTTATTATTCAGCAAATATTTTTTATATACTACATGCAAATATATATTTATTATTTGATAAACGTATGAAATAAGTTCATTGCCAAATTAAACCTTAATGAAACTGTGTTATTTTATACTCACACTATACTCACCTATATGTATAAATTAATATTTATAAACAATTAATATTTAGGTACTAGGTAGTAGGTACATAGGCAATACAAAATGATTTTGCTAAAATTTGGACTACTGAGTTTGTACTACTAATTTTCAAAATACTTTAAAATTAAATATTAAAATTATCAAATAATAGGTAATTCTCATAACTTGCCTTGCAACTGTTTTTAATTAAGACGATGTCGACATTTACGCTGACATCAAAGGGTCTGTCTACACTCGACTAACCTAACCTAACCTTTGACTTCTGTTTCTAAGTATAATATTAGTGAGGTCAAGTTAAAGAAATGTATCCTACATTTTAAAAATGTTTCATGAGACATTTCTTAAGCTAGAAAGCCCTTGAATTTTAGTAATTACCCGATTGTGGCAGAACAGACTCTGTAGTTTTAACTTGATGGATAAAGTAAAATATACACACCCCGATGGAGTACAAACATTCGCGTTCTTTACAAATACCGCGGACGAATATGGTCCAGAATGTAGAGGCTGTTAAAACTGAGTCAAATGAAATACCGGTACCCATGCAGTCGGAGATATACCTACATCTTTATTTTATAAATGTTCAATAATAACAGCGTGTAGGTATGTCTCGGATTGTATTAAAGATACTATATTCTTTCGTCTCCTTGTTTCATATTTTTAGTTTGCTTTTTGCGCAGTCAGATTTTCTATTTTTGAAATTAATTTAGTTTTTTCGAGTTTGAGTTTAAAAAAAATAGTAAATAGGTAAATAATAAACATTGAAAAGACTGTCACTTAAAAACAGTCCGCATAACAACCAAGCATTGATTCATTGTACAAATAACTCAGCGTCCTCCAAATTCTGAATTCATGTTTTGTCCGCATGTGTTCGTTTTTTGCTTAACTTCTCGTTACCGAATATAGTTTATTCCAAGAACGGATATATTAGAAACGTTGTTGAGATTACTTACTTGAAGCAAAAGGACTGAGACAAATTAATTAGAACTTTAATAAATTAGTTAAGGGTAATAAAAATAAATAAATAGGAAATAAATAATTATAAATAACAAAGTTCTTGTAAAGAATGGATGGACCGATAGTGATGAAACTTAGTATTTAGATAGACCTGAAGAAACACATAAGCTACGGACGCACCTGAGGGCTGCATAATAAATAATAATTATTTATTTTAATTATATATTTTCCTCTATACGGCAATATTAGTGAAATCTGCATATAAAATATTTTACTATGTAGGTACAATCACCATGACGCGGACTCGTTTGGCTCAGTTGGTAGTGACCCTACTTTCTGCGCCAGCGGTCGCGGGCTCGAGTCCCGCTGGGGGCATTCATTTGCTAATCACGAATGCTTGTACTCCAGTCATGGGTGTCTATATCTATAATATGTATGTATTTAAAATTTATATGTGTAGTATATCAACTATCTGGTATCCGCAACACAAGCACGTTAAGTAGCTTACTGCGGAACTAGATGGCGTTGTTGTAATAACGTCCCAACATATTTATTATTATTATTATATTATTTATCCGGACATGGAAATTAAAAGCTAGCCTAATATAAAATTATAACACGACGAATTACATTTTATGATGTTTATATTATTATGTTAAGAAAATACAGGTGACATTTATCTCACGTTATTATTACGATTGGGGAAGTTATGAGCGTGGGGTGTTTAAATTGATCATAATATTATTATCTGAAGCTTACCTAACCTAGAATAGCATTTGGTAAATATAAGCAATAAGCATTGTAAAAGCGAATACCTAAAAACTAATTTTGCTTTGATTTAATATTATTCAAATCGAATCAATTTTTTGTTAATGGTTTGGAAGCGTGCTTATTTAATACTAGCTGTGCCCGCGACTTCGTTCGCGTGGATGTCGGAACTTAACAATGTATTTTTTAGTGCGAAGCGCTGTTGGAGGATACCGATACAAATCATTTTTTTTTATTTATGCTAGTGCTTCTTTATAAATATTATTAGCTGTGGAACCATAAATTCAAATCATTATCAATCAAAATAACTTTTCCATCTCCTTGTACGGGGTATGTGCCATCGCCTATTTGTAACAATAAATTGGAATACTCCTGTGCATTTTCGCAGCCTCCTAACTGTGCACGCATATTTACACTTAGGTGTGTAGATGGGTGAGACAAAATTCACATAACCCTAATTTTACTTCTGGAATTTCTCTACTTCTTCACTTTAAACTCAAATATCTTTTGATAGACTGAACCGATTGCAATGAAACAAAAACTAAATGTTACTTCAAGTTACGTTCAATCGTTGTGTATAAAATTTATCTACATTGCTTTCGTACATTTTACGTGATGCCCGGATAAATAAACAGACAAACCGACAAACAGACAAACAGACAAAAATTCTAAAAATGCTGGAAATGGGTTCTATTGGTTGTCCTTTAACACCCTGGCTATTTTTTTGTAAATTTTTTTTGATGTACAAAAACGACTTTTCTACAGTTTTATTATATGTATAGATATAGATAATAAATTACATAAAATATACCTACGTATATTATATACGTAGCGTTTTAGACTAGGATATCACTGCGACGATTCCTGGATTGATGAATATTAAAATAAAGGAAACTATAAAACCTCGCAACTGCAAATAAAATGCAAAATTTATCTAGGGGTAACTACACTCATTGAGTTCACCTCAGTACATCTACTACAGAGTACAGGCATGTGTGTTAACCAACCTTACGTTGTGTTAGCTGCAGCAATGTCCTAACCAATATCTGTACGGCTTAACTATTTAGCTCTAGGAGAAGATTATTATTATTATACGTTTTGTCGTAGGCTTTGATAAGGTGTCTTGGAGTGGATCATCCCGGTTAATTCCGTCCAAAGCTAATCGCAGTGTTCAGAAGGCTGTCGTAAGGGTTCTATGAGCTTGGTTTTTGGGTATATCACAGAAGGGTCAGGTCACTGCTGGATAGCAAGGGTTCCCTCACTTGTAAGATCAACGGTGTCTGCGACCCAGTAGCCATCTTCTTAAAACTACTCGATTCCTATTACTTAGACTTTAGAGAGTGATCGATCCATGCACTCCTCTAATAGCAAATTTAAATAAATTCAAACCATACGCGTGCGTAAGGACGGTAGTTCAGTGTTTATAACCGAGTGATGCAGGTTCAAATCCGGGTCTCGCACCTCTGACATCATGTGCGAATCGTTTCTAACTTGATTACTACTTGTCTTACGGTGAGTCATAGTCAAAAGATCAAAACATCGTGAGGAAACCTGCATGTCTGAGAGAACCTAGTAAGTTTTCCAAAGACAGAACGCCAGCCTAGCAGTGGGGCGTCATAAAGAGCTGAAACCATACTTGTACAATGTATACATGTATTAGGCACTCGGCTACATACATTGCTTAATTACTTAACGTCGTAGCTTAGGTACAAGAATTGATTTTTACTTATATAATATAGAAAACACCTTTAGAATAAAGAATAAGTGTAACTGATTTTATTGTTTGTTAAATTGTAAACAACTCTTTATTTAGCCTTAATGTAAGTAAGTAAAGAATATAACTATTAATTAGTATTATGTACTACCATTAACCAATAACGGATATAATGCTTAAATAATATTTTACAATAGACTTCAATAACTTGGGCTCATTAAATATACTCATATGGGTTTTCCTATGTTCCCTCTTATCACATGTACATGACTTAGCACCTTGACGTCAAACTGTGGTAATGCAAACCGGTTTAAAATACATAATATTTATAACAAGACTCGGTGGTTTTTTGCTGATTTAAATCATTAATCTTTAAGTTACTCTTATTCAGTCATACAAGTGTTTTGCATATTATAACAACTTAAAATACAGATCGAGTTGGTTTCATTTTGTAGCCCACTATGACTAGTTTTTGTTCGCTCGCCTTCATGATGGTGTACAACGGTTCACTTTTAAAGATTCTTGAATTCTATTCCAATATTCTATTATATACCTATTTGTATAATGTTCGCTGTTTTTAATATACTCCTTTATGTTTTAGAGCCTTTTACCAAAATTGATATAATTATTGTTAAATGTTTGATTTCAACCTATAAAACTATTCGTAGTTAGTGTACTAAAAATTAAAATGTAGTTTTATTATGTATCTTATACGTTTATTTAATAACATTTTACAATGTAAATGTCATTGCCTTATCTAATTGCATAGTTGTTAATCGGTTGTGCGGTTCAAAACATTAAACTGCAAATCAAATTACCCTGGTTATCATTGATCGCTTTTTTCCATTGGGAAATGCATTTACGTATACTACCAAGTGGTTATGTAGGACTCACAGGTTTACAAGAAGCCAGTAATAGTGATGCCCACTAAAACCCAATGTAGGTACTTATTACCATTAACGTCTATATTATGAGATTTTCAACGCCACTATGACATTTTTATTATAAGGAGGCTACCTATATTTTAAAATGATCTTAAAATAAATCTGTTAAATTAATCTGTTATGATCTCAAGAAATGAAAATATTTGTGATAAACTGCTTCTTTTAATTCATTACGTGACTTGGATTAAAAAAGCCATTGTTGGGCTTAGAATATACAATGAAATGTATCCATCCTATAATTTTTGGCCGAAATCAAGGTCAAATCTGAATGAAACCACTACGGTATGCGATGACGATAAACTATTGTAAATATGAACGTGCACGAACTTCGAACTTGTGGGTTGATAGAATGTGCTGTTTTTTGTTTATTTCAATATTTTTTATAATACGCTTATTATATTTCACACATAATATCATATACGTAATCGGTGCGCAAATCTTTTGCGCAAATCGAAGGGAGCAATTTAAATTTTAGCGTCGAGAAATTTAAAACCGACTTGCATATAATATATTTTTATATATGGTGAGGCGTTTAAAGTTATCTTAGATTATACTACTCTGTCAAGAAAGTACCGGGAAAAGATCAATATTACACAAAATGTTTGTTATTCATCCAAATTTATTTTATCACCTTCAAAGTATGCTCTTTCAGAAACGATACGCTTACGCCAAAGAATAATCTCACCATCAAAACATTTTTTAAACGCAGTTTCCGGAATTGAGTTCAGTTCTCGCCGCGAATTCTCCTTTATGTCTTTTACCGATGGAAAATAATTGCCATGAAGTGGTAATTTGAGTTTAGGAAAAAAAGAATTCGGCTAGAGCCATATCTGGTGAATATGGTGGTTGCTCAATGGTATTTGTTGAGTATTAGGTCAAAAATTCGTTCACAATGATGGCCTTGTGCGAAGTTACATTACTGTGGTTCACAATCCAAGAATTTTCTTTACACAAATCTGGCCTTTTTCGTCAAATTTGCTCTCTTAAATCAGTCTCAAAGTTGAATGAGGATTTTCAGTCACTATTTCGATTTTACGATGTTAACTTCAGTTGCAGACGTTGATGGCCTACCAGAGCGAGGCAATTCTTACGTCACATCTCGACCACTTTTGAACGCTTTGCACCACTCATAAGCACGTGTTTTTGATTAAGTCGATTCACCGTAAGCCTTCTGTAACATTTTCAGTGACTCCGAAGTCCGAACACGAAATTCCATTGGTGTTGCAAAATTTAAGACAAACTCTTTGTTCGATGTTTTTGTCCATTATGAAATTCGCAATACACACTAGATATGATATAACTAAAAAAAAACACTGTATTTAATATAAATAACAGATGCAGCTCAAACTACACGCCAAAATGGAAAACAGTTGTGACTTGTGCCAATCTAACAACAACAAAAAATAATAATTTTGAATTGGGAACCATAAACAAGTCATCTATTCCTGATACCATGGAGATTAGAGACCAGGAGGACCATCGCTTCATACTAAAGCATTAGTCTCTAATCTCCATGCCTGATACTTTCTTGACAGAATGTACAGTACCAAAAGGTAATTAGCAGTATATTATCTATACTCTTTGGTAATTAGGCTGACAGAATCAGATCGTGTTGTAGTATTTCAAGAATTAAGAAAAGTTAGTTTTTACCAACTATTCATGTTATTCATCTTAATAATGTACCTATTTACTAGGTATTCATCCGAATCCTCTTTTAATCCGCAATTTCCGTTAAAATCGGTTATAAAACCTATCTATGTATATCATTTATCTTTTTCGATATAAATCAGATTTTTTACTTTAATGATTAATCCTATATTTGGAAATTAAAAGCCTTTAAAAATCAGTTGGAGATGCTGGGATTAGCCGGTAGGGACTATCATAGACTATATACTATAAACTGAGAGGGACTATAATCTAATGTTCATTATCGCCAATTGAAATTCATAACATCAAACATACATTTCCTAAGTTTTTGAATATAACTGACATGAAGGGTATTAAAAAAAACAAACGCTATGGAAACTAAGCTAATGTAATTATAACAAAGAGCGTTGAGACTATTGCGTTTTACACATAGTAAATATCCACATGGTTAGAACTTTAATGCATAGTAACGTTGAATAGTTACCGAAATAAAATAGCCTTTAACTCGGTATACTTAAGAGTACAAATTTAAGCGTATAGTCTCGCCGTTCCTTGTTGAAGTAGGTCTCAGCTGAGTGTAGGGCGCGCGCCTATCGATTCGGACAAGGACAAGGCCACCCACACAGATGCGAAAATGTCACACGCCCTTGTGAAGAGATTTGTGGAACGATTCTCGTCCTAAAATTATCAGGATGTTTTGAATTGCATCATTATACACTATCGACTCACACTCGCTTTGTTTGGGGTCTGTTCTTAGTGAATAACAAAAACAAATCTGTTCCTCACAAACCGTACAATGTTCCAGGATACAAAGTAACCTATGTGCTATTCCGGACTACAATCTATCTCTGTGCCAATTTTCATCCATTTATATTAAGCCGTTCTGTCGTGAGAGAGTAGCCATCAATTTTGGGAAGAGAACTTGGTTTCACGACCATCATAATGTTGTAATTACATTTTATTCTCTTATTTGTACTTAACCAGATAGAGTAAATTAAGGAATTTCAATATATAGGTATATAGGTAGGTAGGTGTAAAGCATCAGTCTTTTCTAGCCATGAACTAATCATTATAGACCCCTTGCTGCCTGATTTCCATGTTTTACGGGATCGGGGATATTATTATTAGATAATATAAAAATACATAAATGTCTATTTTTAAAGAAAATTATTTTAATGACTAACTATTAAAAATATTTTTTATCCGTCATCAAAATAGCATTTAGTTTTCTTTATTTGTTAATTTTGAATTTTAGTAAGTATTTAGCAAATTATTGCACGAAAATCACTACATAACATAGGTATTAGGCACATATAGTATGTTAAACAAAGTCCCATGCCGCGTTTGTCTATCTGTTTGTGATAAACTTAAAAACTACTGAAAAGAAGATTTTTACACGATTTTCACTAGTAGATAGAGTGATTCATGAGGAAGGTTTGGCATTAAGTGTAAAATTAATCAAGTTTTTCTGTTAATTCACTGAAATACGAAGATGATGGTCGAAGAACTCGTAATAAATCATGCAGACATGAAGCTCTGTTGGCTCATTAACTAAAGTCATATGAAAACAATGTATTACAAAATTCTTCCTCTTAAAAAGATGTACATATTAAACTGTAGCAACGCTATTTACACGTAGTTAGGGGAGCACATACTCTAGTATGTCACTAGTATGTTGTAAATATATTCACGGTTATTGAAACTATAGAATATATTAAGACAACAACTATAGATAACTATAAAATCGCATGGTAAACAAAGGTATACGAAGGAGAGGCAATTTTGCTTTATATAATTAAAAAATTAACATTACATATCCAACTAGTAAACAACATCAACTTGATAAATATCATGTAATAGACGGGTAATGTAGCGACTAGAGAGGCTCGATAATGCCCAGGAAGGCTTTGTGGCGAGCGGCGCAGGCGCGTTCACATCGATCCCTGACGCCTGCTCTACGGCGTAGGAAGACGCCTCGCCTCGGTACATTGTAACTCAATTGAGATATCCGATATAATCGTATGAGTCCGCCTCGAATTTCCCTATTTCACATAATTTATAGCTTATTAGGTATACAAGTAATCGACGAACTTTGATTCAATAAAAAATAGATTTAAGTAATTTTTTAAAAATTTTTGTTTTCTTAGCTTGTATGTCGCACTTACCTAATATATTTTTGAAGTACTTACGAAATAGTAAGTTTAATATTGCATAATATTTAATATTACGAATTTGACTATTTGCATATAGGTATTTATCACTTTGATTTTTCGATCTGATTGTTGATTTATACTTAAAAGAACTAAAGGCCTAATTTATTTACATAGGTAATATAGGCACAATTTATGGCACAATTTATATACATACTACACACATACATAATATATTACCTACATGTTACCAAAACATTCAATATCAACTTTTTATCCACATTGAAGTTATGTTATGTTAAATTAACCACGATGGTTAATTTTCATTAATAATTTCAAATCGCACCGTGGCACTAAATATAAAATGGGAAGGGTTGGTTAAGGCGGAAGGACGGCGGGAGGGGCGGTGCAGCTGCCGGTGCATCAGGCGGGCGGGCCCCGCGCCCACGCCCTGCCCCGCAACCCGCGCCGGCCCATTGCCAAGTTCAATGCCAAGGTCATGCGCGAGCGAGTGCGACTGCGCGCCGCAATGCAGGAGCGGCCGGCGACGCGTACCGTCAGTACCTCGACGACCATTCTGCACACCGCACCGCGAACCTCCCCAATCACTCCCAATTACAAATATTGACCCCCATCCTCAAAACCCTCTCTGGTCCTTCCAGGCGACGCGCAACATGTGCACAGTGGCGATCGTACGTCGTGACGGTGTTATGCCGGTGAACGCCATGTGCCGTTGGTGCCAGACCAGGGTCCAGTTATGCAATACCTGATTGAACACAAGAATACTACCGGTAAGCATAGCTTGTACTTTTTGGTTATATTTTAAAAAACTCGTTCTGAATCCGCTAGCGTTGACGTGTTAATAATTCGTTTCGTTATAGTAGGTAAGTGCAGAATGGCGGTCTATTTTTGTATTTTCTTTGTCTATAAATGTTCAATATATCAAAAATAGGTAAAGCTATATATTGTTATCAAGATCCGAACATGGGGAAAAATGGTCGAAAGCGATCAATGTGTTCGTATAAGTGGCCATATTTGTTTTAGATATAACATAATACAGCTTAGTCTAAGATAGGCAACTATTTGCATTCGTGGCGGTCAGTTTATGAATTGCTGTTCTTATCTAAAGACTTAAGACTATTCATGTGTTGCAAATAACATCCGTATGCAAATAAATCAAATATTGTTGTTGCGAATGCAGAACTTCCAATTGGTACTTGTCCAAAAATTTATTATGCTGAAGACGTATTCATTCGTGTCTAGTAAAAGAAAAAAATGCGTACATTCCAGCAATATAACTGGAACAAAAAAGCCTGAAAAATGGCGGAATGTAAAGGAAACTATTTTGGGTTTCGTTTTCAAAATGGCTGCCAAAATGTTCTAAGGTCCATCAAGGGCATCAACAATAAGGGCCAAGAGACTGATACAACGCGTCGTATCCTGTTGTAGAGCTTGCAAAAAATGTCGAACACACAAGTTCAAGGCAATCGGGTGATCCTAACCGACTAGCTTTAGTAGGCTGTTTGAAATGAGCACTTCCAGTTTTTATTACTTATATAAATTACTTATATTATAATAAGTACTTATATTTTTAAGTAAGACCTTATATTGCTAATAGTTTACGTCTGGTGGGGTAGCAGGTAGTAAAATACGTGATTAGAGTAAATCTCAATAATAACAGATGTAACTATCGTTGATTCATGTAACATTATCACTTATAAATATCACTTGTTTTGCGAATTCAATTGGAAATTCAACTACCTACGTTAATTTAATACCGTATTCTACATGCACGGGATTAATAATCCTGTTGACAGAACTTAATTCTTAGTCCGCTAGTCCATTGTTTCACAAATTAATATAAGTTATTTAGATGAAGTACTGTGATTATAACAGACGTATTTAAAGAATCACCGCGATTTTCGCCTAGGCCCGCCCACATATATAACCTTGAACCCAGAACCCGCGATGCCTGAATATCAATCACCTAACAAAATAATCAGCGTTACACGATATAGTCATAATTTCCTAACCTACAAGTTTGGTTTTTAATTTTTAAGCTCCCTTATTTTTATCTTGACAAATCATTGGAATACATCTCGTTTTTTTTCTATTCATTGAACTTACATTTCTGAGAAATAGAGTCTAAAAATGTATAGTTTGCGACAAATGGAATGTCATCAGTTACAAAACTTCTGTATGAAACCTATTGTTAGTTTTCCGATCTAAAACCGGATCGAGTGTAAATTATATGACGTAGGTATAAGTTGTAAAGTAGAACAGTATTTGGCCCTAGTTAATTGAATATGTCTTATGGTTTGATATATTTCTTTTGTTTACATCTACGTGTCAAATACGACCATTGCGGGAAATAATAAGCGAGCTAGCATGAGCGAGGCTGTATGGACTTGTGCAATAGCGCTATCAACAATCAGCTGACGACTGCGTCACGTTGACGTATCGTCACCAACATGGCGGATAATATGGCTGATCGTTTATGTTTATTTACAACAGTATTAGTCATAACTCTTGCCCATGGTCTTAAGGTATTTCTTATGGATTCCAACTTTAAATTCAAAAAATTATCTAATTAGTAATAATTAGTTATATTTGTAACTAGCCAAACGCAAAACTTATTTTAATGCCATCAACTGGTAAAGGCAACAAGACTATGTAATGGCATTTACTTATGATTATCATAAAAAAAAGTAAATACCAACGACGTAAGTACTAATGTACGTACACGATTTTTTATCAATAAATTAGTCTTATGTTCCTCTTATATTTGTTTGTAAGTCGATAGATCTCAAAAGTTCACGGATGATATGGTTACTAATTTGAATAAGTTACTTGCTACAGCGTTACCTAATGCTTACGTCACAAAATTATTCTGCAGGCTGCAGCATCTTTTTGTCATTGAATACAGCCTAATTTCAAAGAAACACTAAAATGTTTGCAACACACATCGGAAGCTTGTATGACGTCATAACACGTGGAAAAGCGTACATATCGTGTAAAAACAAAAACATATTTTAGGTAGGGACTCTACACATAACAATAACACAACAACATTCAGATGACAAAATTGAATTACATCCTGTGAACCTTTAGAGATTATCTATTGGCAATATAAACAGAAGCTAAATGAATATTTCAAAATTTAAAAATGACGAACTTTTTCCTCCTTGTAAGTAGGTGCTGGTAACTATGTATTAGCACAGATAACATAATACTATACTAGTAGTATTAGTTACACATTTAATTTTTCATAAGTCTCGCACTTGCCCTGCAATGCAACTGTAAACAAAATAATTTGCTTCCCCCAATTTTAATACCGAATGTAGGGGCGAGCTTATTGCTTGAGGTTAGTAGTAAATAAGTAAGTGACTAGGTACAAGGTCGTTTCAATTACGCTTGATATTTTAAAGGTTATTTTCTTTACCCTAAGGCAATAGGCATTAATCATACAGAATGTTTGTATTGACTCTTAGGAATTTTTATTAAATTAGCACTTATAACTATAAGTTATAGTAGCAACATTTTTCTGTTTCCTGTTTTTTTTTTCATGTCGGCTACATCTGAATTTAAAAATAAAATTTGTTTTTTTAACATTAATTGCATTTCCGTCTCATTGTATGAATTTATTTAAATTAATTTACAATGGTAATTTAGCGAATCAGTTTTATTTGAACAAGTTTTAAAAATAAAATATGTTGTATTTACACGTGTCGATGAATTTTTATTAAGTTACTTGTACTCGTAAATAAACCACCTATTGATAATACATACTTTAAATAATATACTTGGTTAAAACTTAAAAACAATTATCTGAAGATAGGAAATATTATTAAACTTAAAAAAACTTGCACTTAAATTGAAGAAAATGTTAGAAATAGAATTGAAATTATTTTTATTAAAAAAGTACCTGTTTGCTTTAAGGTTTAGTAAATAATAAAATAAAAATATTGCAAAATAAATAGTGTCCCAATGTAGATGCGATTTATTTTATAGTATTGTGTACATTTTTTATGTGAGAATAAATAAATAGGTGCTACAAAATTTACAACGGATCAAAATGTATAATATGTAATGTGCATAATTTGCATATGCAGTGCATTCCTGCTTAGTACGTAAATTACTAATGTATTAATCTTATGCTACTATCTACAAATACCTACATAATATAACAGGAAAGAAGTAGTAACATAATGTAAGAAATAAGAATACATCGCGATCGGAACGACATAAATTACACCTCGCTCCTGCCTAAATTGACTTGATGACCGACCAAATCCTGTTTATCATAGAAAGACGTTTTATTCCTCTCGGCAACAGTATGGAAATTTTGCACAAAACCATACAAAACCAAGAATATCCCCAGTTATTAATCAGCTATCGCACACAGATGCGACCCCTTAAGTTTGCACGTGTCGCGTATATGAATTCGTTACGTAGTGTGACATGGCACGAGAGCTGGCAATGTTTTAACGTTACAATGTTGCATTTAAATTTATATACACGTTTATCGACGTTTTATTTGATAATAAAGCAAATGGTTTCTAACTTGCACACTTTATAAATATCTAAAATATTTTACGTTTACAATCGTCATCTTATAAGAATCTGATAAGATTCTTTCAAAACTTTGTAAGTAAATATAATTTATTATTTTATACTGATTTATTTATTCTGCAAGTCCACTCGTAACAAAACAAACAACGTGCTAACAAAATGATATCTCTCAATCATTAAAACCAGTGCGGCAAGTGGCAAGTATCATTTATCGACAATTTGTATGTACACGCGTTGATACTCAGCTCTTAAGCTAAGGCTATATAGGCGGTGGTCGCGGCGAGTGCAGCTTGCACATGCGCGGAGGGGAGGGAGACCTTGAACGCGCCTAGCAACAGCTCAGCGCCTGCTTATTTATTTCTGTTTTACTCGTCTGCACATTTGCTGGCAATTTTTAACAGAACGTTTTATGGAGTCGTAATGGCAGGCGGGAATTTGACCTTTTGTGTGCATTTGTCAGATGCCAGTCCCTTTGTTAAGATGGATCGAGCTTATCAATTAAACGACGTCTGGCATTTATTTTTATTTTATAAGTTGTCCTAGAGATCTTAAGTAATATTTAGTAACTTTCGTAACATAATAACATTTTAGTGTTGCCAGAAATGATAAGTATAATTATAGGTGATTCGCAAATTCGCATTTTGTGAGGGGAATAATTTGATTTAAAAAAATGAACATTAACGAAATATACTTATATACATTTTATTGCTGGATGGAGACAGCTATTGAATATGTATTATAATTTATAAGCAGCAGGTATTACTTATAATATCTATTTTTCAAAAATCGAAAATGGTTGGCACATTATTTGTTTTATTTTTCATTAGTCAAATCTTCACGAAGTAATTACAATGTACTCCTTTGTTTCGTATCTCAGTTTGCTATTTATATCTGGAGTGGTTAATAAGTGGCTCGTCATACGAGAATTTCATAATGTTTTTTTGCATTTTGTTAATAGCCAGTAATAAATACTTATAAGGCTACTTTCAAAGCTATTTTCTAATTGGAAGAAAAAAAATGTTAGAACTTTTAATAATTTTTGGATCTGTGAAAACTGCATGGTAGAGTTTATAATATGTAAGAAAGATAATTTTACTAACTTCATTTCAAATTAATTAATAGTTAATAAGGGACATGTACAACTTCTTACAATTAATCGATTAGTACCTATTATATTTCTCACAGGAAAGAACTTTTCTAACATATAAAAATTGGTAAAATAGATATTTTTCAACATATAAAAATTGGTAAAAAACAAGACTAGTATGCGTTCAAGTGATTGCTCCTGATCGATTCCAACTTTTTTTACTCGTCGAAGTACAAATAAACCTTGAAGTGCAAAAGATCTCTTCATCTCTACTCTTTAATTTTCTTTTGTCTTTTTACTTAGTTAATAAGTAATTTTGATTATTTACATTCTAAATTTAAAACATGTACCGTACCGACTTAACCTCTTCTTGCTCGCTAATCGCTATTAGGACCTTCGTCATACTATTGGTCGCACTGTTTCAACGGGTTTACCGTTCAGCTGTATCATAATGATTATTAACCAACATACAAATTACAAACATATTCCAAGTAAATGGCGGTATATTAACAATACAATACAATCATATTTAATTATTTATATAAAAATCTTCACATATATTTTTTTATAGTTTCTCTTGTTTAAATGATTTCTTCTTTTTAAAGTCGATTTAAAAACATACTACATAATTTAAGTCTTCAAGATTTTTTCATTATTCTCTAAGGGTTAATCTTAGAATTGTTTAACAAACTTCCTCATGTAGAAACAACAAACAACAAAGTTTAATAACTCGTCATCGAGTAATTAGTAATTGGCCTACCATATTGTAACTTACCTTGACTTAATGAAGTCATAAAAAGTACACGTATATAATACATAGTACCTACATGGTTTAAGGAAACAATGAACGTTATAATATTAAATTTAAAATTTGCTGTACAATATAAGAAATTATTATAACACGATTATGTTAGTTTTAGAACATGAATGCTATATAATACCAACATCATTTGTTCACAGATTTACGTGAGACAGCTTGTCTCAGGCTAGTCTGGCTATTATTGAATGAGTTATTTTTAATATTTAGTAAGAATAGGTGGCACTTAATGTCCTGATTTAAAAATTAGTTGATGAATTTACTTTGTAATACGTTAACTAGGTAATTTAATATTTCAAGGTTTTATTTAAAATAATATTGATCAAAGTTAGAAATTACAGTTATAGACACGCTAAATAAAAAATAATAATAATTCATAATAACCAAAAGTTAAACCTAATAACCGGATAACTCAAAAATTTTGCCTTTTTAGGTACAAAAATAGAACTCTCAATTTGAGAGTTATCTGCGATGTTCCTGTTTCAGTTCCTGAAGTTCACGATTAAGATATCAAAATAAAATTTAAAATAAATGCAATAAATATAAACTTGAGGAGAAGGCGTGACTAAAATAAGTAAATACCTAATATAGTAATAGACATATCTTTCTAAAGTGGTATTAAAACAATACTCTTATGTGTCACTTAAATTCTTACCCCAAAAACACGAAACACATTTTCCATAATAACAAATTCTAGCGACGCGACGTAATGAATAATGTTAGTAAAGAATGAGAGTTGTAGAGTGGGGATGGAAGTTACCGTTCAGAATAATATTTCTCCCGACTACCTAAAGCAGAGTAGAATTTTGTGTAAAATATATTGTGCTCATTTCTGTTGCACGTTTAGTATAATTTTTGTATAACCATTTAAGTTTTCTCTAAATGTTCTAATTATTTATCGGAGCTTGCTCTATCACATTAAAGATTTTAGAAATATCGTACTTTACGCAATTATCGAAATTTAAGTGCTACAATTTTGAATAATCTACGTTCAAAAATGTTTATGTGTACACAGTGTACCTAAGTAGTCCTTTACCCTACATTTTCATATTGATTTCTGACAGTAGGTACAAGTGTTTGAGTGGGGTAAATCAATTCAGCTTTAGCCTAGGATCCAGCTCGCCCGGGCCTGCCCTTTGACATTCACGTGGCAGGAAGCGCATGCGCCCGCATCCTGCCACCCCCAACCCCCTAGCGTGGGCAGATGACGCAAAAGCCCTAGCCGTCTATTTTTAGCTTTTCCTGAAAATTCATAACAAGCTTTCCAATAAGGAAAATTTTTAATAATTATCTATGTAACATACTTGCATACCAGATTTAAATTAGTATAGGTAGGTACCTATTTATGACATTAAGTTAAGACCATTATATGAAATTAAGTTTTATGATCCACCTAGTTCTAAGTTTGCTTAATTAAAACTACTCTACTAAGATAACCAGATGTCATCATACCAAATGTCATCAAAATCTACCCAGTAGTTTACTCGCGATGTAAGTGTAGACGACCGATAAAAAAATTTTAAACACTATAGATTTGACCTCTTTGATTTTCCAAAAAATATTTAATGTAATGATCCCCCTCGTACTGAGGGAGGCCCGTGTCCAGCAGTGGGACGTTAAAAAGGGCTGATGACAAGCACGTATAGTTATATGTAGAAGTCAAAAATGGTTACTCGATCGAATCAATTGTAATAATATCCATTAGATATTAAGTCAATTGGGACAAGTCACCATAAGTCGTCATTCATTCATTCATCACATTCATATTTTTTCGTTTACTATAAATATTTTACTAATTAAACAATTAATTAAAAAAAAAAACAAAGTAATTTTTATTTA
This sequence comes from Boloria euphrosyne, assembly GCA_951802675.2. Taxonomy (NCBI): domain Eukaryota; kingdom Metazoa; phylum Arthropoda; class Insecta; order Lepidoptera; family Nymphalidae; genus Boloria; species Boloria euphrosyne. Next base: position 5,456,360 of record OX637888.1, read on the forward strand.
GGGCTTCTATTATTTAATAACTTTTTTATTATTGGTTACGGTACCTATAGGTTCTTAAGGTTACAAGGGTAGACGGGTAGATAGAGAGCTTAGATACGAGTAATTAATTATAAGCTAGTAGATAATTAGATTTCGATTTGATTTGATGGGCTTGGGACTCTTAAAAACAAAACATTTAACCTAAAATTCCACTTCTTAAGTCTCCTATACACCTGTTTTTTTTCTGAGTTAAATATTCATGTGTTACTTATGTACAAACTAACCCTTGCGCGGCTTATACTTAAAACTTAACGCGCAAAAGAAACCCTAATCGGATCTGGTAAAATACCAATATTTAAAAAATATAAAAATAGCATTACCACTTATACTGGTGACCTTTTACGTTTCCTGCCAAAACAAATTGCTTTGTTAAAGACGTGCACGTTTATAAATGCATGCAAAATTATCACATCTTGCATCACATCTACGAACAATATTTTTTTTTATTTAGGTCTTTATAACGATTGTCATTTTTATGTTTTTTTTTCATGCAATTCTGAATCATGCCTTTGCTAATAACTCTTGCAAGTTAATTGAAAACATTTTGGACCTGGTTGGTTTCTTATGTAATCCTTTTGGTTTTTATTAATTAAAAATATAGGTACCTACCCAACTAAAGATCGATATCGCAGGATCTATTCCTTCTCGAATTATGTTTTATGTATGTACAACTAGTACCTATATATACGAGTGTATAAGTAACACAGGATCATTTTTATAAAGTGCAATAAATAAACTTTTGAATTTATTACAAATAATTTTTTACTAGTAACTATTAATATTTTAACTATTATTTATTAATTATTATCAAACTCCAAGAGGTACTTAGATGAGAAAATGCCAAAACTCGTATGATACTAAAACCAATCCAATATGATATTTTGTTTTCTTTTACAGACACCATTCTCACAAAAAGTTATTCCTGGAGGACCATCACAAGTAAGTAGTATTAATTAAATACTTTTTTAAGTAAAAAAAATGGATAACACAAGGAATGGTTTAGTCTCTTTAAAACCACAAACAAAACAGTCGAGGGCCATTTTCATTAAGTACGGGATGTCATTAAGTCTCATTCGTGCTATTATACTTATTCGTTATTGTATCATTCTTAAGGCTTACCACCTGATGAATAAAATAAATATAGTTAGAATCAGAGGTATGATTTTAAATCTTCATCTTTTAAAAAAACATCTTCAACTGTTGAATAATACGTACCTACCTATTTAATTCTGGGAAAGTTATATTACAGTGGGGTCTAGCTGTCTAGTAGCAGGCGACTGTACTATTTTAGTCTACGACTCTACGTGATCTACGTATCATTTGCTCCTAGTCTTATTAGTTATTACACTTGCACTTTGATGACGGTTTCAAAGCCATTAGGAACTGAAATATTAAATAGATCAATACTAATAAAGGTAAAATTTTAATTTAGGTAACGACTGCTATTATTCCACCGCTGATGTTAGATATATTTTAAATACCTAATTATTAGGCGCAGAACTTTTATTTACCTACTAAGGTATATTTATTTATTTACGAATAAACAGAGTTCACATGAGTTAAGTAAAAATATAAAAAATATACAAAAAATGCATCAAATCACAAATTTGAAATTAACTATTATTAAAAATGTCAACGATTCAAGTTCAAGTATTACATAAATAGGTAAGTGAGAAGTGATGCAAAGCGCCAAACGGGCTAAGCGACAAGCGCACTCGAGCTGTCAAGGCCAAGGTTGGCACGTGGCGACAGGCTCCTCCCCCAACCCACCCAATGAAATTATCTTTGTCACTTGTAGGCTTACCAGTATAAAATTAATATTTTTTAGTTTTTTTTGCACAAATACATAAATATATACATAGTAAATACAATTTTATCAATTTTCTTATATTACTAATTTATAAAACTTTATCAAAAAACTGATAAATTTTACGTTAATAATATTATAGTGCCTACGATCATGTTAGTAAATCGAATTAGTCATGAATATTGAATAGTGGAATATTTATTTAACCCACACATTTAAAGTTTGTTGTCACTTTATGTTTACCAGCTACATGGGTATTGTGTAATCAAAATTGATTTTTTTTAAATAAATTGAATAAGTTTAGCAATAGTCATATAATGTAACATTTAATAATTTTCTTTTTATCAATTTATTGATGAGCACTATAATATAATTAATGTATACTGTCGAAAATTAAAAATATCGTAAGTCTTTATATTCCATCCCAATGTACCTCAAAATGTTTAATGTTATAATATGTAAGAGTTATTTAAAAATTAGGTAAAGTTCAATAACATTGTATTAGACTTCTGTATTGATACTAATGCCATCTATTGTTTATACTTCTTGAACATAGCGGCTAGTTTAACCTGATGTAGGCGCAACCCTACAGGTGGCGGCTCTTGTCAGTTTTGAAAGCCTATTCAGTGTTCGGGCCTAACGATAGATGACGCTGTTAATTCACTTAACTGTAATGTTAAATTTTAATACTTTCTTAGTTTTCGGCATAGTAATAAACTGTTTTACATATTTTCTCTTTTCTTCGCATGTTTTCTTGGAAATAAAAATATCTTAATAATATGTAATAAAAAAAATTGAAGATGTGTTACAGCTATGTTAACTCTTTGGTTTTCTAACAGATGGCGTTAGTAGTACAATAACATTCTGTACAATGAACACAAAGTTAATGTTCCTTTTTTAATGGTTATAAAATTATATATTTTTGACATAACACATCTAGATATGAAGTTAAATTACTATGTATGCACAAATGTATAGGCGTGATAGTTTTTCAGTAAAGTGTACCACAAAATGCTCAGGTTATGGGATAGTATTAGGTCTCGCTTCGCTCGCCCTAATTAATTTTAATAATGAAATATAATATTGTACTCGAAATATCCTTACATCCTCTACACAACTAGATACTTGTGATACTTTTTGCGAATATTGCTGATATTATGTAAATTTGCTTTTGCTTTACATACATGAAATATTTTATGTATTATTTCTATGTTATTTTTTCAACACTTCTTAAGTTACATTGGTACGTTACAATAATGTTACAGTATGTTGTTTTAAATAGCTTTATTGCATTACAAGTAAAACAAATTGTATAGGTAGTTCATATGTATTTAAATCTGTATCAAGTAGTGTCCTTTTTCACCGACTAAATACTTAATTTGTGACCATATTATTTTGTTATTGTTTTTATAAAATCTCCCAACATTAACGCAAATAACTTGAATGTTTGGGTGCATCGGAAAAACCAAAAATAAAAGATTCTTCTCTAATAGAAGATGCAAGAAGAAGACAAGATGAAGAACCACGGGCTATTGAACGACCGGGTGCCACGCTGTGCTCTCTCGGGATTTCTGGTGAGTGAACACAGCTGGTGGTATCTCAGTCGTTCCCTAGTTCTTCCACACTTCGAGCACTGTGAACGTTTCAAGCTTTCGAATAGGGATCAATGTGTATGAGAAGATTCAAGAAAAAAAATCTGCAATGGCCTAAGAAGATATTGTTTTCATTCAATCAATATATTTTTATTTATACTTTCTTAGATTTATGTGAATATTTGAGATATGAAAGTATCTTTTCGGTATTTGTGGCGGATTTATTTAAATTTTTGGTTCACGACCTTTTCGAATGCATAATATCCATCATTCACTGAAGAATGTCTCATAGTTTCATTTATAATATCTTAAAATTCTTCTATGTTATTATATTTACGTTAATTTTTAAGTTTCTTGTTTGTGTTGCAAAATGTAAAAATTACCTTAGGTTTTCTTATTTTACAAATAAAAAGTAGGTGAATCTTTTATTTGAACCTGCATAATCTCTTTATATTTCTTTTTTTGCAATACTGTGTGTAGTACCTACATATGTATGAACTTGTAAAAGATAATAACACTGTTGCATTTTTATATCGTATACATCATGTTCTATTTCGTTAAATATGAAATTGAGGTTTTTGGGATGAAATATAATCATTATTAACCTTCATATAAACTGGCTGAATTTTCATACAGAAATCATTACACAGGAAGTTTACTTCCAGCAATTACCCCAGATACAACTTATACATATCATTTTAATATTGTTTATATATTATGTTTAATTATATATTTAAATATTAGGTTTTGCTAAGCTAAGCGTATAAAAGTTGTTCAATATGAGGTGTACACATTTACATTACTCGTATTTTACTCGAGAGAAAGTTGATAACTTGACTTCAGATGAGTACAAAAGTAGGTTCCGTCCCTTACTTGAGCTAGCTAAAGCAAACCTTTTTTTCCTTTTTATGGATCTAGTAGCTTCCACTACATGAGACCAATGACAAGAAAGTTGGGTTTAATATAATGGGCCCTTGTTATTTATATTTTTAAATTTTTTGTTTTATTTACCCAGATTTATTGGGTTCTTCTACATTATTTAAAAACTTAAGCGTTTAGGTACTATAGGAGTATAAAATATTTCTTTTTGTATAAAAATTTTTGAGGCCTCGAGCTTATGTTCGACACTAAAAAAGTTTACCACTACGAAATTTTGCTAAACTTATATAGGTATATACTTAGAAGAAATAAAATGAAATGTATTAATAACATTCATGAACTCACTACTTCCTAGTTCCTAATGGATATTATAATAATCTTGTGAATTTAGACCAGAAGTGAGCTTCTTTTAAAAAAAAACAAGCTTACTAAATCGACCTCAATTTACTTTAAGTATCTGAAAAGGCTAAAACACAATTTAACTAACTGAAAAGACAACTAATCTACCAACAATGATATTTTTAGAAACAAACCGGCAGAGTAACAACCTAATAATGCTACCACGATAAGTGTCATGACACAACTACCCCCCGATGCCGGTTATGCATCGACTTTTATAGTTTTCTCCCCACTCTAACATCCTCTTTCCTATTCATCTTCCACACGGCCTTTCCTGACAGAAGACCGTCCTCGGGCTTCTTCACCTTCTAACCTTGGAGTTCAGATAAAACCTCGACATCGAAAACCTGAGTGACGCCAGGAGCTATAGACATTACACTCTCATCATCTGCTGCCGTATAAACAATTAAAATCACCAGACAAAAAAAAACAAAGTGTATTTCCAAAACTTGCATGTCTATAATATGAAGGTTTCAATTTGATTCATTCGTGGGCTAAGCTCATCTAGCATAACTTAAGCACAATGGATGTGAAACAAACTGATATCTGTACCAATTACCCGGGGCAGGACCCGTCGGGGGAGTGCGCCCTCACAACTCGCCAGAGAACCATGTCATAGCTTTGCGTGTGTAAATCAGTACCAATAAAAGCATGTTTCAATCCAACCTACCCCCAAATATACGTTTAATGTTTGCTACACAAACATATGCAACGGTCAACTCATAGTATCAAGTATGATCACTGCTCGTATGGACGACATATCTGAGTAACCTCCAAGACACTGTCCGAGCTCACAAAAAATAATCTTAAGCTACACAAGGTATGTCCCATATACTAGGATCGCATGTCTGAGCGCACTCCAAGACAGCATCCAATAATATGAAACCGTACCCCACTTGAAGTGCATCTGTCGGCCAGGACAGCATATCCGAGTACAAAGACCTGCGAGACATGCTATCCCCGACCGCAAGATGCATCTTCCCTTGAATGTGTCAACCCCATGAGAAAACACAAAATAAGCATCATTTACATACACAGTAAAAATAAAATAAAAATTTTACAGTTAACATTTCTATACAAGCCCGGCAAAAGGCGCGGCACCTTCTACTCACTACGATCTCGCTGGTTGTCTGTCAAAATAAAAATACGATCTAAAAATTACCGTCAATTCAAGTAACCTAATTTACTAATTTAAGACCGTCAACTAAAACATAATTGTGCACAGCGACCAAAAGACAGCACAAATCACCAAAATCAATGAAAATACACCAAAATCACGATACCCTCCGACAAAAACTTTTAAATAGAAACGAACAACAAATATCACACGCTAACAAAAGTAGTGGGCGAAACAGGACCTATCCCACTTCTGATCTTGTGAATTTAGACCAGAAGTGAGCTTCTTTTAAAAAAAAACAAGCTTACTAAATCGACCTCAATTTACTTTAAGTATCTGAAAAGGCTAAAACACAATTTAACTAACTGAAAAGACAACTAATCTACCAACAATGATATTTTTAGAAACAAACCGGCAGAGTAACAACCTAATAATGCTACCACGATAAGTGTCATGACACAACTACCCCCCGATGCCGGTTATGCATCGACTTTTATAGTTTTCTCCCCACTCTAACATCCTCTTTCCTATTCATCTTCCACACGGCCTTTCCTGACAGAAGACCGTCCTCGGGCTTCTTCACCTTCTAACCTTGGAGTTCAGATAAAACCTCGACATCGAAAACCTGAGTGACGCCAGGAGCTATAGACATTACACTCTCATCATCTGCTGCCGTATAAACAATTAAAATCACCAGACAAAAAAAAACAAAGTGTATTTCCAAAACTTGCATGTCTATAATATGAAGGTTTCAATTTGATTCATTCGTGGGCTAAGCTCATCTAGCATAACTTAAGCACAATGGATGTGAAACAAACTGATATCTGTACCAATTACCCGGGGCAGGACCCGTCGGGGGAGTGCGCCCTCACAACTCGCCAGAGAACCATGTCATAGCTTTGCGTGTGTAAATCAGTACCAATAAAAGCATGTTTCAATCCAACCTACCCCCAAATATACGTTTAATGTTTGCTACACAAACATATGCAACGGTCAACTCATAGTATCAAGTATGATCACTGCTCGTATGGACGACATATCTGAGTAACCTCCAAGACACTGTCCGAGCTCACAAAAAATAATCTTAAGCTACACAAGGTATGTCCCATATACTAGGATCGCATGTCTGAGCGCACTCCAAGACAGCATCCAATAATATGAAACCGTACCCCACTTGAAGTGCATCTGTCGGCCAGGACAGCATATCCGAGTACAAAGACCTGCGAGACATGCTATCCCCGACCGCAAGATGCATCTTCCCTTGAATGTGTCAACCCCATGAGAAAACACAAAATAAGCATCATTTACATACACAGTAAAAATAAAATAAAAATTTTACAGTTAACATTTCTATACAAGCCCGGCAAAAGGCGCGGCACCTTCTACTCACTACGATCTCGCTGGTTGTCTGTCAAAATAAAAATACGATCTAAAAATTACCGTCAATTCAAGTAACCTAATTTACTAATTTAAGACCGTCAACTAAAACATAATTGTGCACAGCGACCAAAAGACAGCACAAATCACCAAAATCAATGAAAATACACCAAAATCACGATACCCTCCGACAAAAACTTTTAAATAGAAACGAACAACAAATATCACACGCTAACAAAAGTAGTGGGCGAAACAGGACCTATCCCACTTCTGATCTTGTGAATTTAGACCAGAAGTGAGCTTCTTTTAAAAAAAAACAAGCTTACTAAATCGACCTCAATTTACTTTAAGTATCTGAAAAGGCTAAAACACAATTTAACTAACTGAAAAGACAACTAATCTACCAACAATGATATTTTTAGAAACAAACCGGCAGAGTCACAACCTAATAATGCTACCACGATAAGTGTCATGACACAACTACCCCCCGATGCCGGTTATGCATCGACTTTTATAGTTTTCTCCCCACTCTAACATCCTCTTTCCTGTTCATCTTCCACAATAAATATAATCAATTTAATGTGTAGTACGATAATTTTAAGGTTTAGATTACTCAAGTAAATACACTGAAAAATTCTCAATAAATTAAACCTTATCGAATCTTAGTACACATTCGCATCCAGTCACAATGAATACATACACTCTGACGTTGTAACAAGAAACCCGAAGCAACTTTCACCTAAAACCCTCTTATATTGAGTGCTAAAGTTCAGAAGCCATATTCAGCCGACTTTTTCTGTTAAATTAACTTTACCACTACGATATCTCATTTGTTTCTCGTTTTTCTTAAGTAAATTACTAAACCTATTAAGGACACAATTATCTAAATGAAGTTACTAGTTATTTAATTGAATTAGGTATTTTTACATTATATCTTGGTCTAAATATGAGAGTGCGGGCGTGAGGCTCGACTTATAACGCGACTTAATCAAAAGCAGATAAAAGTTAAAAGATTGTGGCTAAAATCATGGTCCGTCTGCCTTTTAAGAAAGGCTTCTTTTTCGTTTCGTAAAAATAATAATATATCTCTGTATCAACTTTACGTAATATTGAAATAACGAATCAATCTCTATTTTGATAGATTAAACTATATAGGTACCTATGTTACTTTAGTTTCGAACCTAAGAATAAAAATTAAAATAATACTTTTCTAATTTTCGTGCTTCTAAGATTCATGGCATTCAAGGCATGAAAGACGTTGTAGCGGCCTGAAAATCGATATTTAAAATTAACCTTAGACAAAATTCTAACCTGCAACAATTAGTTCAAAAGAAATATATTACTTCTCTACATTGTATTTTAGGATATTTTTTCTCCTAAATAATGTGCATCTAAATAGAGAATAGGTAACGAGAAAATATTGCAAGCACGGTACTCGACATGGTAAAGGTAATTTAAATCTTTCAGACGCATATATTATTAGGTAGAAACGAGTGAGTGTCCGAAACGAGATGATGTCTGAGAGTGGCGTAACTTGTAAAATTGTATTTAAAAAAGGGGATACAAATTCTCTAAATTTTATACATATATTGTTGAAAGTGTCGGTAGTATTTAAATTTGAGCACTTAAATAGTAATAAAACCACCTGGAGGTGAAAATAAAAGTCAAATTCACTGATTTAAAAAAAACAGTTTCAAAGTAATAATTTTGATATTTTAAACATTTATCAGTTTCTCTTGCTGAAACGCTGCAATGATTATTTTTTGTAGAGAAAATAGAGTGTATACATTTTTAGGCCCAGATAATGGCACCATTGCATCTACAGGTTTCTTTACGTACATTATTAAATTTATTTGCAACAGTGTCAAATACCTATAAGGAATCAATAGTAAACACATGGTTTTATGCATATAAAATAACATAAAGACAACGTTTAATTATCCTCGGTTTTTTACTAAAATAATAATGATATAAAATAATGATATTAAAGATTTCAAGCTGCCGGGCGAAATATCCATCTAATATTATTCACAACATTATCAACAAACAGAATATAAGAACTACATTATGTATTACTATTACAAATGCAAGAATGGCTGTAGGAGGTAATTACATATTTGATTTATAAAACCGGTTATAAATGGTACATGAGACATTAATCGTGCGTCGTCAACACACATGTCATGATCTACATTCAATACTAAGAAATTGAGAAAATTTAAAAGATAGAATAATTTTCTTCTGATATATTTTTGTTTTTATTCTTAGTCTTAAAAATTTCCACGTTTATTATCATACGAATCACACGGAAACATAAATTTTAATCATTGCTTTGTAAGTTGTTGGTTACTCAGTATCTCGTTTCATAATGCAGTTTTTGCTCTACAATATGTAATGCATTTCAACGAGATGTTTCATCGTCCTTGCGATTAATTTCCATCGCTATGCAGGCACGTTATGCGCATATGCGCTATTATATCTATTGTTGGCTTAGAGCTTCACAATATCACTCGATAAATTACTAGTTTTATGTTCACATTATTCATTGCTTATACTCGTAGTATTAACTCAACATTTAAACGTACTCAAAATTATTTGCGTGCATTGTTTGAATTTTTTTTTATATTTCAATTTCGTAAATTAAAATATAAAAATAAATAAATAAATAAAATAAAATAAATCTAAGCAACTGAACAGATTTTAATAAAATTTGGTACAAAATAGTTTGGGCCTTGGGAAAGGATATAAGACACAATAAGTTGTAAAAAAAGCACATCAAGGGATTGAAAATTTAACCAAATTCAAATCAGAAGTATTAAAAATCTTAATAATATTAATCAAAAAGATCTGACAATAAAGTTCAAGATTGAGGGCGTATGGAGGACATTTTAATTGTTTTGAATATGGCCTGTGCTTGTTCAATTAATCCTTTCATAATCATCCGTTGTCTTATCGTTTGCGCAAAATGGTACTAAATTCAAAAGATGACGATGATGATGTATGAATATATTGAGCTCGGCATCTTCTAAACTAATTTTATTCTTCTAAAGTACGTTAAACACATACTACACTACTTACTTTACTACATTTACTTCCCGCTTTAGCCCTCAAATAAGCTAATTTGTGCTAAATTTATTATATTATATGTACTAGCAAACACGTCCCACTTCGCTGGGCGTAAGTAAAATTAATTAAACGGTTTTTTAATTGTTCTTTGAAATTAAAAACAGACCCTTCAACTTTACTTATATGTACTCACTAAAGACGGCCTCGCTCGCCTCGTGTATGTCTCTACGAAAATTTTAAGGTTTTGGATACATTTCCTATATATTTTCCCGCATTAAAAAGTACGTAAATTATACAATAAAAATATTAACCAGCACGGCATGAGTAATGCTCATGGGTCGGCGTAAAAATGTACTTATGAATAATTAAAAAAAAACCCTAACCTAACCTATCCTTGGAGGTTATTCTAATGAACCTCGATCGTTATCTTTGTAAGTTTTGAATCGATTAGATCTGTGGACGTTGTTTATATCCTCTTATCATTTAGAAAATAACCCTGTAACAACGGAGGACGGATAACAAAGAAAAGAAAATTTATTAAATCAGTTCATTCATATGAGCGCTACGATGCCAGAGACAAATATACAGCCACACAAATACGTTGACTTATAGCATCATCTTGTGTGGGGGTTAAAAATACATTTCTACAAGGATATGATGCGTTGAGATTGCATTGATCGACATCCGCTTCCATGCCAACCGACGAGCCACTGCCGCTATTGTTAAGTTCCCGTAGGAACGGCTAGGAGATTGGAACAGATAGAGTATACAAAACTTATATCCTAATCCCTTATAATCTAAGCCATTAATAAAGTTACTCATAAAGTGTTTGTTAGTAAAGTTATAATAAAAAAATCTACATTTTCAGTATGTTATTAATGCATTAGTATTGTTTTACTTGTTTGGAGATCGACATTCGCATATTAAAACAGTTTAACTAATTTATATCATCTTTTTTCTTTATACTCGTAGTTAAGTATGTAACTAACATGTTTCTAAGAAACGAGCTTATCAATTTTCCATTACACTTAATGCGTTTTGTTTTATTAAGACTGTGTTAAGTTATAGCCTTTACAGAGACATTATTATCAAGGAAATATCTAAGATAGAGCTACGATATAAAAATTACGTAATTATAAACCACAGTTCATCGTATGGAAATTGTTTTAGTATAAGAATATGTGGAAACATGACTTTAATGGATCGCCATTTAACTGGCATCTATTATTATTATTGTGGCATTATCGCCAACCTGAATGATGTCACACGGTAATGACAACAATACGCTACCAGGTTTATATAAATACCTATAGAATAAGCGTCTAAGATATTTTAAGAAATAATATTTGTTATGGCTTCAATATGTTGATTATTTAAGTTGTACAGAAAACACCAACCAGCAATAAAAAAAAATTTAACATCTACTCGTAATCGTGTGTTAACAATAAAGACCTTATTGTTATATTATGTATTTTGTTTTGTTAATATGTATTTTGTTTATAAAAAATATTACTACTTCGTAAACTTTTTCTAACATTACTATTTTCTAACAAAATTATGCTATACATAGACTATTAAAAATAATTTCGAAGAAGTCTTATGATATTTTTAAATTCATTCGATAATAATTAATGACATTATTCATAAAGCCTCCTTTTATAATTCTTAGTAAATATTTAAATCTCTTAAACAATGAACATAGGAAATTCAAAATGATAAAGTTTTGGCGCCTTAGAGTCTAAATAACTTTGGCCGGGGGCTCGGAGAAACACAGCCAAGACTTTTCTGCCAACTGTCTCTGGCACATCCCTTGCATCAACAAATATATACAAGGGCAGCTCGGTATTTAGAAATAGTGCATCAATGTATATTAAAGTAAATATACGCGAATACGAATTTAAAACTACTCATAAAAAAACTGAATTATTCATAATAAAGATCAAGTTAAAAAGAAATAGTTGTATGGAAACTTCTAGAACTTTTTAAAAACGACAAAATTAAAGTAATTAATATATAATTATATAAAACATTAAGAGAACGACCGAAATGTGAAAATAAATGCGTGTACTCCATCTATGATGATTTATGTGTTATTGTAGTTACTTGGTTACACGAAGGTTTAAACTTCATATAATATAATGATCATAGACTATGGTACTAGCGACTTACCCAATCCTCTTATCTCCAAGTCCTCAATTTTTCTAAAATAAAAGTAGCACTGTAAGTTACTTCTTATAAGTTATAACTTCAACTATCTGCCAATGCAATTAGCGTTAAAATCGACCGTTTCGAAGATAAACCGAAAAAAAATTACAGGCACATAAAAAATTAAAATTGTACCGTATATAATTTCATAATAATATAATGATTTCAATTGAATTCTGAAGGTAACGTATCTCAAAAGGAAAGAACTAAACTCGTATAGGATCACTATGTTGTCTGTATGTCTGTCAAAACACAGTTGAAATTTTAGCTTAGATCTACAGTTCGTTAATGCTGTGAAAAAAGTGAACGTATGTTTCGATACTCATTAGGGGAATCTAAATTTACCCTACCTTCTGTTAACCTAGAACTATGACATTTAGCAAGTAGTATCGTTTTACTCCTCAAGTACAGGGAAAAATCTGAAAACTATGTAATTAACACTTAAAAAATATAGTACGTTTTCAATCATCTAGGTTAAGCAATGGTATGCGGAGTCGTAATTGAATGGGGACACCAAATCTTTTAACAGGTAGATTTTTTAAACTTTTACTTTATTTGTTTTTTACAGATGAAAAAAAAAACTAAAAGCCGTATATTTTTTATTTGTAGGTATGGAATTCTCGATCTACGAGCCCGATTCGCACTTATCCGAATTTTTATTTTTTTAAGTTGAATACATTTAAAATCAATGTAATGTAAAACGTCCATTCTCACCAATAAATTGCCAAGACACAGTATGCTTAATTTTCGTTTAAAACTGCATTTATAACCTGTACTTTGAATTTATCTTTGGTAAAAATAATAAATAACTTTATGACGACTAATAAATAATGTTAGAAATGCATACATTTTATAAATTTATTGTATGTACCTATTTCATTGCTAGATACAAAAGTAATGAATAGATAAAAAATAAAATATTGTAGTTTATATGGAAATTAAACAAGAGAAATATGTATTTTAGGTAGGAAAACAACACATTGATCATTTGATTTTGTACATTACCATAAAATATTATACAGTATATTGCAAGTAGTAGGTATGTAACTTTTCTTATACCTATAGGCTATAATTACTTCTTTGTTAAAAGTAATATTGCAAGTACGGCGTTAGGTTAATTTTAAATTTAGGTGACATTTTAAGCTACTTAGGTATACATTATATTATGCAAGTTTTAAAAATGGGTATCATAAATATTACCCTTTTTAAAATACTGAGCTATGAAGTTCTATGTGAAGTGTGAACCTATTTAATTTTCGATATCATATTATTATTATGAAAATCTACTTTGTTTGACAAAAAGAAAAAAAACGATATTTACGAAAATCTTAATGAATTTTATATACTTTTTATATAGGTTTTTCCATTTTAAAATCTTGCTATGTTGAAAAATAATATTTCCAAGTACAGGAAGCTTTAATACAAAAGGTCTAAAGTTCAAGGACATCTGGGACCTAAAGCAACAGCTGGATCGATACAGGCTCAGAACTCCATCGCCATGACGACCTGCAGCCGTGACCTGGAAGGGAGGGGGAGGGGGGTTGCATCGAGCGGCCGGGCTGCACTGAGCAGTTATTTCGGTGCAGCTCACAGTCGCCTACCGCGCCTCCGATAGTGCGCGCGTATTACACCGTGCGATGCAACGTTAACGCCCCGTGCACTCTTGCCTTTATATTACCACTCTGTTACCTATTAAACGTGATATTATTTTTATTGTTTATGTATCATAATATACGAACGACCCAATGTGTACTTACTGCCGCGATCGCACCTGTTGCGCGAGGTGAAACCGCGTGGAAAACTCTTTTTCTCAGTAGCGGACGAGACTACTTTCACCATTCACATTCCGCGGCTACCGTGCTGTTGCATTAAACCAGTCGTAATATATGTTACCTACAGGTGCTGACGGTGCCTAGGTGCGAATTAGCAATTAATATCAGTGATGTAATAATTCCTTAAGTCAAAGTGAGTGCCTAAGGTATTGTATTTAGGTACGTCGGAGTAAAATTTGGGATAAGTTTTACCAAACTACAATAGAAGGGCGGAGATCTAGTTCTAGATCAGTATCTGGCGTAAACAGCAGCCTCGATGCGCTCCACCCCGCGCCTCCGCCTCGCCCGACCCCTTTGATAACAACCTTTCAACATTATCTGATTAATTTTAATAGCTCTTCGCTGATGTAGGGAGTGCTTAGAAGTTAGAACTATAATTTCATAAACTCTTGAAAATTTAAAATGCCACAATATTGCATGTGTAGTGTTATTTATTACATGGATGCAAAGGTTTGTTGGTATAATTTAAAATGTTATGAAATTTATAAGAGGTATTCTGCATCTGGCGATTGGCCAGGGATGCAACTCTGAAGGTCGTCGGTTGGAGCGAGCGGGGCAGGAGCGCGGGGGGAGGGCGGAGGGGTCGGGGGGGTATGCAATAACTCGCGAGCGAACCGCGCAGGTGCACCCGGACCTCCAGGTCCCGGGTATGATGCATATCGGCCCACGCAAATCCGTTTACCGCCCACCCTCTTCCCTTTCTGACTATTATTGATTAGTTGTCGAGTATAAATGATATCTTTTTCAATTGTTGTTCGTGACTGTTTTGTAATTAACATTAACCACATTGCCTAACGCGTGTTGATAAAACTATGTTACTTTTGTAACCCCGCTGTACAAATTATGGCACGTTTTTTCATAAATATATTTTTGTTTGATCTCTTTGAAATAAAATGATTTATTGTATGACTTAAATGTAGAGCTTCATCTTTAGAAAGTGTCGTGTTCCTTTAAGATATTTCTTGTGTATGCCTCTCGAATTTCTTTTCTAAAGGTCACAATACCATCTACGCTAACATTATCACTTTCATCTCACACTCGAAACTCGTACGAGCGTGCATCTTATTGCGAAACGCACGCATTTAAGGCAGTAAACGCGTACGAAACTTTCCCTGGCGAGACCATTGACCGTGGCTCGACTTTCTAAATCATTTCGTAACGTCGGTGATCGCCCCGGCCATTGTAATTCACGATACGCCTCGACGAGACACGCGATGTCATTACCTGTTTTTGTAACATTTTCGCAAATCCGTAGAAAGTTTAATTGCAATGTTTAATAATTAAAATTGCACATTGCATTTCAATATTGCAGAATGATGTCGTAACGAGATGTTTAAGATCTTTGCTAACCCACCTTCGGAATGTAATGAATGGCGACAGGCCTCCGCTTTCCGAGTACCTCGCTTCGGCAGTGGGGCTAGCCCGGACCGTCGCGTACCTTTATGTACTGTTTGTCTTAAGGTCTAAAAAGTAACATAAACGTCTGTTATTCAAAATATAAATTGTGCAACGCTTCTTAACTATTAAAGCTATATAAACATAATAAAGCGTTAAAAAACGAATGACTTAATACATAATGACCCTGACCGCAAGTCCTAGGTCGCCTAGGTGCGTCCTTGGGCACTCTGCCAGCGCCCCTGCCCCGCGAACACGTTCCGCGCCCCCCACAAATGCAGGAAGTCGTTGATATTGGCAATAGTGCATCAATAGGCATG
Organism: Boloria euphrosyne; assembly: GCA_951802675.2. Lineage (NCBI taxonomy): Eukaryota > Metazoa > Arthropoda > Insecta > Lepidoptera > Nymphalidae > Boloria > Boloria euphrosyne. Next base: position 5,472,388 of record OX637888.1, read on the forward strand.
CAATTTTATCAAGCGTCCTACTTATTCTAATTCAACTGTGTGCTCTTTTAATTATGCTTCATTATTTATATAACAATATAATTCAACTCCGCTTTGATAAAGTATGTACAGTACTTCGTTACATAATATACTTAGATAACTACAATCTACATTAAAAAAAATATGGAAAAGACGTTAAACATTTTATGTTATAATAATTAATAGTAAATACCTACTATAAATAATGGAGCGATTAATTAATAATTAGTGATAGAACTCAAACACCCCTAAATGTTAATATTTTCTCGTTTCTGACAGATGTAGTGATTGTATTTATTTATGTTAAATACTTAATAAAATGTGTACTGACAGATAGAAAACTTTCCACTTCGAAACTCAATTTTAACCGGCTGAGCCGCTGAAATGGCACAAAGTACCGTCGCGTCCCAGGAGTCCTAAAATATATCTTTGTGTTGCCCTCGACTTGCCGGGGCACAATAAATACATAAGGTTTTTCAACGTGTACCGGTAAAACAAAGTTTACTAATCGTGATAAGTTATATTATATATATTTTTTTATAATAATAAAGTTCAAAATTTAAAAATTAAGTATAAAATAAATAGGCTTATAATTTATCGAGTACCTGTTTTTTAAAAAAAACACTATCATTTATAAATTTTAATGTAAACTATAATAAAATAATTGTCAATAATGGCAACATATGAGGCGCTATATTGCAAGAAGAAAGCTTATTCCAAATTACATTTTAGAAAGTATTTTAATATGCGAATTTCTTTACTTTCTTATAAAACATACATAGGTATGTACTTTCATTTTAGTGAATATTAATTTCGTAAGCTTTTTCATAATATTTGTTAAAACTTCGCGTAAAACGAAATAAAAATATGTATTTTTAAAATGTAGTACTTTGATAACAAACCAAATATAGCAGGTATATTGTAGGTTTAGGCAAAATCAAGGTTTTGAATAGTTCGTTCTAGTAATCAGAATTAATAAATAATATTGTATATAAACTATAGAATGGTTTATATCTAAATTAGAATAGATAATATGCAAAACGCAGCGTGCACATGCGTGCTGCATGATCTATGATCTCGGGGCGTGAGTCAGCTGGCCTTGAATCATAGTACAGCGTAAACCCACAGCCAGTCAGCCAACCACTGAAATATTGTTTTATCGGCTCAGCCAACAGGCCGGTGACAGCGCGAGGTCACTTCATTCTCGTGAAAACGATATTAGGGTTACTCGTGACATGGACCTTCCGAACTCATAATGATGTTCAAAATAGATACTCAGTTATTCAGTTATAATGTTAATTCTATATTACGCCTATGTATTTACACTATTTGAATGATAAGTCTTTCACACGCAGCTATTACCTACTGTACCAAAACTAACTTTCGTAAAGCAACGCTTACGATACGTGTCAACGTAGGCTTAATAGTCATATAAATAAATCAAATAGTTATAGATTTATGCTATATATAAAATAGAAATGTTTCTGCAATGTTTTCGCTTATCTCGGTGGGTCGGCCGTCGAAATGGAGCATCTATTTGTGGCGCTCGAGGCCCGCGGCGACATTATTGTAACCGAGAACACTGAGCCTTAGAGCGGTTATCTAGTTCAGGCACGTTACTCTATTATACTCTTATTTGAACATGTAATTCTTTAAAAATTAACGTGACAAACGCTTTGGTATTCATCCTTTATTACGACAAAACGAAGGCAGAGTGCATGCGGCGACCTACTAAAAGTTGCATTATGTAGAGTACGTTTCTTTCACCTAAGATGACCGTATGAGTAACTTTTGCTGTTCAATTTATTATTATCGGCACACTCTCTCGTAAATTTACACAAGTCGGTCGATTTACTGAGGATGAAAAGCGAGCTCGCACACAGGCGAAAGTGATATGCGTGAAATCTGTCGAGGAACGGTGGGGTGACAGTCGCATCAGGTGGGCCGTGGGACGCTGGCGGCGGCGGTGGCGGTGGCGGTAGTGGCGTATTTCCAGCCGGGCCGCTCGCTGCACCGAGCGCTTTGCGAAACTGTCGGTTATGCAAGGTGTGCCGCTGCCAACTCGCGGCTCGCACGCCGCGCCGGAAGGAAAAGTGGAACGCGTCGCAGTGGTGCGCCCGCCCGCGCCGCCGGTACACGCCCGGACTCCAGTGAAGTGCCCAGTGTGTTAGTGTCGCTTCTAGAACGTTGGAATTGAGTGTTACGCAAGTCTCCGCCTACAGCGGGATTATTTTAAACTAGATAATTAGATGACCTCGGCACGAGTCCGATTCGCCACCCCTATGTATATAAGTACCCGACCAGGCACGTGCACTATTGCATTGTGACCGTCACATACCTATCTACCTTTTGCATTCGCATCAACGAGTTCGTAACCGCTTCATGCATGTAAATTCTATAAATGTTTTCAATATCTTTTCTACTACTCATCTAGAGAGGCTTCGCATGACTAGGTATTTGCATAAAATATGACGAAGTGTAGGTCGCACTTGGAATGTTAGCTACGCTGACACTGTGGCATTTAACATAAAATGGTCGCTGCAATAATACGTATATACATAGATCGCAGCTCAAACCTTTCTAGCTACGTTCGAGTTTAGAACTAACATTCTCTATATAAAATCGATTAAAGGAGAAATCTCGCTTCAAATTCCTAATGTAATTGTCCCAATGCATTTACAAAAGTTCTTCACTATAGATTAACACAAATCGGTTCAAGTACATAATATATGCCTATCATGCTTCCAAATGCCCAGAGTGTATGTCGAAACTGGATATGACGTTGAGAGGGAAAGTGTTCGTTAGACCGTAGTGCTTCCGACCGTCTCACTCGCGTATCCAACCAATAAAAGTAACATAGGCTTAACTTAACTGGTCTTTCTTGTAAAATCACGCAAGATATAAAATGACACGTAAATATATAATAAACGAAGTGGGTTTTTATAATGGCAATTTAATAGGTATTTAAGTAATCGGACGTTTCGTTTTAAACAGCATTAACTATGTATGACATTCTAACCGGTAACCGTTCTATACAGCCCATGTATTGAAGGACGAATTAATAGCGTAGAATGGCAATCAAGCGACATAATTAACTATGTAGAGTCCCATACTCAATTGCACAATGCAGCTTATCTGGCGCATGAGAGCTAACGATTATTTGCCCTACTTTCTTACAGCTTAATTCGATTATGCTACACTTTCGAGTTATCTTATGATAAATGCACTGTTCTAATTACTTTTTATCTATTTAGAGTTTATAAGAAAAATGTTGTATAATTTATTAAACCACGCTTACGCTTTCTTGGTTGATTTTAACTAGATGTACGAGTAATTATGACGATATATTTTGTTTAACAATTTAAATATTATTTACTATCGCTGTATTATGACGGTTTTGTAGCAGTTACTGTGGCTAATGTGCAATCCGACGTATGCAACTTACGTCAGTGTGCAGCGAGAGCCAAGCGTGGGCGGTCGGTACTGCGGCTTAAGATCTGACTAGATCACCATATTATCTTTGTTAAAAACGTTGTGTGTGGTACTTAGAACCATTATAGATCTTATTTAATTTTTTTATGTAGAGACCTGTCATGTTTTTTTCATTTAGTGTTATTTCATACTTTTCTCATACGTATACGTACGATTCAACGAACAGAGGGATCATATTATTATGATTCAAAGACAACTTTAGGATGCATCTCGGGTAATTACCATTACGCTGATGTCACAGTATGTTATACACACGTGCCTTTCCATTACCTTGTGGGAATAGTACATCATATTTATACGTAGATATAATATCTTGTGCTATTTAGAAACATTATTGAATGCACAAGAGATCATTATCGAGAGTAATTTTTCTGATCGCTTCTGTGTAAAATTTAGACGTTTTGTATTAGTAATAATATTTATTGTTAGGCTTTTATATAGTCCTTTAACGTCATTTTAGTCTGTTAAAAATACTGCTGTTAAAATAAGCAAATACCTTTTAATAAACTTACTTTTAATATTGTTTATGTATTAAATAGCAAAACATCTAGCGCACATACTTGTAGATCTGTCTCGTATATATAGTTTAATGTATTCGTGTGTAACAGCTACAATTGTTAAACTTTCCATTCCATGTAAAGAAGTTCGTAAGTTCGATAAGTTTCGGTTTATTTCATTGCCTAACTGAGCGGATGGAGGGCTATGACTGAGCAAGGCCGCATGGCCTACTTGCGCGCGCGCACCTTTGTATACCGAGCTAAAACCGCCTCTAATAACACAGTAATTACAAACAATTGACTTAAATGCTCCATACCCTGTAGTAGCCTACACAATGCCTTTGCGACTCGCGATTCGCACAATCAAGAGACAATTAAAAAATAAATATTAAAATAGTATTTAAATATGTATGTATTACAGTAATTTCTTGATAAGTTTCATTCACAAATTTTATCTTTTTAGAAATCATACATACGTTTATTTATTGTTATATTTCTAAGCAAATAACATAGATATTAGCTACACGTGTCACATCATCATAGGTACCTACCCTTTGTTAAACGACACGTCACGTTAAAATGACGTTTGTACTGAATCATAATACGGATTGTAGAATATAATTATGTTTACATACAAGTAAATAAAATATTTTTGAACGAATAGATTTTACCTGTTTATATAAACTAATACATAATGTAACATAGCTTCAATGGAAACTTACTACGAATTCCACCTTACTTTTTGCCTTGTTATGAGCTCCAAATGTGACTTCTTATAAGCAAAGAATGCGTAACATATTGGATACGTCATAATAAATTTAAATATACTGCTTCTTTATACTACATCCATAAGAAACAACTTTGTGCCATTGAAAAAAAATGAAAAATTTTATTACATCAGTTTAAAAACTCATAATATCATAATTAAAGCGATCTAAAGACACTCACGTTCTACGTACGCACATGTATGAAACATTATTACTATTCATACTTAATTCAATACTCGAATACAAAACGATTGGTGTCAATCAGTTAATGTGACAGTCGGTCGCACATAAAATATTAATTAGTTTACACGCTTAGAAATTCAATCAAATACAAATGGTAACAGCTACGTGACCGTCATCTTACACTGTACAATGTGTGGCACTAATGTACTAACTAACGCTGATTAACACCTTAAAATATATTATATTTGTTCCTTAAAGTGATATAGACTGAGTTTAGTGCAAAATGTGCATAGACAATGTAGTGACGTACAATTCGCGCGTGAACTATCGATATCGACGTTTTGAGTACGTCCCGGGGTCCGTGCCAGGAGTGCGTTTGCAAAGCACGCTACAAGTTTGCGTTATGGCAAAATTGACACTGTAAATGCACTATCTGGTACGACACCCCGGGATGTGATGCGACGCTTCAGTTCTACCTCGGAGTTTGCATCCAGTTCAATGAACTGATAAAGACTGAAAAGTGCTAACTATTTTTATTGAACTTTTTCTCGTTTAATTTTTTTTTATTATTTTTATTTAGTTATATTTGTTTAGCTTAATATGAGATAATATGTATTATTTAAATTAGATATAATTTTAACATTCACGTAATTTTTCACCTGACTTAAAACAAGTATCTCATATTGTGCTTTATTTTAATTTTGTACGTATTTATATTTTTTCAATTGTACTTCTTTTTGTATTTTCTGTATCTTATAATCATTTTGTGTTCCTCTAAGATATTATACATTATTATACTATTTGTGTCTTCTTATTCATACTGTTATTTATCGAAAAGTTGACTTTTTTCATAATGTTTTAAATTAATTTACTTTATTTATTACAATTTTATTTATGTTTTATATTTTGTTTTATTTTACAACATTCTTTTTGTCAAATACCATATGTAGGTACTATTATTTTTATAAAAATTATTAAGAATTAAGGTACTTAATCCTTAAAAGGAAACCATATTAACAAGGTGACATAATTATTAATGTCTGTTCTTAGCCTAATCTTCAGCTACATAAATACCATCCGTTGTTTGCATTAGCAAAATTATACTTATAATTAATAATAATAAAGTCACTTATAGAGAACATAACAAAAACGAAATTGAAGAATTTAACTAGTTATTTAATTTTGAATATAATGTAAAATTTTTGAAATTTTTATTGAGTTTTAATGAATACTTTGATATATTATCGGTAGATGCTGTAAAATTGACAGATAATATCTACGAGAACAAACAATAAAATATTGGCTGCGGTATATTTAGCAAGGTTTTAATAGTTACAAACATCGTTGCTCCCACATTCTCACATCTACACTATTCTTGTACAACCTTGGAAATCTTACCATGTTACGACTGCGAGTCACTGAGGTTTCTAGGAAAGGACGCCACAATTAAGTACTCAGCTCAATAGATTCATGATGACTACATATATTGGAAAGGACTTCAATGTTAAATAATAAAGATAGTGAGATATAATAGTTATATTATAGAAATTCTTTGGTTTTAGTCATTAGGGAATAATATGCATTATTTTATTTATCATTTAAAAAAAATCGAAAAAATTCATCGAAGCTCCTGAAACGTCACGTTAAAGTTAATTTTCTTGTCTCTATTTTTTTTAATTTTTGATTAAACTAGTATAATGAAAATGACAGTTTTTTTTTGAATCGACAAGTCTGAGCTTTAGGAAAAAGCAATCATACAAAATATTAAACAAAACATTTAGGTATCTACCTAAATAATATATAAATACTACACGAGCAGAGCGAGAAGCTGAAAAAGCAAGATCGTAATAGGAATATTCTAAAATACCAATAAATAGTGTCTATAAAAATTATTGAGTAAGTGTTTTCCACATGTCGGTTACCTTTGGCGGAGGTAGTACCGTGGGAAATCCCTGTGCTGCTTTGTCCGTAATTACTGAGTTATTGGATTGTTCTCCTTTGCTCTAGAATTGCATAACTTGTTTTGTGGTCATATAAATTGAATGGTTAGATATAATACATTACTGCCTTTCGGCTGTTTTGATAAGACTGTTTAATTTGCAGCTCAGTTAAAATGGACGGAAGACTTAATTAATGATCTGGGTTATTGAGATTGGCTAAATTACGTCTAGTTCGGGGATTGCCCAGTAATAGACGTAATATCGTTTGATTTGCCATAAAAACTTTTATAGATGACTTACGAGACGAGTACATGTTTGTCTGCGTCTAAGTTGCAAATTAATACACTAAACAACTATAAATTTTTAACAAAGATTTTTGTATAAACATTACTATTTTCCTATTTTCGTTGACATATAAACGAATGACCTATTGAAACAGCAATTGATTTACAAATAGCTCAAATCAACATACAATCAATATAAGTGCTGCAGCAAGGCGTGGGTTTTCAACACGCCTTTTAAGTGTAAGATTTTCTTAATGACTTTAATAATTAAGATGGAAGATTTAGTTCACCTTATTATATTATTATTGAAATATGCGCTTCTATTGATGCAGTTTATTTCTAAACAATAATTTGTTTAAAGGTTAGAGTTCTAAGTTCAGTAGCTTTGACTCTAAAATAGATATAGCCAGTTTATCTTTTTATTATTATGTCTCCATTCAAATGCATATTTGCTTTCAATATATGGAGAATTGTTACGTAAATTAATGGAATAAGTTAGCAGTATTAGGTCAAGTATAGTCACTCCACGAGTGCGGGGGAAGCCTTATGGCCTTGCATTGTAATTTATAATCTCATTTTATGGTACATACTACTGTAACGTTAAATAAGAATTAAATGAACTAGATAAGTATTCAACTATATCTTTTCATGTTATTTTATTAATAATATAATAGATATTATGCTTTTTGAATCGTTATTTAACTTTTTTTTATTTTAATGTTAATTAGTATGTTTTCACTTTTCAGATGTTAATGATAAGTTAATAAATTTTTGTTTTGTTGGTTTCCTGTTTTATTTTTAACCTTTTTATTATGATTTTTTTACACGAGGAAAATGCAGACTTTATTAATTTATATCTTTATTTCTTCTTTTTTTAAATATATTAAACATTTTTCAATCAGTGAAATAACGAAAACATTTTAAGATAAGTTAGAAAGATAAATAATAACATGTTTTTGTTATGTTGTTTATGTAAAAGTAATTTATTACAAAAGTCATTACTTTAAAAAGAAATTCGATATACAAAATAACAATATACCTACCTAAGTTATTCTACAGTTGCCACGTGCTTTACCGAATATAAGAAAAAAAAAATAAATATCATCGAATTCAAAGAAACTTACTTACATTCCTAATAATAAATTAAAAGCCTACTAAATTTATGATTTAGGGTAGTGCAGGTCTTAGATGCAGGTGCAGGTACTAAATGTAGATATTTAAGTCAACATTACTTTTATTTATTTCCACCGGAAGTATTTCAATTCGAATCTTAATTCATAGGAAGTAGTTCATTGATGTATAGTTAGTATCCTTTGTCCCTCTCTGTACTTACACTGTAGGAGTGTCATGACGAAATGAACATACTTTGTCGAGGCGTGAACAGGATAACAATAGGAATTGTTGAATTTAAAATCATTCGACAAGACCTTTACATACCTAATTATTAAGAATACATCAGAAATTGTTTGTGATGGCCCTCGTCTTGTTTTTTATAATTTAATACCTTCAATTTCATATTTAAAATGAACCTACCTATCACTTCTATCGAAGTATTATTAAATATATATAAATATATAGATATATTCATTTTAATAATTCATATTTAAATTAATATTTAATGAGCAAAGTTCAACATAATGTTCATGTCGATTTAATTTCTTAGTTTCTAGGCTGCATTGACACTAGATAAGACTGTCCTACATTAGACTCAATATTATAATTTATAATATTTGTTGAACTAATAGGTAGTAAGTCTTTCAATGACATCTAAAACTAACTATAGGTATAATTATATTATAATCCAACACTAGTCCTTCTTAGTTTTCTTTAGATCAGATTATTTTGATTATTGCCGAAACAGATTTATAAGTGAATTTTTGAAAGAAGATAGTTCACTAAGAGAAATCAATCATGTTTTGTATTAAAAGAACTTAAAATTGAATATAGATTTAAGCTGATGTTAAACAAATATTATTAAAATCAACGAAATTTGTGAGAGGGGGGAATTTATATATTTAGACACTTCAATACACAGTAGAATGGAAAGAAATAAGTTAAAAAGATGTACAAAGGCGGTCTTATCACTGTAAGGTATCTCTTACCGGATATTTAATTAAAAATGTTTTAAAATGACTAAGACAAATGATTTATTTTATCGTATTAAATTACTCGTAACTTATAACCATTTTATTATAAGTGAAAGAAACTTACATTCCCGTTCTACGGTTACTTTCATTTAAAAAACTGTGGAAAGGTATTGCTGGTATCATACATTTTTATGAAAGTGCTAAAAAGGTATTTCTAAAAAATATTGCTAGTATTTATTTTTAAATTATTTTATCCATACATATAAAAAATAATATCTAAGTATAAAAAATAATGTCGTCACATTAAAAGCTGGGCAGTGTAATTAATTATCTTTATGCGTTGTAGAGTAGGTACCTTCTACAAGACCAATTAATTATAAGTAGTGGAATTTATTTGACGTCAAACATCAATTCAACTTTCATCGCAAGTTTTATGTCCATTAGTTTTGAATAAATAAATAAACATGTCTCTTTTTGTATTATAGATTTAAATGTAGGCAATATTCACTCTGCGACCTTAATCACTGTGGCGCAATGCTCGATTCATATCTGTAGAGGTAAGAGTAAAGTCTAAGCATGGATATCGATTAGTGTAAAATTCTTGCGAGCTATAATTCGATATTTAGGTGATTCATATAAAATATTAAACAGTAATTTAACTTCATATTTAGATACATATTATGTGTTATCTGTCAAAAAAATATTATATAACCATTAAAAAAGTTAAAGAAATCATCTGTTCGACCATCTGTAAGAATACCAAACAGTTAACAACGCTGTAACATTATCCGTTAGAAAAACTACGCAAGCCCTCATAAGCCTCAGCTTTTTGCTAGTATGTACACAACGAGTACACGCTATATTCCTTAAGAGATAGGCAGGAACAACAGATACGATCTTTACATTTACATATAAAAAATACCTCTTTATTATTATTTCAATACATATTAATTTTACTTATTTACTTAAGCAGTAGTCGTTCATACAATATTATACATTCTGCGTCGGATGATGCGCGGTTGAAGTAACTAAAGAAGATACACTAAAGACTAAATAAAATGAAGACATGACGACTAAGTATGTAACAATATATCATTAAATAATGGATTGGACAATGAAAAACATGATCTATGTTCATTTATATAGTTAGTAAATATCTTATACTTATTATTTATTACAATGTTGAAAATCATAAAATTCCTCATGATTAAAAACAATCGTTAATAACGTAATAAAAATTGCCCGAGCCAAAATCTATTATGTAAGTTTACAGTTTTGCACAGGAACAGTACCTACTACTAACTTGTACAATACTCAATCATTCGACCATCAAGTCATAGGTAAATATTTGGAGAAGATCGTAACCACCACACTGATTTTATGACTTAATTTCTTTGTAAAAGTTTAATATCTTAGGTGTAATTCCAGTGATTTCATATTAGAACTACTTGTTTATATAAATCTGCCAACCCATTTGAATTATAAAGCAAGTAGTAAAGATAATCAAGAAATCGGTCAAAGTTAACAATTAAAGATCATAAAAAATAGAAATTGATATTTAAACAATTGTTTCCTGCAGTATTTAATACGCTCTTGACACAAATGTTAATTAAAATATTAGCAAGCGATTTTGTCATGGCTGAACGTAGCTGAGCTCTAGGTATTAGCCATTATTTATTTACTTTCTACCAGAAATATTAGTGTATTTATATAATTACCTAAAACTAAGAATTGAAATAATATGTTATTTTGTAATAACATTCTACATATATTATAAAGTAACTTGAATCTGAGAATAAAGTTATTTATAAAAGTAAAAAAGAACGTAAAAAACATATTTAATTGTTACTGATAAGTTTAGAAACCGCTAGCAACATTAACATGCAGAATATTCCACACCAATACAATTGATATCAAGGATATTACAATACAACGAACACGCAACATGCGTGACTGCAATAGAAAACGCAGGCTACCTGCAGAAGTTATTTTAATAACGCGTGAAGTTTATTACTAACTGTAAGAGCTGTTTCACATTTATTTTTATTTACTCATGCCTGCGAATACAAGTATGTGTGAATTTTATTTTACTTTACAGTAAGAATGACTAGATTTACATGAGCATGATTAATTTTAATTGAAAATACCATAAATATAGTAAATGAGAAAGTTTGGATGGATTTTACTCAATCACGCCAAAAGGTTACTTTTTACGCCGTAAAAAATTACGATGCTCGTGGGATAGATTGTTTTTTTACAGCAAGGACATAAAACAAATCTTATAATAAGCAAGCAAGTTTAGTCAATCATTTACACTACTAAAATAAGCATTATAATGAAAATAGATTTACTTTCGGACCTACATTTACTGTCTTTACTGACATTTTTTAACTTTAATATATTATAAGAGTATCTGCATTGTAGAAATATAAAGGTCTGAAGTTTCTGAATTATTGCATTTATCGATTTTGAATATTGTGTATTTATAAAAAAATATAAAATTTCCGTAACATTATATTTTTGAATATTAGTAGGAATCTTCATTAAATCTTCTACATATTTAAAGAAACCTATTACGCTAAAAAGTGAAAATTAATTGAGTAGTTTAAATCAAGTCTTGAAAATGTCATTCGTGTGAAGATACTTTAACATTCAATCGAGAGTGCAAAATGCCTATAAGCATTCTATTCAAAAGGAAGCGATTTGGACGTAATGCAATAAGTAATCAGTAAGCACTTTCAAATGCCTCCTAGAATTATTATTATTTAGTGTTTACATACACTCAACACTGACTTAACAAGTGGCTTGGAATTTACTAAGAATGATTAATGTTTTAGAAACTTTCTAACATATCTCAGCCTCGGAATTAAAAAATAAATATTAATTTAGGATACCTACTAATGAACTACCCAAATGTGTGTAACCTTATCGTGGTTGGCTCAGTAACGTCCGGCAAACCGGCCGGGCGTGAAGCCAAGAAACGCGCAAGGAAGCCACTTCGGTTGACATTGTATCATGCGGGTTGCTCCTGGTACTTGCAGAGCAGAGTGGATTGCGGAGCAACCCCTTGGCTGTGTGGTCTGCTTGGGCACACTTGCCGAGCCGTCGGGGCGTCGTGGATCAATATGCAAGGGATCTGCGACGCCCCATGAACGCGGTAGATGTGTGCTTGAGTTTTAGTGGGTAGTATTGGCTGGTTTCTGGCCGGTGTGCCGTAACCACCTGTTTTACACTGGTGGGAAGCGTAAATGCATTTCCCGAGGATAAAAAAAGATACTAATGAAAATATGCAGAGGTAGACGTATACTTAACAACTTAAGTATTTTGGTTGAGTGATTGTAATTCTTTATAAAAATTTTCTTTTTTGTTTCCACAAGATTCTATGTGTTTTTAAAAACAGTTAATATGTAGAGTTTAGGTACGTAATTATTAGCTAATGGAAAAATGTATTATATAAAACGCGCGTAGGCATTTAAAGAAGAATTAGTTCTTAATGTATTATTTTATAAGATAGTAACTATAATATGATGTAACGTTGTTAGTGTTGTTGCCTCTATTATGACTGACTTATGAGTAATTGAAAGAAACTATAGAAACTAGAAAAACGATATGTGAAGTATACGTAATATCATGCTTATTTTATCTTTTACAGATGGACAGTGGATGAGCAGCGCAGTAGAAGCTTAGAAGTAACGGCATCTCAGCAATAAACAGGAATCGAACCCTCTACCAATTACGTGGCCTTTGTGCCAAACATCAATTTATTATATACATTAAAAATATGGAGTAAATAAAGGTTAAAACGTATTTTAAAATGCACGAATAACCTAATTTTAAAAAAGAAGCTCTACAATAAGATTAAGGACAGGCGATGATGTAAAACATACCTGAGAATAAACGAATGTAGTACCTAGTATGCATTTACCTTGTAAGTTGCGAGCTATTTAACTGAATATATACATTTTTATATATTAATGCATCAAAAAGGTTTTTTGATTATTTATGATTATAATTATATTTACATTAATTATAATTACATTCTAATTTAAATGTTTTTTTTAATATAACATGTGCATTGTGCAGCTTATAACAAGTGTACTTAGTTTTTATTACGTTTATAAGTCAAGACCCCGCCAAGCAAAGGGAAGTGAATAATTACAAGTCGATAACTACCTACACCTACACCATTCAAAAGAAGAAGAGAGATGGAATATCAAGAAATGTTTGCAATTACTGAAAGTTACACCAACAATTCTAGGCAATGTCCAATAGCCTAATTAACTTTAAAGTAAATTCAGTATCTCTATATTTTTTACATAATTTTCCATAATATTTAAATAACAATAAAAATAATATATTTTAATTATGCCTAATCTACATATTAATTATATCGACGGTAGTGATAAAAATATTTTTTATATTATACAAAAAAACTAATATTATGTCAAAATTAAAAGTGTATTTAAACGATTTCATAAATTTTGCAAACATTTTCTGACTCTTGTCGGTAGTTTATGAAGAATTGAAGAAGAGTGCAGGTAGGCCGCGTTGGCAGTGTGGTTAGCTGGTTGTTTGTTGATACAACAGCCACTAACGCCACTGCCCCTGCGTCTTATCTGTGTCGACAGGTGGCAGAAACTTCGCTGCAGCACTTCGATATTATATTCGAATGTATTTTATATATTGCAATGTACTATGATGTTTATTTAAGGTTATTGTGTTTATTATGTTTATTTTGATATTTTCGATGGATATTAATGTGATTGTATGTATAAAAATAAATATATCCTATATTACCACATCCGTCTTTGAAATTATTATAAATAGCTCATCCATGAAGTATCATAGGTATGATTCAAGAAAAGACTGTTGAAACTTCTGCGTGTTCAAAAATTAGTTTAATTAATGACTGATGTTAAATACATATTCTATAAATAATATAGGTACTTGTATTTCAATAAAATGTTGACATTTACAATGTTCATTAACATTCCAATAAGTTTTATAACTAGCCCTTATAAATGACACGCGGCGAATTGACCTACAAATAGAGTACCCGAAATAGCGTATTCGCGTAACGCATGCCACCAATGTGCTGAAATAAATGCAAGTGCTCAGGTGCATTCATGGGACCGTCGCCAACGCGTGGAACCGTCTTGAACCGCCATGGTTTCTTATATCTGTTGAATGTGTCAAAGAATACAATATTGTAATATTGAATTATATATAGGTACATCTTTATTCACTTCAAGGAAATTATCACATGACAGTTTTCGGCTTTTGTTTCCCATCATTTTTTTTATCATGAAGTCGCCTTTTCTAGAATTAATATAACTAACCCTACATGTAATGAACAACAACTCTTTAACTATCCCGCTGATAAAAAAATATAATTAATTCTGAAACTTCCCCTAGTCACATTTCGTCACGGTATATGAGAGCTCTCTCCAACTTTTTTTTAAAACTTATTTTATGAATGGCCCGAAGAATGATGATGATGATCATTTCCTTCTGACCAGTTCTCTCACAGTGGCTAATCTTACTGAGATTAGATGACTGCGCACGTGCAAGTAGTAGTATAAAAGTGCGCGGAGACACAAAATATGCACTCCTTTTTTGTCAATCATAAATTCCGATAAGACTGTGGCGACACGATGGCGACAGCCGCGTCAGCGGAATGCGCGTGCATCCGGCGCCCGCGCAGTGGCGTCGCAATGTCTACAGCCGCGTCAGCGAAATTTATCCCCGCGACCGCCCCGCGCCCTCAGCGCAGGCGGGTTAACAATTTAGTCGTTCGATACGCGAGTGTCCCCACGGTCCCCTCCTCACAATAGTATAGACAGTATAATATAGTATATGTAACTTGTAACCTTTTATATAATATATTCAGTTTAGAAACATTTAATATTTTATTTATCTCAACACGCAGTAAAGTCACAAAATTGGTGACCCCGACGTGATCAAAAAGTAAGCGACGCGACGTGATTTAAAAGTAAGCGAACCGACGTGATTTAAAAGTAAGCGAACCGACGTGATCTAAATTATCGTACCGTCGTAATTAAAAATAGCGTTCGGCGACTCAGAGGGGGAATCTCGACCGTGGGAAACGCGTTATAATATAAGTTATTGTACAGACTTTACGTGTAAAAATTAAAAGACAGTAGTGCTTCATTTTTTTAAATATTCCGTGTGTAAAGTGAAATAAAAATAGTGAAAAATAATCATGAGCAACCCACCACAGTCAACACAGCCTACCGCATTCGACATGGCGTCAATTACCGTCGGCAGCAGAATAGCAGCATTCTGGCCGCAGATGCCTAAATTATGGTTTTCGCAGTTTGAGGCGATAGTGAGCCCACAGAGGATATCAGATCAGGCAAAATACGACCTAGTAATCAGTAAATTAGGAAGGGACGAGCTGGGATATATCAGCGACATCATTGGTGCTCCACCCGAGACAGGAAAGTACGAAGCAATTAAATCGCGCCTGTTGGCCGTGTTTCAAGAAAGCTCAGAACAACAGTTCAACAAATTAGTGAAGGAGATGGATCTAGGTTCACAAAAACCATCTCAACTGCTGCGAAGAATGCAGGAGCTCGCCAAGAATTCTGGAGTTACAGACGAGCCACTTAAGAACCTGTGGATGGCAAGGTTACCAGCGTCAGTTCGTGCAGTGCTTGCTGTGGCCCAGGACACAAAACTGGAAGCACTTAGTAAGATGGCCGACAAGATTGTGGAACACCTGCAAACAGGAGAAGTTGCAGCCGTCGACCAGCATACCTGTTCGCCAACGTCTAACGCAGGGAGTAGTATCGCACTGTTGACAGAAATGAAAAAAATGTCGTTAGAAATTCAACAGCTCCGTGGTGAGGTAAACGAGATAAGAGGACGCACGCGCTACCGTGGCCGAACACGCCACCGCAGCGGAAACGTGCACAGATCCAGAACGAGGTCATCAGGAAGAAAATCTACTAGGCGTACACCGAACAGTCCGGAGTGGCTATGTTGGCCGCATTACAAGTTCGGGGAGAAAGCTCGTGGTTGCGAACCACCGTGCAACTGGAAAGGCAGTGCGGGAAACTAGGTGCAGTGCAGTTTGAGGTGGAAACCTGCACTGACCTGAGCGACAACCACCGACTCTGCATCAACGACAGTAAGAATGGACTTATTTTCCTCGTAGACACCGGTGCTAACGTTTCCGTCATACCCGTGAGTAAAGTGAGTGTAAAAGAACGTAAGCAGTGTAACTATAAACTTTTTGCAGCTAATGATACAGAAATTAGAACTTTTGGTATTAAAATGTTAGAGTTAAATTTAGGATTAAGAAGACCCTATCGTTGGTCATTTATAATTGCTGACGTTAAGCAAGCTATTTTAGGTGCAGATTTTCTTAAGTCACACAAGTTATTAGTAGATTTACATAATAAGAAATTAATAGATTCTGTAACAAACTTGTACTCTATGGGGTCCGTTGTAAATTATAATGGTATTTCGATTAACAGTATACAAAATAATAACATTTACAAAGATATTCTCGAAGAATATCCCGAAATTACTAAACCGATCTCATTTAAAGTTCCAACGAAGCACACCGTTTTTCATCATATAGAAACAGAAGGTCCACCCGTGTATACGAGAGCCAGGCAACTCCCACCGGACAGATATAAAAAGGTAAAAATTGAATTTGAATTAATGCAAGAATTAGGTATATGCAGACCGTCGAAAAGCGCTTGGGCTAGCCCACTTCACACCGTTCCGAAGAAAGATGGAGGCATTCGACCGTGCGGTGACTACCGCCTACTCAACAAAAAAACGAAACCGGATCGATACCCTGTCCCCAGGCTACAGGACTTCACATATGGATTAACAGGTAAGAACATATTTTCTAGAATCGATATTAATAGAGCGTATCATTATATTCCCGTGGCACCTGACGACATCGAAAAAACCGCTATAATTACCCCGTTTGGCCTTTTCGAATTCCCACAAATGACATTTGGTCTTAGAAATGCCGCTCAAACTTTCCAACGTTTTATGAATTCTATGTTACAAGGTTTAGAATATTTTCAAAATTCAAAGGGGGAAGAATCATTTTTATTTTGTTATATTGACGATGTCATTATAGCCTCAACCACTGAAAACGTGCACAAGGCACACTTAAGGCAGTTATTTAAAAAATTCGATGAGTATGGCATAACTATTAATTTAAGTAAATCATGTTTTGGTAAACAAGAAATAGATTTTTTAGGCTATAAAGTCACACCAGCTGGTATAAGTCCACTGGAGGATAAAATAAGGGCAATCTCAGACTATCCGAAACCGAGAACCGTCGAGGAACTTCGTCGATTCCTCGGCATGTTAAATTTTTACAGGTCTCATTTAAAGAACGCAGCTCAAAATCAGGCAGAGCTAAATAAATTTTTGCATGGCGCAAAGAAAAAAGATAAAACTAAAATTAATTGGAATAGTGAAGCCGAGTTTGCCTTTGAGCAGTGTAAAATGAGCCTTAGGAATGCCACTACATTGTCGCACCCAGTAGCTGAGGTACCGTTATCTCTTATGACGGACGCGTCTAATACGTGTGTAGGCGCAGTTTTGCAACAACGTGTAGATAACGACTGGTTACCGCTTGGTTATTTTTCAAAACAACTCTCAGAGACTCAACGGAAATACAGTACTTATGATCGTGAACTTTTAGCAATTTATATGGCCATTTCTCATTTTCGTAATATGGTAGAAGGTAGAGAATTGATAGTATATACAGATCATAAGCCATTAACATTCGCGTTAACAAAGGTAGCAAAAAACGAGAATCCAAAGAGAACCCGATACTTGATGTATATTAGCGAGTTTGTCAGCGAAATACGTCACGTTACAGGTCAACAGAACGCAGTTGCTGACGCCTTGTCCAGAGTCGAGGCGATAAGGTGTCCGACGAGCATCGACTTCGAAGAACTTGCGCAAGCGCAGAAAGGTGATTCCCAGGTTACATATCTACTGGAAAACAACAATGGCAAGGTATCGTTAAAACAATTAAATATCCCAGGTACGAATAAACCGATTTATTGCGAGTTATCAACTAAGTACATAAGACCTTTTGTCCCAGAAAAATTTAGAAAATTAGTATTTGATTCCATACACAATATTAGTCACCCAGGTATTAGAGTCACTAGGAAAATGATAGCACAAAAATTTTTTTGGCCCGGAATGAATAAAGATGTTAATAATTGGGCGAAATGTTGTATACAATGTCAGAAAACAAAAGTAAATAGGCACACCGTTTCTGATTTGCAAACTTTTCCTTTTAGTGGTAGATTCGAACACATACATGTCGATATAATAGGCCCGCTCCCTACGAGCGAGCAAGGGTATAGGTATTGTGTAACAATGATTGACCGGTATACGCGATGGCCGGAAGCGATACCTACAGTTGACATCACAGCAGAAACAGTCGCTAAAGCTATCTACGAAGGCTGGATTTGTCGATTTGGTTGTCCAGTGAGAATGACAACAGATCAAGGTAGGCAATTTGAAAGTGACATTTTTAACGGACTGATGAAGTTGTTAGGGGTGCAGAAAATACGCACAACCCCATACCACCCACAGAGCAATGGTAAAATTGAGAGGTGGCATCGTTCGTTAAAGGTTGCACTTACAGCCAGATTAGCAGATAACGCATCATGGCTAGACGAATTACCTACAGCCTTATATGGTTTGAGAGCAGCATGTAGAAGCGACGGAGATGTGAGCGCAGCAGAAATGGTTCTAGGGCACAACCTAAGACTGCCCGGCGATTTTTTCTCTGAGGTAAGTAAAAATTCTATGTCACCATGTACATTCGTTGACAAATTGAGATCGATACTAAGTAGTCACAAACCCAAGTCACGAGCGAATGGCGATTCTCGCAAAATTTTTGTGCACAACGATTTAAAGTCTTGTTCACACGTTTTTATTAGGAACGACTTAGTAAAAAAACCATTAACACCAAATTATAACGGCCCTTATAAAGTACTAAGTAGAAATGATAAGACATACACCGTATTACTACCGAATAGAAAAACAGAAATTTCGATAGATAGGTTAAAACCCGCTTATTTGTTAAAGAACACAGAAATCGATAATACGAGTATGTTATCAACTGAAAATAGTAATAATGTTAATGATAGTGATTTTAAATGTAAAAAAGAAAATTCAAATATCATAAAAGAATCGTTGCAACATTGTACCACACGCAGTGGCCGAGTTATTAAGCCACCAGTGCGTTTCTTAAATTGTTAATTTATTATTTGTTAGATATTTTTATTAAATGCAAAATAGCAATAGTACATAGTCCATTTTTATTTTCTGCTTAACAATCAGTTATAATGTATAATTGCATATTTAGTAAAGTATATAAGTAAATATTCCTATTGTAACGGCATCATTTTAAGAAGAAATAGTTAGAGTAAACATCCAGTTAGAAATTTATTAATAATGGGCAAGAGTTACAGCAAACAGACTGACAAAACGGAAGAGATAATAATAGCCCAAAATGGTGCAAACGACGCATCATTAAGTCAAGTTGAACAAAAGTTACAAAGATTCGGAATAGTTTCCATAATAATCATCATATTATGTATACTTATATTGGGATATTTCATCTTTAAATGTTGCCGACAGAAATCAGAGAAATGGTTAAGGAAAGAAGTGGTATCATCGATCGAGCTGGGTCTAGCCGCACAGGCAAACCAAAATCGCTCGCAAGGATACGCACAATAGACAGTGTAGTTAAAATTGAGATAGTGTTAGACATTAGTGTTAGTATAAGATATTGGTGTTAATTATAAGACTGTTATTGTGGAATGTGTTTGTTAAAAATTTTTTTGGTTATCTGTGTGATTAAATTTTTCATGTTTCATGTCAAAATTTGAAAAAGGGGGGGAGTGTTGTGGCGACACGATGGCGACAGCCGCGTCAGCGGAATGCGCGTGCATCCGGCGCCCGCGCAGTGGCGTCGCAATGTCTACAGCCGCGTCAGCGAAATTTATCCCCGCGACCGCCCCGCGCCCTCAGCGCAGGCGGGTTAACAATTTAGTCGTTCGATACGCGAGTGTCCCCACGGTCCCCTCCTCACAATAGTATAGACAGTATAATATAGTATATGTAACTTGTAACCTTTTATATAATATATTCAGTTTAGAAACATTTAATATTTTATTTATCTCAACACGCAGTAAAGTCACAAAAAGACGATAAATCGCTACAAGCGGTAACAAATGAATGTAATATGATTTGTCCATAAAAAATCACGAAATATCACAAGGGGGGAGGGGGGTGTAGTAATATATCACGTGTATTTTTCTATTATTAAATTAGATGATACTTATACCTGTATTTTATAAATATTAAAAAAAAATTAAGATTGTAGGTTCTAAAAAATACACGTATAGAAGAGGGGAGTGTCTGTAGTCTTTAAACCTCAACATGTATCTGGTGAGGGAGAGGGGTTAAATGCCAAAAAAATATCACGTAATTAATGGACGGCCTCATAATATAGGAATGTGTGTAATAAATTATGTTGATTTATTGCTTTTTTTTTTAATTTTATTTTAGTAATAATATGATGATAATAAATGAAAATAAAGTATTATACAGTAAAATGTTTATTTATTTCGCTACACATAAATTACAAGTTAAGAAAATGATATCCCATATTCAAATTACATATTGTACAAGTTATTAACTAAAAATGCGATTTAATTATAAAAATAGTCGATTCGAACTTATATTAAGGACCAAACGCTTACACAAAAGTAGACATGTCCAGAGATAAAATTCTTGTTAATTCGGTAAAAACTGTGTTTTAATTGGTTGTACAATATTGTAGAAAATGATTTTAAAGTTAATTGTGTTGTTTATTTTAGTTGTGAAAACATTTTTCTATTACAATCCCTCTTTCCTTTTGTTACCAAAATAAAAATGTTTAAAACCTACTTGCCTTATTTACTCCAGTCATATTTTAAAACAAACAAAAAGTAAAAAAAAAAAAGGAAATTAGAATTACACAATCTGAAAAAGAAACAACACCATAACAAATTTGTTATCGAGAAAAGTATTAAGAACCGCACATTGGGAGGTGGAGATACTAAAAACGCACGATATAAATGTTTAAAAATTATACCACAGGTTCGATAAATATAAGTTATTTAAAAATATGAATGAAAATATGCAAATAATGAGACATATAATATACGACATGCAGAACTATCATGACATATTAATATGGAAATGGTAAATAAAAGTTGTTTTGGCGATTTTTTTTCACTATGTTATGATCATATAAGAAGTCATTAGATAAAATTAGATCCATTATACTTGATTAAATAATTTATTGAATAAAGTATAATGAGTTTCAATGCAAACATTTAATATGGTGGCACACTTCGAAAAAATGTATGAAAATGTATAAATCAGGTCAATATATTTAAATAGTACAAACTGAAACCTGAAAATGGTTAAATTATGGTATTGAGCCAACAAATAAAAATCTCCATACCAGGAAGTATGGTACAGATCAGAAACAAAAAATAATATCTTAACAGAATAAAAAGTTGTGTATCAAAAAGGCCAGTTTTTCTTAATGCAAGTAAAAAAACAATGGGTCAAATTAGAAAATAAATGTAATCTGAGCAATGAGTGTTTTTTGTTTATTTCAAATTTCAACATTACGTTACACGCATTGGACAACAGACCGTCAACAAGTATTAGGCATTCAAGAGGTAGCAGTTTCTTATTCATATATTATTGCGATACTACGGAGGGTAGAAGTAAGGAGGACTATCTTTGAAAGTGTCGGTCGAAATGTGTTAAATTAGGGTGGCGCTACAAACGCATCTGGAAATTTTAAAAACAATGCCAAAAGTTGGTAGAGTAAAATAGTAAACAAGGAATGAAAACTCCCGCCTTGTCATAACGCACATGTCGATATTGAACAAAATATTTTTTTTTCACCTAGTTATGTTTGCTACACTAGCGCCATTCTGGTGGATTTTTGAACTGTTATTTCATATGTTCTGTATAACAGTTAAGGACACTTGCGTATAAAGATACTAGATCCATTAAGATAGTACTTCTTACCTCTTCCATCCATATGCGACACCTAACAACCCCGTCAACTATTCAATATTTGTCAATTAATATTATCTGTCCTAAAAATATTGAATCTGTGTACATTTAAAATACACAAATTTTATAATTTTAAACCTTAGCTATTTATCAAAGTTTTTGTTTACCATTTATTCTAAGTTCAAAATAACTATATTTCAAAGAAGAATAATATAAATATTATAAATTTTGAAGATTTCTGGACAAATATTGAAATGTTACGGAAACTTTGCACATTTATTAACATTCCGTACTACACGTCGCACTTACTACAGTCCTCACCGAGTCACCACAGACTATACAATATCCATCAAATGTATGACAAAAACATGAGAAACCCGATCAAATAACACAAATCATCATGTTATTATTACATTATATTACTGTTCTACAATATTATTGTTCGGAAATGAATAATTGGATAATTATAGAATAATTGTTATAAAAAAATTATAAAGTTTTCATTGAAACTTACTTTCAGAAATATACCGAAAATATTGGAAATAGTATCCATTTAAAAAACAATGGCACTACCTTCAATTCATATAAGCCTAACTTATTATACGCGTGTTCTATATCATAAATAGTTTATAATAATTTATTACGATAACTTCTTGGACATATGGAATTATTGCTTTGACGTGACCACTCCGCAGTGTTGCCTACTTTAAACATTTCGTTCGAGCTATGAGTAAAAATCGATATTCCTAACTTACCATAAAGTATCAGTCCAGTACCAAAATTATATTCATCAGCGTTACGACAAATGTAAACAAAAACAGCATATAATTAAACTAAGTTTTTTAAGCAACAAAATCTTCATACAAGTTGAAAGATTGAGAAAATATTGTCAGAACAATAAAAGATGAAATAACAGAATTACTAGTCATTATGAATAAAAATGGTGATGAACTAACCATTTAATGACACCGGACGAAAAAATTAAATATAAAGCAAAGAAAGTGAGATTTTGATATATTTCATACAAAACTGACCTAACTTATTAGCGAGCGGTGCATACTTATAGCTATGTAATGTTAATTTCCCTAAACACAGTCAATTCGAATTGATCTAAAAAGTACAAATAATAAATAACTAGCAAGTAATACATACTTACAGACGAATAATTCTATTCTATTATTATAATATGTATATTGTTACAAAACGAATACAGGTACTGCTTATGTGTAAGCGTATCTGATATATTACACTAAGCAAGGATCAGCGAACCTTTTGCTGAAAAGTATTAAATATAATTTTACTTTGTTTTGGATTCATATTAATGTGTTTTTTATCTGAATTAAATCAATATTGCAGTTAAATTTTAATAAATGAAATAGATATCGTTTTACATTAAGCTTCTTTACACATAGAATAATTAAGAAAAGTTAAAATGTACAAGTTTCGTACAAGAGGTCATTTAAGACCACATATATGTATGTGGAAATTGTTTAATTTGGCTTTTTTTTATTTTTCATAGATTTTTTATTCCATTGTGTATAATTCTCAAAATATTGATAAGTTATTTCTGTAACTATAATATTAATTAAATATATTGTATTATTTCAGATATAGTATGTAAGCTAAGATATTCTAAGATATTTGACATTTTAATAACAAATTGTATTTAATAATAATGTATATCGTAAACGTAATAATGGTTCGCCATTCCTAAAGACTACACGATGAGTACTGAGGCGGATGGTATTGCGTCAATGTCTTGGGAAAATGCTACGTACAGACACCAACACAAATTTTAATTATATTGTAATGGCTATATTTGCTATGAGAAGTGCTTGTAAAAATATGTATAAAAAAATTGTATTGAAAAATTTAAATTTTGTGTTAGCATCTACACTTACAATTATTACTTAAAATCTACTTTATTATTGACCTCAAATTCCTGATATTTGTTATAACTTGAATTAAAAAGGTTAAATTTTTTGAAAATAGAAATAAAACAGGCATATGCTTGAAACAAAAAAGATTCAACTCAGTGTTGCCAAAAATTAAAAAAAATTGCAATAGTATATAATGTGTCTGTGGAAAATAATGACTGGCAACATTAACTATACCTCCCCTGCCAAATAAAGCTCTTACGAGTTGGTGGTTTAAAGAAAAGTGGTTCCTTACTTTTAAAGCAAACGAATTAAAAAAAGTCGATACATGTTTATATCTACCCACGTTTAGTTCCCTTATAAATTAATACCAATTAAATTTTAATACTACCGAAATCAACGCAGACTCACTTCGAATCACAAGAATTATTATATAGGAACATAAACATTGTTACAAAAATATGTTTTTTCTTCATTTGGTTCTATTTAAAACTATTAAATATTAATGTATAGTTGTGTTAGTCTACGCGATATTACTATATGAAAGGAAATGGTTATAAATAAAAGGGTTTTTAAAATGGAAATATTTTCATACAATATAAAAAACTGAATGATTTTTGTCATAACTTTAAAATAATACGTAGTGTTATAAAATTATACTTTTTTTAGCAGTTCAATAAGAAGTTTTTGAAAAGTTTTTAAGAAGAGTTGAAATTAAGTAAGAATGGCCCAACTCAAATTTCAAATGATAGCAAAAATACAAAAAAATTGTTAAATACTTTCTTAACACTGCATGAGCATGATTGCTGTATAGCATTTAAAAATTGAACCAAAAATCAAAATAAACCTGTGAAAAAATCCAACAATATTTAATTTTTAAAGGAAAAATAACATTTAACACTGTCGACTACAACTTTAAAAGAAATTAGAAGAGTTTTAAGTTGAAGAATCACAAATTATTATAAAATTATGACAACATCAAACAAATTCAGAAGACATTCGTTCCTCACACAAATGTATGTAAAAATGAAATTACAAAAATATAAACGAACATCTGCCAGTTAAATGTTTAGGGCGAAGTCTAATTATTGTTTTATACATGGAATATAACGCCATCATCCAATTATAGAACAGTCTAAAGCAAAACCCCATAGCTTTCAACTCAACTCATCACAGACAACGACACCGTGATACATACAACTATTTATATATTAAGATCTCTAAGATCACTTTTTAAACCTTTTTGATAGTAAAAATATTATTTTTTATGGCGCTTATTTTTTCTTTTTATTTATTTTTTTACACAAGATATCCAATAATTCACTTTTGTGTTTACTTTTGTGTATCAAATAATTTAAATTTCTTTTTTAAATAAGCCTGTTAAATAAAATGTCATCGAATCTCAGAGGACTTAATGTATAAACACGCCTACTCTCTACATAACAATTTCCTTTATCTATCAACAATAAGTGAGAACCGACAAATTCAAATATGGGCGCGTCTTTACTATTTCTTGTGGCAACATTATTTCTGTCAGCCAATCATTTCTTTAATAGTTTAAGTACCCTTTAAATAGAAAGCCTAATCGAATATTATAAATATTTATAAATATTAATAATATTAATACTGATAGACTCACTCCACAATCTCCTACGTACAATTTAAATGCCAATTTTATATAATCAATTAAAAAACTACTACTAAATTAAATGTATCGCACTGGATAAAACCTAGGTAGGTACATATTTTGTTTGTCACTTAGCAGATAAAAAAAAACTAATAACTTATAAGAAGGTAATTTAAACTTCATATATCTTTATATTTAAAAAACAGAATAATAAAAAAACAATATACATGTTTAAAATTCAAAAATATATTCATCCGTTCATTTTTAAATAAAATTTGAAATAAATTTGATTTTATTTCAACATTTAGTATTTTAATTTATCGGAACTCCCTTATCGTGCAACAATCGTTTTTCATCCTACATTACATTTCACTAAACACGCACACACGAACTTAAAGCATGAAACAACTTGAGACTACTGATAACCAAATTTGTTCCTAAAAGTATAGTACATAAGGGTTATTTTAACTTATTACTATGTTATGACGGCGTGCTCGAAGACTCCATACTGACCGCCGTTGCCATCTGAAATAAGTACACTATTAAAAATGGCTAAAATAAATTAGAGATAGGAATAAAATGGAAAAATAAACTATGACGTCACGATTCCGTGCAGCCAGTTCTGGATTTCTTGGAAAATACCTTATTTTAGACAGTTTTTTTTGGGAAGTGTTATATCGTTCGATATAATCCGTATATCGTTCGATCATATCATTAAGAACAACATTGTAACGTTATCATAGCGATTTTTAACTTAAATTATACATATTATACAATTAGTGAAACAAAAACATATAAACCCCATTTTCTAATTATCTCAATACTCAGTTAAAACAAAATAGTAAATATTGTATAGGAATGTGAATTAATAAATACTGAAAAATACAACAAACACATTCTCTTGTTTTTGTAGACATTTTTTGATACGTGTTATGTTGTACCTAAGTGTAAATTTTATTTTCGTTACTGTTAATAGTTTAAATTCTGTATGGGCTTAATATCCATCATGATAAACAAGTGAAATCTGTGAAAAAAATATATGATATTACTAATTTTATTTTTTGGGAGTTTTTAACTTTCTCGGTACAATACATAATAATATATTATATAACTAACATAATATGTTCCGTTTATTCTTGTTATGGTAAATTATGGTACATACGTTGCGACATTTTAACACAACGCTATCTAGCTCCGTCTTAAGATACGAGGCTTGTGTTACAGACACCAGATAGTTGATACACTAGACACATTTATAACTATAATACATACATATTACAAATATAAACACCCATGACTGGACAGTGGACACACATTAGCAATCAACCAACGAATGCCCCCAGCGGGACTCGAACCTGCGACCGCTGGCACGAGTAGGGTACCTTGTTCCGTAGCGGCGCGTGCGCAAACACGTCGGCAATATCGCGCTCGTCCAGCACCGCCTCTAACGCCGCGGCCAGCTCCGAGCTCTCACCGAACGGCGCACCACTCTCCGCTAAACATTGAGGGAAATTATTTATTAATTTTAAAAAAGATACAGTTAATACAATAACTAAAATATGGGTGCGTGTAATCATTTACAGTGCTACAAGGATCTTTTGGCGCGTGGCCGAAATCAGAACTAACACCGCCATCTGTCACTATTGACAGACAGCTGGAGTGTTGACGTTGTTGTGAATATTTTGTGCTTTTATTTCATTAAAAATATCATAAAATATGCCGAAGGTAATAAGAAGTGGTGATAGAGAGGTGGTGCTAAAAGTAAAGGATTATTTTATGAAAGAAAAGCAATCTAGCGCTAACTTGAAAGAGTTAAATATATATTAAAAAAAATATTGTTTTATTTATTTATATTAAATAATTTATATATATAAAATAATAAAATTCCATTTATTTTTAATTTTATTTTTTTCATTTCATAAGTTTGAATTCAATTACGGATTATAAGAGATAGATTTTTAAAAACAATTCCCTAAAAGTAAGTAGATGTTGTTAGCTTGTAACCCTAATTTCACATCAACGCCATGTCAATGTCATATAAGTGCCAAAAGATCCTTGTAGCACTATACGCGCGGTTGAAGTAAAACTTCTTTGACAAATGTCGAAATTAAATTAAAACAAATTAAATAAGGCATATTACAATCACATATTTATATAGAATATCATATAATATGGAAAGAATAAAATTATATACTTGTCAGACAATAACAACGGTTACCATGGCAACATGAGAATGTATTCTATCTCATTCTCTCGCCGAGTTAATCCTGTACATTTATCTATCTTTATCGTGACGCATTTTCGTTACATCGAGTTTCAAATCACAACGATTCTATAGAAATTTCACTTCAAAAAGTCTTAAATGAATATATTTTAATCATAAGGACCGTATAATATATTATTATCTTTCTAAAATATCTCTAAACATCTCCAGAGATAGAGAATATACTAGTATACTTCGCGTCACGTAAAAAGAACCCAGCGTTCAGAAAGTGGTGGGAGTGTGTTTGCGCATAGGTACATTCGCGCACGAAAGTACAAGGCCTATTAATTTATTTTTGCTCTACATAAATACGTTGTTCATAAGAAAACATTTTTTTTTATTAAAATATATTTCCATTTTCTAATATTACTATCAAGAAATAGAATTACTGAAGTAAATACAAACCTTGATTAAAAAACTCCGTAAACGCCTCGTCCGGAATTTGACTAAGAACCGACGGATCCAAGATATCGTCCGGTGGAACTTGACCAACTTCTGTTGTCAGAAAAAATTAAATATTTTAAGAGACATTTTAATATCATCTTTTATTTTGAAGAACTTAAATATTAACATTAATAATATCTAATCACTTATAAATTTTTCAATTTAACTGTCGCACTAATACAAGTATAGATGTGGTAAAGTAACTCTACCTGTCTGTTAAGTTACTACATCATTGAACTAATTTTAATGAATTTTGCTATAGAGATAAGGTTTCATACCTTGATTTTCCGAGGATTGGCTACTTTTTGTCGCAAAATAAAATTTTAAAGAGGGCGAAATAAAAGTATGAGATATATAATTGTGCTCTAGTACAATTATAGAAATTATATAATGAAATGAATGAAATTATTTAATGAAGATGTAGGGAACAGAGTATGGAAACATAAAAAGTACGTAGTTACCAAGCTCGTGAGAGTTATTCGTCATATATTCATTCTCGCTCAAGCCTCCCATTGCCGTATCTTCAGAACTATCATAAGTGGAAGAATTTGAACACACGTTGATTTCTGTAAGTAACATCAATTCATGAATATTATTAAAATTATAGAAAATATTGTTTTAAATTAAAAAAATATAGAAATCGATCACTAAAAACAGCATTTCTAAGAAAATTGTACTGCGAGCTTAAAGAAATTGATTGATGTTTTGACCAGTATTTTTAAGACACTTTTTCGATAATTTTGTTCGTTAAATTAAAATATCTGATAATTAATTAATATATTTTAATGTATATTCAAATGTTTGTTTTAGTCATGACCTAAACTAATTTTCTTCAATTTTTGCTATTTCTCTTATTAATTAGTGGTTTTTGTAAAGTGTTTTACTTTGTTAATTACTTCGTGCAATCCATTTGTCAATTATTTTAGCAGGTATAGTATGATTATTTGGAATTATATTAAATATATTTCATTTAGTTCGATTTTATTGAATTTAGCCAGGGATCTAAAAAACTGCAATAAAAATTGGCATTTAACATTTTTTCAGTTCAAATAATTAATCAGCGATCGTCTACAACAGGTGTTTCTAACCTAGAGTTTGTTTTATATTACATAAATAAAGAAATATATAACTTTCAGAAGACCTTTTTTGAAATATATTTTTAACTTATGAAAATCCGGGGATCCTCAACAAAAAAAAGGTTGGTAAACTCTAGTTAAAAGATGGAGTAGAGATGAATGGGATAGAAAAATGTTGATTTCCCAAAAAAGAACAATAATGATAATCAAATGAAGGGTACAGGGGCAAAACAAGGAATGCCACAAAATTATATATTTTTTAATTAACATTGCAATATATAATACGTGGCAAAATCTTAATGTTCCCATACTTTTCAACTTTTTTTAAATTTTATGTGACATTCCTTGTTTTGCCCCTGTACCCTTCAATTTGAGATGCCATACCAGACAGGCTCTGCGCATGCGCGGGGCGCTGCGGCACGAGGCGCTTGCGGCGCTTGGGGCGGCGCGCGCGCGCACCGCGCGGCGGCCGCGCCGGCGCCCACGCACGCTTGCGCGCCGCCTTCGGCTTGCCCTCGCGGTTCAGCAGCTCGTAGTTGTCCTAAACACACGACCATGATACAACCTTATAAAAGTTAAAGTTTCATATTAATGTGAAAGCTATACCGCGTCTATCTGTATGTTCTCGATAAACTAAAAAGTACTGCACTGATTTTCATGCTGTTCTCACCAATGGATAGAATGGTCCTCCGGGACAGTTTTAGTATATAAATTGTCGAGTTTTCGGTATATACATTGGCTAAAATACATATAACCATATCTGTTGGGGATGTCGAAAAAACAAACAAAGATTCTAAGCATATTTTAAGCACAATGGAAGCCGTAAAGTCTGTAATTGTGTATTGTGACACTTATTTATTCCCTCAAACGTTTTTCTTTTCTTTGTCGACCCCGAACAATCGTTGCAAGAGTCCAACATATTTTATCTCTTTCACTCTCATACATCACATGCTGCATCCTTTTCTTACAAACTGACCCATTTTCAAGCATGCTCAGTGCATAGTGGCGTCTGATCCTGCAGCGGTAACAGCGGCTGCTTGCAGCACTCCGCTCGCCGCCCGCGATTAGTCATTTTTGCTGCACTACGGTCCGACGTCTTGCATCCCTATCTCTCACATACAAAACACCCCGCATCTCTTTCTTGCCTACTCACCCGTTTCCAAGCATGCTCAGCGCACAGCGGCGTCTGATCCTGCAGCGGTAACAGCGGCTGCTTACAACGCTCGCCGCCCGCGAACACGGCGGCGCACGCCGCGTACAGCCGCTGCTCCGGCGCGAGCGTCACGTGCGACAGGCAGTAGCGGCCGCAGGGGAGGGGGGACTTGGTGCACCTCTCCTCTGCGCAGGTGGTTATGTCACTGCGATAGCTCTCCCCACCCGACCAGCCACTCTCTCTGAGGAATGTGGGGATTATTGTTAGGTTTACCGTTTAAGTAACATTTTTTTTGGAATGTACTTGGCAGCTTGTCAAAAATATTTAAACAATTTATATAAAACCAATGTATAGATAAATAATGTGTGTTTTTTATTTGTTATTCTATTGTTACTTATGCCAGGCCTCCGTCACTAGTGTAGAAGTAAAGTGTGATTTCGAATGCACTAGGTGCGTTGGAAATTTTGTAGGCTATTATAAAGACGACTTTCTACGAGATCAATGGAGTGCAACTTCTGTTATATTATATATTCTGTGTTTATGCTCTAAACTCGAAAACAAACTTTATAATTTGAAAAATTCTTAAACTGTTGTCTGTTTGTTTGTTATGGAGATAGTTTTAAACCCTCGGAAAACATTATTTGAAGGGATATAATTAGTGTTGCCCAAAATCGGTCTACGCGAACCCCCAAAAGTATCTACTACGTCCCCTGCCGCGGTGTCGGGCGATCACGTGTGTCATTAAACGCAACGCTAGGGCCGTGTAAGCTAAGAAATTATTACTCAGAAGAATGAGTGACTAAACAACTGTTTTTTTTACATTGAAAATAATAATTTGACTCCCGTGGTACACGGTAGATATCTCAGTTGGTTAGAGCATCGGCACGGATCGCTTAGGTCGTGGGTTCTCAAAACTCCCCGGTGTCAGTTGATTTTTCGAATTGCTCATGAAATGTTAAGACATTTACTTATTTGTTTGCACTTTACTATGGCTATATTAATTTAATCTTAACCTTTTTAACCTACTTCATTACGTTGTTCTAAGACCTAAAGTAACGTTTAATAAATAGCAATAGCCTAATAGGTAATTGCGAGACTTGCAAGACTCTTGCTGCAAGACCAAGGCCAAGACTAAGACTGTGAGCGCAATACCAAGACCAAATGTGTTGGCGCAAGACCAAGACCATGACTGGCTAAGTCTCGTCTTGTTCTTGAATTTTAGCAACACTCACTGACCTCTATAATACCACTGGACTGGCTGTTCCAAGCGTTAGACAGCAATTTTTTTGTGTCCATTTGAAGCGCCACTAGCGAGAGTCCTGAGAACTAATTTTGACGTATATTGGAAAAGACAGCGAGAAGTGTTTGTTTACTGTAAAGTAATTTTGCATTTTCGTTGTTAATATAACATAAGTAGTAATTATGATGATACGGTTATTGATTAATAAAAATAAAAAAATAAAAATCTTTATATTGACATCATTAGTTTTAGTACCACGAACTCTCGCTACGTCCGACAGCGGCGAACAGCGCCAAAATGGCGAATATCAAGCAGCCACAAGAGCACGTTGACAACAGCCAGTCCAGTGGTATTATAGAGGTCAGTGGCAACACTACATATAATAGACCTGTAACTCTATTTGGAACCTTTTTTAACCGACTTCCAAAAAGGAGGAGGTTCTCAATTCGTTTCTTGTTCTTGTTCTCAATTTTTTTTTGTTTGTTACCTCAGAACTTTTGACTCGGTGAACGGATTTTGATGACTTTTTTTATCTGAAAGGTGGTGCTTCCCGTCCCATTTTAATATTTTCCAATTCTGACAATGACATCCATAAGAAAACCATATAAGTCTTAAATTTGCATTAATTATGTGTGCGACAAATGGACGAATAACTCAATATCACGCAAACTGATTTCGATGATTCTTTTTTTATTGGAAAGGATGTACTTCAAGGGTAGTTTGATGAGAGTTTGGTAAGGTTCTGATGCTGGGATCCATGACAAAGTAACGGAACTCTTCAATTCTTAGGAGCAAATTAACGATACTCGGCCGAATCTTTTATAGGCTATCAGGATATTTGAGTCGCGTACCATAACTGATGATGGAAGGTACAACGGTTAGCAGTTTAAAGAAAATTCTTTCAATATAATACGTACATATGGACCGATAGTTGTATTCTTACAAGCTATTAGGTTTACCTGATAATAGAAGGTAAATTCTAATCATTAACGTCTGGGAGTGGAAAACTGGACGTGGACAAATCTCGATTGCCTAATAACGTTTATTCTGTAACCTCGTTGACTCATTAGAGCAGTGGTTAAGTCGACTTACCCTTTACCCATTTATATTTAAGCAAACAAAATACATATCTACTTTCCGCTAAAAAGTTTAAAATAAATTATTTTTAACAAAAAAACATAAACCGACTTCTAATCTAAACAAATCTAAACTAAAAAGTAGAAAATAATACTTTTAAGAACTTAGTTAATTTTGAAGTCGGTGCTAGCCAAAGCCATAGGTACATATTCGATTAATATAGGTACATTAACATAGGTACATTATCAATTTCTTAACATAATCAAAATACCGTTCGAAAGTCCATTGCAAAGGCAAGATAAATCTGTCCGTCCTGGCTGCCACCGGTTTTTTAAAGTACTTACCTACTTTTCTATGACTATATATAAAATCTAATTATACTATTGAGTATTAATAGTGTGTGATAAATTAATATGTTAGGACATTATTACACACAGCGCCATCTGGTTCCGTGGTAAGCTACGAGGCTTGTGTTACGGATACCAGATAGTTGATACACTATACATACATAACTTTTAATACTGTATACATATTATAAATATAAACATCCATATCTGGAGTACAAACATTCGAGCCCAACAAATGAATGCCCCCCAGCGGACTCGAACCCGCGACCCTTAACGCAGCAAGTAGGGTCACAAATTGAGTCAAACGTGTTGTCGAACATAAAGAATATTTGTTATCCGATTCTGTGGTGAACTTATTTTACAGTTTCTCGACGCCAATTAGAAAATGTAAGGATATAAAAAACGAATACGACGCGATGCTCTACAGTGAAATAATGAATGTCTTTATCTTTAGAGCCTGTCCAGAAGACGCGTTTTACGCGCGAGTGAACTCGCGCGTTTCAATTTATATTGCGTCCAGATAGCACGTTTTACGCGCGTTCCTACACTGAGAGGGATTCAGTTCAGTTATAAACATGGACTCGGATACAGCGGTTGTGTTGTGGCTTTTGCATACCATCGATGGAAACGTCGTAAACAAAGAGAAAGTCGACGATTTAACGTGCATCTAATTCTGAAAAATCACAAAAAATTTCGACTATTTCTTCCCAGTTTCTACGTTTTATTACTCTATTGGAATAGTCTGAAGATTCCATATCCCATATGGCTGCTCTTTTTTCAATTTCATCTATAAAAAGTTCGGTATCGAAGTTATCATGCTCCATTTTGTATTTTGTAATACGTCCACTCGCTACGGATTCGCGCGTAGTCCTGGACGCAGTAACGGCGCCCGAGTATCTCTACTCGCGAGGCGCTCGCGCGTGAAACGCGCGAGTCGAAAGTCTCGCTCATTGCCAGCGTTTTACGCGCGAGTGAGGCAACGCGCGTCATCATCTGGACGCAATATATGTAGCTGTAGTATCTCGAGAACGCGCGAGTGTCTACGCGCGAGTCGACTCGCGCGTAAAACGCGTCATCTGGACAGGCTCTTATAATAAATATATGCAAAAAAACTAAAACGCCACCTCCATTCTAGAGTTCAGACTCAGGTCAGTCAGACAGAAAAATTAATGTAACCGTTGACAACAGAGTAATATGCAACAGAAAGAACATAATGTACTGTTACATAATTAATCTCCCTCTGTACAATATTACACTACATCATTCCGATGCTGCAAGTAAGAAATATTTGCCAATATTTAAATTTCCCTTTCATAATATTAAGTATATTTTAATACGAGCCCTTAGACCTCCTTAATCCGACCCTGCCGCAAAATCCGTTCTTAGCGGACGTTTACTAACTATAAACGACATTTTGTGATGAACGAATGCCTTTTCACTTTAGTATATTTAGATATATATGAATAATAATACCGTTATTACAGAAATGAGTGAAAATCTTACCTCAGTCGCCTACGTTCCTGTACTGTCAAGACGGAAGTCATGCCTCGCATCGCGAGCAAGTGGTTCACTGTTTGTGGTGGAAGACGACACGATGGACTTTTTCCGCTTATTTGTTTCTACGAAAAGGAAAACATTATCATATATTTATATAACTATACATAATTATTTATTTATATTTAGACATTAATGTGCATGTAGTTATAGAATTATTAAAAACATGTAGCATTCGTCTGGCAAATTCGAAAATTATTTTATGAAGTGTAATATGAATCAAATAAAATATGAAGTATTTGTTTGTCTTGTCAGTCTTCAGCCCTTTTCACGTCCCACTGCGGGGCAGGGCCACCCTCAGCACGAGGGGGATCAGACCATGTCCAACGCGCTGGCCTACTGCGTATTGGCGGACTTCACATGTCTTTCAAAAACTTGCTAAGTTTTTCTCGGACATGTAGATTTCCTCACGATGTTTTCCTTCACCGTGAGACAAGTGGTAATCATGATAGAATTGATTCGCACATGAAAATATCAGAGGTGCGAGACCCGGATTTGAATCTGCATCACTCGGTTATCCAAGCGAGCGCGTTACCGCTGGGCTACTCTGTCTGAAGTATTTGTTTGTAACTTTATAATAACAATTTTTCAATAAATTCATATGTAATTATACGATACTAATAAGAAAAACGGTTTATTAGTTTAACCATCAATGTAAAATTAAAAAACATAATTATGTAGGTTTTAAAAGTAAATGTTTACAAAACCCATTTGTATTGCTGTATCCATGCCCTTTCTATCGTCCCACTACTGAGGACGGTCGCTTTAAGTTCGTATCTCATATCTTTAAAAAATTAAGTTTCACGATATTCATATTATAGGAAATGAAAAATTACCAAATTTACTAAAACTTCAGAAATAACACAACAATCCAACATACCTTAATCAGGGTTGCCAACGCTCTATCCTCCTTGTGCCCTCTTCTCAAGTGCAGCGACGTAGCAGCCCTAGCTACTTGCCGTCTCATGGCCGCGCGTCGCAACGCTAGCCGCGCCCCGCGGCTTTCCGCCGCGCTCTCCTCTACGCACATGGGCCCCGCACCCGATTCTAAAAGCACATGCTATGTAAATAACTTTTATGATTATAACCTATAATATATTAAACTTTTAACAATCTAATCTGTAAATTGATCGTTTTTTGGAAAATCTAATTGAAATAGTTATTATTAACTGTTCGGAGGAATCTAAATATTTAGCCTCTGTATCGTTAATAATGACGGTTTTAGAATTTTTGTCTAATCTCACTGAAAGTAGACAAATGCGCAGAGATATATTTGACAGAAATATTCAATATCTGAACTTGACCCAACCCGGGACTTGAACCCAAAACTTCTGTCCATTATACCACTGAGAAAATACCTTTCACATGATAATATTAGAGAAAATAAAAAAAACTAAACTATGATTGCCCCTGGGGCAATTCCCCACTGTCGTGTTAAGCAATGTACTGAGTCATGACTGGTAGTTAAGTTTTAACAATCATTGTTAAGTATTATTAGAGGAAATCTTTTATCTTGCAGATAAAATTTCAATCAAAAACAATAATTCAACAAGACAAAATGCTATGACTTATTATATATAATAACACTTCCTTAGGTTTACTTTACAATAAATAACTTTATAAGGTACCATTTTTAATTTTTTTGGAAATTGTGGATAGGCACTGTATAGTAAACTTTTGAGACGTCAAACCTTAGTCTTTTAAGACAGTGAGTCTTTGATGGACTTATTTGTTAAAGAAATATACAATGATGTATGTGGAATTAAGAATTTTTATACATATATGTAAAATCCAGGGACAAAAATATCATAAAAAAATACAACAAATAAATTATTCCTAACTATTCTTACCTTTTTATTGTTATAAACTACTTTCAAAAATGCAAATCCTTATTTACCGAATTCTGGCATATTATCATCATCACTACTGCTACTATCAAGTTGTCGGAAGGCATTTGGTTTTTTATCATCTAGTGGGCCACATTGAAACATTTCTTCGCCTGGAGCATGCCATGGTGCGTTTGATAAAGGTAGGGCTCGTCGTTGTTGCGGTATCCGTTGTAAGGCTTCATGTACCGTCGGTCCTCTGCCTTTTCGAGGCTTTGATTGGGAGGATTTTACTAAAATATTAGGTTGACATTTAAAATGAATTAATTTATAATCTTATAATTGTGGAAATCAAATATATATTGTGTTCATTTGTGATACAAATAACTAAGGCACTTCTAAATAATGTTAAGTCTTTGTATGCTACTTCATGCATAAATATATCTATCATTTAACACGAAAACAATTTAAAGTAGTACAAAATTTTTGATTAGTTTG
The DNA here is from genome assembly GCA_951802675.2 of Boloria euphrosyne. Classification (NCBI taxonomy): domain Eukaryota; kingdom Metazoa; phylum Arthropoda; class Insecta; order Lepidoptera; family Nymphalidae; genus Boloria; species Boloria euphrosyne. The sequence goes on from OX637888.1 coordinate 5,509,742, forward strand.
ATATTAAATATTTTAATGATCCTATACTTCAAAAGATAGAATGGAATCGTTATAGGATATTTTGATTCTTTCTATCAATTTCAAACATATTTCCTGTTAATGTACAATATTTTTTATATATCAAGTATCAAAATATAAAAGAATTTGTTGAGAAATACAAAACCACTATCCTATATTTATAAATGTATAGGTAAACAATAAAAAAGTATGTACAACAATGAAGCACTATGCCAAGCTCTGCCAGGAATAGTTACTGAAATTGAAACTAAAAATTGTTTCTTCAAAATCTGACAAACATAGAATTATTTTTATTCTATTAATCTGAATCTCTCACATACCTACTTTATTCTATAAGTTATGTTATATATTACTTTATTCTTTTAGTTTAAATAAAAACAATTATTATTCCTTTTTTTTTAAATAAATATGTTGGGACATTATTACAACAGCGCCATCTAGTTCCGCAGTAAGCTACTTAACATGCTTGTGTTGCGGATACCAGATAGTTGATATACTACATATATAAGTTTTAAATACATACATATTATAAATATAAACACTAACAACCCACAACCACTGGTGCAGAAAGTAGGGTCGCTCCCACTGAGCCAAACGAGTTGTCATAAAGACTTTGCATATAAATGAAAATACTTACCAGCTGGAGGTTTTTTAGGGGTAGGAACTGGAGGTTTAATAGAAGTTACAGTTGCTATTGGCTCAGTTTTTATTATTGGTGCAGAGTTTTCATTCAGACCTTGTTCTCTTTTAAACACATCCAAAAATGTTTCTGAATTAGACTTATTCCCTAATGCTGTTTTATCATTATTGATATTTGAACTGCTAGCAGAAGACGAACTTTTTAGACAGTTATTTGATAAACCAATATTATTTTGACCTTTAGGGCTAGGAATGGTTGTGCAATGTGTATCTATTAATTTAGATCCACTATTAACATTAGTCTTTGCTTTTTGAACTTTGGCATGCACTTTTGTTTCCAACTGATTTCTAGGTAAACTGTTTGAAATTGATTCATAATGTCCATTTGTAACTATTTCTTTTTTCTCTGATTTGATGTCACCATTGCTTATAGGAATTAATGTGTCTTCTTCTTTAGAATTATCTATAACCTTTGTTTTGATGTCTATATTATCGGGGAACATAATATTATCTTCTGTATGACTAACAGTAATTTCTCCAGCAATAACATCTGAATCATGAAATGTATATAATTCATTAGGATCTATTTTAAATTTGGTATGGAAGAAGCTTTCGCTAAGATGCGGCATGTAAGATTGTTCATCTCCAGAACTGTCATGGATAAACATGTTTACTTCACTGCATCCCCCTGACACAGTCTCAACTGCCATTTTATATTGAGTAGCACAACTCGCATCTGATATATTTTGGGCAATACCACTGAAACTAAAAAAAATGTATTTTTATGATGAACTTTATATAGAAAAAGTACATTTTAATAAAATTAACTTACCCCACATTTTCTGAAGTGCTCAAATAAGACATACTGTGTTCATTGTACCATCTAATTTCACAAATAATTAGTATTGAGAAATACAATAATATTGGATTGGTCCCTCTGCCTCATACTAAAATATATCATCTATTTAATAAATTTCTAGACTATTAGTATCTTTAACTAAACAAAATACGTATTATTTTGCTTTTTTTAGATAAGACTTCCAAGCAATGACAATCATAATGACATCTGTCATAATCAGAAATTATTAATTACTTTCTTAATATTTTAGCACATTTATCTATAGTAAGGCATTTAAAAAATAAAGTTTATTTGTAATTTGACAACTGTACCGTTAAGCATATAAACACTGACTAATGTAAAAATATTTTTTAGAATATTATGCAAAATTCTCACATTTAAATCTATGCGATACACTAAATGATTCTGGTTTGTAAATTTGAATACTAGTCCTACACCATTAAAACTATTAACAAAATAATCTAATTTACTTAATTTTTTAGTAAAAAATGATAGCTTTGTAACTCAAAACTTTTATTCAATAACATCAAATGATTGACAGATTAAAAAGCAAATGGTAGCCAAAACGCAGTTGCGTTCAGTATTTTTAAAGTGATAAACTAATTTCTTACGATAAAAAATGATACTTACTCATAAATAATAAAAATAATTTAAGTGTTAATTTCATTTAAAAATACCATGATAATATTTCTAAGATATATTTATAAATTCTTTGTTATAGTAATATTATTATAAAAGGCAATAAGAAAGAAATAGAAATATTATTGATTGAAAATAATAAAAATAAAGAATCGGTATCGTAAGTAAATATGTAAATTTTATTTCAAAATTGTTTAATTTTATTTCAAATAAGGACTACGTAAACTTTATAAAAACAAACGATGACTACCTAATTAACGCAGGTATCATTGATGATAATATTATGGTAAATGACCGGTTACCACAGACTAGATTATGTCAAAATATTATTCTCAATTTTACTGTAATTATTCATAAGAACGATTTTTTATTGGCAGATCAAAATTGTCTTGTTGTCTATTGGATAACTTGTTATTAAAGTGGTCACGTACAATACTTTACCTATATTAAAAGGTTTTAATAAATATATTAAAATTATATCCAAGTACAGTTAAATATGTAAGCTTACCGCATACAGATGAGTTATTGTATTGATTTTAAGTATTTAGGTTTGAATTAAATGTATGAAACAGCACAATATTCGAAAAATTAGAATGTGAAATAAATATTATTTTAAATTTCCCGCCACTAAATTTTTGATTTGAGAACCCCTTTATTCGAAGCGTTGTTGTGAATCCAATATGGCGTTATCTGATGTTTTAGTATTTTGAAGGTACGTCAATTTGACGATTCTATAATGTGTAATCGGGTAAATATCTTGTTTTTAGAAAGTTTACTTCATGAAGACGTTAATTGAGTTTCAGTTTAAGTATTTAATGATGTTTGTTTAGTGTAGTGAAAGGCTTACAGATTGTATTGTTTTGTTTGTGATTTCGGATCATTTAGCAAACCATTGTCATAAAAAAATATTTTCAATGATTAAAATTACCATACTTATGTACTGTTAGTGACTAAGGTATTATTGCGGTGCTTATTTTTAATTTTTTATGTTTTGATGAGGACTTCGAAATTCATGTCTTGCAATTACAGTAATTATGTAGACTTCAGTGATTATTTCGCGATCTATTATGTGTGCTAATAATTATAAATGTGTTGTTACAGAAGTGCATAAGTTTTAATACAAATGGGAGTTTAATAAATATACTAACCGGTGCCCAGGATTAGCGCCAGAATAATTGATTCATTATTTGAGTATATAATAATAGTTGCGTTGACTATCATGACAGACACTAGACGAAGAGTCAAGCTTTACGCTCTGAACGCTGATCGGCAGTGGGATGACAGAGGGACTGGACATGTTTCATCATGCTATGTGGAGAGATTGAAAGGGACCTCATTATTGGTGAGGGCCGAGTCGGACGGTATCCTTCTTTTGGAAAGTAAAATACAGCCCGACACTGCCTATCAGAAACAACAAGATACTTTGATAGTTTGGTCAGAGGGTGACAATTTTGATTTAGCATTAAGTTTTCAAGAAAAAGCTGGCTGCGATGAAATTTGGGAAAAAATATGTCAGGTACAAACTTTTATTACTATATATACATAGGTAACAAATTCATAATTGTTTTTGTTGATATATTGTGCTTAATCTATTACATTTTATTGTGGTTGTAGAAAGTACCAATAAAATACATTAAGCATTTGAAATAAGTATGTCTTTACCTAAATAGGTTAGTTTATTAAGTTGACAGGTAACCTCAACATTTTATAAATATTTAAGGTACAAGGCAAGGATCCTTCTGTTGAAATTACACAAGATATAGTAGAAGAGTCAGAGGATGAGAGATTTGATGACATGTCTGATAGCGTTCAGCCAGTAGAGCTTCCAGCATGTGAAATGGGGAGATTGGAAGATATAAGTGAATTAATGAACAGTTGCTTGGTGTCACAAGCAAGAAAAGATAAATTAGCAGCAGCCTTAGACAGTCAACATTATATTAAGAAACTTTTAAACCTCTTCCATATGTGTGAAGATATTGAAAACATTGAGGGGTTGCATCATCTCTATGAGATATTCAAAAGTATATTTCTCCTCAATAAAAATACACTTTTCGATACAATGTTTGCAGATGATACAATTTTTGATGTTGTTGGCTGTTTCGAATATGATCCCAGTCTACCCCAACCAAAAAAACATAGAGAATACCTTAGAGAGCTAGCTAAATTCCGAGAGGCTATTCCTATTAAAAACAAAGATCTATTGGCAAAAATACATCAAACATACAGAGTACAATATATTCAAGACATTGTGTTACCCACACCCACAGTTTTTGAGGATAATCTGCTAAGCACATTGTCCAGTTTTATATTTTTTAATAAGGTAGAAATAGTGAAACTCATAGAAGAGGATGATAAATTCCTAACAGATTTATTTAAATTGCTTATGGATGATAAGACACCTGACAGTAAAAGACGAGATCTAGTTTTATTTTTAAAGGAGTTTTGTAATTTTTCACAAAATTTACAACCGCAAGATAAAGATACATTTTATAAGACATTAGTTTCATTGGGTATCCTGCCAGCTTTAGAAATAACACTAAGTATAGATGATCAGAAAACGAAGACTGCATCTATAGATATTTTAACATACATTGTTGAATTCTCACCCTCTGTTGTGAGGGATTATACATTACAACAATCTAATAATACTGAAGAGGTAAGTACTTTGTTTTTAATATAACTATTTACCCTGCTCAGAATTAAAACTAAGACTTAGATGCCTTTTAATATTTTGATCTTACATTTCCTATAAGATAATTTGGTGTACAAAAATCTTACTTTATTTTGTGATAGGTAAAATAAAATGAATTGCATTTCCATATTAAAATTGTAATACAGAATTATTCATAATATTCTGTCTTTGACAACATTCCAATTTTAATACTATATTATAGAAGTTAATCCAGGTTACTTCTAATACATAAATGTAGGTACATCCTCCATATGATTTGCTTTGTATAATATTTTAATCTATAAATGAAAGCAATCACTTAAATATAGTATATAGCTAATAGTACTCACTACATACTGTGTAAAACTGCTTTAATTAATAAATGTAAATAATAAAAAGCAAAGTAACTTGTAAAATTATACCATTGTCATATAATTTCAGGAACAAATGTTATTAAACATAGTGATAGAACAGATGTTAAGGGATCAAGATCCAGAATTGGGTGGTGCAGTGCAGCTTATGGGGGTCTTACGCATACTCCTTGACGCAGAAAGCATGCTTGCATCTGTCAACAAAAGTGAAAAGGCAGACTTTCTAAATTTTTTTTACAAGCACAGCATACAGACACTAATAGGTACGCATCAGTATTTATTATGTTTAAGTAAATGAGGTAGTGAATAGAGTAGTTCTTTTTTTATTTATTATTTAAACTAGCTTTTCCCGCGGCTTCGCTCGCGTTCTAAAGGCTGTATACCAAACTCTTTCGTCCCACCCGTCCGCCCGTCCTGCACGCGGTGATTTTGTCGCTAAGTTATGTTAAAACCGTGATATCTCGTTAGATATTTATTGAAATTAAATGATGCCAAGAGCAATTTTGTTCAAAATTAAATACTTGTGATGAATAACTTATTTATTTGGATAAGGATTAATATCATAATTATTAAACGCCTTCGCAAATGATGCATTATCTTAAAACAAATTTGATTACCATAAAAAAGGTTAAAGCGAGTCAACTTTAAAAGATAGACATATGCTATCGTGGACTTTTTTTTAGAACTTTTAAAGGGGAACAATTCCGTCATACGTGATTTTTGCATAACTTTAACCGTTTCCGCAGCGCACGCAACAGAAGTTCTCGAAAGGAATATATTTTCCCCGTTTTTGCAACATTTTTCATTGGTGCTCCGCTCCTATTGATCGTAGCAGAATGTAATATAGCCTATAGCCTTCCTCGATAAACTATCCAACACAAAAAGAATTTTTCAATTCGGACCAGTAGTTCCTGAGATTAGTGCGTTCAACCAAACAAATAAATAAACTCTTCAGCTTTATAAATAGTATAGATTTGGCAATGCATAAAAGAATTTCTATACTTTCTTATAAGTGTTTAAAAACTTGCTTTTCAAGCATTCAAAGGAATGATGATCATTTTTAATTCAACTAGTCTACAAAGTCCTTGAATACTAGAATATTACAACTGTTATAAAAGTACATAATAATTATCCAAATATTACAATTATAACAAAAAATATATTCATTTGAGAAATTAAACTGTTCTTGATGTAAAATTTTTAGATCATGGGACGGTAACAAAAGTATGAATTTTTATCTATTTTGACCAATATTACTCATAACTAACGCAAATGATGGAGATCGTCACTTGGGCTAGATAGCCATGATGTAGAAATGTATATTTTATATGGTGCCTTTTACCTATTCATTTAACCCAGTAATGGTTCATTTATATCTCCCGATAGTCAGCTGGAGCCGAGTGACATATGTTGAAATTCAGGATTTCTTGAAGGAAAACTTACTTAGTTTACTTTCTTTGAATAGATTTTGAATGTAAAGCACTAAATCAAATATTTTTTACACAAATTTCAGCTCCATTACTTAAAAATACAACAGGAGAGAAGCCACTAAAAGAAGACTATCACACAGTGCAGCTATTGGGTCTAGTACTTGAACTACTTTCCTTTTGCGTTGAACATCACACATACCATATCAAAACATGCATATTAAATAAGGTAAGTTTTTCAAATATACTATCAGTTACAGATTGGTCTTTTACCATTAGTAGTGGAAATAAATCTTTTTTAGAGTAAAATTGTTCATATTATTGATTTAAAATGTGCCTATCATTAAGAAACTATGAGAAAGTGAAATGCATGTGATGTTAAAGAACAACTGAATATTATATTTTGGGATATTAATGCACAGCACTAGTTACATGATAATCTATGAAGCTTGTGTTATGGATACCAGATACTTGATACACTATTCATATATAACTTTAAATACATACATATAAACACCCATGACTGATGTACAAACATTTGTGTTCATCACACAAATGAATGCCCCCAGTGGGACTGGAACCCGTGACTGCTGGCACAACAAGTAGGGTCATTACAAACTGAGCCTAACATGTCAAACATGACTGATGAAATAGTAGAATGCATGGTATATATTATAATATAAAAATAGAATAATGTTGAGAATTATAAAAATTAATTTATAAAATCAGTATTTATTTTAATTAATAACAAGTTTACTGTCTTGCTTATCACTCGCCAAGGCCTATTGCTTGTTATGGATCTAAATCAAATGGCAAATAGAAGATGTAATTAATTTTGTATTTTATTCTCACATATGTATTTAGTAGGTCAAGTTGACCAGGTAGTTTATTACTTATATTTTTCACTTTAAATTTATTTTTTGTAACAGTTTTGTGTGAAGATGTTAAATATATTATTGTTTTTGGTCAAGAAAATTTAATTTTTGTACAATTTTTTGTTTACATCTACAAAAAAGTTGTAGGAATAAGAGTATATACAAGCTTTATTAAAAATTCCACTCACTAGAAGAACCATGTTTAAACTTATCTTCTTAGTTGCTGTTACATCACAATTATATTTATTAAAGCTATCTAATCCAGAACAAATAAACAAGACTAATTACACTCAATCTATGTGAGTTTTAGCATATACAGTAATCAAATAATACTAGGAGTTGAATTCTGCGTCTAGAAAGCTACTTTTTCTTTGAAATAATATAATTAAAAGTAAACAGCATATATAAAACTGGGGAGTTTGGTTTGTCCACATATAATATTGTACAATATATTAAATATACAACATTGACCCATTGTTACAATTTGTTTATATGAAATACTAGCGATTCACTCTCGCTTCGCTCGGGTTCGTTCCTAGGATTAACGTCAGCGAAGCCACGGGTTTCGCTAGTTAAAATAAATAATATTTATAAAATATAACCTCCTTTTTTGAAGTCTGTTAAAAGCCTAATTAACTCCTTACATCATTAGCTATGCCAGTGAAAGTCCCGTCAAAATCGATTCAGCCATTTCAGAGATTACCCTTATTAACTCTAATTATTCTCCATACAAATGAATCAAATTAAATTAACCGTTTTTCCACCATTTTCCAGGACCTCCTCCGTCGCATACTGGTTCTTATGAGATCCACGCACACGTTCCTAGTTCTTGGCGCGCTCAGGTTTATGAGGAAAATAATAGCGCTCAAAGACGAATACTACAACCGTTACATGATCAAGGGGAATCTCTTTGCACCAGTTATAGATGCTTTCCTTAGAAATAATGGCAGGTCAGTGTTTTTATATATTTTATATTTTAATAATTAAATTGTCATCATCATCAGCCCTTTTTTAACGTCTCACTGCTGGGCACGGGCCTCCCTCAGTACGGGGGGGATCAAGCCATAGTCCACCGCGCTAGCCCAGTGCGTGTTGGCGGACTTCACACGTCTTACGAAAACTTGTTAGGTTCTCTCAGACATGCAGGTTTCCTCACGATGTTTTTCTTCACCGTAAGATAAGTGGTAATCAGGATAGAAATGATTCGCACATGAAAATATCAGAGGTGCGAGACCTGGACTTGAACCCGCATCACTCGGTTATACAAGCGACGCGTTACCGCTGGGCTACCACTGCCTTGCATTAAATTATATAAATAAATAAATAAACTTTTTGTTTCATTATCAACATATTAAAGTGCAAACTGTGGTCTACTATAATTTTAAAGTATTATACATACATACTTATTTCATTAGGAGTTTAATTTATTATTTTTAGAATAGGAAAATATATAATATTAAGTGTGAATTCTAAATTATAAATGAAACTAGCTTTTCGGATTTTGACGCGAATTTATTTTGATTTTTGGTTCCAAAAAGGGAAATTTATTTATAATATCAAATATTCGAGTAAACCTAGAAATATAAGAGTTCATTTTTTTATTGATGCCTTATGTATTGATATAATGATATTGACATTTAAATAAATTGTTTATGACTTAGTAATTAACTTTTGACATTAAAATTAATTGAGGAATGTATGTGTTTAAAATTTAAATGAATGATATAATATTCCAGGTATAACTTATTAGATTCTGCTATATTAGAGCTATTTGAGTTTATCAAATTGGAAGACATCAAATCACTTTGTACCCATATTGTGGAAACCTATGGAAAGATCTTAGAGGATGTGGAATATGTACAAACATTTAAGGCTTTAAAAACACGGTATGATCAACACCAGGATAAACTGAAGGAAAGAGAAAGAGGTAAGGGCGAACATTGTTAATTTGATTTTTAGTATCTAGTTAGATATCATACTAAATTTCATGCAAATCCGTCCAGAGGTTTTCTCGTGATGCAGTCACAGACAGACAAAAATTAAAAAAAAATTAGATATTAGAGATTCTCTATATCAACTATTGATAATTAATGACTATTACAATAAGATTTTTCAAAAAATAATTAATGTACAGATTTGATTACATTAGAATTTTATCATATTTTTAATGTATAGATTTCATAGTAAGAACTATAAATTATTAAAATTATGTTACTTTGAGACAAGAAACATAATAATACTTACAGTACATAGATTTTACTGATATTTAAGATTAATGGTTCTATTATATAAATGTCATTAGTAATCATCATTGCGGCTCTACAAACACTTGCATCAGATTGATGATGATTCTAAAAAACAGTTATATGTCTATCTTCTTTTATGAGAAGTATGAGGCTTAAAGTTTAAAGTAGTCTTAAAGTTAGTCATATCATTTTGAGACTATCGGAAACGAAAACATAATGATAACTAAAAATAACATTGTGTAAATAGGTTATTAACATTGCCAATGCCAATGTGGAATGATAAAATAGCCTATTTTATATATTGAGTTATTAGTATTTGGCTTAAGAATTTTTTGAGACCTTGACATTTTCAAGAGCCTTTCATATTTACACAAACTTGATAGTTACGTAATCTTCTTATGCAATAGGATTGTAATTTGTAAACATGCATTGATAAGATTAAAATATGTTCTTTATCGATAAGTAGATAGATGACCTTAATAAAAGATTGTCTTAGAAACTTATTTATTTAAAACACTTTATTGCAATCAAAAGTGGTACATTATAAGTACAATTATATAGATTTGTAAGGGTGACATTATCACTAATGGGATCTCATACATGATACAGACCATATAGAAAAGGATACAAAAAAAACGAAAAAGTAAAAAATTATTAATTAGTACATTTCTTTTATCTTTTATTATAAGATATATCTTTTACTATTTCTGTATAATTTATACTAATTGTTTAAACATATTTAGGACGAACCCGAGCGAAGCTAGCATGAGTCGCGAGTATGTTATAATGTGTATTTGTTAAATTTCGTTAGTGGTTGCTATTGAAACTACAATGGATTAGTACTGGTAGACGTACCTAGCATAGGGCCAACCTCGGCACTAGACCCAGCACTTAAAATAAAAAAACTGAAGTAAAACTTGTTTGGCTCAGTTGGTAGTGACCCTACTCTCTGCGCCAGCGGTCGCGGGTTCGAGTCCCGCTGGGGACATTTGCTAATCACGAATGCTTGTACTCCAGTCATGGGTGTTTATATTTATAATATGTATGTATTTAAAATTTATATGTGTAGTATATCAACTATCTGGTATCCGCAACACAAGCACTTTACGTAGCTTACTGCGGAACTAGATGGGGCTGTTGTAATAATGTCCCAACATATTTATTTATATTTATTATTATTATTATTAAAACTTCTTTAGCTCCATCTATATGTGTGTTGATATATTACTAGTGGCTTACCCTCGCTTCGCTCGGGTTCGTCCCTAGGTACGTGTTGTATATATTCATTTCGTACCGCCCGGTATATATTTGACTTGATTATATGAATTAAGTACCATTGCACGCACCATGGCAACGGTCATAACATGATACGTCAAACGCCGTTAATTTTGTTAAGTTTTTTAAATTTCCTAACTTTTTTCGATATAGTGTGATATCCTTAAGAGATAGGCAAATGCCATCGCGGACTTTTTTGTAGACCTATATAAGATACACAATTCCACCATACATAATTTTGTTATAAGTCAAAGGGTTTAGGCAGCGTTTTCGTTGAAAGCTCCCAGACGGCTTATTTTTTCCTACACCTCCAACGGATATCATTATATTTTAGAAAATTATAATAAATACTAAAACCTTTCTGGATAACTATTACAAGGAATACATTCCTGGAATCCATTGGTGAAAACTGCATGAAAATCGGTGCAGTAGTTTTTGATTTTATCGCGAACAGACAGACAGACGCGGCGGAGGACTTTGTTTTATAATATGTATAGACTAATCTAAAGCTGTAGATTTCCGAGACTTAAAACCCCAAGGTTGCGTTGAACGTTTAACGCAACCTTGTTGGAAGTCGCATAAGAAGTCGCACAGAAGACCGGCGTGAAGTGGCAGCTATGCTGTCGCGTTTCGTCCGGTAAGTGAGAGTCCGGGAGGCCCACTTCCCATCCCTCCTCCCGTCCTTCTCCCTCCTCCCTCCCTCCCTTTCCTGAAAGGCCGGCAACGCATCTGCAAGCCCTGTGGTGTTGCAGATGTCCATGGGCGGAGGTGATCACTTACCATCAGGTGAGCCTCCTGCCCGTTTGCCCCCTTTGTCCCATAAAAAAAAAAAGTTGCACTTCAATAACACTTATGCGCATTCCAGTGAGCGGCAGTGTGACAGTAGCGGAGGCGGTGGTGCCGTCGCTGCTGCGCACGCGCTACCGCCGCGAGGCGCGCCAGCCCGACGACGAGGAGGAGATGTGGTTCAACGACGACGACGAGCTCGAGGACGACGCGCCGCTGGACGCCGCGCAGCCGCACGCCCATCCACACCACGCGCTTGATGCCATCGGTAATGTTACTGTTACTGTCATCACATATCCTATACTATGCCTCATCCAATACGAAAAAAGGGCCGCCCATTATTTTAAAACATCAGTTGAAAGAAACAAAATCATTGTAGTGTGTGTAGAAACACACCCTAGTGATATTTTGTGTTTTTTTTCGATCTGCCTTTAGAGCCTGTAGTTTAGTGATTAATGGACGATCCCTAATTTGGGCTCTTTTTATTTAATTTAATAAATAATTAAACCCACAATGGTCAAAATTGCCTATGAGAGGAAACAGTTGTGCATGAACATTACCAATTCTGTTATTTGACGTAACTAAGTACATTATAATGATTCAGTCAGGGCAATAAGAGCCATAATATTATGTGATTATAATAAATATCTTCTATAAAGTTTCTAACAACTCACTCTCTCTTAATTCATTTCATCCCTACATTTTGGGCATGTTTATCTCGTTTATCTTTGCCATACACTTTATTTGAAAAGTATAGCAGCAAAAGTATATATTTTTATATAATGATGATGATTTTCTAGGTAAAATCGTAGAGAAGAAAGTGTGTTCGAGCGCTGAGACCGTGAACGGTCCCAGCCGGGTGTTGCTCAGTGCCGCCAAGCCGCCGCACACCGACGTTCAGGTATCCACGACCAGATTACTCAATAAGGTAACTGTTAGTTCACTCACGCTATTGCTTCCTTAGTACACGGGAATCGAATTTGTTAAATGCATGTATTGTTTTTCTTATAAAATGCTATATGGAATTGAAATAAGTGTTGTATTGAATAGTTTTTTTGTTTTATCCAATGAAGTTTTTCAAGTTTTGATTTTTGGTGTTTTGATGGTGGTTGTTTTGTTAGTACTAATTTTGTTTAAGAAATGCATGCTTTTATATGTTCGTAATATTTAAGCATGAGGTTTATTTTATATTTGTTTTCATACCTTTAACCTAATGAGGGTAGAGGTAAGAAGAACTTATGTATGAAAAATTGTCTGTTAAAAAGTGTCAGATTATGGTGGTGGCCCAGCAAGTGGGTTAATTTTAAAGATAGCGCCAAAACTTGTCAATACAAAATAGGCAAACGTCAATATATAAAAATAATCAATTTGGTGCACATCACTCTGTTTACTACTGCTAGATTCATATCATTACCCTTTTCCAAACTAGTGCCATTCTGGTGGGTTTTTTAACTGTTGTTTGCCACATACACTATAGTACATTTTCAACTTGTCTCCCATAAAAGATAGTACTCCTTACCTCTACACTCCATACTTTAGCCATATGAGTGTATGCACCTAATCTTTTAATAACAAAATTAATTTAAAACATTTAAAGTAATATTTAAAAAGAATTGCTAATATATTGCTTATATATGACAGGGTCTCGTCGACTACGACGGTGATTCAGACGAGGAGGAGGAAGGTAGTACTAGCAGTGCCACGGCGGAGGAGCCCGACGCCAAGCGGCCGCGCATCGCGTAGTGCTCGCCGTCCCCTCTGTTTCAAGGAATATAACAGTCTCGCTCTACTGTGTCTCACTGTGCCCCCACCACTGCCCCTGAGGTACACCCCCAGGTACCACCAGTGACTGTACCATGTTTGCTTACTCTGTACCAGATTGGCTATTTATTCACTGTGGTCCCACTACTGCGCCCTGAGGTACACCGCAGGTACAACTGGTGAATGTGAACCATGTATGGTTAATCTGTACCAGATTGACTATTTCTTGTAGATCTTGGTATTGGTAACACATTTGATGCAAGTATTACCGGATTTAGATTTTCTTTTCCTCGGTTGTTACGTAAGCGTTTTTGATTGGTTGTTGGAAGTTCAAGGTTTTCTGATATTTATGAAGAAATTTTTTTTTTATTTTGTTCGTTATCTCATCTATGCTTATATTGTTTTGTTGCTGTGCTAATAATGGATGTTTTAGTACTTTACAGTGGAATGCGCTTACGTAACATACGAATGCTCCTAAAACAAATGTCGCATGATATAATTTAAAATTTTGCCGCAATCTAAGGCATTTTTAGGACTCAATGCGGTAATCCGGTTAAATGAGCAGTAACGGTTTATATGCAATTTGGTCCACATTGTAAATATGAGTGAAACCTTAAACTAGAGTATGTATGTATGGATTACGTAGAGTAATATTGTATTTTCGGACGGTATCGAAGTACGAAGTAGAACAAATCGGTTATATATGTAAAATTTTAACGGTTAGCTTATGTTTCTGAATTAAACAAAGTACAAAGGTTATATGAGTGGGGTTTAATTATTTTATGAAAAAAGATACTTATGTATATGTATTAAGTCACAACGACCAGACCAATGTAAAGTTAATACTTGTGGAATTGCTACTAAGCGTGTTTTTTCAGTTTGATTCAGATCATATCAGGCTGTTAGCGCAATATGCCCTTAAAATTATTTTTGTTATTGTTATTAAAACTAAAGTTTTACATACACTACATACATTACTGTTATTTTTCTATATAAAGCCTTTAAAATGTATACAGTTGCAATGTAATCTTAAAATTTTTCACATAGCATGATTTTTGTTTTAAATTAATGAGGTTGAGCCACTTTTGCGCTAACAGTCTTGTAATACTTCGCCATTGTTATTTTGCACAGTATATATTTAATTGCATTCCTTTGTTTCGAGTTGAGCTCCTGAAGATTTAGCTTATGATTAGTGTGTGAACTGAGAATCATTTTATGAATGCTTTGAAAAATATCATTGAAATTTTTTGTCATATATCTCATTAACAATTAATTTGTTAGTTATGATTTGTTTCGTAATTTATGGTTGTGTCGAGTTTTTTATGTTCTTTATTTTTGTATAGTAAGCTGAGTTTTTTTGAAATGATTTTCCTTTCATTTTGTCGTCGTATCATTAAACTATTAACTTTATTTTAGAGAAGGTTAAAATTATTTCATTAAAAGCAAAGGTGATATTGTTTTAAAGAATGATTATTATTTATTTAATAAAAATATTATTTTTAAATTAATAATAATATTCCTAAAGCAAAGTCACTAAGAAGAAATAGTTTTATTAGATAATAAAAAATAGAGTTAACAGATTTACGATTTTATTTATTATATTCAATGTTATTTTTTTATTCAATTTTATTTAAATAAATCCCCAGGATGCTCAACTAGTATATAAATCTATTTTTTCTTTGATAGTGGTATATATGGCATATTTATTTGGATCTCTAAGACATCATACATAAGAACAATATCTAAACCTAAAATGTTTTTTCGATTTCAAAATAATATAAAGTTACAAAGCAACAATATATGTTTCGTTTTACTATTTTTAAATGTCGTGAGATCAGTAGTTTCCGCGACGGAGATAAGAAGCAATGACTCTCACAATTATCTTCACTGCAGAAAAATTAACTTCCAATATGATGAGTTCTAACGTATGTCTAACCAAAGTTAAAACATAATTTTTTTTTATATTGTGCAGCAAAAGGTAAAAAATGCAAATGTTGGCTACACTCTTCTTTCTTTGTTCAATTTAAATTTTTTTTTCTGAAATTCAGGATGTAACGAATCAATATAAACTTTAAACATTATAAAATAGAAATAACTAATCATCTTATTACCTATTTTAATTTATTATAATTAAAATTAAGATTCCTGTTTGGAATTGATAAAAATGATTATTCCGTACTTGAATATATTTTCGAATATTAGTATGAATGTTAAACTAAATTTATTTATTAAATATATAAATCTATACGATAAAGTTGTACATAATTCTTGAGATCCAAATATTCATGTTGTTAATGAATGTCGATATAATTAAAAATCGATTGATATTTGATTAATCAATGTCACGATACTTTGTTCCAAAACATCGTGTTACCGACAGTTGGATGCTACCAATATAATATTTTATTTTACAAAAGCCTTTATAAATACATATATCATATTTATTTTCTTAAAAAACTAACAATGTCGGTACTGCGTCGTTCCTATATCTTCCAACGCTATCAAAGTTCTGCCTTTGCTTTGTTCTACGCGCTTTTTTATTATAAAATAATGTGTATGTGATAAAAAATATCTGATTAAGAACCGTTTTATTTTATTACATTTAAATTATAGTTTAATAATTACTATGTAAATAACATTAGGTTTTATATAGTATTCGTGTCGGCGGTCGATTTTGTCGTTTTGCTATTGTGTTAGAATAAAGTCCTATTCTTAAAAGTTAGGGCGTTTGCAAATAGATATATTTAAAGATGTATTGATATAACGAAATGCGAGTGCATTATTATAAGTTACAAGTTTTTATTTTAACAACTACAGACAAGTTAATAGCTAAGTATAGCCTCATATTTATATTAAGGGTGTGTTTAAATTATATAAGAAAAGCTCTAAGCTTGATAACATTGTATATCTGAACTTCAGTTTAGTCAATAATTTGAGGTTTTGACTCTTGGACGTTCATGAAATTGAAGTTTTCGAAATAATATTGTATGATTCAAAAATCTCAATGTTACAAACATATTTTTTGTTTTAAAGCGACTTTACAGTATTTATAATGTGATTAGTTTCAGTTTTTAAATAATTTTTACTGAATAAGTGATAAATCATTGAATTGCCATTAAAATTGTTTGGCACTGACATTATAGCAATAATCGAATTGAAAATAGATCGCCGTTTATATATTAATATACTAATCCGATCCCAGAAGGCCATTTTGGTCTAAAGACGTTACGCACATTAAAGTTCTACAGAGAAACTCATTAAGTAACTAAAATTACTTTGTATTTCATGCGGTGCGATGACCATTCTTCCTGATAATCTTCCTTATTTTGTAACATTGTACGTATTCGAATAATTTAACGTGGATTTGATTAGAGGTGATTTTAGTTGCGGACATTATTTGTTTCTTCTTAGTACTGACGTATGCGAAACGCAATTATCTTGACTCTGTAAGTTCTCAGCATTAGAAGTAAGAAATAGTGTTAGTTTTTTAATTTATTAACTATGAAATGAAATACTAAAAATTGTTCATTCTTACTTCTAATGCAAAGAGCACTAAGTCTGGTGACATAGGTGTTGTATAATAGCGACGTAACGTTGCGTCGCCAGAGCACAATAATATTATTTTATGCAATTTGCTCGTAACACGTCTAGCATGAATGTAAAAATCTAAAACTATTGAATGCATGTTTAGAAATCATAATTTATTTGGTGTGTAATTTTTTGTAATATACGTGATATTTTATGTGTGATTATTTATCGGCTATTCTATGTGAAGCTCTATCCGGTACAACTGTATGTAAATTTGTTTTTAAGATGCATGCATATACATATCAATTTTATATATCTGACAAAATATTATTGATCTCTTATGACCAATATTGCTTCTCTCGATTGTTCGAGCTACCAAAGTATATAATTGGTCTTTCTACTTCAGAGCTTCGACCAGATTTATATGTAAAGTAGTTCCTACAATCGAAAGATTGTTTCTTATTGGTCGTCTATACATTAATATTGTTGATAACTTCATACCAATCACTAGAACGATGGTCACTGAATATTTGTACAGGCAACACTAGACAATTTTTATACCAGAAAAATAAATAATTCGTACCGTGTTGCAATTTGGACATTTTTATACAATGTAAAATAAGATTGTTAGTTGTTACACTTGAAAATAATACGATAAATATTTATATGTGACAAGAATAGTGGTTCCTGTGCAAATATTTTGCAATGTTTTTCATAATGTTGAGACATTTTTCTTTTCGATATGTAAAAATAGGCGTTCAGTCACATGCACAGTTATTGCGAGACTAAAAATTTATTACATACGTGGAATGGGTGTGTCAGAAAATTGTACATAGATGTTTAAGTAATTCTTTATTTTAATTTCTGTCAAACATCCACGTGTCTAATAGCATCTAGCCGTCAATTAGATTTACATGATTCTTATATTCCTTGAAATATCTTCCCGTACGAAATGAAAGGATTTCTAGATGAAAGTAGACTGTAACAACTATTTTTTATCTGTCTAGGTGGATGACCATCAAACTAATTTATACACAGAATAAAATTAAATAGATTTACCTATTGGCAAGTTGTGTAAAATAAATAAGCTTATAATGCTATTATTATGATGTCACTAGTTACGTAAGCAATATAAATATAAGGAAATACAATGCGATATTTAGTGTCTATTTTATTTTATATTTCATTCCCATTCATTTTAAAAATTATGAATTTTATATAAAAAAAACACCTAAAATTAAAATTTATAATAACTACTGTTATTAGAAAGATAATTGCTTTAAAGAAAACAGAAATATATAATATAACGTTTATTATATTGAGTTACACAAACAAACTTGATAAACAAAGGATCATTACATAATATTTACAAAGTATAATCAGCTGGTATTTTTTAATGACAATTACAATTATTCAGTGTTGCTATAAGAAAAAAGTCAAGGTAAAAATAGCCTACATTTATAATTAATTAAAAGATATAATTTATAAATTATTGTTTAATTAATATCAACTACTTCGGTTTTTAACTTAGAAGCAAGGGCCCTGCGTAGTTGGATGGCGTCAGGGGGCGGCGGTAGTGGTGTGCCAGCGAGTGCAGCTTGAGCTATACGCGCTGATCTTGGCCTTGTTTGAGAACCTTTTTTAACATAATGAAAAAAAGACTATAGTACGTAAGCGACTAATGAAAATTTGACCATATTCAAAGGTTTTAAAAAATACCATTTTCTTACGCGTCAACCTTAATTCAAATTAAGTATAAAATTTCCTGATTGATAAAAATACGCACGATGTCAGGTGTGGTTCTACCGCGTCTTACCCTTAAAATTGTCGTCTTGTATGGATAAATTCTTGATATACTAGTAATAACAACTGTGTTTGAATAATTAGTTTCTAAAATAGCCACTAGGCTTATGTAACAATGGCCATTGGCCAATAGTATGTACCTGCAGATTCATCATTATTTTGTGCAGCGTCTAGACGTTTCTCGCGGACCTGCTTTTTTAGACTTAACAATTTATCGCGTTGTTGTTTTAAATATTCTTGTCGAGCGCGAATTTCTTCATCGCTTACCTGAAAAAATAGTTATATCCGTTCAAATCTCAAGAAATATTATGGAAGACGAAACTGCTACATCACTGCAATAAGTGAGTCGAGCATAGATTATTTTCTACTAGTTGTTACCTCTACTTTTTTCACCATTACTGGTATTTCTACTTCTCTGGGTACTTTAGTATCTACCATTTCCATTTTAATATCTACAGTTTCTTCTTTTTTATCAATTTGTTGTAGCTTAGATATCAAAGTTTGTTTCTCAGCTACTACTTCTTCTGGGGGTACTTTAACTATATCGTTCTTTACATCGATGTCTTCTAATTGTAACCTAGTTAAAGTGTAATAAAATATAAAATATCGAAGTTATACTTCATTTCAAATAACTAAATCTATGCACTAGATAAAAGAAGACCATATAACACAAATCACAAATAAAGCACTGGCAAGCATACACAACCACTGCCATTAAACATATATGTAAGCCGCTCGGTATATAAATATAAGTGTTGCGAAAGCCGTGTATGTATGAGCTTGTCAAACTATTTGGGGTGCTTCGGCTTTAATATGACTAGCACAGAGTCCTTTTCTTTATTATATAGTTGGTTAGGTTAGGGTAGGTAAGTATAGCGACAGGGACGTTACGGTCGAGTGCGAAAGCGATCCCGTAACGTCCCATTGCTCTACGGCGACGTGTTCCGCTGGAGGTTTTAGTGAGTAGAAGTCTCACAGTCCCCACCGGTTGACGGACCGGGACCTCATGATGAGTTTCCTCCGACGATACCAAAAAAAAATAGTAAGTATAGCGAAACCCCCCCAACGTGTGTTCACCTTGTCGTGGTGGGGGGTGGGGGGAGGTCTCAGTAGCGTCTGGCAAGCCGGTCGCGAAGCCAAGAAACGTACAGGGAAGGCCTACTACGGTGGGCGGTGCAGGGAGGGCCCACTTCGGTGGGCGATGTGTCAGGCGGGTTGCTCCTGGTACTTCTCTGGATAGCATGGTGAACTTTGGAGCAACCCTATTGGCTGTATTGTCTGCTACGGTAGACCTGCTGGATCGTCGGGGCGTCGTAGTAGAATGCGCAAGCGATCCTGCGACGCCCCTTTAAGACGTGATGGGTGCTTGGGTTTTAGTGGGTAGTACTGGTTTGCCAGTAAGTCCCACAAAACCACCTGTTTCCTACAGGTGGTATGAGGTAGAAAAAAGGTAAGTAGCGAAAAAAGCCTCAGACTGGGAACGAAACAAAAAAATATAGTAATAAATACTTCTTTATTTCAGTCATCACATCGTCGCAGTCCGGCCAATCTGAATCTCCATCACTTGGCGTCGTGTTAAGATCGTCAGTTTCCGAAGAAAAGATATTAGGCATTGCCCCAAAGCGCTTTTCAATGAGCTCCAATGCCTATTAATAATAGTGCATTTACATAATTAATTATTTGATTTAAAAAAAAGATAAGATCTATTGAGGTAAATTACCTAATAATTAAGTAATAATTTTCGAATAAAATGAAAGGTACACCAGCTATAAAACTATATAAAAATAAATATTATATGATATACAGACTTATACACGATAAAAATTAGCTGAATTGAGTACCTCTAAAAAAATTAGTCGAAAATAATTAACGGGGGCTTAATTGATATATGCGTACGCGCAGTTTTTTTCTTACCCACCTGTAATTGTAATTCAACATTTTTATGTGTCATCATTTTAACGAACATTTCGTAGTCGTTAGCAGCCCATATTTGTTCAAAGAGACGTTTATGAAAATGCGCGGGTAGTCCAGCTAGATCTTGTGCTGAAAGTCGGCACGCTGCTTCAAATTGATCAGCCGTTATGCCGATGTCATCCATGAAGGAACCCAGCATTACATCCACCTTATTACATAATGTTAGTATTTATATTAGTAATATGTATTCGCTCCGCTCAGGTTGTCACTGCGTATGTTTTATAGTTAGTATACACTTCTCAGAATGGAAATGTTTTCGGAATTAAAAAGAACCCTTTAATATGTTGCCCGTGATAAACAGCTACAAAAATCTTCAATATCTATCCACCAGTCGTATCCCGTCAGGCGGTCATAGACAGACGAAAAACTTAAAACTATGCTCTGTCTCGATATTAATTACTTTATCAATAAGATTTTCAAAAAAATAATGTACAAAAACTAATATAAATACTACATAATATATGGATTAAAGAACAACAAACCAAGTTACGATACTCTTCATGTATCTTCTTGTATTCTGGTCGTTCAGGTACTTGTCCATCATCAGTGGGTTCGAAAGCTGTAGGTACATGTTGTTTTAATTTATAAAACAGAATTACTTGTTAGCAAATCCGAACAAATATCGTCAAGGCCGAAGCATTTTATGAAAATAGCGCAAAGGTAAAATTAATCAATAGTAGGTAGGTACCTACGATACGAAATTATTGATCGAAATAATATTAGGGACATTTTTCTAATGAAATAAACACTCACGAAGTGATTTTTCTTCAATAAACGTTTGTAAAGGTGTATTCCATACTGGACCATGTAAAAAGCCCACAAGGGAATCAAATACCCACGCATTATTTTCTAAGTTATCCATAGTAGAGAGCACAAACTAATACATAAACAACACCTTGCGGTTAACTAAATTTTACAAAGCAGTTAACACAATTACCTTGACATTAAGCTTTTATTTGTATTTTTGTTGTTATGGTTACCTTTGTTTTTTGTGGGTACTGTAGTTTTCTGGTAACTTTATTTTTAGAAGTAGAGACTTCCTCTTGCTACACTCAGGCTTACCCATAGAGTATATTGCTACATATATAAAGGCTTACCTTAGATACATTTAATGGTTAGTATTGATTATTCAGAAATTACATATTTTCCCGCCGTAAAAATTTTCGTATAATATGTTGGCTCGGATAGCCAACTATCATCATACCCATCAAAAGCTGTCCAGTGGTTTTGTCCATTTGCAGACAAATAGACAGATAGAAAGACAATTATTCTAAAAACTATTATATTTCTAGATTCGGCTTCTGTAACGGTAATAACTTCTATGTCCATAAGATTTTCCATACATTATTTAATGTGCCGATTCCATTCAGAATTTCATTTAATGTATATATATATATATATATATATATATATATATATATATATATATATATATATATATATATATATATAAGATCTCAACGGCCCGTTCAGACTCTTCACGACGCTCCACGAGGGAACGCGAGTGCGAGAGTGAGGACGGTGCGCTCGTGTCGCCTAGTCTTCCCTCGCCTCGCTATCGCTCCGCTTAGTGTCACTATCGGGCGTGAGCCAAAGGACACGAGGCGAGTAGACGTAGCGGGCTACTTAATATATGGGCAGAGGCAATGGATGGCTAGCACTCGTGTAGCCTCAACTCGCCAAGACTCGTGTCAGAGACACCTTGCGAGCATCTGGAGCGGGCATAATGTGTTATTCATGTACTAAATATACTATAAATAATAATATTTAAACGAGATAACTTAAACTTTCCTAGTTCCGACTAATTATAACTATAATATTTTTTTAACTGGCAACATTCGGTTTTTTGACTTTGACAGCGATTTTAATTCTTATTTCTATCTTAAACTTTCAAAAGTCAAAACAAAACATTACTTGTCCTAATATCAGAGGATTTTATTTATTCATAACATAAATTTCCTTTAAAATGACCAATAATCATAAAATTATAAATCACGAAAATGTAAATGGTGTTAATTTAACGTTACAAGTAGATAATCGTAGTAATTCTCCAAATTCACAACGATTTACTGTATCATATAAAAACAAGGAAAAAACGTCAGCATGGCCAGTAAAGTCATTGTTTTTAGCTGTAATATTTAATGTGTTAGCATTTTGTTATGTTCGTATAAGTATGCAGGCAATAATAGTCATAATTATAGTATTATCTTTTCTGATATTCTTTTGGATAACCCACACAGTACAGTCAGGTTAGTGTCAAAAATATAAATTACCTTGTGTTATGAGTGTTATTATTATGATCAGTGAATAAACCTCTACCGTATATATTTGTTTCACTCACCAACTCTTGCTAAACGATTGTAAACCCAACCCCTTAGAATTTCTAATTCTATAATTTGCAGAAAGTCTTCTAGTCATTCCAACTGTGGGTATACAGAGTTCAGTAAAATATGTTTGTGGAAGAGAAGATTATTTTGTACCATGGTCCAGTATAGATGATGTTATTATTAATGAAGTTATAAAATTGGTAAATTGTTATTCCTATATACTCTATTATTTTATACTGACAAAAACAATATTTTAAATTAAATTTTGCCTTGCAAAGTTTTGAATTCTTTTTACATATTTTTTCAGAATCGGGTTCTATATTTTCTCACTTTGATAGTTAAAACTGGCAACTCTGCAGGCCAAGACACAGAGTCTATTAAATTAATACCATTGTTTAAGGTAAGTGCAAATAATAATAACAATACAAAAGAATATGGTTACATGTTACAATGATTTGTAACATTGTAATTAATAAAATAATATAGGTATATGATAATATTTGTATTCTATGTTAATGCAAACTTAAAAACTTCATTTTCCAGTATACTAAGCCACGGCTATTGATGCTAGAAACCATATATTGTGAAATGCAAGCTTTATTAACAGTATCTACAAAGGAAGATACAGAAATAGGCGCTGGAGACAATAAACAAGTGTAATTTTATCTAATTTTTATGTTTTTAGGATATTATTATTTAGTTTTAATTAATTGTTTTTTAAACATTGTACAATAAACATTGTAGAAAGGGTATTAATTAATATGTGAAATAGTTTTTTTCTGTATTGCCTACTAGCAATATAAGTATATTGCATTAGCCACAATAAGATAGCTGTATCATTCAGAATATAATATGAATTGACAAAAAATAGATTAGTTAAATTGCACATTATGGTTATAAATTGTATTAATTTTATTTTTAATTAAGGCAAAGCTGCAAGATTGTTTCTCAGTGCATTTTGTGTGATATATTCACAAACTGTAAACTATTGTAATTAATGTTGATTGACTGATTAAATAATATATGTATATCTGGCCATATTACAATGTAACAAAAATTAGTTTTGTTGATAATAGACAAAATATGTAAGCTTATATTATAGTGCAGGCGCTAGAGGTAGTTGAGTATGCAAAATCCGAGTGACGGCAACTATAACCGGATTCTTATACCTGAGACCCTAAATAATAATAAAACACATCTTGCCGCCAGGTATAATGGTCCCTTCCCGCTCCCTTCACATCCCCTCTTCGCCCATACAGTAAGCATAGTGAGCGTACACGTTTAGTGTGTTTCTACATCTGTTGACGTAAAGACGTTGCTTTGCTAAGTCGTGTTTTTGTATTCATAGTATTTTCGTAAATTTTTAACGTCTGTTTAAAGTGTACTTTATTGAAAAACTGTAATAATGTCGTTAGAAGTGGTTAATTTGAAAAGGAGAAAACCTAACGAACAATTTTGCTTATTTTGTGATAATTCAAATAATTTAGTGAAAGAACCAAGGTCAAGGACGCTGCTTAATATTAAAAAAGCAGCAAATAGAAGAAAAGACAGCATTAGTGAGAAGTTTTCAAAACTATATAACCCAGACTCCACAAAACAAGAATTTTCATGGCACCAAAGCTGTTTAGCCACTTATATTAGTGAGGAGAAAATAAGGCGTCGAGAAATATCGTTGTATAAAGAAGAAGAAGCGTCTGCATCAACTTCCAAAGCGAGCGTGGAGAAGCTTACTCCAAAATCTCGATCGTCATCAAGGACACCATCAGCGTCGAAAAAATCGTTAAAATGCATATTTTGTAAGAAGGTAACCAGAAATAAAGATAAACAGCTACATTTATGTTCCGAAATTTCAGCAGCGGAAAAAATTTTTAGTACTGCACATAGAAAAGAAGACCATGTTTTCACTGAGCTTAGTACATGTCAACGGCCCGAAGATTTATTTGCTATCGAAGTGAGGTATCACAAACATTGTTACCTTGATTATTTAAGATTACCGAGAAGTTCTCAGATGCCAGCCGGTCGACCTTCAAATCAGATCCCTAAAGAAATACTTAACGATGCATTTACCAAGCTCATAGAAGAAATTAAAGACCAATTGACAACACATTGTTTTGAAGTAAGCTTCTTAGCTCAGCGACTCGCTGTACTTACAACCATTGAAGGTGCAGTCATCGAAACTCGTGTGGTTAAATCACTACTTATTGATAAATTTGGTGAAAACATATTATTTTCTTACCCTACTGACCGTTCGAAATCATCATTAGCGTTTATTGGAAATATACCATTGACGGAAATAATAGAACATGTTCGGAACATCAGTTCAAAAAACAGCATCATTGAGACGGCAAAAGCGTTGCGTCAAGAACTATTACAAACAGAATTAATACCTAGTGGCTATTTACGTGATGAAAGTTTGGTTCAAAAATTATTAGAAAATGGAAGATTGTCACATACATGGGAGATTTTTCTACAAGCTTTGTTTAATGCAAAAAACCAAAAGTTGAGCGCGAACTATTATAAAAGAGCATTATCTGTATTTTATGACATATTTTTTACAGTTACTGAGAAACAGACACCAAAACATATAGCTTTAGCTGAATCAATTCATCACTTAACTAGATCTAAACAGCTGATAAGTATATTAAATAAGTTTGGGCATTGCATCAGCTATAAAAAATTACAAGAGCTTGATTTAGAATTAACAATTTCAATTGCGTGTGAAGATGCAGAAAAGAAATTGCTTATTCCTAAAAATATAGTGAAAAATTCATCGTTATTTCTTCATGGTGCCATTGACAACAACGACTTTAATGAAGAAACATTAAGCGGCAAAGACTCTACCCATGTAACAGCAATGGTAATTTATCAGGAAAAAAATCCAATCGAGAATGAAATAAATCTCGTTAAATTAAAACCTACAACTGAACAGTGTGAGTGTGATTTGAATGCCTTAAATTTTCAAGAAATTCATCACTTCACAGCAAGTATAGAGCCTTCCACAACTGATTATGTTAACAGCGGCTGTCTACTAACTTCCACTTACAATTACTCACAATTTGACACTTTGGTCTGGGTTTTATGTAGATTACAATATGATCAATCGTTGAAAAACTTTTGTCGACCATTGAAGAACTCGATACCAGGATGGACTCCATTCCAACAATTACTATCATGTGAGAATTCTCCTATATCTACAATTGGATTTAGTCCGGTGATTCCTCAGCCACCGACATCAAAGGATGTTGTGTATACTGCCATGAGAAATTTTGTTAAATTATCTTCATCGTTAAATAAAAATATAGCTGTTCTTTCATGCGACATGTCAATTTACCTGATAGCAAAAAATATCCAACAGTGTAGTCAAGAATTCCAGGGATTAATATTGAGAATTGGAACATTTCATCTACAAAAAAATTTTTTACGATGTTTGGGCCAATATATAGAAGGAAGTGGACTGGACAGCATTCTTGTAGAAGCCAATGTTTATGGTGAAAATACTTTAGCATCAATTCTTAAAGGTACTCAGTATAACAGAGGCATTAGAGCACATAAACTTATGTATGAAGCATTGAGAAGCATACAGCTTGCAGAATTTATTGATTATATGATTTTAGCTGAGGATGGGGCATTTATCGATCAAATGCAGCAGTTGAATATTTGTCTTCAAGAATTAAGAGAAGTAACTGTAGATAAAGATCGTACCGGCTTAAGCGATAAATATAACCAGCATAAAACCATAATTGAAACATTTGTTTCCCAGTTTTCTAATTTTTTATGTTATATGAGCACTGAAAACGAACTATTCAAATATTTAAATAATTACTGTGAAATGATTGAAATTCTTTTGAATTCAATTATAGCTGACAGAAGTAATAACTATGAATTACATTTATTGTCTACTCGACAATTTCTACCTTTTCTTTTTTCTATGAATCACACAAATTATATTCGTGGGGTGACACATTATTTACAAGATATGTTAAAATTACCTGCAGACGTCGTACATGATCTGAAGAGAGGAATGCATGCTGTCAAGCGAACTGCAGGAACATTCAATGCAGTTGGCTGCGACTTAGCACTAGAGCAGTCTCAGAACCGATCATCTGCAGTGACTGGAGGCCTAATTGGTATCACTAAAAATGAAGAAGCAATGCAAAGATGGTTGCTTTTGTATCCTTTCAAAAATAGCGTTCACTCAATGCTTACTTCATACCTTGGAATACAATCTGACACTACAGGTGACATTAATAGTCATAATGAATGGACACAATCGAGAATTAATACAGACGAAAACGATGTTGAAAATATTATTAAGTGTATCAAAGGTTGCAATCCATTTACTACTACTGGAGAATGTGTTCTTCGCAACATTGTCACTGGTGAACTTGCAGAAGAATCAACTTCGCGATGCTTACTTAATGTTAAAGAAAATGGGGAGACTCTATTAACTACATACGAAGATGAAAGATTTTTCAAGAAAACGAAGAAATTATCGGACCCTATACAGAAAACTAAATTTTTCAATTTTAAAGACACTCCTTCGAAATCAAACAAAAATACTTCCAACAAGAAGTTGCAAGACGTAACAGACATAACAATTTTCCAAAGATCATTCATGGCGGCTTCTCAACGTGGATTTAATACAAGGATATTAGCATCGTATGAAATATTGAATTACTGTAAGTATCTATTTGACAGTGACGGATTTTACAGGAAGTCACCAAAATCACAGCTTCTCGTTGAAATTCAAAAAAATTATAAATGTGGTACAAGCTCTCAGCAAGATTTAATAAATTTAAATACTTCCAAAATTTATATTATTGATGGTATGGCACTTGTTCACAAAATTCAGTTAAATAAGTTCAATACATTTGGTGATTTTGCCGAGGCTTTCTTCAAAAAAATTATGGAGTTTTTTAATTTGCCTGGCGTTAAGAGAATAGATGTAATATTTGATAGATATGACGATATTTCTATCAAATTTTGGGAGACAAAATTACGGAGTAAAGGCCAGATCATTAAAAATATCATAATTTCCAACCATTTAACAAATACTCCTGCTGATTCTAAAGCGTTTCTTGCTAATGCTCATAATAAATTGCAACTCGTTCGATTTCTTTGCGCTTATGCTCCAAAATATGCACAAGTAAAAGAAGACTGCGAGATGTATATTTGTGGAGGATTCGACGATCCAACCAAATGTTTCAAGTTGCAAGGATCTTTAATTTGTGAGGTACATGAATTACAATCAAACCACTTAGAAGCTGATTCAAGAATGTTTTGCCACATATTTCATGCAGTAAGGATTCAATCTGCTCATATTATCATAATCAGCGCTGATACAGATGTATTCGTCTTGGCAGTTTATTTCTGGAAACACTTAGCAAATATTGGGTGTCTCGGCCTATGGTTTGACGGTTCTCAGACAAAGAAATATTTTCTAGGATGCCATTTGGCTGCCGAATCCCTAGGTGAAAGCATATGCGACATTTTGCCAGCATTACATGCTCTAAGTGGTTGCGACACTACTAGCAGATTTGGTAGTAAAATGCAATGTTTAAAAGCTGCGTCTGAAGATTTTGTACAAGCAGCCCTTATGCCTTTGGGAAACCTTAATCTAAATAATGAGCAATTGAAACATTTAGAAATAGTTTGCACATATTTATTTGCAAAAAAAAAAATATCTGCTGATGAACTCAGATATAAACTGATATCCCAAAATATAGGTTTCAATTTCAATTTGATGAAAGTGATATGTACATCAGATGCTTTGCAAATGCATATATTAAGGGCTACAGTTCAAGCGTTCATATGGAAGAATTCTCATCGAACACAATTGCCACCCATCGATTATTGTTCATTTGGTTACGAAAAGTTAAACGGTAACTTATGTCCACGACAAATGACGAAGCCATCTTTACCAGAGGCATTAATTCCACCTTGCAAATGTACTGCAAATTGTCGCACAATGTCTTGTAAATGCAAAAAATTTAAATTATTTTGTATTTCATTGTGTAAATGCATTAATAACGATTGTAAAAATACAAATGAGTAATTTTAAGTACACTTTTGAATCCGCTGATTTTTCATATATAAGTTTGTTTTATTATTAATAAAAAATAATTACTTTCTTTTTCTTTTTTGTTTATTATTTAAGAATCCACCCTCACTTTTACTATAACAAAATCCTATAAATTATTACAGAAATACGTAATAAAATTATTTTATATCATGTACTCAATACATTCCCTTTAGGAATAAGAGTAGAGGGCGTAAAAAAAAAATGGACCATAAAATTGACCGGCAAGATCCACATTCTTAATCTTTGACCTTTTCTTTACTCAAATCCGTTGGCGAAATTCGGTACTCACATTATGCATACTCACTTACCTCTAGCGCCCGGTCATTAATATCTATTGCATTTTGAAGCCTTTGTTGATACTGATGAGAAATGCTCATATTGAAATATTGTAACAAATTACAAAAACCTTCTAATAGTATAGTCGAAGTCTATGAAATATACAGCCCAAGCAAATCCCAAGCAAGTGTATGACAGCTTGGACTGGCTGTTATAAATATTTAATAAGGTTCAACTTTTAATTAATGGCTAGTTGAGAAAAATTATTTATACATTGTGATTTGTGACACTGGCTGGGTCAATTTGAAAATTACACACAATGATTATATTGTTATTATATGCCTTCACAAAAAAAGTAAACACAATTATAATTAAATAACATCACATAAAAGAACCTGTGAGAATTTTTTTATAATGTAGGTGTAAGCTTTAAACTTAATTCTATTATAATGATTTTTGTATTATTTTTGACTTAATTTTACATGTTTGCACAAAAATGTATGAAAAAATAAGAAACTACCTAGGGAAGTATTTAATTTTATTTTTAATTAAAATTAATTTACAAACATCAAAAACACTAAAGAAAAGTATTATAAAAGGAATGATGATGAGAATAGTTTCACAGATTTTAATAATAATTGTATACCTTGTTTTGCTACCGATAGAAGAGAGATAGAAGCCAACAAACAATGCAAGTGAAATGATGGTCTGGAGAGGATTTTTTAATTGTCAAACAATTTTAAATTCAAGTGTCAACTCGCTGCACGAACTCAGCCAATTTGAAAAGGCTTAGGTACTTTGAATAATTAGGATAAAAATACAACAATTTAAAACTGTCAGCGTGAAATACAGTG
The DNA here is from genome assembly GCA_951802675.2 of Boloria euphrosyne. Lineage (NCBI taxonomy): Eukaryota > Metazoa > Arthropoda > Insecta > Lepidoptera > Nymphalidae > Boloria > Boloria euphrosyne. Next base: position 5,540,153 of record OX637888.1, read on the forward strand.
GCTTACTTTCTAGCCATAATCTCCTGATTCTTGGCCAAGATCGCGAAGGTGGCCTTACTACGGATTATAGTCACTGACCTCTAGCATAAGAGAGATTAGCAACAAAAAAAAAGTTGGATTCCTTTTTTACAAATTATTTTCATAATCGAGTTCTTTATTTTCTCACTTTGATAGTGCATTTTCTATTCCATTGCTGTCATTATTCCAGAGCGAGATAAAGAGCAGGTTTACGTGCTCTGACTCGATATTAAGAAGTAATATAATGCTATTGTACCAAGTATTCTGCAATTGAGAAATCTTTGCCAAAAACCCAGTGGAACTGTTTTTTTTGTCGAGTTGTCCAGTCAATAGAAAGCTAGTCTCTCAAAGTATACATGATATTCTTATAATGAATTAAATGCCAGAAATAGATAGGTACTACTACAACTAATATGTATGTATTATTGTGTTTTAATGTGCAATAAATAAAATCTGATATAACGTTCGGGGTTTAATCTGTACATTAAACATTTTTTTTTAAAAGTTGGACAGATTTTGATGAAATTTGGTTTGATGTTAGCTGGTCCTCCGAGTCAACATGTACGTAGGCACCGAACTAAAAAAAGAAGAACCCTGACCTTGAAAAACGTGGTAAATCTGCGATTACGCAACCGTACCGATAAATACATATATTGTCTCTTTTACTCCCGAGTAAAACTAAACGTTCGTTCTCTTTCACTCAAAATGACAGAATATTGTTTCAATGGAGAATGGTGTGCGCTAACATGTTTCAATGTGAATACAATTTAGAGCGATCGGAGTACTGTAGGGCCCTTCTTGCTTTTAGTTCGGTGTACGTAGGAGACTTTTATCAGCGGGAAAACGTGTCATCTCTGAGAAATCTAAATAAACTAAGAAACCTAGCCAGTAGTTTAATAAAAACAAAAACATAGGTGAGTAGAGGAATGACGTGTTTGCTACTTAATATATTAACGAATTTAAGTGATAGACGGAATGGAGATTAGGTACTTGTGTTCTGTGTAACAAATAGTTTTTTTTCATTGCGTGTTACGTGCCACGTGATTAGAGCCTGTGGCATAAATGTTTATTTATATGTCGCTTCAGTTAGTGATTGCTATTTAATGTGAATTTATTTAAAATATAACTTATTTATTATTTATTACTAAATTGTAAATTAAATATTAAATGAATACTTAGTAATGTTGCAAAGTATTTTTATTTATAATTGTAAGTGAGTAATCCGTATCCTTTTTTAATTTAGGAGTTACATCAGTGAAGACCCGAAAACGTCCTAATTGGGACGTATTGCCTTTAGTCTAGTGGTAGTAGCTTTCAAGTGGTAGTGCCATGCTTGTTACCTTCGGGTAGCAGCCGAATGGGCCGGCACGCCCCGTATAGTACCACTCTCTCACAGGAGACCGGCGCGGCGTGAAGTGGCAGCTATGCTGTCGCGTTTCGTCCGGTAAGTGAGAGTCCGGGAGGCCCACTCCCCATCCCTACTCCCGTCCTTCTCCCCCCTCTCTCCCTCCCTTTCCTGAAAGGCCGGCAACGCATCTGCAAGCCCTGTGGTGTTGCAGATGTCCATGGGCGGAGGTGATCACTTACCATCAGGTGAGCCTCCTGCCCGTTTGCCCCCTTTGTCCCATAAAAAAAAAAAAAAAAAAGTCTGTTTCACGCATGGCGACGAGTGGTACGCTGCTACAAAATTTAAAAAAATGCCATCCTGTGTATTTAGGAAATGTACCAATTATGATACCAAAGTTAATAAAACACAAGGGATCTCATACTACATGTAAGAAAGCAGTATACTTCGATTTATTAATATATTTCAATTATTTGCCTAATATTCTGATATGTGATCGGTCGCTAGATTAATGTTTGTTTACATTAACGCGCAATTGACAACACTAGCTGTCTCTTTTTTTCTTATTGATTTTACCGACTATCCCCCTTCTATCATTTTGACTTGTAGTGAAATGTACCTTGAATGAAAAGTGTGTATGTGTGCTGCGCGGAACACTTTTTTCGGTTGTTTAGTGAGCGTATAACATCTGTTTATTAGAATATCATTGAGTTACATAAAATATTAGTAGTTGATGCCTAATAAAGTAATTGATAATCTACACATAAATACAGATCTATCGTAGCCTGTTTTTATTGGCTTTAACGGGTTATTTTTTACCATTTCACTGTTGGGCGTTGAAAATATTTAGAGCTGTAATGATAAAAAGTCACTATTTATTACACAATTGTTAGCTGAGGATAAAATTTATATTTTTTAAGAGTTATTCTTTTTATTTGGGTCGTGGATTGCCCTAACTAATCCGTCCCCTGGCCTCACGTCTGGTTCTCTCAATACAAAGCAATATACCTGTCTAATCCCCTGCCTATAGTTATGTTAGTAAATTTTCGCGTAGCAAAACAGTCGTCGAGTACGCTTTCAATTTGTTCGCCCCTTGTATTTGGATCCAGAACAATTCCAAAAACGGGTGTGACTTGCCCTCGCTTCATTGGTTTTAGCTAACAAGCGTAGGTAGTGCGTTGCAGCGCAAATTGATACATCGTTTGTTCACTGCGGGTAATTACGCGTAGCGATACGTTAATTAAAATGTCATTCGAATATTCATTAACGACGAAGTTAGGAGGGAGGTACATCCTTAATTTGTTTAAGTTACTCGTTTGAGGCAAGTTTTGGTTGATATTATGTGAAGATATTTAGCAGACTCGTGACGTTCAATAATTTAAATGCTGAATGTATGAATGCTTGAATTTTAAATTTCTGCTACTATAGTTTTACTAAGGGAAAATAAATAATGTTTTAGAGTTTTCTTAACTACAGCAAATAAATGCACTAATCGTATTAATAAAACTTAATGATAATTAATAGACACTGAAATTTCTAATAGAGAAATCTGTACAAATAATAAAATTGAAGTGTCCGTTTTTAATTTCAAATTAACAGCTTTTTATTAAATGGATATAAAAGTATATACCGTACTAACATCAAAAAAAACATTTTATGTCTGTCTGTCTGTCCGTTTGTTCCGGTTAATCTCTGAAACGGCTGGACCGATTTTGAAGGGACTTTCACTCGCAGATAGCAAATGTTATAAGGATTAACTTGTCTACTTTTATTTTGGAACTTTTATTTATTTTAACTAGCGGAACCCACGGCTTCTTTAAGAAAGAATAAAGATCGCATAATATTGTCTTCTAGGCGAAGAGTGTCTTCATCCTCTCTCTCATCTTATAAACGTGATCAAAATTTCCCATGAAATTTAAGGGAATTAAACTGTAATAAAAGCATTTTTATATTACAATATATTCAAATTTCAACTGCTATCTTACATTTCCTGTAATGATGATTAGCGCAAAGCGCCGTCACTTCGGAGCGAATGCGAACTAATTGACGACGTGCAGTTGCCTCCCGCAATACACCGTCGAATGATTTCAATTACCTAATTAGATTCGGGCGGATCTAGCAGCGAAATGTACGTTGATTGCGTAAATCGTTAACGTTTCATGGCTTGCTTATACTGAATTTAAAATAACTGCACTTTAAAACCTTTTAAAATTTAATCAATAACCTGGTACCCATCTACCTACTTGTAAAATGATTTACGAATAAACTATAAATGGCAGTATTTAACAATGATATTATATACTATCATTGGTATTTAACATAATTAATTAAGATGAATTTATCTTTTACGTGTGCGCCGCGCTGCTTTACTGTTCGTTTTCATACAGTGCCTAATTTTTAAAATGAGATTGAATAGGTAACATGTCTTTAAGTTATTATTTCACATCGGCCATTTGCTGCTCCGACCAAATTTCTTTTGGTAATGTTTTGTAAGATCTCGAATCTCGATAGATTTACTCTATCAAAAATTGCATCAATCTCATATGCTATTGGCATCACTGTCCACTGAATCAGACCGTAGTTAGGTATTCAAAATTCAATTTAAAGTTGATTATTTTTAAACCGCAACATACAAGTCAAATATTTATTACACAACTCAAATAGAATGTTGCAGTACAGATGAAGAACAATTTGTTTAAATATTTTATACCGGTTTACATTTTTCAAGAAATATCTTACGTATTCTGAACATTTTTATTATTTTATCACTTTTCTGAGTTATACGAAATGAAACACCCGGTATGGGAAAATGAGATGTACTTACTCGTACTGGAAAAGTCGCATGTTCGATGCGAGTAAGACTTTAATATTTACACACTACTATTATATTATCTAATATATAAAAATCTCTCTGTTTTTTATATGTCTACCTTAACAGTGTGGAATAAACAAAAATAATGAATTAGTATCTTTTGAACCATTAGCAGATTTAAAGTCCATCAGAAATAAAAAGTGGGTATTCTAAATAATATTTTAGGCTTAACATTTAGTAAGTATTTTAATACAAGTTCTACAGACATAAGCTCGCATAAGTTCACCTTGTACTTCACCTTTACAAGATCAAAGCCGGATCAAGTGAGGAGGGACGAGATGAGTTCATGATACTACAGCTATAGTGTACTTTATGTTTAAAGATTGGCTCTATCGTTTGCAAATCACTGGACGAACATAATATGTTACTAAACTAACTTTGTCCGCGGCTTCGCTTGCGCGTAATTCATTTATTGTATTTGTATATAATAATACTAGCGACACTTTGGTTTCCTTCGAGTGCGTTCATAGATAGCTTGGGTAAGTTTTATACACAAACAAAAACATTTTTCTGGTACATTGTTTATGATTTAATATAATATGTATCAAGGTTCTAAGACATTAACTATTATTAAATAATGAGAATAGGTCGTAGGCTATTTTATATCCTAGATGGCAAGGGTTGCCATCTCCATTTTTTATTGTTTATTTTTAGATGAAATTTTTATTTTTTATTTCTTTATGATTTGGCATCATAAAATACTTATAACCCTAAATTTTTAACCTTCTACCACCATTGCTATTTTTAATTGTGATTAGAACGCTGGCGAAGCCGTGGGAATTGCTAGTAAGAATATAATAATCGTATACTCATAAGTCATAAATGATTGAATTGTATATTTCGGATATTGAGAAATAATATCTGAAAACTTTAAAAAATATACTTAATTATTGTTTAACATATTATTACTCTATGTATAAAATAAAATAATACATAACAGTTTATTCCATATATTTTTTACAATGTCATAAATAAATACGATAAAACGCAACCTCATTCTTGCTGCTGATAAAATGAATATTTTGCATCCATCAATATTTGCATGTAAATATTTTATTTCATTTAAGCAAACAATGTAAGTAAAGAATTTAAAGTACACACTTCGATATAGGATGAAATGATCAATTAAAAATAGTCTATACTAATTATTTTATATTTATATTATTTTACAAAATCATTACATAAGGAGTAGAATGTTAATCCCGAACTTAAACGAAAAATACCCACCTGAATACATATAATATAAAAGCGAAAGGTCTCCCTCACTCATCACGAAGTATCGAAAAGGACGAAAACCGCTCGACAAATAAAGATGAAATTTAGCAGGGAGATAGTTTATAGTTAGTAGACGTCCGCTAAGAACAGATTTTGCGACAGGGCCGGATTAAGGAGGTCTAAGGGCTCTCGCAAATTTGTATTAAAGTCCTTCATTTTTGTGCTGCAAAATAAAGCTGTCAAGGAGCGCCTGGGCACGAAGAAAGACGACTAAGTCGCTAATTTGTGATATAACGATGAAAAAATCGAAAAAAAAGCTAGTATTTCAAGTAAAAATATAGACATAATATTATCAACATCCATCATTATTCAACACGCAGCAGATTTGAAAAGAGCTTTTATTTTAGCCTTAATGACTTAGTAAACATTTATAGTAATGATTTTATCAAGTTATCGTACGTTTTGAGGGTAAAACGTTTTGCTTGTAATTAGGTCGACATTCTAGAAATTCAGGTTCGAGTCGAGGAGGTAACCTGAAGTTAGAATGACAAGTAGCCCTTAATGTAGACAAATTAGAATCTAGATTATATAAAATGTTGCTAATACTAAATGTTAAACCATAAAAAATAGGTACCGTTATAAACCACCTTAATAAAGAATAATGTCGTTTTAATTTACTTGTTTAAATTTGTAAGTCGCTTATTCTTTATAGGTTACAACTTAATTTCTTTATACTATACTAGCTGACCCGTGCCCACTTCGTTGGGCATTATGTTAATAATCCTTTTTTAGTACAGAGTGTTATGTTTTAATTTCTAACTGCCAAAAGGAGGGTTAAGGAGGGTAGGTATTTTATTAATATTAAAAATTAAATTATCTATACTAGTATTAAAAAAAACTACTTTTTGTAAATTAAATATAAAAGTTAGACATATGCTGTTGTTGACTTTTTTTAGGCATTTTCAAGCTCCACATCTTTTCTCTAGAACTCAAAAATATATCTTAATAGTTAAGGCAGCGTTCGTAAGAAACGCTTTCATTCGACCGTTTTTTCTCCGATTCACTTTGCAAAACGGACTTCCACATAAAAGCCTTTTTATTTTTCGGTTTTTTATATAACCTATGACACTCAGCAATAATGTGGCTTTCTATTGGTGAAAGAATTTTTAAAATCGGTTCAGTAGATCCCGAGATTACCCCTTACAATGTAACAAATATACAAACACACAAACTTTTCTTTTTTATAATATTAGTATAGATTTACTTATTTACGAAATATAATGTTTAATTAAGTATGTATATTACATTATTTTAAGGATAACTATTTTATATACTTACCTACGTACTTACATAAGCATACCTGTAGGGAAATATAAAAAAATAAAACACTTTTAAATTTATCAGATTATATTGATAGGCATCGATAGTTATCTTGTGTGCCGGTTCATCTCGTCTATGTAAGCTTAAGCTAAAACACCAGATAAGCCGTTTATCACCGAAGGCATATTTAACGCCGTTAGTAACGACAGTCGTTATAGTTACCAACGTCATCAAGTACCCATCTATTAGATAAAATATATCTAATATGCAATATCTCTCGGTATTAGGCACTTGAAATATTGTTATAAAAGAAATGAAACTAGACTCTGCCCGCGGCCTTGCTCGCATAATTTAGATTCTTCTTGGGAGTTTAGCCTATAATACACGTAGTATACTGCATTTAATGAAGAAAATAATATTTATATGTATTAATTTTTTTAAACTAAATTTTATGATTGTAAAAATCAATTATTTGAAATTTAATTAGCAATCAATTTATTAAAAAAAAACAAACAAATATTTCACAAAAAACTTACTTAGAATAAAAAAAAATAAATTTCTAATAAATAAATCATCAAATAGGTACATTTATTCAAAAGCACTGCAGGTTAATTTATTTGCGGTCAACAAAATTAGTAGTTGGCGGAGTTTATTGGGTTTCCTTGCATGCGAGTATCCTCGAGATCCTATATTAAATTTTGAGCTCACCGCTGTGCTAGCTATTAGGGATGAAAATAGTACGTACACTATATCTAGATAGGTTTTCCTGAACAGTATTGTGGACTTTAAGAATTTAAAATTAAGTTCGAACTTCGGCTTACTTGTTAGATATTGATGTATTTCGATAAAATTGCTGGGTCTGGTCTATTTTTAAGGCATTTAGCGAAAAGCGGAATCATGTTTTTTTTTCGATACTGAATGTATTGAAGAATGATATGTTAAATAATGTTGTAACTTGTAGCCAATGATATTATATACAAGATATGCCACAAACGCACCAAACGCGTGTCGTGGATTGGTTCCATTTGTAACCAGTCAGTCGAGCTGTCACCTGCCATTGCGAGCACGCGTGTCGATATACAATGTGTTTTGGTTTAGATGTATAGTGTTATTAAATGTGTATGTGTGTGTCGCGGAACAATTATGTGGTGCGTGCAGTATGAACTTAACGTATCTTGTATATGTATAATATCATTGGTTGTAGCTCACAATGTTAACTACTTGCGTATATTTATTTAAATTGCTTATTTTAAACCTACTTCAAAAATACTTTTGAGTAGTGATTCATAATAAAATAAACAATAAATGAAAATGCATTACGAAAATTTGTTCAATTTAAAAAATACTGAATTTATGTAATTTTTTGTCATTTAAAATGTACGGTACCGGTGCAGCGGTTGTTACGGAATACGGACAGTCTACCCACAAAATTATAAAACGAATTCAAAAATATAAAAGTGAAGCTCAGCACTATATACATAATTTCTTTGGTACGTCTAAAGCAATACTTGCATAAATATAAGATATTATTAAGTAGTATCTTAAAGTATCTTAATTACATACAGAGTAGCCTCGATCCTGGTCTTGGGTAACTTATTAAATGAGGCATCATCTCAATAAGATATTTAGTTCAAATTCTTTCTGTTCGCTTTTCCCCTATAACAGTAATCTAAGTCTGGTGACAGCCGTTTGCTGCATCCTTTAATATAAATGCTAATTAATCTGCTTCGATACAGGTTTCCTTTCAGATTTTTTCTAAAAAGTATAGTAGAGGAAGTACCTGAGGGAAAGTTAAATTAAACAATTTTAGTAAACATTACATTTTACAAGTTCTTTAAACCTGAATTCGAATGATAAACCTAGGAATGATAAAAATGAAAACCTTTCTTTTTCTTATTTATTATTCGTTTTAGAGTTTTATGTACGTTACATTCGTAAAACTTTAAATATTTTTGATTTAGTAGGTATATCTAATATTAAAAAATCTTATTTTCTAAAAGTACTAATATTTATGTACGTAGGTACTTACTACACTTAGGTGGTCTAGTGGCTGATATGTGTAGCATCGAAGGTTCTGGATTCGAGTTCTGCCACGGACTGAATAAACTATTAAGTTCTTAATTAATGTCAAGAAATTTGTAACAGCCACACTTTGTTCCGTTTGTTGTTTTTCCGTTTTGTGCGTCATCTCTCACAGCCCAGCCGGTGTCGAATTGTTTTTTCACCAGTACAGAGCATGTGAGCTACTAGAAGAAAGGTTATTTAATTACTAATTGCTCCATAATGATTCCTACCCATTTCTTTAGTCAGATTGGCGACAATGGCCGAAACCTATAATCGGTAAAAATATATATAAATTAATACAACGAAATATATAATTAAATTATTTAACTGAATAGGTATATGGGTTTATTGGGTATATAGGTATATAGGTATATAGATTATAAAATACTTTTTTATATTTATATTTTAAGTGCTTAAATTAAGTGCTCCTTAAAATTTTCTACATTTTTTTCTATAGTCAATGTATGTATGTTGCATGGTAGCCTCGGTAATGCGGCGCTGATTGATTGCGCCGTTCACGCACACAATCTATATGCAAATACAAGGATCTTTTTTAAAGCTTTATTATGTAAAGTAGAAACCTAATCCCAAACGGACTCCCACTAGACTGGAATGTTTTTAAAAGCGACATAAAGTTTTGTTAGGATAACTTTGAATAACATTATGCCTGTAAATTGTGATACAAAATGGCTGGTTCTTGTGTATAAATAAGTATACCTTCTATTTTTGCTACTAAAAGATTAAAATTATTATGTTCAATAAAATTTTCTAAAAGGGTAAGTTTATCAATTACACCTTAATAACTGTTAAGTTCTTACTAACAACACCTTATGTAAAGCGAAATTAGATATTGATAATAGAAATAACGCCTTGATACACCTTTCCTCGAAGCCAATTACTTAAATACGTAATGTAATGCCTGATACTAATTACATATAAAGTCTAAGATGTTTGAATAAGTTTACCTCGCATTAACTGACAATTGACATGTTTACGAAATACCAAAGTACAAGTGAGCATTGTAAATAATTTTGTCCTCCACTAATTTAAGAAACCTTTTTGTCAAAATAAACTAGACATATTCAGATAAGTTGCATTTGTTATATGGTTTTTAGTTTTTACACTTTTCCCTAGAAATAAAACGCTTTTCCATGAGATTAATTTTTCATGAGAGAATTTAGACAAACAAATAAACAAATCTAAAGCAGTCTGTAGTAACTGTAGGAGTACATGTTATACCGCCGCACTCAAAGTTACTTAATGAACCATTAAAATTTAAATCTATCTTTAGTTTGGAGAAGGAGAGAATCGATTTAATGGTTCATTAAGTGACTCTGAGTGCGGCCGTTACACTATCTTTTCTCTAGAAAGATCTTTAAACCTAAATATACTATATATATATATATATATATATATATATATATATATATATATATATATATATATATATATATATATATATATATATATATATATATATATATATATATATATATATATTAAATCTTTATTGTAAGGAAATAAGAAAGTTGTAAGAAATCATTACCTACAAAGTTACATTCAGAAATAAAGACACGTTAAAGAACTTTACCGCCATTTCCAACTTTTCCTCCCCAGGCTACTTGTTTGACAGTTCACTTTAACTTAAGACCTTATAAATAGTATACCCGGCGGGAGGAAATTCAGAATTACCAAGCGTTTTTCATGATTGTTAAAGGTCTAGCGGGAGTCAACTGAAACAACAAGAAGACTACAGTTATTATAAAAGAAACATTGAAAATAATTTTATTTATTTGTAAAACTATAAAAGGTTCGATTTCTATTTGACGCTACATGAGTTTACGCCATAAGCTTACGCTTTCGCCGCAAATCGTACTGCATGTAAAGTTATAAAGTTTAGGAATGAATAATTTCAACAAGTAGAAAAGCTTATTTTGCTTAACTCATGTGGCGTATTATATGTACGTAAACTTGTTTCTGTGTTATGTATACGACATTGCAGGCACATGAGTTTTTCTTACTTAGGAATGACGCAACATTTCTAAAATTGCTAAACCATTTGACGTATAAAGATGAAATTCTATGGTGAATCAATTATATGGTGTAAAAGAGTAAAATAAAGTATGCACTTGTTACAGGCAGTTTTTTAGTTTATTAAAGGAGACTCAACTCAACTCACGACCATCATTTACAGTTAGCTACCGTGTGAAAATTTTATTTTCAGTGAGCACAAGCAACACCTGGTGGGAGAACTGCAACATGTCAAGCAGGTACTGCGAGACAACAAGCTGCAAGTATCGCGCCTGCGTCAGTAAACGAGTGAAACCAGACACAGTCGAGTGCGTCCCTAAAGTTCTGCCTTACATGAGCGAAGTCTATTACTATATTGGCTACATCCTAAAAAAGAATCTTTTAAGTATAAAAGCAGGCATTCCGCAAGGCTCAGTATTGGGACCGATTTTGTATACCCTATGCACCTCGGACCAACCATATCTAGATGGAGTCACGACAGCCACGTACGCCAACGACAAAGCCATAATGACAAGTGACAAGCAGCCCCAGATGACTTCAACATGGCCTCCATGCTATGACGGGGTGGCTTTAAAAGTGGAGGATTAACGATACCGCAACAAAGTCAGTGCAGGTGACTCTTACACTTCGATAAGAAAAACTGTCCTGTAAGACTTGGTAATTTAACGTTACCATACAAAAATTGGTTTTGAATGACTTTCTAAACTTTTTGAATGTAAGATATTTGACATGCGAACCTGATGAATTAACCGTAATGAATTGTAAAACGGTTAACTTAATATAGCTTAAAACGAAAGGACTCGTTATTGTGACGGATGGCCGACTGTTACAGGCAGTTTTTAATGTGTCATAATAATTGATTTTTAATATGTCATATAGACAGTCAGCGATTTGAGTACTAAGATATGTAAATTGTATAAGCATTTGAGAGAGCAATAAATGAAATTGTTAACTATTGAATACTATTTTCTGTAAACCCTTCTGAACTGTTTTAGCACTTGAAATGCTTAAAGCTTCTAATACAGTATTTGTGTAAATGGCTTTCCAATTACCGCTTTACAGTTGCACTAGTTTTTGAGTTTATCGCGAACAGACAGACAGAAAGACAGACGCGGGGGAGAACTTTGTTTTATAATATGTATAGATACGAATAAGTAATTTTCCTTCATCGGGGTGGTAAAACGTAAATCACAATAAATAATTATTTAATGTAGACAGTGTTGGATTTCCAGTTTTTGACGATCATTTTGTGGATGGCGTGTTGGCGCGGTAAGTAGATTCGAATCTGTTTACTGAATTAAGGCAAATTAGGCTAATTACAGATACGGGAACGAGACTATTACATAAAGTTTCAGTTTAGGATAATTTCACCATAATGATTGAGCGGGCTGGAAATGGCAATGGCGTTATAAGACAAATTTTATGTATTAATCAAACACATGTTTCGATACATGGTCTACATAATGTGTGTACCTTAGAAATACAAAATATTTTTAATTTAAAATTTAAACGTGTACTTTTGGGGTACATGCCCCATACTTTTAGGCTGGATAGATAGGAATGAAAATAGACTGTCCTGGAGTTATAGGCTATTTATTGTTAGGAACATAGGATCGTACTCAAGAGAAGCGATGGTAAGTTGCTAATATTAAATGTTTTAAACGGTAAAGATTTAACGGTATTTGATTCACAAATACCTTAAACTGCCATTACCTGATCAAAATAATGTTTAATTTATTTCTTTTAAATTTCTAGATAATTCTCAACCTTAAGAACCAAATAGTCCTGTCAAAAATCTTTCAGTCATTCTTGGGTTAAACTTAGTTCGATACGGTAATGAGTGCGCAAGCGATCCCGTATCATTGCACTGCGGCGAAGGGTTCCGCTGGAGTATAACAGTCCCCGCTGGTTGACGGACCGACGGGACCTCATGAGAGTTTCTACCAACGATAGTAAAAAATAACAAACAAGAAAATACATACAATTTAAAAAATTAAAAAAAATTATGTAAGTACATATTAGCTTTATATATATTATGTATAAACAATGTCTACAATATATGTACCTTTATATTTTGATAAAAAAAACTAATAATATTGACTAAAAATTAAACTTGGGCGTTGGCTTTTAAAAATTAAATTAGAGTGTGTAAGTTATTTCTTGAGCGTACTTTAAACAAAACAAAGTAACAGAATCTCCGCTATTTTGGTCTGCAGCCCATTTATATGGCTTAGCTAAAGCACGAAATATATTTTAGCTCGTGACTCGGTTTAAGTTCAGAAATTAATAATATTTTTTTTAAAACCAAGTTAGCTATGTTCCGCGCCAAGTCCCGCGGGAAATTACTAGCTACAGTAATTATATGAAGTCCCCACACCAGTTTTTCTGATGCGACGTGACGACTGCACAATAAAATTTTCTGCTAACGGATTTTTATTTTGCTCGACGCAATTTGACACATTTTTTTACATTTAATTATTATGGTAGACCTTCAATCTTTAATTTAGTTTAAAAAATTTAGCAGTAATTTTATACTCAGTCTTAATTAGATTTAAAATAAAATTAATTACAGCGGTATGAAGTAATAATTTTTAAATTATCGTACATATTTAATTTAGACCGTTTCATTTAGATTAAAAAAACATGTTTTAAAACTACAATAAAGCTCATTATTATTGAAGCAATTTACTTTGACATGGCTCAATTACGGGAGTTAATTAAAAAATAAAACTAGAAAAAATAAGCTATAAAAATAATTTATTGACATTTTAGTTAATTTGATATTTAAATTAATTCAAAAGAGATTATTATGAATATGAATTGAAATATGTTTACCATTCAAAATACTTGACATTATAATTTACTTAAAATTAGGGTTTAACGTCGACCTACGGCTAGGGGCGAATATGCCTTCATCATTTTTCTTTGTGCCTTGTTCAATGCTGTTTTTATATACAAAACTAGGAGAATTCATTTTATTTGATGCAGATGCTATAATCGAAGCGGCAATGTTCGATGGATGTGGCATTTCAGGGATTTGGGAAACAAAGTACTCGCAAAGCTTACGCCTTTTATCGTCCACAGAATCTTCACTTTCCTTATTACTTTTAGAATCTGGAACATCAGATGCACACGATGAGTCACTTATGGAAGAAAAATCTCGACACTGATAATACGACAGCCGCAGATGTGAATAATCATCGATAAAAAAATCTTCATCACACACGTCACTTGTTGACTGATTCGCATCTGATAACGTTGAATCATCAACCTGATCAATTTTTTTATCCTCCATTTTTAATGTGATATTATACAAAACGAGAAAAGTAACATAATATATTAAAGTCTTGAAGTCAGTGTTATACAAGAAAAATGTGGATGACAAGTAGACAATCTACCCACATTTATTAACATAAAAAAATATGAGGAAATAAAGAGAAACAAAGAAATATAATACGAAAATAGCAAGACAAATAACTAATTAAATCAATTTATTTAACAAAATACAGGTATCTATTTAATAAATCGTTTTGACATTAAATAATTATTTCTGTAACATTGCAAATTATTATCTACATTTAGATACTAATAATATTAACGCTATACTTAATTTTTAAATGAGTGTATTTAATTAAGGTTATTTAATTGTTATTAACACAATGACCCAAATAACTATTGCAGAAAGTCTTTTCGTATTTATCTCAATATTAAAGCTTGTTCAACAAATTTCAGCTTACATTAGCTACATCAATGGGACTTTTCTAGTCGATAGGCCTAAGGGTATATTCTTTATGCACCAGGATAGTGTATTTAAGAGTGATACAGGCTACTTTTTTATCTTGGGTTAATTTTGTTAATAAGTCTAAATTACTTATGTAGGTACTAATTCTTTAATATTACATTAACATGTTGTGTACCTATCTACTCTGTAAGGGATAGTACAAAAAGATAAAATTAAGGTTAGAATTCAAAGCCGCCTTTATGTAGGTATCTTATCATCAGTTTTTTATTTATTTGTGACGGACGGACAGTTTGATAACTCAGCTGATATTATTAGACAATATAATGCTGAGTGTGATTCTTATACTTGAGCTTGAACCCGATTTTCTATGGGCTACCATTGTCGCTTTTTTATATATAATTATTTATTTTTTAGTTAATAATATAAACTCATGTAATTTAAAATTTTAAGTATTTAAAAGTAAAAAGGAATTAAAGTAGAAATATATACAAATCGTTAATAGAAACCACTAGATTAGACAAAATCTTATTCTTATAATCTACAAGATATTATCATATACTAGATTTGTCGATATTATGAGATAGGCATTGGAGATGAAGGTCACTATCACTCGGCTTCCTTTAACCAAAAAAAGAACAAAAAAGACATACTTCTTATGCAATAATAAAATAATAATTTTATTTATTCTCTTGTTTAAAGCGACGATACAGAGGGTTCAATTTTAAAGTAGTTAAGTTGTACAAGTGTCAAAAAATAAAGTTTAACTACAGTCTCTTAAGCTAGAGATTGTATTTTAGGTGAAAATTAATTGAGACCTATTTATTCAATGTGAGGTTATGGACAATAGACACTAAAAATTATATTAAAAAACATTTTAATAAAAATTCATAAGACTGGTCCTCACAGAAGTTGGCGAATCTTGCAGAATAGTTCTTGAAGAGTGAGATTCCCACTTCAGAAAGTTAGTTTACAAAAAACAATACTTGTTCTAGATCACAGTTGCAAGATTCTGTAAAATAAATTGGGAAAAAAATGCGTTTTTTTAATTGTAATAACTAATAAGTGTCAAAAGCTCCCTTTGTGTGTGGGTCTACACCGGATTTAATTATTTTTGTTTAATATAAAATGAAATAAGATGTCTTGTATTATCCTTTCATAATATAAAAATATAATAAGATTTAAAAAAAATAAGTGTCATACATGGAAGTTTTCACTTTTACGAGTAACTCTTATATTTATACGGAAGGCAGTGGCCAGCGGCCAGCCCGGCTGTAACGCGCTCGCTTGCATAACCGAGTGATGCGGGTTCAAATCCGGGTCCCGCACCTCTATATTATTATATTTCTTTATATTATATTCATGTGCGAATCATTTCTATCATGATTACCACTTATCTTACAGTGAAGGAAAACATCTCCCCTCTCTGACATCATCCACCCTCGTACTGAGGGAGGCCCGTGCCCAGCAGTGGGACGTTAAAAAGGGCTGACGACATGATATTTTTATTGACGACAGATAGGACTGGAGGGAAAAGGAATGTATTTTTTGGCAATTAGATCCTCTTGAGACTTTTCCGATACAACTTTAAGAATGACATAAAACATATTATAGTAGTAATATCTAACAAAACCCATTCAACTTTCTTTGCTATGTTCATGACGCCATTGTTTAAAATAGATAGAATTGTCATCTTAAAGCCAATACTCAGTTATTAGCAAAAGGTCGTTCCAAAGAAATAAACTGTTAAAGCGATTTATATTGAAGCAACAGACATATTTGTAGCTTCTATTCGTTTCGCAATTGTGGAAAATGAGAAATGCTCTCGTTGTTCTAGTTCCCCTGTGTATTGGACTTACTTCCGGATTTATTGTTCCCTCTAGCATACAGGAGGTGAGTATTTTGAACCGTACAATATTTGGACGCTATGAATAATTCA
Source organism: Boloria euphrosyne (assembly GCA_951802675.2). Lineage (NCBI taxonomy): Eukaryota > Metazoa > Arthropoda > Insecta > Lepidoptera > Nymphalidae > Boloria > Boloria euphrosyne. Next base: position 5,556,696 of record OX637888.1, read on the forward strand.
AAGTGCTGTTTACAATAGATATTGCTTATTGTATATTCTAACATGTGCTCGTCGCATCGATATGGTAAAATTTGGATCAGGTATTACTTGTACGACTTGTTGAGATGAACAATAGTGGCATGTATTCTCTATATATATTTTGGAAATCTTTATCTTATTCTTATAAGTATTTTTTCCTATTTACAATTACGAAGTCGTAAATATTTCAATTTTGAAATTATTACATTACCTGGAGATTAAAATTGAAGTTATCATATCATGAAGAGACTACGAGTTCTGAAAATCCTTTATTTTATTAGCCAGAGTCTGCGAGTGCTACTTGCACACTATGTATTGTTTCTACCATTTATGAAAGTAAAGCTGTGCAAAAAAGTCTCGTACTTGAAAAATTGAGTGTGAATGATCACCCGAAACACAGGTATTTTAGTATCCAAACAAGGTATTGAGTGTAATGTATTTTTTCAGATTTTAAAAACCAGTGAGAAGAATGGAAATATCGTATCATTAAACGGTATTCGATCTGAAATGTCATTGCAAATAGATATGCACTTGAAACCTACAAAAGCTAGTATAAAAATAAATAATATACGAGTAATTACTACAGAAAGAAGCAGTAATCAAATATTGGATAAAATTTTATTTGAGTATTTCGTACCAAAAATCTGACTGTTGACTGAAAGATCATTTATTTACATAAAAAATCTAAAAAGTAAGAATTTGAAAGAGCATTTTAATGAGAAAAATGTAGGGAAATTGTCTTAATAAACGTTAAAAATATATCAGAGGACGTTCATCGTCCACGTATAGACAGAAACATTTTCAATATCCAAAGAGTATTAGAACATTTCGACCATCATTGTAAAGCAAAATCAAGTAATGTAGAAAAATTCAATAGTTACAATATAACAAAAGAACAAGATCAGTTACTTAAACTTTTCGGAATACCGCTAGTTTTAAATGGTTTAGAAAAATTTTAAGAGGATACCAAGTAAAGGTGAAATTAACTCAAAATATTATTTTGACTATCTTATTCCTACTAACTCAAAAGATTATATATTCTATAGAAAGTCGTATTTTAAACAAAAAAGCGAAGAACCTAAAAAAAAGTGCCACGAATAAAACATTCTTACTTGAATTTGAAACTCCTAATGAAAGTGAAAGTGATGGTAATGAAATATTATATTACTTGATAAAAAGGACTTAGAAGATCAATCACCTAAAGAGAAAAATTATATTCTTCTAAAAGGATTTCACTATTGTCGTGACGAAACGACGTCGTCGAAAAAGTTAGTATCTAAATGACCGTGTATCTGTAAAACTGCCATAAACATTGTATCATGTCTTCTTAACCTTTTAAAAAAGGGCATTTAAAATGTGAAATGAGAGTTGAATTTTAATATATATTCAACGAAAATTATTATAAATGGCTGTTAATAAGTATATACATAGATGACAATTTTATTCATCAATTTTTATTAAAAAAATGTTTAAACTAAAAAAATGTGTACATTGTCTGTCTTGCGTTTATAACAAAACAGCAAATTTAGCACCCCTTAATTGTAGGTTATATAAGGGCGTAAGGCGCTGAACAGCGACTTTTCATGGCGTGTGCTCGTTGATCTCGATTACAAGCTCAAAGCTATCAGAATTGCGATCTCTGCGCGCGCATCCTTCTCACTGCGTCTGTTGCTTGGAGAAATGAAATGTAAACACTGCAGAATGCCAACAGATGTCCAGATAGCCAATAGAAGTACACAGAAATAGAAGCCCGAGATGTGCCTTTGAAGTATTCATTCTAAAAAACTGTTTAAAAACTGACCACACTAATATACTCGTAACTGAGCTGTCTGGCTTGGTTGATGGTGGTAAAATTTGGCTTGGAATCTTTTTCCAAAAATGATTTTATAATTTTTCAAACGAAACCAATAATATTAATTTGAATTATATACTTATCTATACTAATATTATAGGAAGAAGAAGAAGTAAAGTTTGTGTTTGTATATTTGTTAAATTGAAAGGGGTAATCTCGGGATGTACTGAACCGATTTTAAAAACCGAAAAATAAAAAGGCTTTTACGTGGTAGTCCGTTTTGCAAAGTGAATCGGAGAAAAAACGGTCGAATGAAAGCGTTTCTTACGTGATTATATGGAAATTACGTCATTTTTAAACTATATTAAGGAGGTTACACCTGGGGACGAACCCGAGCGAAGCGAGGGTGAGTCGCTAGTTATGTAATATTTTTGTAACTTCTTTTTGTATAATATTCAAAATTATAGTATTTCTTAATATATTACGATGAATTTATTAAACATATTATTCATAGTATATGATATGTGACGAAATTTAAACGTGCGTTACGTTGTATACCTACTTACTATTTTTTATAGGTAGATTCAGTAACTAAAGTTTAAATTTCATTTTTCTTAAATATGATATTGTGGCACTAATATTAAGAATATTTGTGAAATCAAAAAAATAAAAAATGTTTTATCAAATCTTTCAGTAATTTTTATATCTTTTACATTTTATCTGTATTTGTTGGAGAAGATGACTTTGCTCTTTCGAGCACATTGTTCGAAAATATTGTACTATTCAGATAAAGTTTGGAAAAGAGTTTTTAGATTTAAATAAAATAAACTTCCAGATTAATTTTTGACTCGTACGATGAAAATGTGAACAAAAAATAAATACTTTATTATACTTTTTACGAAAGTGTTCATTTAATTTTTCTATCCTATTGAAATGTTTAAAGAAAATTGAGCCCTTTTTCAATGAAAAACGATATTAATAAACTTTTTTATATTATATTGTACAAGAGACTCACCTTCGTTCCACTCGGGTTCATCCTTAAATCCATTCCAATCCATCCATTTTCCAGCCGTAAAAAGTATCCTATATTATGTTGACCCGGATAACAAGCCACCTAACGGCCATACGGTTCTAAAAACCGTATTGATAATAATGATTATTTCAATAAGATTTGCCAAAAAATATCTAAAGTAAAAAAATTTTATTACACGTATTTAAAAAACGTATTTGTATATTTTATTTAATATATAAACATATCTACCATTTACATAACATTTATTTAGTGTTAAAAGTAGCAGTAACTAATAAAATACTACTAAATGTCATAATCTTGTTGAATTGTTGAGTAAAATGAAAAACCTATGTATTATACCAACAGCATTAAAATTATAATCGGGTTGATCTTTTAGTAGTACATTGAACAAAGATGTAAAAGGTCCTTATTTACAAAAGCTTAAGAAGAGCTCCAATTTGGTAGATTAGTATGGTTTTGTTCCCTCGTCATTATAACTACAGACTTTGCGACCTTCAGCAAACTTCTCTGTTATTGCGGAAAAGTGGTACTGCAAACCAGCTCTAACAATTGTTATCACAAAATTAATTGCTGGAATTTTATTTTTTGCTAACAATATAACAATACTATATTTTATTATTTTTATTGCTCACAAAACATTAGCGGCCTTATTTCTTAAAAGTGATTTTAATGTATAATTAATTGTAAAACTGCTGTTAAACCATACAGTATGAATAAAATAAAAAACAAGAAACAATATTCTTATGGATGCCAGTTTGTATAAATCTCTCTAAAATTTATAACTTTCATTGATCTTCTGTAAATCAGTAACTGTCTGTTAACTCGCATTTACAGTGCCAAGGGTGCTGAAGAGACCGCTAATTTAAGCTGTAAAGCTTGATATCATCGAAATAGCATGTTTTTTTCAATATTTTTCACAAATTCATTCTAATAGTCGAAAATTAAATGATATTTTTGGTCCACGATGCTATCATATTTATAAAGTTGAGAGAATTTGACTAAGATTAGGTGAAACGGCAAGAATGAATCAGATTCTTTTATCATTCAACTCGAGATAGATATATCGTTATCAGATATGTATTAGCTATATAAAGTCACTATATCAATCATTGTAAGTATCTACATTGTGAGAGACATCATCAACACTGAAGATGAAGGTCGCTATCACTTTCCTCGCATTGGTCGCCCTTGGGTATGCTGCACCTCAACCAAGGAAGCTGTTCCATGAACATTATGAAGATTTCGCCGATTTAGTTATAGAGGAAGCTGGTCATGATTTGAATCACATTCTTGAACACTACTTGGAATTTGAAGAGTTTCTGGCCACTTTGGAATACCTTGGCACCGCCAATTTCAAAGAGCTAGTCTTCGAAATGGAAGATTTACCAGAATTTAAAGCTGTAAGTGAATTATAAATATAGATATTTCTGATTGCGTAATGTATTGATTGTATTTACAATGTTATGATGATACCTACCGTTTTACTATTACAGGTCGTCGAATTTCTGGAAGGCCACAACATCGACATTTTATACTTTATCGATGCTTTTAACTCTGCATTTGGTAAGACATTTAATTTATCATTATGCCAAATACTTTGAAAGTACTAACTACTTACTCGTAAAACTAATAATTACCCCTTATACACTTCTACGTATACTTAGGGTCATGCAATGCGCATGTCTTGTAATACATAAGATTATGTAATTAAAAAAGAATTTTTTGTAACAACCATTTTCTCAGTATTATTTGTAACCAATATGTTGATCTTGTATCTCATTAATCATAATTTTAACTAGCGACAATTTTCCTATAACATTGAACTTCACCACCAAAATCCACCAAAATTTTTAAAATCCTGCTTTTTATGTCCTCCTAAAATTCGTTTTCTCAAGAAAAAAAATGTTCTCCTCAGAAAGCATCCCAAGGAAAAGCCTTCGTCATACAGTAAGTGGTCGCGACTTTAGCTCTTACATGAAAGATATTGTTGCTGAGTTCCCTAAGGCCAAGTTAACTGCTCTGTATGAGCAAAAGCTTGCAGAGGATGAAGCTTTCAAGAACGCAATGGAGAGCTTAGAAAGCGAGGAATGGAAAGAGATTTATAATGCTCTCTGGGAAAACGAGGTTTTCAAGAAAGAAGTTGAGGCACTTAAGGCGAACGGTATCGATGCCGAACTTGTTGTGGATCAACTCAAGGCTCTTTTTGGTATTTATAACTAAAAAACAAATTCTTATTATAAATAAAAATCTTAAAATAAATAATTTATAAACTTACTATATATTTTTTACCGATTCCTCGTCAAATAAAAGTCAAAAATATAAAGTAATTGTTGTATTTTGCAAGTCATTTTACTTTAAATATTATTACCAATAATTTTAATAACTTCAGAACTATAAGAAGTGCATTAGATATTTTCTATTTAAGAGAAAATTAAATGAACTTAAACTATAAATCTACTAAAGCCTAAGAGACTAAGGCCTGCCAGTCTTTAAATTATAAAGATAAACCTCTAAAGTTGGGGTTATTGAAAAAAAATAGCTTAGATCTATATCTCATCTATATACGAAGGACGTAGGTATATAATCTCTTAGTACCTAGGGTGACTGACGAAAGACAGTTATAGACAGTTTGCTTATATACTATAGGTTGTCGGGATGATTCGCTACCTAAATCTTATATATTTAAACGAGCAATTCTTGTATATATATAATCTGAATCTGATCTGATCTGGCTAGGATTCATTTTCAGAAAATGTTGTTTTATTCGTGTTTTCAATAATCTACTTTATCGATAATCAACTTAAACAAACTTATTTTTCTATTGAATGAAAATAACAAAATAGTGGCGTTTGCTAGCCCAATATTGCCACTTAAACAGAAAAATATGTCTCTTCCTGACATCTATTGGCGAATAAAAATATCATTTTTCTTAAAAATACCGAGCAGAGTTCGGTCATCCAGGTACTTATATTCTTGTACGTGCATGTTCACTTACGGGATGACTTGAGTTTTTATAACAAGCTGTAAATAAAAAAATTTCTGAAATCAGACAAGTAGTACATTGTATTTGTATTAACAAGTTATTGTACTTAATAAAACTATTGTATTCAACACAGAGTGACGGACTTAAGTTCGAAGTTGACATCTTTGTTTGGATGGAATTCGTTGTCTAAATCTTGAAATGTGCATATTTTATTTATCAAATCTCAAACTGTCGGCTCAAGTTTAAGCGCGAACCTTATTTAATTATGCAGATGTAGATGAAGGTACTCATTTATTTAACGGAGAAATAAATGATTCACTTTATTTATCTTTTTTCGTGACTGGCAGTAATTTTGCCAGTGTTTTTTAAGTTGTATGTTGTGTTGAATAATAATTTTACAATTAAGACTTAATTATGTTATCATCAGGAATAATAAGATAATTTGTGCTTATCGCTTGCGTTCGTCCCAGGATACATTTTAAGATTAGTGTAGATTTCTCAAAGATGTGATATTTTCCTGAAGTAAAAAGTATCCTATGTATCGACCCGGATAACCATCTATCACCGTATAAAATTTGATCAAAATAAGTCCAGTGGCTTTCAAGTGATGCGGTCGCAGAGAGACTGACTGAGAAAAAAATTGCTTCTGTAGTAATCATTATTATTCAACAAGATTTTTCAAAAAATATTTAATGTACCTACAAATTAGAAAAGTAACTGAGATTTTAAGTATTTACTAAAAAATGTCTAGAATACCATATTTTGTTCCACTCTTCTAATCAATTCTAGTTTTTAATACTAAGGCGTTTCATCTAAACTAGTTTTGACGAGTTAAAACGCGTTATAACTGAGAACGTGTTTTAACTGTAATATAAGGGGTGATTTTTTAAGCGTTTGGTTTTTCATTTGAAAAAAAAATACCATAATATAGTGTTAAATGTAAAATTCACATTGGCAAAATAAACAACATTAATTGCCATTTACTTTTTAAAAATTATTTCATTCAAATGTTGGCCTCCACTACGTTTAAAATGGTCCATACGCGAAGACCAATTTTGAGTTACTTTTTCAAGCATATCGGCTGGAATTTTACGGATAACACGTGTAATATTGTTTTCCAGGGCTCTAATTGATCTTGGTTTATCTGCATAAACAAGAGATTTTACGTAACCCCAAAAAAATAGTCCGAGGGCTTTAAATTAAAAATGTGTTTCGAGCTCTTCGACCATTTTATGGTCGTCATAATCGCCCTACTGAGCAGGCTATCCAAGCAGTCGTGACCGAATTCCGCACCAATTTTACACAATTGGATATTAAACCACCCACTCGTGTACGTAGAGTAGGTACGTACGGAAGAGAAAATTTGCGCTGTAGCCGCCAGTGTTGCCGAAGAGCGTCACTTATCTATTCGCCGTCGTTCGCAACAATTGGCGTTGTGTTATTCCTCAACGTGGAACATTTTCCGAAAAGATCTTGATTTTAAAGCGTATAAAATACAGCTCGTTCAAGAACTGAAACAAAGAGATTTAGCACAGCATCGAGCTTTCGGTGAATAGGCTTTAGAAAAGCTACAGCAAGATTCACTTTTTTATCGAAGAAATGTTTTTAGCGATGAAGCACATTTCTGGTTGAACGGATACGTTAATAAACAAAATTGCCGTATTTGGTCGGATAAGCAGCCACAAACAATACAAGAACTGCCATTGCATCCCAAAAAATGTACTGTTTGGTGCGGTTTGTGGTCAGGTGGAATCACTGGTCCGTATTTCTTTAAAGATCAAGATGAGAACAACGTTACTGTCAATGGTAATCGCTACCGTGCAATGATATCTTACTTTTTACTACCCAAAATACACAAGATAAATTTAGCTGACATGTCGTTTCAACAAGACGGTGCCACATGCCACACAGCACACGAAACGATTAACTTATTGCGCGATGAATTTGGCGAAAAATTTCTCTCGATTCGGACCACTTAGTTGGCCGCCTAGAATTCGAATGCGATTTAACGCCCTCGGACTATTTTTTGTGGGGGTCCATAAAATCTCTTGTTTATACCGATAAACCAACATCAATTCAAGCACTGGAAAACAATATTACATGTGTTATCCGTGAAATCCTAGGCGATATGCTCGAAAAAGTAACTCAGAATTGGGCTTCGCGTATGAACCATTTAAAACGTAGTGGAGGCCAACATTTGAATGAAATAATTTGTAAAAAATAAATGGCAATTAATGATGTTTAACTTACCAATGTAAATTTTACATTTAACACTATATTATGGTATTTTTTTTTCAAATGAAAAACCAAACGCTTAAAAAATCACCTATATTATAAATTTAGAAGAATTATAATAATTATTAATGTTCCTCTTGGCACTGCTTGTAAAATGGAATGATCAATTGAGAACCACCATTTTATATATTTTCTATTCTTTGGGCACATATATACCTAATGTTTGGCTACTTAATTTACTTTCTCCTCAAAAATTGATGAAAACCTTATATTATGATGACGTTAATGAAAAATAAATATTATGCTTCTTACATATCCCCATATGAATGTAAATAACCGTCTTTCAATTTCTTCACGTCATATTAAATTGATTGATGCGCGAAGCCTTCGCTTAAATATTAAGAAATAAGAAATTTATTTTTAAATTATTTTTGTAGTATAATTATATATAGGATGTTTGAAGATAATACGAAACTAAAGATATATTTTGGGGTTTAAGGTATATTTTGATAATATCTAAAATATTCGTTTTCAGTACCTTTTTACCTGCCGTAAATTCTAAACTAAATTAGTAAACTCGAAACTATTAATGAAACAAAACATATAATAAAATAAAACTTTTTAATATCTTAGAGAGACCATAAATGGTATATACCTACTATATAAAAATATAAGCTCTCAAAAAATAAAATTCTTATAGGATTTTATTTAAATTAAATTATATGTGTATAAAGAATGAGTCTGAATTTACTATTTATTTTCATACAATTAGTGTTTTAAAAGGCGTGTCTCACCCTGCCTCATAGAGAACGTATAATGCCGTCGCGGGTCTAGCTACTTAACTTCCACCGATCGTGTTGAAGTATCAATGTGAATATTTCTTTTTTGTTTTTTTGGGGGGTGTGTCAGGAATAAATAGTAATGAAAAAAAAACTGATAAATAATCGAAAAGATTAGAATTGTTTTTTTTTGTATTGGTATCACTAACCCTTAAAAGGTACATAGGGAATAACCGAGGGTAAGCTACTTGGCCATAATAAATAATTATATTAATAATCCTATGACCAAACATGACCAGCTATTTTTTTATCAATAGATTCAAAGTTGATTTTCAATAGATTCAAAGTTGACAAGAAAGTACGAAAAAGTTTGTGTCACGTAAACCCGTATACTACTGCAATATTGAAATAGCAGAGATATCGAAACAGATACCAACCATGAATGAATCTGTAGTTCGACAGAACTTCTTACCATTAGCAATAGTTAACGAGGTTCAATGAATACTGCTTAATGGTAATTTCTAACTCCAAAACATTTAACAAACTAGTTGTTGCGCGAACTGCGGAGAGGTGGATGGGACGTGGTTATTATATAGGATGCATTGTTACGACTGCTACGATTCTCATGAAAACATACGTAGCTTGAATTGTTACTCAAATATTGTTTTTGTATGTAGGAGTTATTCTTTTTATTTTCCCTTATGAGGAGTTAAAAAAGTCAATAATTTTACAGAAACATTTTTTTATATGAAGACGATAAATCAGGAGTCACTAAGTCCATATCCAAGTCTAACTTATCGAGCTTCACCAGTCAAATACTCCAACTCATAGTAATAAGTATGTTACTTTAGAGATTTCACTATCTACCTTGCTCTTACCATGAGATAAGCTGAATTATTATTCATATAAAATATATAATCTATATAAGTTATATAAAAAATATATAGATAAAATATAATATATATCATGTGAAATACAAACACTTGTTTGTTTGTTTCACAAAGTCAAAAAAACAATTAGGAGTAAGAAAAAGTCATAAATTAAATCTGTCTGTAAGAAAATTAAGTCTGTAAGACTTAAAATGACGTGGATTTTGGGACATGGCTTTTTTAAAAACAGCGTGTTAAAAAATATAGAATATAAAAAATAATTTAACTTACAAAATCTGTTAAGAAATCGGTGAACATACATCAAAAAATATACACGAACCTATTATTATTATTTATTATTATTAATAAAGGAGAAATTTGGCATGTTAGCAAAATTAAGAAGAATATTTTCTGGAACCGCTGCAAATGATAAGACGTATGTTTTGTACTTAGCGTCTTAGGGTCTCTGCCAACTTTCAGTGAACTGAACAGTAGTTGTGAATAGTCCAGGGCCAAGATAACAACTATGTGGATATATTATAGTATTTATTATATAACTTGCTTATGTAATGGCTGATTTAATGTATTTTAATTCATGCTTACTAGTGTTGGCCCCATGGTCGAAATTTGACGTACATCATTATTAAAAATAAAAAAAAATGTTTACCTTCATATAGAAGTTTAAAACAATGTTTCAATTTTTTATTGATAAAATTAAGCTCGTTAAAATAGCAATTGAATTAATTGTATAAATAAAAAAAAATTACTTAATTACGATTGCATTTTGTACGATGATCTTCTAAGTTAAACATTTTTCTGTCACATGTTATTAATAAATATCGCTTAGGTGAATATCAATGGATCAAAAGTGTTATGTAATATTTAACGCAGTGCGTCACTAAAATGGGATGAGATAAAAGAAAAAGCCCATGTTCCGCTGCTTGTGGGTCTTTCGCATAGTACTTAAAGATATTTATTGAGCTTATCATAAAGACTGATATTACACAGCAGTGACTTTAAAAATACATTTAAATACCAAAAAAATGTATTAAAAGCGGAGTTATATTAGACCTCCCATACATATAATGAACTAAAGTTTGTCTTAACTCTCACTAGCAACATGCTTTTATTTGGTCGCGAAAAGGAAATAAATTTTCTATATTTTCAACAACATTTCCAACCATAAAGTAAATGATATCGAGTTAATGTGATGTTGTAGATGCTTTATTTAATTACTTTTTAATACTATACAAAAAAGTAATTTCGTAAAACTAAGAATTTCATAAAAAGTTAATAAAATGTTAACAAATACTTTAAAAATACATGTTTTTGTAAAAAACGTATTGTATTTAAAAATGTACCATGTATATAACGTTTTCTCTATTGGCAATTTTATCACATACAATATATGTAGATAAAATTTAAATAGTTATGTATATTCACATCAGTAAGCAATAGTTTAATTCAATTTCAAACAGACTGTGGTTTGCGGTTAAACGCTTTGTTTTAAATTTGACCAATAGAATATAATATCAAAATAGATATCTAATAATTGTAATAATTTGTACGACTATATTAGGACAGAGTATTTTTATTTATTGATCTGTAAAATACCTTTAGTGAATTTACTAAATTTACTTTTTTTTAGATTACATCCATGATTGCATGTCATCTGTCATCAGCCCTTTTTAACGTCCCACTGCTGGGTACGGGCCTCCCTCAGTACGAGGTGGATCAGGCCATAATCCACCGCGCTGGCCCAGTGCGTGTTGGCGGACTTCACATGTCTTACGAAAACTTACTAGGTTTTCTCAGACATGCAGGTTTCCTCACGATGTTTTCCTTCATCGTAAGACAAGTGGTAATCAGGATAGAAATGATTCGCACATGAAAATATCAGAGGTGCGAGACCCGGATTTGAACCCGCATCACTCGGTCATACAAGCGACGCGTTACCGCTGGGCTACCACTGCACTGTGCTGGGCACTATGATTGCATACAGTAATTCTGCAAAATTCATTTAAGTTTTTAGTCATTGGATCATATACCTAGACCAGTGTTCCGCAAACTTTTTGTGTTCAAGGTACATCTAGGAAAACGAAAATTTTTAGAGGTACACGACAAATTAAAAATTAGTTTTTTTGTAATATTAATCAACATTTATTATAAATCCAAACGAATATTGGCCCGCGCCAAATGAAACCACACAATTAGATGAACGAAACAAAAAGCTTCGCTCGTGAGGTCCCTTGATTTACATAAAAGTATTATTGATTGATTTACATATTAGTATGTGTAATATTTTTTTACCCTTACTTACTTACTAGTAATAAGTTTATAAGATAACCCTATTTTTCCGAGGCACACCAATTAATAACCACGGTACACCAGTGTGCCGCGGTACACGCTTTGCGGAACACTGACCTAGACGATAGCTAGAGCGTAAGTAGAAAATAAGAATAATTATACTTAAAACGACAGGCTATTGACTATTGTAATATATGAAATTTATGAAAACGAATTAACAGAGCCTTCACTCACAGGATTTTCTTGAAGTAATTGAAAAATCCAACAATCGACGTCTCGACCATGTATCAACTATCAAGGTCATCCTTCTAAAATCTTGATGGTGTTGATCTTACGTATATATTTAAAATCGATATTATAATATTAGGAGTAAATATTTGACTCTATAATTTGTTGACTAAACCCAATACTACCATAGTAAAACGATTACAAACCGGATATAAATTTTATAAATAAAGTATATGTTACTTTACCCATAGACAGAAATACGATTTATTATATTGTTAGGGATCTTTTGTATCGGGCAGCTTCTTACCTTTGTTATCCGTCAATTGAATTACTGCGGGCTGTGACTGGGAAATAGGAAAAAGGTGTAGTAAATTAGTGGTACAGGAAAAATATAAGGGTGCACAATAACTATTTGTTTCATTTATATTTTGTGGATAAAATATATGTTGGTGATTTATTTAGTCAATTTTCGGTTAGCTTTATAACACGGACACTTGTTACCTTGCTTGTGAGTTTTAATTTTTTAAGGACTTTAAGGACTTTTTTGTTAATTAACGCCTTTAAAATATAATTATCTCAAGTTTTGTTTAGCCAAAAGTACCTTCTTACATTACAAAATAATTTTCAGTTTAGTTAGATGGATGGATTTAGATGGATGGATTTTTGTTGTTCTTTTATGAAGTTGGATCATCTTGGAGCTCTATGCAACAATGCTCGCTAAGTACGACGCTGAACGTTCAATTTCCTTATAGGGTGAACGTTTGAATAGACCGTATTATTAGTGCTTGATCATTTATTTATACTGTAAATTGGAAAACAGCATATACAAATGAAACTTTTATCAAAAAACCAAACTGGAGCATGTAAAACACTGTACTAGAGTGTAAACTACTGAAATCGCAGATTTAAAAAGACGATAAGAAATTTAGTTTATCTCTTAACTTGGAAGAGAACAGGTAAATGAAAACAAAACTAATTGAGTACTATTTTCTATTTAAATAAGAGACTGGAACCGTGACTGTATATGTACATTTAATACCATTCGATCCGCATCTTAGCTAACCATAAAAATCGCGAAGCATTGCCAATTTTATTCGCATTGGGCCTATTTCATATGATTGTTACAAAAGTGAAGAGGGTCTGTGATGTCAAAGAGTCTAACAAGGGTTAATGTACGAACATATACTTATTTCTACATCACTAGCAGGATTATTATGAAGCGTGCCTACAAAAGATTTTAAATGTGCTCGCGTATGCCTATTTATTACATTAGTTTTATAAGGAACATTGCCTACTCGATCATTCGGAGTTTTGGAAAAGAAAAGGGTCTATTTGTATAATATGTATAAAAATGAAAGTTAGAGCGCAATAAATAAATGACATATTGTTTTTTAAACATATTTTAATACAGGAGTTGTATTTTAAGTTAATCCTATAATTCAATGTATTTGTAAAGTAAGAAATTCAAAAATATACCACATATACAGAATACGAAGTAATACAAAAGATTTTACTACTAATGTGTTTTGAGCACTAAAAATGTGACTGAACTAGAATACCTAGTAAAAACTGCAGTACATGGTGCACAAAGACCGTAAAACCACCATTACAACACAAAATAAGAAAGACAGTTCTTAAGAGTGTGAGCTTTTATTTCAAGTTTCATTTGAAACTTGCCCGTTTTATTTATCCCCGTAAACAATAAACCAACGTCATACCGCTGTAAGAGTGCACTTTTAAAAATACTAATAAAGTTTCCCAATAAAAGCGCTCATTAAGCAAAATTAACTAGCTGGAGACCGCCTGAAGTATTGTTACTCGTACTTTATTCAAAATAAAAAAGAGATTTCATTATATCAGAAGAGTAAGTGTATAATTCTAAGATGTGCTAGATAAGGTAAATAAATAAGTGAAAAACAATTAAGGGACTCAGTATTTACGACTTTAGAGGCGTATTGCTAACGCGTAAGCGCGTTATTTAGTAACTATTGACTTTAAGAAAGTAGTTAAGAAACATTTATGTTCCCCCGTTTTATGTTAACCCACTATCGACTATTTTTTTTGTATTCCGCCCTTTTTAATGTCCTATGCTGGGCACGGGCCTCCCTTCAATATGAGGGGAATCAAGCCATACTACGCTGGCCTAGTGCGGGTTGGCGGAATTCACGTCTTTTGAAAACTTGCTAGGTTCTTTCAGACATGGTTTTTTTCAGGCTTCCTCACGATGTTTTTCTTCACCGCCTATATGTTTATTTGAATAATATTGATTAATTGTTATCTATATTACATACATACCTAAATACATCAATTATAAAAATATTATATAGTTTCATAAGTCTTTTGTAACGCCTCGAATGTTCTGCTATTGTCACTTCCTCATTGTTTAGGTAGAACAAACAATGCTTTCAAACGGAATAATGTATGTAGTACATCGATATAAACATTTATATGCAGAAATTAAATTACAAGGTAATGAATGTAATACCTTAAATTTTGTAATAAGAAGGTATTACAAAATTTAAGGTATTACATTCATATATTACTCTAAGAATACAATTTACTTTCTGCAGAACATTACTTTTACCTTTTATGTTTTTTTATATCTTGTTTTTTTTTTCATATTGCTGCATTGTTATAGTCCAAGGAGTGATCGAAGATGAAAAATTTTTTTTGTTATTAACTTAATCAATAAAGCACATAAAAGCACATGCTACATTTACATCTAACTCTATTATTTTACTTTAGTATCTACAGCTTTACGATGATAACAAAGCCTTAATATATTATAGATGGTCCCCGTAGAGTCGTGAATGCAGGTCAGCCGAGTTATAATATGCAAATAAATATGGGTACAGTGAATTATTTGCTAACTATTACTTGTTCAATTATATATGCAAAAGTGTATATCAGTTTGTCCTTTCAC
The DNA here is from genome assembly GCA_951802675.2 of Boloria euphrosyne. NCBI lineage: Eukaryota > Metazoa > Arthropoda > Insecta > Lepidoptera > Nymphalidae > Boloria > Boloria euphrosyne. Next base: position 5,571,863 of record OX637888.1, read on the forward strand.
ACAGAGACGAATTGACGTGATGCTTAGCACGCTTTTATTAGCTTTTCTTGTAAGTAATACATATATACAATACTGTTTGTAGTAATCATATCTTGAAAGTCAATTTAAACTCATTTTTTTTCTGACGGTTTGGGACCGCATCACGACAACACCGCTGAAAGTAATTTGGATTGGCGGTGAACTAGGAGGTACCCTAGTTGACATTTTGTAACGTATTATTTTTTACTATTACCTATAATATAATAACATCTATTTGACAGTGAGTATATGTTTGTATAGAGCAAGACTTCCCAACCAGGGGGGCACGCCCCACTAGGGAGGCGTAGAGAAATGTTAGGGGGGGCGTCGTAAGTACGTAATATGTAAGATTACATTGCCAAAAAAAACAGTCATTACAGTTTTTAATATCTAGTTTAAAATAAATATTGACTTTTCTGTGTACAATATATTTTTTAATGTATTATATTAATATATTATATTTAAAAAGCGTTGGAAAATGAATTTAATCGATACTATCGAGATATCAATTCCGAGTCACCAATATGGCACATGACCAGAAACCCGTTAGTTGTCGTTGTCTTACAACTACCTGAAGAAGTTCAAGAAGAATTTCTAGAAATGAAGGCTGATTCGACCATGAAAGATGACTTTCTTCTCTTGACATTAGAAAAATTTTGGATCAAACGATTCGTTGTTAATCCGAAAGTTGCTTCTCTTGCTTTAAAAAAACTTATTCCATTTTCGTCCACTTATTTATGCGAGGCAGGTTTTTCAGCTCTAGTTTTAATAAAAACTAAGCAGCGAAATCGCCTTGCCGTCGATAGCGATTTAACCATAGCTTTAGCAAAGACTGAACCCAGAATCGACCAACTGGTACAGAGCATGCAAGCTCAAGTATCTAATTAGCTAGTACTTTAGAAGATTTTATTTATTTGTTTTAATATTACTTTATATTAAAAGTTGTTTAAAAATCATATATTTATAAAAATATAATTTAAAATATAAAAGAACGTGAAAGATAAAAAAAACTATTCTAGTAGCAAGTAATAATGCATGGTAGGCCAGTACAGATAATTAATTATAACCTATCTAAAAAAGAAAAAAATATAATTAAAATAACAGAAAAAAATAATTACGGGTGATTTGAGGTCAGGAAGTGGGAGGATGTGGGCTTTGTAGGTTTGAAACGGGTTTATCACGATTCTGCAAAAAATCCAATGTGCCAATTACAGTGCATTTGTGACATAAAAACGAACATTTTCACAAAGTATCATGAAAACCCGATTTGTTTTGTGTGAGAGAAAAATAAAAAACCCAAAATGTCGGTTATTTAGATTCTTGTAAAAGTACTTAATGATTCAAATATTCATTCTTTCGTTCATTATCCTTAATTAATATATTGTATCCTTGCCGTCGATAGCGATTTAACCATAGCTTTAGCAAAGACTGAACCCAGAATCGACCAACTGGTACAGAGCATGCAAGCTCAAGTATCTAATTAGCTAGTACTTTAGAAGATTTTATTTATTTGTTTTAATATTACTTTATATTAAAAGTTGTTTAAAAATCATATATTTATAAAAATATAATTTAAAATATAAAAGAACGTGAAAGATAAAAAAAACTATTCTAGTAGCAAGTAATAATGCATGGTAGGCCAGTACAGATAATTAATTATAACCTATCTAAAAAAGAAAAAAATATAATTAAAATAACAGAAAAAAATAATTACGGGTGATTTGAGGTCAGGAAGTGGGAGGATGTGGGCTTTGTAGGTTTGAAACGGGTTTATCACGATTCTGCAAAAAATCCAATGTGCCAATTACAGTGCATTTGTGACATAAAAACGAACATTTTCACAAAGTATCATGAAAACCCGATTTGTTTTGTGTGAGAGAAAAATAAAAAACCCAAAATGTCGGTTATTTAGATTCTTGTAAAAGTACTTAATGATTCAAATATTCATTCTTTCGTTCATTATCCTTAATTAATATATTGTATCTGTATTTAACCTATTTAAAATACCTAAAAATAAATAATTTAATTAATAAATAAAATGAGCGTTCCTTATTTTTGTTGATACTTACCTAAGGGGGGCATGAAAATATTGTTTTTAGCTCGGGGAGGCTTGGCGAAATGAAGGTTGGGAAACCCTGGTATAGAGGGTTTATTCGAAAAATTACATTTACATTTGCGACAACATTACTAAAAAGTTATTAAGCTTCCTTCTACTAAAAATATAGCTTTTGTATATAATTCCAATTTACTAAATCCGATATTGCGGTATTCAAAAGATCTACGAAATGGATGCACAAACACGGCTTAGGAGTTGTGTATTCTTTGGTAGATTTCTCGTCGCATTTTGTGCCGCAACGGAACGCCTCGTAAGTGGCTCGCGTTGAGTTCGGGGGAAAATCCGTTTCATGTATCGCGTTACTGCAAACCTGCCGAAGTTTGAAAGATTTACTCCTCTTATGTTGGATGTTGTGCAATCTTGTAGTATACTGTTTGAGGCAACGTGAAGATTATAGATAATCGAAAATAGAGATTATCCGAAACGCTTAAACGTCGGGTAAAAGCTATTTTTAACTAAAATGCTCATAATCTAATTATTCCACACTTAGCGTTGATTTTTCTTTATATCCTATTCTATAAAAATTATCATGATATTACTCTCATACAGCTGTGCCTTAACATACATAAACAACTAAAATATTATATTCATACGTTAACACACCTGTTTTTTAAAGTCTGTCAATAAAAGTGCCGCGAATGATAATGCTTCCACAAAGGTTCCAACATCTTTTTATAGTAAATTTATTAAAAATATATAAAGAATTTCGCATAATATAGTGCAAATGTTAATACAAATAGGACACGTTTGATTCCGTTAAAATTTGTTTGATGTTAATTGAGAATGGAGTAGGGCTTTACATACTTAACGCCATTAGTTTAGATAAATATTTTGAAAAATTACGGCGTATTTTATGGCGTATAAAGTTTGTTAGATGTCAAATAATATAATAATTACATTTATATTATATCTACTTCATCATGTTAGGTATAATGAACTTTTTATATTTTTTACATATTATGTACGTATTATCTCATAAGAACAAACAAGAACTAATTACAGTCATGAAGTAATACAATTCAAGTTCTTTTTGTTTTTGATATTTTATTGATTTTGATTGAATTAAGTATATATGTAATTATTTACTAGCAATATACGGCGGCTCCGCCCGCGTTCTAAAGACGTAAATGCATGCGTGGTTTTATTTCTAACCTTCTTTTTATATTTTTGTCAGAAATGAGTTATTTTCCTGTAGTAAAAAGTATCCTATATTATATATATTGACCCGGGTAACCAGCTAACATCAAACCAAATTTCATCCAAATCTGTCCAGTGGTTCGTGATACGGTCACAGACAGACAGACAGACAAAAATTTAAAAAATAATAGATTTAGCCTCTATATCGATAATAATGTCTATTTCAATTAAATTTTCCAAAAATATTCAATGTACAGATTCCACTCAGTTAGAATTTTATTATATGTAAAGTTTAGGATTTTTCTAAAAACCTAGAACTTATCCATTGATCATTGAGCATGTGCGGAGTATCCTCATGGAGTTCATAAATTTGTCACAGTCTTTTGGTGGTTTTTAAATCGTCAGGTAGAAAAATCTTGTATACATTTTAATTTTTTTTAATGGACAATTCTGGTATTTACATAAAACTGATACGGACAAAGCTTGAAAAGGGTACAAACTAGATTGTAATATAAAATAACAATATTATGATTTTACAGGATTAAATTTCAAATGATAAATTATTCCGGTCACTAATAATTTTGAAATGCTCGGTCAAATGTTGACTTAATATGGAGTGAGGGAAATGCTCCACTTTACGGTTGCCTTCATTCAAGTTTCACTGAGGGTTTTCTGTGCAAATTTGCAGAGGGAGTAAGAAAGACGTTTTAAATGTTTACACTACATTGCTGGTTAGATTAGCTACAGACCTGCAAACGAAGTGAGATTTTAAATTAATTAAATTTAAGGATCAGCTCAATTTCTAATTGGCTTATAATATTGTCATAATATTTATAACTAGGTACAGGCTGCGACTACGCCTGCGTTTTATTTCTATTTAGTTCATAGTTCTATTTTTGTTTTGTATTGATAAAAAATTTCTATGTTTATGTTTTTAGTGTACGTCTTTAAAGCAAAGAAAATCACGTTTAAACCTGAGGGCCTAGACAAAGTAACAATCGATTAGCGAAAGCGATAGTAGAAAAGTCCAAAATGTATGGGTTTGACATATGACTTAGATATGTCACGTGGTCTGTTGTCAACGAATAGATGATGCTAGACAATGTACATTCATTTCAATTATTAGTGACTTAAAGTTCAAGATGCATACGCTGCGTTTAAGCGATGACGATTGTAGAAATCGAATCGCTTCATAACGAATGCCGGTTGGCTATAGGCCCTGTTCAGCTTTCAGTTTCATATCGTTCAGCGTTCAGTTCTCAAGTAATGAATTAAGTGTGAAACATACTTCATTGCTCGACTGCATGTACGCATACTCAACTTTTTTTATTCTAACACTGTCTGCGTCCTGTGTGATAGCAATTTAATTCATAAGATTCATAAGATCTCAGGCGTTTGAACATTTGTTTCAGTGTCACATAGAGGTTGAATCAAGGACTGGAGGCAGTTCGTTATTATTACACATATACTGATTAATATAAATATAAATTTTATAAATAATATTGTACTGTGCTAATGTAAAACAATTGCGTATCCTCATTGTAAAGAGAACGTGACGCGAACTCCAACTTAATTGAGCAACTTCGTCTGGCTTCTGTAGCTAAAAGCCTTTATACCGGTTATATATTGGTGGGTCGCGACTTTATCTGAGTTTCCGAGCCACTGCGTTCTCCGGCGATAGAGTGAAAATAGTGGCACAATAAAACAGGGTCTCTGTATCGGCCGAGAGCCCGCTCTTATCGGGAAACTGTTAGGGTGATTCATTGCGCGCCTCTATTTACTTACCGCGCTCTTAGCCGCCCGCTAGTTGCGACTGCAACGCTGCACCTGAACAGATTGTACCACTGATAGCTCGATCACTTGAAAGTCCTTTTTATAGCTTTACCTTTTTAACAAAACACCTTTGGATCAGTTTGTAGTGTCGTTGTGCCAGCGGTCGCTTGTTCAAGTCTCTCTGGTTGCATTCATTTGTGTGATCTCAATTTTGTATCAGCTACCTGGTATCATTAACACAAGCCTTGTAACTTTGAACTAGATGATGCTGTGTGTTAAATTCCCATATTTATTTAAGTAACACAACCTTAATAACTGTTTTCGGTTATAAATTAGTTAAATTAAGAGGAAATCTCTCTGAAAACTGGCTGTGTTTACACAACAGGTCAGTAAGATTTGTGATATTTTATTTTCTTTAAGCAACTTTCATATAACAAAATTAGATAGTACTTTGTTTTACGTACAATGCTATGATAATGTAAAACAGTTTACATTTTTTAGAGTTAGTTTTGACTTTGTATAAGCTCAGAATTTGTCAAAGTCAAATGTTAAACTTACTAATATATAAAAATCTCGTATCACAGTGTTTGTTACCGAACTCCTCCGAAACGGCTTGACCGATTTTTATGATTTTTATATGTATATATTAATTAGTCTGAGATTAGGTTGTTGGCCATTTTTTCCCTCTAGGTGATAAGGGTGACCCACTCTAGATATTTCATTTTTTATTTTTAGACCAAATTTATAATTTTCACTTTTTTATGATGTGGAATAAAAAAAATTATAACCTAAAAGTTTCATCCCTCGGGCGCGGGCGGAGCCGCGGAAATTGCTAGTACATCTATAATGTTTCAAAATGTGAGTATTGACGATTACAAGTCATTATTCATTAATATGTCATATAAGTTAACAATATTAAAGTAATCACAAAAACCTTATTCTCCACAATATTTTTGGGGAATTATAAATTATGAAAGGCCTATTAAGGCTATTCAAACAATATTTTTCGTTAGTTATTGTAACTTATGTATATATAATTGAAATTTTAATACGATATCACGTCTTGTTTTATTAAGGGGTTTTAAATTGAAAACTTTTACAAAATAAGCAGTTAGCTTATTGTGTATTGAAATCACTCTATTCGTTAAAACACAGAGACGAAGTCTAGCAAAGTTAGTTACTTATTAAATGGTATAATTATATATCATTTTAGAGGCTACGTAATTAGGGGCGGGATCATATTACTGTCGTTTGTGCGGTATAATTAATATGTGTGTATAATTTATATGTGGGTACATAGACTAAGTATGACTAGTAAAGAAACAATAAAGAAAATAATACTAGCATCCCTACCGGGGGTAAACGAATTCGCACTAAGTTCGCAAAGCCGAATATGGAAACCTTATAATTTGGCCATGAATTGATCGTAAAATGAATGTCGATGTTGATGTAAGAATATTGGGTATATACTAAATATGTTATTTTCAATTTATTTTAGTTTTAATTTGATAAGTTATATAAAGGAAACTAGAAAGTCAATAGGCCAAATAAATGCGATTATAACGGAACCCTTCGAACCATTTAGACTCGAACTAACCCGATTTATAATTTACGAGTACATTTTCACTAAGGTAAGCAAACTTACAATTTCATTATAAAAGCTAGGCTTTTTAATTGGATATTAGTTAGTTAATAGGATTTGAAGGCTTGCAAAGTCTCGAGGCTCCCAGGAGCGTCTTAACAATTGTCAGTTATTGGGTCGTTGCTCAATGAAGCGGACTCATCTCGTTTGCTCGGACGAGAGTAAACGAACCCGCTACAAAATATTCAATTTCCTTCCCGTGCGACGCTATTCAGATTTCTAATCGATTTTTTGAAGCATAAATCTCGTAGCGTTAAAATGGAGCGTCTTAATACTTATACATTTTTTTTCACTTTAAGATTTTTAAAGTTGAAAATATTGATTCGTGAAATTAATGTTCATATTATATTATGGAAATAGGGATAGCTCAGTGGTAACACGCTCGTTTAGTAAACAGAGTAAAGCGGGTTTAAATTCCGGGTGATGCACCTGATATTTGCGTGTTCCAATAATCTTTCACATGATTACCATAAGTCTTACGGTGCAGAAAAACATAGTGTATGTAATTATGTATGTACCTATAAGAGTACTTAGAAATTTGATGGACATGTGAATCCTTACTTGGTCAATGTGGTGGAATATGTCGTGATTCTCCATATATTGGGAGGCATGTGCTGACATCAATGCTTAAAAATGGGTCGAATATAATTATAATATGTTTTATAATGATAATTTGTTGTAAAACTCTATTATATTTGGTGTAATATTGTTTAAGGTTTGCTTTATTTTATAAAAAAATAGGACTTGAGATGACAGCATTTTTTTTTCACTTAGGCTAAATGACATAATATAATGAAATGGAATTCTAAAAAATGCATGAAAATGATAATCTAAGAATTACAATGTATGAAATCACTACATTAAAATTTCAAAATGGGATTTAGAAAAGGTGCAGTTTGTATAGTAAATTGTGATAAAGAATTATAAATATGTCAATTATCACTTTTACTCTCAAAGTATGATCTGATGTGATCCAACTGCTGTACGTGCTCTCCGAGGCGCGGCCGGGCAACAACACTAACTTTCTAAATCCGAGTTACTACAACTTATAAAACTTCTCAATTCATTTTTATATTATAAAGTATAGAGTATATGGAATTGGTCAATATTGCGACTCTAAGTTTGTACACCACTAAATAAATATACTCGTAAAGCTTGAGAAGCTAAATAAAAATTTAAAAGCTACATTTATACACATTCTGTTAATTTAATAGCAAGCAAATATGAAATATGAAGTCAAAACCATGTACGTAAATTTGTAAATACATGATAATATGTGCTTGTGAATTTTGTTCTATTATAATTCATTATCCAAACAATTCGTAAAAGTGAAAAAGATTTAAGCTTCGAAAATATTTGAGTGTACAGTAAGATAAATGAAAATTTCGCGTACACTACACAAATTACTAAAAATCTGAGTACATTGTTGTGTAGTCTTAGTTGTGAATTCCGCGAGTCTTTGTGAAGAGCAGGATAAAATATTTCATTACTGTGTGAAGCATCCGTTGGTTGTAGTGGGATTTTTTTATTTTGTTCACTTCTTTTTGTTGAAGCGTGCAATATACTATATTGAACTTTTCAATGAACATTTGGCCAGTAGGTGCTTTTGCTCGATATCTATGTTATCTATACATATAATAAAATTTCAACTGAGTTTAATCTGTACATTGAATATTTTTTGGATAATCTTATTGAAATATACATTATTATCGATATAGAGGCCAAATCTATTATTTTTAGAATTTTTGTTTGTCTGTCTGCCTGTCTGTTTGTCTGTCTGTCTGTGACCGCATCACGAATCACTGGATAGATTTGGATGAAGAAAAATACAAAAAGAAGGTTAGAAATAAAATCAAGATTGTATTTTATCTTTAGAACGCGGGCGGAGCTGCGGGTATCGCTAGTATACATATAAAATGTTTGTTTTTGAATATAAAATAGCTATATTGAGCTTGAATTGAATGGCTATAAAAGTTATTAGAAATGTTTTTTATTTTTATTTGGGTTGCTTTTAGTCCAATTTTAACGGTATTTATAAGCAAGTAGATCATAAGGTGACTTATCCTGGTAAAGAAAAGTGATCCCACAGGTTAGAAAAATGAAGAAGAATGGCCCTATGACTTTAACAAGGCTCTCACATATTGACAAATACCCCGGAGTATTTGTATCTACGATTATACGTAGATATAATCGATAGGTATAAAAGTACAATTTCACACTAAAACTAATGCTATAGTATATAAAAAATTACTTACTTTTTTTAGTTAAAAATAAATAATGTTTTGGTTTATGATAAACATTCAATGCTCATAACACAGTAGTTTGAAATATATTTTCTTTAAAGTGTTCAGTAAAATTTTCTCAAAATCCATTAAATAAACTCAAACCAGAGCAAACTAACAGCATAATTTAAACCCTGCAACAATAAAGCGAACGGATAAGCATGTCAAGTGGTGTCTTAGAGGTGCACTACATTTGAAATCCAAATACCTAAGAATGTAAGGGAATTAGGTTGTGGTATTTGCCTAATGCTTTCTTGTAAGCTTCGGTCGGAAAGCAAAATAAATTGCCGTAAAATAAAGTGCCACGTACGAAAACTCGTCATGTTTGTGAAGCGATAGTAGGTCGCTATAAAGTATTTTGAAAGGCTCAGGCGTTTAGTTACTTTAGGTGAATGAAAATGCAAGATTTATAACACATTTTTAAAATTTTATTTATAAAGTTATTAATTTAACCGAAATTCATTAATTATATATTATAGAAGTTTTACTTTAAAAGTACTAATTGTTTATAGTGTTAAATGTTATACACTTGTGCCTTAACGCTTCGTTCGGTTTCGTCCCTAGCTAGATTACTACAAAATACTACCCCCGATGCACCCTAATAAAACAAAAAAGATATGTCCAATCCATCGTTTTTGAGTTTTAACGAGACTAACGAATAGAAATTTACTGTCACATATTATGGTATAGATTAACAAATGATTTAATGAAAGTATTAGTCCTATTTGTCTTTTCGATATTACCTTTTTATTAAAGTTACTTCAACCTAGATATTTGGACCTCCATATTTGTTTGTATACTCCAATTTGCTAACCTGGATTTATGATTCTTCAGGGACTACGAATAATTATTTAAATTTGCTTTTATTGTCATAATGCCAAATCAAATTTGCTTTTATTGTCGTAATGAATCATTTCTATCATGATTACCACTTGTCTTACGGTGAAGGAAAACATTGTGAGGAAACCTGCATGTCTGAGAAAACCTAGCAAGTTTTCGTAAGACATGTGAAGTCCGCCAACACGCACTAGGCCAGCGCGGTGGACTATGGCCTGATCCTCCTCGTACTGAGGGAGGCCCGTGCCCAGCAGTGGGACGTTAAAAAGGGCTGATGATGAAATGAAGCAAAGCAAATAATATTTTATTATTTGCTTTGCTTCATTATGTTTTGTAAAAACTTTTGAGGTTTCCTTTAGACTAAAACTTTCTTTTTCAGGTCTTTATTCTTTTTTTCTAATAATAAAATTGTATTGACTCTTAAAAATTGGCAAAGCCTGCTTAAATCGAATCTGAAACGTTTATAATATATTTCTATTAATATAACTGAAGATGTCTTTTTACTTATCATCTTCATGTAAAATATAATAATAATAATAAAAAATATCGCTTTTTATTTAGTAGACAATGTGATAAAAGTCAGCAACTCTACAAACATATCCATTTGCTTTTATAACACTCTCTTAAAATCTTTGCTAAATTGTAAGCCAATTTGCAGTAAAGTTCCGACTATCAAAATGTAAGTATACTAGACGTTTACTTTTCTTAGCATCTATTATCTATATTCAAGACACGATTTGAACTGTTCCTTACACAATTTGTCAAGTTCCGACGCTAGGAAGTCAATTTCAGTTGATGAGCACTTTTATTAAGAAAGTTTATTCTCTTTTTTTAAAGTGTACTCTCACTGTAGTATGATGTTGCTTCGTTATTTGCACGAACAGATAAAGGAAGGGAGTTGAAAATGAAACGTGGAATAAAGTTAGCACTTAAAAAAATCTGTTTTTTTTTGTCATGATGATTCACTTTTGTTGCCTGGTTTTTGTGTAAGTAAAGAAGAAGTTAAAAAGCCCTTTCCAAGATAGGTACTAGAACTTTGTAACTTTTTCTACAGACCAAAAATTGAAAGAGGCAGCCAAGCAAAGTGTAGGTAAGTCGCTAGTGTGTTAATAAAATATGTAAATTAATGTTTATAATTTTATGATATGCTAGTAAACCTGGCCCACTTCGCTGGGCGTAACTTAAAATAACTTAAACGGTTTTTATAATTTTCTAATAAAGTATTATATATTAGCTATCTGCGAGTGAAAGTCCCATCAAAATCGGTTAATTCGTTTCAGAGATCACATTTTAAAAATTGTTTTTTTTGATCTAAGTAATCTATATACTTTCATATGCATTTAGTAAAAAGCTGTTAAGTTGAAATTACAAACATACACTTCAATTTTATTTATTTGTATGTACTGACGTAATGTAGTTTTGGGTTTATGACAATCTTTGCAGTTTTTCTGCAAGTTTTTTATTAAACACTGCGTCTGCCAAAATTTCTAGAGTAATATCGAGATAATTATAGAGTACTTTGAAAACTGTGGCACACGAGAAAGAACTCTGACGATCGGGCATAGTTGATGTAAATCTGTATTCATGTTAAAGGTCGTGAGTTCAACCATCTCGTCTCTCGGGATGTTTTGCTCACGTTTGACCGACCAAATTATATAAAAGGTCTCAAGAGGATAGTGAAGGCCGTTGAGTGTAGGTAGCGCTATGAAATATGAAATATTACTTATTAATGTGAATGATATACATTAATGTTCTATTAATTTCTTTTCAAAATTTCAACTTTCAATATGGACTAACTAAGTTATAAACAGTGAATAGTCAACATAATATGAAAAAAATCTACACGTAACAGCTACAGTGTTTAAAGATTCTTTTTGCAAAAACGTAAGTAAAAAATTAATGTACATAAAACATTAAAAGTTAAAACGTAAGTGCATTTTTAAGACTTAAACTTTACCAGAATGAAAAAAAATGTAGGACACCTCGTTTCTGTTTATCAGTCTATATGTAGTCGTATATATAATTAAATCAAAATATACTTTATTCAAATAGACTTTTACACCTACAATCCTTACTTTTACATTATAATATAGAATTGAAATTAAATGTCAATCTGTAAGTCTGTGAGGTAGCTACCTGCACCATATAGAGATTACATAGTAATCTGATCGATGAACTAATGTGTTTATTTTTATATGAGTCAAGGAAATTAATTGAACAAAATAGCATTCAGTGCATTGTGAGACACAATATACAATATAAATGCTCATAGACATATCTCGTGATGCCAAAAAATTATGTTATATCCAGGTGGAACCGCGGGCAAAAGATAACATAGTATATGAATGTATCTCATATGTAATGTCGCTAGCAGTAACTAGCAACTGTAATAATGTTCTCCGACCGATTCCGGCCATGGCGGCCATTCTCATTGAGACTGGCCAAGTACGCAGGAGATATTATAGCGCACAAGTGTACGCGCAAACACAAGTGCACTCTCTCTTCCTATCACTCTCATACTCCGGTGGGACGACTTCTCGACACGACCAGTGAGAGCTAAGGCGCAGGACCGACGGCTTTACGTGCTCTCCGAGGCACGGGGGTGAACCACCGCCAACTTCCCAACTCCGGGCTGTTACTGAGGCTTACGAAACAGAAAGACTCAATAACTATACTTGGCCCGACCTGGGACTCGAACCCAGGACCTCTCGGTGTATAACCGTACATGCTAGCCACTACACCACCGAGGCAGTTAACTGTAATGATATTTGCGTTGGTAGACGCTTCGGAGATTGAGAGCACAATAAAACAGGGCTCTCTGTATCGGCCGAGAGCCCGCTCTTATCGGAAAACCGTTAGGGTGATTCATTGCGCGCCTCTATTTACTTACCGCGCTCTTAACGACCTGCAATGTGCATCTTGAGCTATCATTTTAAAAGTATAACGTTCCAGAATGTAGATTTACCGAATTAGTTTTACTCATGATTACGATCTATGACTACTTTGCATTATATTCATTATAAGGCAAAGTAAGTAATATGTAATTTATTCTATCAGATCTACACCTGAAATAATATTAAGCGGATTGAACGTACTTGGGAGACTCCCATAAAATCAAATGAACGACAATAAAACATAGTAATCAAAAATGTTCTAAGAAAGTTCATAACATAAAATGGGGAAGTTAACATTGAAACTACGTAATTAGAAAATACAATTCAAAATTTGCAAGACCAGTGAGGACTAAAAATGTATTTTTTTGGCTTAGACGACTTGATTCATAATAGCGCTAAGCAGTAAAAATTATTCAGTACATCGTAGTAGGTTGTCGTATTCAAAACGGGTCAGGAACCAAAAATCTAAAATCGCGAAAAAATCCGAAAACATAGTTTTATTCATAATATTAAATATTTGCGTAAACCGAAGTAACCACGCAGTTATTTATATTACGAGTATATACCATCTTTAATGAGTACTTTCGTTTTAACGACATATATGACGAAACAAAATCTATGTAATATATTGTATACACACTACATAGAAGAGAATTAAAATTTATAAATTAGTTAAATTTATAATTAAACTATTAAATTATTATGAATCTAATGTGCTCGGTCAAATGTTGGTTTAATATGGAAGGATGCAAATGGTCCGTTCTGCGGTTGCCTTCATCCAAATCTGAGGGAGGGCTCTCTGCAAATTTGCACGCTAATCCGCAGAAAGCCATTCCAAAAGGTTTATAGTGCAATCCTACTTAGATTAGATGCTACATAAATCTGAAGATACTTTATGTTTTTGTAACGTTTTCATAAAATATAAATTTAAAATGTTTAAAATAAAACCATTGTTCGCATTTTTTCGCGGTTTTAGTCAAATAAATTTTTGAGCCGATGACTGTAGTGTTGTATAAAAAGTTAGATTAAAATAGATATTGAATTTAATAATTGACTAGTTAATAATTGTTATCGCTTGGTATACGCCGCCTACCTATTGGTAGTAAGTATTATACAAACGTCTTTAAGGGGAGGCAAATGGTACGCATTTTTAATATTTATATAACTGTTTCCAGAGCACACTTTTATGTAAATATGAAAACAAAAGATATTGTATTAAAGGACTACAGAAGACCACTAATTATTTAAAAGTCCCATTTTATTAGCACATAAGTAATTGTGCATTACAAAAAGTTACAAACGTTTTATGTGAGGCATCAATTAATAAATTAAAGGTGACGTTTTAAATTAATTTTGCACCGTACTTTTAATTACTGACATGTATTCCAACTTTGTAAAGAAAAATACTGTGTAATGTAACTTTTCACTTCGTTTTCACGTTCTAGACAATACATGTTGGGTGGCATCGCTCTATTTTTTGCATTTGAGTAAACGTCGCGTATTCAAAAGGGCAGATTTTTTCTGAAATAATAAAGGAATTTATATCATTTTGAGGTTTTTGGTATATAAAATGTCCCTATAATATTATGAAAGTGTTAAAATTATGGTAAACATAAGCGAAGTTAAAATACCTAAATTATTAACTAAATTTGTGATATAATATATAGGTTACCTTGGTCTTGTTTCTAATTCTCTAGTTTAATGTTTCATTCATCAATCACGTTGATCAGCTCGCCTTTGACATTCGATACTTTGTGTGGAGGCTTTTATACTTACAGCGACAAATCGTTTTAACGTTAACTTAATTTTCTAATTTTTTTTCCTTATTTTGTATATTTTTACTTTAAATTTTATGTATGCATAAATTTTAAGATTATAATAATATTAAACATTACCTACTACGGAAAGGAATTTGTTCATTAGAGCTTATTATTTTGTATTTTAACAATCTTTTTTTACTATCTCTTTTGAGACTGCAGAGAAGGTTAAAGAATGAAGACAAAAAAGCTAGCTTTAGGCATGTAGCGTGTTAAAGGACATCGTTCCAAAAACACATTCAATATAAATTGTTTCTAGTACTAATTTATAGTTTTTTTTCAGTACTATACTTAGAAATAATAAAATACCTTGACGTAAGGAATAAAAGGCAGCAGTTAACGACACTTTTAGGTGACGTATATTAAATTAAATTAACGCTTTACGAAAGATTTACGAGTGGTTAATATTTTATTTTATATTTCTACTTTTGAAATAACGGTCTTATTGTTTTATTCTTAATATAAGTAATCGTAAAATTGTATCTAATATTTATATTTTTCAATTTTTATTTATTTTTTGGTGATAACAATGTGATTCTGACCGATTTCGGCCACATTGGCAAACCTCATTGAGAGTAAAACTTATTTTAAAAGGTAAGTGCTCTTGAACACGTTATGATCCTAAAGCGTTTATACATAAACTACATATGGAGTCGATTGCAAACACTAGAATTATATCGCGACGGCCGTGATGCCTTACTATTTTTATAAATTTCATTTATTTCAATTTTCTAAAATTTAATTAAAAATCTCAATTAAGACGGTAGATTTAGAGTTAAAGGCATATTTTGCATATTTTTATATAACATATGCAATATATATTATATATAAATAGGTAATTACAATCAATTCACTACCAATTTCCTCTTTGTCTCTCAAGCAATTTCTATAGTTTAGTACTACTACTACTCTATCAATAAAAAAAGTATTCATTCATTGAAATCCTACGATAAATAAATCGTGTCGTTGCTTATAAACAAGTAACATAGCACAGATTGCGGTCGAGAAATTAAGCAACTATTAATGACTGGAGCTGCTCATGATTTCAGTTTAGAAAATTATATAGGTATTTTTTCAGATACCTATATAATATAGAACATAGTTTTTCATACATAAGTAATTACGTCGGTATTCTCGTTTTTAGGTAGTATTTACTCATATTACATATTAATATGACTATATTTATTATGTTACGTTTTAATATATATGTTAGCAAAGTGAATAAGTAAGAGAATTTCTACAGAACAACTCATTAGTGCCCTTTGTAAGAAGATCTTCTGAGAAATCCGTTTAGCTTTAACAATGTATTAGATATACGAGTATATAAGAAATGGAAGAATCTAGAAGGACATTTTAGAAATCCTGAAATAACTAAAAATTATGTATTAAAGTTTTACACGATTAGTTAAACGTTAGACATAAACAAAAGTGTAAAAGGCGTATTAACTTATACAACTGCTCAGATCATAGAAATGGTAACTGTGATCTATGATTTTTGGTACTTTCAAGAAGCTGAGTTAAAAATATTCACAGAGAAAAATATTCACAACCAGAAATCGCACCCGTAACAAACTAAGTATGCCAGATAGCCAAATGTTTTTATTTTTATCATAATTTTGTAATTCATTCATTCATAATTATGATTTTAAGCTTTAAGTTTCATTATAATCTAATCAACGATTGCCCTACTTTTATTCATAAAGTTAAATAATTCGTACCGAAATACTAAGTTTGAGTACTGAAGTGCTCAAATATTATTCAGAATAATTTTGAGTCCGTTTTAAATTAACATAATGTTGGTTTCATATACTTCAATCTGAATTATTTAAAATTGATTCTTATATTTTGTTTAAAATTATAAATTAAGTGTATAAAACATTTTCAATTTTAATTAAGAAACTAAATATACTAACAATTCTAGACAGTTTCTCGAATCTTAGACTGTTAAAATTTTCGTGCTTTCTTTGAGTCAATTCTTGTAAATAACTGTAAAAGGGTAATTAATTTTGTTAATGTAATATTATGATCCCTTAACATTATAACTACGGCGTAAAACTCGACACTAAGTTGTTATGCATGTTAGTGAGGGGTTTAGTTAGACATTTTGAAGCAGTCAATCTGCCCTTATCTTCTATCGTCGTAGTAGGTATCCGAACTAATGGAAAGAAATTGAAAATAGTTTAATTTTACTTTTATCACTTTTTGAGATACAGTAATGTTTATTATCAAACGATTTTTAGATATTTATTGTACGAGTAAACTTATTTACTGTTTTCGTTTATATCTTTACATCTAAATAGCTTTGCTAAACAAAGTTCGGACTTTAAATCAATTGAAATATTCGATAACAAGTTAGTAAGCTTTCGATGTTTTGACCGATTGGAGTGCGATCAAACAGTTTTGATCTGATTTAGCGTAGTTTGGTGTGTACTTGTGGGTAGCTGATTCTGTTGAGCCATTCCAAAAGTTTCTTTATTGGTCTTACTAGCAGAAATTTCTGGATCATTGAATATACTTAAAATAATATTTGCTGTAAAACAAAGTCAACAACCTCTGAGCTTTAGGTTATATAATCTATGCTTAAATGTCTACTGTTATAGAACCATGATATAACAATCTATCACTGTACCAAGTGTGGTTTAGTAAAATTATAATATGACGATTTTTTTACGGATCCATTATGATTATTAGTTACCAAGTTTTAAATATTTGACCGCAATCACGGTCTCGGGAGAAAGTAAGATTTAGACGTCTTAGTTTTCAGAATCTGAGATTGGACTTTACATCCTAAAAATAGAAATTATTATACGCTATTTCTGTATATTTTTAAATTTCTATTCTTCAACTATTGAAGTATGACGTGTTTAAGTCCCTTGATATGTTCACGTATGCTGCGACTATTAGCAGTGCAGAGAAATGATCACACGAGGACACACAATATGAGCAGAAGCTTTTTCTTTTATTGACATTATTAATAATGTTCAATTTACATCTTTTAACAAAAAAATAAGGTTTTAATAAATATTCATTGTAAAGCTGTCCTTATTACTCTTGTATATGTAGAATTTGACTACTTTAATCATTATAGGAGAATCAAATACTTTTTTTTGTCTAATCAATTATAATGTTTTAATTCCAAGTTAACTAACATTTATTTATCATTAGGCCGTTATAGCCGTCTTTTCATATAATTTTGACTTAACTAATAAAAAATACTAACTTTTAAATGTATAAGTCCTATTAAATATCATGTTCTAGTGAAACTAGTCACAATTACTCAGTTCAAAGCTTTGACTGCACCCTTGAGTGCTCTTCAATAGCATGCACTATATTTATATTTCTATGTAGTTCTGTTGCTGTTATTTTTGTTTATTTACATTCGCGTATGATTAATTTTTCTTTGCATTCTGTAATATTGTAGCTTAGACTTATATTATGTAAATATTTTATAGTTTAGGATATTAATTTTTTCAATAAAAGAAATTTAATTTATTAAGTACATTATGTACTTATATAATGATGAACTAGTAATAATCCTATTTTAATTTCTTTTAATGTCTGAAAAGGTCGTAATACTTATTTTACTCTTTATGTTTTTTACCAACGATTGCCTAAATTCATTGTTTATTAATTTTTAAGAATTTGGGTTTAGTAAGCTTTAAATTAAATAGCTTATATTAATAATTAATCAAAATAATTAAATGCATAGTGTTCGAAAAAATCATTAGGACACTACATTTTAAAATATTTACAACCATTTAGATGCAAATCCATATATTAAAGCTTGTGATCTCTGGTCTTTCCTTAAGTCCGGTAGTAGATGGAATATAGCGAGCTGATACCTGAGATTAAATTAAATTTGAAATATAATGATGCCTGAATTATTCCTGTCTTCTTTAGACAATAGTAAAACAGACGGTTGCGCTCCATGATAAAGGGATCATTATTTAAAGTACCTCTTTAACGCGAAAATATCGCGTTCTTTACTGAGTTACTTATAAAGCTTGTTTGGATGATGAATGCTTCTCAATTTAACAAGTCGCCTTTGACTTAATTCGCACGAAGCGAGGGCACGATGTACGAGCATTTCATAGATGTCGGATGTCAGAAAGAATTTTGTTGCGCCGCTACATTTCAAAAGTCAACAGTAGCTTTAGAAATGCAGTCTATAGAGACATTTGCGTTGCGCGAGTGTAAGGTGTTATCTTAATCTGGCCGTCAAGACGCTTCTACCTTCCATTGTGCTCATGTTTCCAGCTCGCTGACGTATGCACTGCTAGGTAATATTTCCGAGCCTTTGACTCGACCTCTTAAAGTGACGGCCTCTTCCACCCCCGTGAGTTCTAATGTGAGAGATCGTAAGTGCAAGTGCATGTTCTTTCGCTTGATTGTGATGTTTGTTAATTTGTACATGTTTTTGTTAGCATAGATGTAATATTCGACCAAATTACTATATATCTAGATTCTTTCGTAGCGATAATATTGATGCAAAAAAATCTTACTTTTTCCATGTTTATACATGTAATAAAAACTTAAACACCCAACCTCTTTTGCTTAAGGCGGTTAAAGTAATACCAATACAATATAGAGTTGGAAACTTATGATACTTACCCAATATTAGTGCTACGGACAGAACAAACACTTCTAGTCTAGTGCCTAGTTCCTAAACTAGTAGCTGAAGTCAAACGCAACGAGGCTAGCGACTACATTGTTTAAACTCGAAACTGCACTGTTGTTCCCCTAAAGTTCACTTTTAATTTCGAAACGAGCGTCAAGTTAGGCCGTGTTCATAAGCTCTCTAGAATAAGATAGTTAATATAGCCTACAAGTCGTTGCCTATAAATCGATATTTGAATATAATCATTATATTAAAGAAATTGACGGCTTTCGTAATTTATAATTGATAGCTCTTTTGTCTACTTTAATCTTATTGAACTAATCGTATCTAATCACTATTATCAATACAAAAGCCGAATATATCATTATTAAAATTTTGTTTGTTTGTCTCAAAATCTATCACGTATTTAATAATTATTTCGAGAAACTTTTTGTATTTTCGCAATATTAATTTATAATTATTTTCATTCTAGATTTTAAAAAAAATCATACAATGTACATGTGTATTTAAGTTACGTATGTAATAATGCATATACTTAAATAAAAAATCTACACGCAGCTTTATTTATCGTGACACTTTGGAAATGAGCCGGCAGTTGCTTTGAATGCGAATATATTGTCCACTCCCACCTTTCACGGTATTTTCGAGGCGTTCTCAAAAGCGGGTGGCTTAAACTAGACGTTTTATATTTAATATTATAAATTTCTATGCGGCACTTTCTTTAGATGTTTACGAAAACGTAAAGTTAGTATAAATAAAAAAGTTATTAATATTTACGAGTAAATTAAACAATTATAAAATAGATTTGCTCGGATGCGTGCTTAGGTGCTTAAAACCTAATATTATATTTATTATTAGAAATGTAGGTATTATTATAATAACCTAAACACGACAAATATTTTTTACTAAATTCATTTAAAATACATACATTGTATATAATATGTACGTGTACCTATATGGTACATAAAAGAAAACTATCAAATTTTAGTCAGTCTATTCTGGCTAATCACCGAAAGAGCTAAACTACTTTTACGGGATTTTCACTTTAGGATTAAACTCAAATTAAAATGTACCTTGAAAGGTACCCAACGAAGTAAGCAATATTCTAATATTCAAAAACAATTTTTATTTAATTAATAACATTTACTTATGCTAAATAGTTAAAATGTCATTCCGATTTTGGCAAAAGATTTTTTCGCGGATTTTTTCATGTAAAATAGAAACAAAAGTAAACTAAATAAAATATTTCATTGTTTCAGTGAGATATAGGACGTTTGATTTGTTGTTTCGAAACCATTGACGATCACATACGGTGTTACATTTATTGCACCATAGGCATTCCGACACTGGTAGCTATTTCTGATGAACATTTGAAAAATGAACTCGTTTTACTAAAAAAATATTTAAAAGGAATGTTATTTTTATGCTACTTCAAATGCAAAGGTTCATGGATAAATTTATTAAATTTAGAAGGACCGACTCTTATTCCAAACCATTTAGTATTGTAAACACTTTCTTTTTTTAATTTCTTTTTGGTTTATCTGAAAATGTTTAGTTTTTATTTGTAACCGACGAAGTATTAAGAGCAATCTACAGATGCTGTAAATGTTCTGTAACACTCGTATCAAGCAATAACTAAACTAAGTAAGTTTCAATATATTGAGAACTGGGTGAGATATTCAAATGTATTATTCATTTTGTCTGACTTTAGGTCCATTTCTCAAAAACTATCTATAAAAGGCGGTGCAATGAAAAATATATATTTTTCATTTTTGTAGATATATTCGTATATATAAGCATAGGTTTAAAAATGATGAATACATATCCATAAATATTATTAAAAATATCTTTAGGGACTTTTTTAAACATTCCTTTACTTAATACAATATACAACTTATACAAAATTTCTTTCTTCAGCGCTCGTTCTAGTGTTACTTTTGCTTACGACTTCCTAGTATGTGTAACTTTTACTATCAATAAAATCATAGCGCTTCAGCGCAGAATCAATGCTTAATTCCGATTATTTAAAAAAATCTTAAAAGTGTATCTAAGAAACAGGGGTCTTATTATTACAAAGCATTTTAATTTGCCGGAACAATTTCTTTTTGTCGTTAAATTTTGTAGTAACACCGCGCCGGCAACAAAAGGATGAATAATGACTTTAAAACAAAGTTAGAATTTTCGAGAAACTTCCGCAATTCACTACTGTGTCGTTTTATTCATAAAATTCATAATTTTATAAGACACATGGTATTTAATTAATTCATAATTTCATTCAAATTATTGTAATATTTTCTAAGATTTACGCGAATATTTGACAATTTAAATCGATTTACTTGTAAAAAATACAACACGCAAAAAATGCTTACTGTATGTGCTATCCATACTAATATTATAAATGCGAAAGTAACTCTGTCTTTCTGTCTGTCTGTCTGTCTGTCTGTTACCTTTTCACGCCTAAACCACCCAACCGATTTTGCTAAAATTTGGTATGTAGATAGTTTGCATTCATGAGAAGGAAATAGGCATATTATTTTTTGGAAATTCAACCCCTAAAAGGGTTAAAAGGGGTGGCAAAGTTTGTATGAGAAAAATATTTTTATTGCACATTTTTGCATGAAACTTTGAATTAATGCTTTTTAGTACAAATGATGAAACACGTATTTCAGGGTTTTTCGAAATTCACCCCCATTGGGGGTTAAAGGGGGTGGCTAAGTTTGTATGGGAAATTTAATTCTATTGAAATATTTTGCGTGACACTGAAATAATGCTCTGCAATACAAATTATGAGATACATATCTAAGCGTTTTTTGAAAATCAACCCCTATGGGGGTTAACGGGGGTGGCACAATTTGCGTAGGAAAAATATTTAACAGTAATTTTTACCATAAGTCCATAACAATGAACCACGTACATCAGTTTATCACTAACGAAAAACACACAAAGAAATTATGATACACATAGTAGAAAAATTGGTTAAAAATAGGAAATAAGTTTTAAAAAGCGCAGCAGTGGCGGCACGGCAGGATGCTACACAGTAGTTTTCAGAAAAGAGGGCCAGAACTTTAAATGGGGAATCAGTCCTTGGTACATTATAAGTAACAGTATATAAGCAAAAATGTTTATTTTATTCACTCTTAGCGCGAGCGAAGCCGCGGGCACCGCTAGTATAATATATAATTTTTGTTTTCTTTAGGAATGAAGTCATAAAAAATTAATAATGTAAGAGAATATCTTTCAA
Organism: Boloria euphrosyne; assembly: GCA_951802675.2. Lineage (NCBI taxonomy): Eukaryota > Metazoa > Arthropoda > Insecta > Lepidoptera > Nymphalidae > Boloria > Boloria euphrosyne. The sequence continues at coordinate 5,594,238 of OX637888.1, forward strand.
TAAAGCAATGATCTCTAGTATAAACTTGACTAATGATAGCGGATTAACATGGACCCTTCTGAAGCATTAACGTATTTTTTGTGGATTTCCAAATAACCTTTCGGTTTTTTCCTTAGCTTGAAAATTTATCATAGGGATATCATTTTTCTTTCGAATCGTTGAAGATCCTTAGGTACTAATTTTTAAGTGAATTTTCATCTACAATTATTTTGTGCTGTTGTCATTGACTTCCTTATTAAGTTAAGATAATAAGGATAGAAACATATTTCTTTTGAACATTATAATTGTTTAACTATTTTTTTTTGATTTTGTCGCGGATTTATTTGAGTTTGGGTTCCCGGCGTTACGAATGGTTTACAATCACCTGTGATTTTTAATATAGTATATATAATATGTAATGACAACGGTTTAACCACTACATACAATACGTCATACGCGTATATCAACATTGCATTAGAATAACGCAATTTCAATTTGGTTGCATTATTCAACACCTGATTTTATACGACCAAGTTGATGCTTATGTCCACATAAGTGACTTATAGCAATGACATTTCATTCGGGTCCTTTTAGAATGCGAGTGAATGTTTTGAAAATCATTCGGCTTATGTTTGATTCGTCAATGGTCTGCTTTATTTGGGCATGTTACGTTAAAATAGTGATGTTATTTTTGAACTGTGTAGTTAGTGTTCCTATATGGTTTGATATCTGTAGATACTGGTATTAAGTCCCAGGATGGGCCTAGTATAGTAATTGGATTATTCTGTCAAAATATTTTCGATAACCCAGATATTGGATTCACGTTGTAGATAATGCATATGGGAGTTGTTATGCTTCTTTGCTTTACATAGTTTAAAAACGTTATTTTTTACTTATATCTAAAATTATTGCCAACTATGATTTTACTTCAAGCAATGCTTTTAAAAATTGTGTGATGATAAAAAAAACGAATGAGATGAAACATAAATCAATTTCAAAATATCTTCTGATAAATTGAATTCACAACGATTTTCAATTCTATCTAAACATATTTATAATCCGCATTGTCAATCACACATGTACCTAAAGCCTTACAACCATAGATAAATACATGCAGTTTAATAAAAACTTATTTAATTGTTTGACTTAATTAATTACACAATATGAAATAATATTACAAATACATTTGAGGAAATTATATAACTCAAATCTGTTTCTATTTTGATTATCATACATAGATTTAATAATAGAGCAAGAAAACGAACTAAGTCGAAAATGAAATCTGGTGTCTGTAACATTTCTTAGGCCATTCAATTTGTCGCAACCAAGCAAGACCCTTCTCAATACGTAATTGACACAGGCTTATCTACAAAGTTAGATCTATAATTTGTTCTCATTCCTCTAAACAGAGAACCGCCATTCTCACTTTATTGTAGCAACGAATTAGCTGAGTAAAGTCTGAGAGGTACTTTCATAGCAAAATTAAATTATCTTCGCCCTTAACTTACTTAACACAATAATTCAATTTTAACTAGACTTGTTTTTAATTTTTTTTCTTTCTTTATATAATTCAATTACATGATTGTTTTTGTGAGAGAAAGTATCTGAGACATTTCAAGACTTGATAGCGAAGAACTCTGAATTACGTATTATTGTAGAAAGTAGGAATATTTCTATATGTAAAGTCATTTTACATGTTTATTTAATAAATCTTATACTTACGAAAGTTTGGACACATGGATGTTTGTAACTCAATCACGCTTGTAGAACTAAACGGAGTTGGATGCTAATTTGTAAACGAATAAACTGTATTTTTAGGTCCAAAATATAATTTTATTTTTCTATAATTTTTACTGGAGTGAAAATTCTAGAAAATCTATTATTTATTTCAATCTTATTAAGATAACTATCACAAAAATATTCGACTGCTATTTAAATTTTAGTTATATCCAGTTCTTTGACATTACAGCAATTCCGCGCCTAACTCGTAAAGTTTAGGTTGTAGGAGTCAAATGGGAAGGCCATTCCGCCTAGGGTTCACGTAATGAAATCTCAATGGTTGGCATATCGACAATAATACCAAAAGTTTCTCAGTTAAATACCTGTAGCCCGAAGTTCTGAAACTAAATTTGCCGTTACTCTTCCCTTTGTACTTTGATAACTTTAGTTGGTCAATTCCTGATCAATGAACGTGTATTGATCTGATGAGATATCATAATAATCATTCGTATTTAGTTTTGTATAGCTAATATTGTATTAATTAACGTGTGTGAATTAAGTAAATCGAAGTGTTTACTTGTTTGATAGTATAATTTTGACGTTTTAATTATCCGTTTAATACACTTTCGACCGCACTAATAGTCACTTAATAAAACATTAAGTCGTTCTTTAGTATGGAGTTTCTTTACTTAATGGTTCATTAAGTGGCTATGAGTGCGGCGGGAGATTATTACGCTCAAACTGATTGATAGACAGACGCAGTTGACAGACGGACATGTTATAAAGTTTTTATTTTATAATATTTCTTATATAAAGTATACATATTAGATAAGACATTATGATTGATTTTTTTAATTAATAACAATACTTGTGTTCTACGCCAGACGCCCCTGTCTCGTTTACAGTTCAGGGTAGGCACATATTACGATCTTGGTCTATTCTACATTTATTTTGATAAAACATTCATATTACTGATAGATGCTAAGGTGTAAAATGTAAATGAATATTAATATGTAATGTTATTCATTTTATATTTATACACTTATTCAAAAAATAATTAGGTCAAACATTTTAAAAGTACCACCGAACCTCGAAGTTTCATTAATCCAAGACAAAATACCTTTAAATTAACAAGCGAAAAATTCATAAACGAATTATTTAAAAAGTGAGTTTCCTAACTCCTAATCGCGACGAAACTCTGAGATAATAATTCACGCCCTTGAAAGCATTCAAAGTTTGTTCGCGAAGCAACTTTGTTTCTACAACCATTAGTCATTCTTTTGTTAGCGATTGCGACGGCAAATTTTTCAAGACGAGACAAATTTTGTGAATAAATTAAGCAATGTTGTAATCTTGTGTAATAAAAACGAAAAATCTCTTCCTGCTTAAATTACCTGCCAGTTTATTTGTAAATTTTCAGACTTAACTTTTACACATATTTAAAATATTTTCAGTATTAAACCACAGCGTAAAAAAAGTTTCATAGGATTTGATTAAACTATTTTAAAATATATTTCAAAACAAGTTATGAAGTTTGTAGATTTACTCTGGTATGGTAACGGTATGGTGTTTTACTCACTTTAAATACAAGAAACTTTTTATACGTATCTTAGTATATTTATATACGTGATATTTTCACCAATTAAATATGCCTCGATTTTTTTTCTATGAGTTTTCATATAAACACTTTAAGAGCGACCGATTTTATAATATTATCTAACACCTAACAATGTGACATTAAAGTCGTTATAGTTAAAATATACTCATTATACTTAATTATTTAATATAGCTGTATCTATGTATGAATATGTAGATTTATAAACTATACGTCCACAAGTATTTCATATTAATTGTACTGCCCCGTTCACGGTTCCATGAATCCTTTCACCAAAGGTTGTTTGTAAGAGATTGCTCCTAGCAATGCCTATTTTTTCTTTTTTTCTCTTGTACTGCTATTTTTGTGTGTGCAATAAAGTATTTGTCTATGTAAAGCTCGCATTATATGTACAGTTCATTAATAAATCATGAGTTTGAAATAAAAACCTTACATAAGTTTATTTAATTTATGTTAATTATGTATAAGTTAATTAAAGTGTATAAAACATGCAGGTTTTCAATTTTTTGTGACATTGTAACATTTTACGGTGAAACAAATCTTGGAGTAATCATGTTGGAAATTATTCGCACGTGAAAATATCAGAGGTGCAAGATAGGGGGAATTTGAATGCGCTCCATTCGGTTTCTCAAGTGAAGGTGTTATTACTTGCCTACCACCGACCATTGTAATGTAAAGACAACTTATTCATATGTCGTTTTCTTAATTTTACATTATCTAATAAATAAAAATCTCGTGTCACAGTGTTTGTTATCGAACTCCTCCGAAACGGCTTGACCGATTTTTATGATTTTTTATTCCCCTAGGTGATAAGGGCGGCCCTCTCCAGATTTTTTATTATTTGTTTTTAGACCGAATTTTTATTGTTTATGATTTGGCATCAAAAAATACTTATAACCCTAAATTTTCATCCACAAACGCGGGCGGGGCCACGGAAATTGCTTGTTTTATTATATTTATTTTGATTGTGCAAATCAAGCCCAACTATTTTACATTGAACTTTTTATAGAATTATGCAGGCTCAAGATAACACATTAATATTCATTGGTATAAGACATAATACAACAAATCTTGTTCCGTGCAGCTGGAAAGGCCGTATGTGGGTTGCGCCACGTATCTGATAACGATTAGTACCCCACGGGAACGGTGGCAAGTAATTTTGTAATACAGAATAGTTAAACAATGTTCGTGTACACAAGTGATATGCCCTAGATTAGCTTAAGCCTTAAGAAGGGTGCTAGAACTTGTTCGGTAACTTTTTGGTTGCAGGCGTGTTTTGTTATTTATATTATTTCAAACAAGTTGTAAAACTTAAATAAAATATACCGTTTGTGTGTATATATATTATTATTTTGTAACAAAATTATGTTGATCATGATGGAAATGCTATTTTACTATGCTGTAAAATGACTACGTATTAGAAAAATTCGCTATCCACCTTATAATATACAGACAAAAAACAATTGTATTTGGCTTACTATGTATACATTTGGCTCAGTTGGTAGTGTCCCTACTTTCTACGCCGGCGGTCGCGGGTTCGAGTTCCACTGGGCATTCATTTGTTGAGCACGAATGTTTGTACTCCAGTCATGGGTGTTTATACTTATAATATGTATGTATTTAAAATGTATATATGTAGTAAATTAACTATATGGTATCCGTAAAACTAGTTTAGCTTACCACGGAAGTAGATAGCGCTATACTAATAATGTCCCAACATATTTATTTATTTTATTTTTTTAACACATTAAAGACTATATTAACCGTCTCACCAACTTCTAGAGCAACGTTAAAGCATTTTCTTTTACCTTCTACCTTTTATCAGTGGATTGTTGCGTATAATTAAATAAGAAACTGATGCAAATAATATAATACGTTAGAATACAAGTTCATTCCACTGCACTGTGTTGTGGACATGCACTCTTAATCTGATTAACCTCTTAAGTGTGAGCTTCTATGTAAGGTTTCAACGTCTTAGCAAAGATATGACAAGTATTTATTTTATTTACTGGTTTCTAAAATATATTTATAAAAAGAAAGAAGGATAGAATAACTTGTAATATGATATGACAATAGTAAACGACTATCGTATTTTTATTTATCTATATTTATACATATTATATAACAAAGTCGTCCGCCGCGTCTGTCTGTCTGTCTGTTCGCGATAAACTCAAAATTTACTGCATCGATTTTCATGCAGGTTGTACCAATGGATAGAATGGCTCTCCAGAAAGGTTTTAGTATATAATTTGTCAAGGTTTTGTATACATTGGCTAAAATATAATGAAATATGTTGGAGGTGTCGGAAAAAAATAAGCCATCTAGGAGCTTTCAACGAAAACGCTGCCTAAACCCTTTGAGATATAACAAAATGATGTATGGTGGAATTGTATATCTTATATAGGTCTACAAAAAAGTCCGCGATGGCATATGTCTATCTCCTAAGGATAACATACTATATCGAAAAAAGTTAGGAAATTTAAAAAAATATTATAAAATTAACGGCGTCTGACGTATCACGTTATGACCGTTGCCATGGTGCGTGCAATGATAATTCATACAAGTTACAATGGTAATTTTTTTTTCGATATCTGTTAAAGCGACAAAATCGGGGTTTTAGTAACTATTTAGCTACAAAATACCATACATGTTTCCATTGATTCTGCTAACCTTTCACTGCAATCTTAATAAACCTCCGTCTTGCGTACTGTTTAGCTTATAGCTCTTACAAGAAGCGAAGAATTTTTTAGAAATTCTGAACAATTTTCAACATTCCACCACGAGTTCCTATTTTTTAATAGTGATTAGAACGCGGGAATTGCTAGTGCTATATATGAATCTATAGTAAAATCTTTCCGAAAGAAAATCAACACTATAACCTATTAGGGGTGGAAAGCGCTAAGTAGATGCTTTACTGCGCCTCAATGTTTGTATTATTGTAAAATATATATAATTTTTTTGTGGGTGTTTTCAATTATTAGTCCGTAATTACTAAGCTTTACTAGTGTGATCTACAAACTGAAATAAAAAAATAATGTCATGAACAAATTTCAGTACATCGATACGATAGAATGAACCCACATAATATATTTGATTCAATAAAACTAACTTTCAGCTATACGGACGAGCATTTAAAAAGAGAAAAAATATATTTTAAGACGCGAAGGAGATCGTAGCGCAATGTAATTTATTACCCAAATAGACTACAGCAGCTAAGGTGTTGCTCTTACGGCCCACTCTGCTATCAGAGAACTACCAGGAGCAACATCCCATCGGGGGGAGAGATGGAATATTGAGTAATATGTAGGCTACAATTAGGCATCCAAGCAAATTGATGCCAAGTCGATAGTGGAAATCTAAGCTGTAAACGAACCGAAATCTGATAAAATATTTCTCTTCGTTTGAAATACCGAAACTGCTGCATTGAATTTTTTGTTTTTTCAATATTGCATGAGCAGCATAGGATACTTTTATAGGTTAGGAAAGCGGTTTCAATAGAAGGTTCTAGGATATGTGCGTGAATATTTATTTATTACTAAAATATTTTCGTTAATTTTTACCAAAAATTATAATATTGTACGATAAAAATCATTATAGATATGTATTTATATCGGACATTAATAAAAAATCTATATAGAAATCTATATCACTGGTACAATTAGTTTTATAAGATTTTCGTCTTGTTTACAAAGAACAAATAATAAACGTTACATTTTTATAAAAGAAATCATTCGATCTGACCTGTTTCCGTTGTTATCGCCAACAGCAATTTTCTGCTAATAGGATTATAGTATTATGAAAGGCAACGATAATTCAAAAATTCAAAGGTATAAAGAAAATAAGTAATGACATAATATCTCTTTTATTTGATCGAAAACAATTAGAAGCTTTATCGGTTTTTTTCACCAGCTTAACATTTTTTGGACTGTTTTGTATTCCTGAAAAAAAACTGTGTACAAAATTGTACTAATGAGAGAAACTGTAGTTAGTACGGGACTATCACATTAGTGCAGTAATAAGTAGCTAATTTATACAACTGCATACCAAATGTCGTAGATTTGAGTTTCGTTGATTAGAGATATGGTTTGCTATCATTGTCTGTGACTATAGTCAGCACGTGAAACTGTTTTGTCATGAGCAAAGTGAAGTATGCACTATATTTTATACTGTTTTGTATTTTATTCAACCTACCTTCAATTAGAGCCTTTAAACTTTCATTTTACGTAAATGTTTCTTGAACATTTCTTAATTTATTAAAAAAGGAACTTAAAATTAATTGTATTATCAGGGTTTCTTAACTAAATGCAAAATGGTACCATTGTAATTTTGTCATGTCCGACACATTAAGTCCTATCGCAGCTTTTTACTTGGAGACTAGACAAACAGACTATTATAGCTGGACTGTAGAAGGTCTGCTGAATTGGTAAGTAGTTATATCAAAATAAAAAAGGCTAAATAAAAAAGTCTTAAATATGTAAATTTTTGTGAATATTGATTATACAATCAGTATAATATGTTCATATCGTAGAAGGTCTACGAGAAAGCTACGCTTGACAGTTGTGTAGACATGATGATAGCCTAAGCTTTTTTGGCTTTTGTGTATTGCAAATATTTGTATTATAGTAAGTTCTTATTATATGTTTACTAGCATTTCCCGCGGCTCCGCCCGCTTTTTAATCACTATTAAAAATAAGAGATTAGTGGAAGAGGGACGAAAATTTAGGTTTATAAATATTTCTTGATGTCAAATCATAAAACATAAAAATAAAAAAATATAAAATCTGGTATGGGTCATCCATCAGCTAGTCGAATCAAAAATAGCCTACGACCTATTCTAAGACCTACTAAATATACATAAAATTGCACAAAAATCGGTCAACTCGTTTCGGAGGAGTTCGATAACAAACACTGCTGTCTGTGACACGAGATTTTTATATATTAGATAAGAAGATTATTACCTTATTATATGTTAATTTTCATTTTACGCTTTTACTCTTATACACCTTTTTTCAAATCTAATCTGATTATTTATGATACTTTTAAACGGAAGGTGTTACGTATAAATACGTATTACACATTTACTGTGGTATACATAAGTTCTTATTTATATACATTTATCAAGACATTTTATACAATACATTTTTTTAAATGTATATACTTCTACCATTTCCCTTAAGTTTAACGTCTACCCTTAGATTGTCTGAAAGAGATCGCTCACTTAGCGATAAGGCCTATTGTGCTACGTCTTTTTGTTTTGAGACTTTTTGTTTTTTATTTGAATGGAAAATGGTGTAAACTAAAGAGATATTTTTACTTGACTATCAGTAAAAAGGTTCAGAAATTTAAGAAACACGAAAGCAGTGCCAATACAAATATAATATTTCCAAGTGAAGCCAATTTTGACCGCAAATCATAATTTAGTTCGTAGCTTCCATATATATGGGGCCGTTTATCGACATCGGAAGTAGGAAGATTAACGTCAGCACGAATTTCTCATAAACGTTTTAGGCCATCGATAAGAGTACATGGGCGTCACTAGTTCGTTGATTACCCTTGTGTTATTGACACGGTTCGTGATGTTCTTAGTAAATTAGTTTGTTCAAAGTTGTGCTAAGAAGACGACAGGAAAGCTTACTTGCGTACGTATTTCTAAAACCGCGTATTATAATCTTCAGAAATAACTTATATTGTTACATGGGTGTTTTAGCTTTGAGATTATATTATATATATACCTATCTATAGTCTACTAATATTTAAAAATAAGAATTTTGAAGAACATAAAATGTTTATTTTCTCTACTATTAGTTTTCTTGCAGCTTCACATAAATTTAGCTTGGTGAGATAAGAAATACTATGACATGTATGTATGCTATTCCAGTTGGATCATTTAGATGAAATTAGTAAATACATCCAATATGACTTGAAGTAATACACAAGCTACTATGGTAATTTAATTTCCAAGAGCTGGCACTGTATCTAATATTGAAATACAAAAGGCAATTAAAAACTCACCATTTTTCCTCAACCAGTCTATATACATGCAGGACGTATGCGGCAATCATCGGCTAAAACAGCCGTTCTATCCACTAAAAACCAACAGAACTTTTTCCGCTTTAATGGGTGGTCACAAGATCACTTTTGCACTCAACCACAACGGTCCAACCGCAAGACTGCTGAAGCAGACCACACAATCCGATACCAAGGACCAAGAGAGCAACCCCTTTCTCTCTTGGTCCAATTCCCCAAGAGAGAGAAACTAGGAGCACCCCTCATGGTAAACCGTCAACTGTCTCGTCGTGTTTCTCTTGGCTGCCCGCCCGGCTAGACTGACGGACTCTTGCCTCACTACAACTAGGTGAACTCACATTAGAATAGCTGTACATTTATGAAAATTTTAAATAAGCAATTTGTAAAAAAATATTATCCTTCTGTGTTTTTGGTCTAATGCTAAAAACGGTAGACCGATTATGATAACGAGAACATTTTATCTCGAATATGATAAAAGAGTAAAGCCCTGAAAATAGGCTCTTAATTAACCATTACGCAACGAGTGTGGTAAAATGCAAAATTGCGTTTTTTTCTTGACAAAGCGAGCGAGATACCTGCCGTATTCATACTATAATCAGATAATAATGAGGTAAATGTGTAATGAACCCTAATACTAAACCTAAAAATTATGAGTGTGTTCGTAATTTAATATTTAAGTACTGAGTTTACAAGTACTTATGTATTGTTAGTTAAATTACTATACACCCAATAATTTTAAATGTGAAGTATATTACTTAAAGTAAAATGAAATAAATTAGTAGACGAGCTTTTAAGAAGTGTGAAGTGGCAATAAATAAGCAAAAAGCTTCTTGTTACTTGGTAATTAAGCGTTTTATTCTATGTTGGGATGTAAAAACACATTGTAATTACCTTCTGACCGATTTCAGCCAAGGCGGCTTTTTAAAATTAGCTATATTAAAGTGCACAAGTTTTCGTGAAGACATAAGTGCACGAAGCATATTTTTATTTTGACGACTATTCGATACCACCAGTGAGAGTGAATGTACAGGACCGACGGCTTCTCGTATTCTGGACAGGGGTGTAAAACGTCGGCAACTTCTCAACTCTGGGTTGAAAGGCTGAAAAACTAAACTTACTAAACTCGAACCCGGACTGCCGGATGTGCAGACGTATATGCTAGCCACCAGACCACTGAGATAAATTACATCCTTGTCGTTGAATAAATTGTTTTTGGAGGGTGTTAAAATGGAAGCTAATCAATACCAATAAATTATTCCTCTATTTTTAATTAATCCTAATTAACCTGTTAAATTACGCAGACCTTAAGAATAGAAACCTTTTTGCTCAACTTTCGCAATACGATTCTATCACTTTATTTTAATTACTTAGCTCAAAAATTCGTAGCGCAATGAAGATAGTCTATAACCTTCTTCAATGAATATAGTTTTATAAAATCAGACTGGAATTTTGGAGATAAGGGCGTTCAAATTAAAATATAGACAAGATAACAAATAATATCAAGTATAATTTTAGTCGGCAGAAATCATCTAAATATAATGTCTAAGCTCCAAGATCTGCGAACGTATACAATGTGGGATTCGCAGAAAATGAAATATATAAAAGATTATTTTATATATTACACGTGAAATTTCTATAAAACTGCGTACACACAAGGCTTAGTTAAGCAAGAAAACGACTGCTTTTTGTAGCAAATCATACGAAACAGTATTTAAGTGCATACGTCGCAAAATTTCCCAAAAATGCTATATGAAATCCGTATAAACACAATAAGAATATTTCACAATACTACCAATAACAAACGGTTAGTTAAGTCTTGCTGTTAACAAAACACGTAGCGATATATCCGCGAGAACGCTTTGACAAGTTAACGAGAAGTTTCGCACGGTCAATGCGCTAATTTGGATCTCAGTAATTAATATGTACCTGAGTTTACCTGGTAGGGCGGGGGCGGCCGTGTGGTGGTTCTGTAAGGTAGCATTGACGTCCCATAAGCCAGTCAACCGCGCACCGCGCGTCGGAGTACACGCCAGTGTTACTGATGCATGCTTCGAACTAACTTCGCGAGCCCATTGAACATTGTACACGTGACTTGTGTTGTGCTTTAAGCTTTGACTTTGAGCTTTGACTGCATCCTAAAATGTTGTTGACACTAATGTATTAGTGCGGTAGCGTTTGGATTTTTTTGACTGTGACATTTATAGTTGTGAGTATTTTATTTTCTTTTTAGATTTTTTCGACAAAGGTAACGATTTTTTTTATAAAAAATCATAACCCTTGTGGTTCTATAAAATTGTTTTAATTTCAATACGTTCATCATCATGTCGTCGTTATTTAATATAATTTGAATTTTACCAGAAAAGAAACCAAATAAAATATTTTATATTAATCATTGAGTTGTATGTAGAATGTAGATTATACCTAAAACTAATATAAAAAGTGATTATGTTTGAAATGTAAGATACTGTGATATGGCACAATTTAATTCTCGCTTACTTTCAAATTGTAGGGAAGAAACGAAGGATATTTAAAAAAATCACTGAATCCACAAAATTTATTTGTTTTCGTTAAACAATGTACGCACAATCTGTATATAAAAAAGAAAAGACAAAACAGTTCGAATTTTTTCTCTCCTGCTCATCAACCGTTTCCTTTGATTTAGAAGCTACTTGCGAGCTTTACAATTCGTTGTACAGTCAGTTTTAATAATTGAATTTGAGTTTGAAAATATGTACAAAATTTTTTGGTAGCATTTACTGTCTTAAATTTACAGGAAAATTCTATTCATATAAGTCTTCATCAAACATTCAATAATTGTAGTTGAATATCAATCAATACGAGTCTAATAGTAGTGCAATGAAAAATGTTTATTTCATAAAATATAAATAATGAAGAAAATAAACAAATTGACTGTTCTGTAAGTATACTGAGCACGTAATACCTTAACATTTCGTATAAAGTACAAAGTAATTTCTAAGATCGCTTTCTTCAAGCCAATGAAAGTCAACTCGACAACTCAAGTAAACCTTTGTGTATTAATGTGGTGAAAACCTTTTATGATTCTTTATAGATAACATTTCTAAAGAAAATGTTTGAGTATTTTGTGTTGGTTCATTTAGTGAGGTTTGGATAATTTTTACTATTTTTGTGTTTTTTCCAACAAATTCGAAAATATGCCTGTATATTAGGGTAAATTATTATTAATATTTTGAAAAATTTATTAAAACACTAGCGACTCGCCCTCGCTTTGCTCGGGTTCGTTCCTAGATTTAGCGCGAGTGAAACCGCGGGTTCTACTAGTTGTATATAATGATGTGTTCTGCCAAGTCGTAGTACATTATGTTATTTTATCATCAATAGTTTTCGCAGCGCACGTGATGTAAACGCGTAACGTCGGTATTTTTTTTACACCTTAGTTTACATTATTGGAGTTTTAGTAAGGATACCTATTTTTTTTTTAAATACAATATAGAGTATGTGACCCGGGGATAGTGAAGCTTCCCAACAGTGAAAGGATTTTTCAAATCGGTTCAGTATCTAAAGTATTTCTATATTATGTACAATATACAATTGTACATTGTACCTGTATTATCATATACATGTGTGTTTTTTTTTCTGATGATATTTATTATGCAAGAAGTTCATCTCTCCTCGCATGAAACTATTTTAAGTTCAATTTATGACAGAAATACATACGAGCTTTCAAGAGCTATAACGGTGTAACTCTAGAAAAAGCTCTATGTAAATAAGTTCCGAATATTTATAATTATTATAATTAATAATAAGTCCTTTTGAGGTTTAGTAAATGTAGATTTTTGTGAAGTAAATTACTGTTTTGACTTCATAAAGTATTACTAACCTACTCTTTAGCTAAGCGCTATAAAAGTTTACGCAACAAATCCCATACCACTGGAACTGTTCGAAACAGTAGCTAACATCAGCTCTTATTCAATGTACAATGTAGATCTACGTACAGGTCATTGTACCCATATTCTATATTTAAAATACACACAAACCTTCTCATTAATAAAACTATTTTGACCTCAATGAAGGTGACGTCACGTTTGGCTCAGTTGGTAGTGACCCTACTTTCTGCGCCAGCGGTCGCGGGTTCAGTCCCGCTGAGGGCATTTATTTGTTGAGCACAAATGTTTATACTCCAGTCATGGGTGTTAATATTTATAAAATTTATATGTGTAGTATATCAACTATCACGTAAGGTAGCTTACCACTACTTGGCGCTGTTGTAATAATGTCCCAACATATTTATTAATTGTTATTTATTTATTTATCTCTCTAATTTATATACATTGTAAAGAGTGGTAGTCCATTTTGAGCAAACTCGCTTTCAAACGAAATAAAGCGGTTTTTGTATTCGAATATAGTTGTGACCGCTCTGGCCATGTGCTAAAATGGTGAATGAAGACATGAGGAAAATTGTATGTTATAGAGATAGTGAATAGTTTTCGAAAACTGATGTGCTTTTAGCTGATACTTAATTTCCTACGCCGTAATATATTAACCCTCGCTTCGCTCGAGTGCCTCTTGCCTATTAAGCGTCTATGTGCAAGGTCATATTATATAGTAATATTTAATCTGTGCCATGAATATTTGTTCAATTTCTTTCGTCTCTTTCAGCGTAAAGGTGATACAAAAATATATACATATACGAAATTTCACATATTTAATAGTTCTTTGTCTTTTGAAAATATTACGATTACTGTTATATTTGTCTTAATGTATGAAATATAAGCCCTCAAATGAAAATAACCGATTTTTAAAAACTGTTTTGTAATAGAAAACTTCAATTATTCCATTCATTACATTAAGTAGTAAAAGCTTTATTTATAGACTTTCCACGCAAGAGGAGGCGTGGGCGAAGTCTAACTATTTATACAATAGGCGTTAGCTAAGTATATTATGCTGTTAACATTTTGTGTACTAGCACTAAATTTCAGTTCCGGTTAAATACCATGTTTTCGTACAATTTTGGTTTAATACAACATTGTTTCTGTTGTGCGATAAATTAATATCATATTCCGAGCATTAATAATAACGCGAAAGTTACTTATTAAGAAACGGCTGGAAAAATTTGGATTAAATCTAAATATATAAAAACGAAAGGTCACTAACTCAAAAATCGCGAGAAATAATATAAAGATGTTTGGCTGGGAGGTAGGCTAGGTTATAGTTATTAGACGTTCGGCTAAAAACGGATTCTGCGACAGGGCCGGATTAAGGTGGTGTTAGTGGTCTCGCCATGAAAGTTCGTAATTTTTTGTGCTACAAACTTTAAATTTAGCTACCACAGCCTAGGAACGAATCTGAGCGAAGCGAGGGTGAGTCGCTTGTTTAATAAACTAACAGATATACTGACCTGAAAGAACATAATAATAGAAAAGAAATATACATAAAAAAAGATATTCATAGCAGGTGGTCTTATCGCTAGAAGCAATCTCTTCCAGGCAACCTTAGGGTAGTAGTAATCAGTTACAGAAGATAAGTCTATATTAGGTACTTAAGTAAGTGAATTTTAATTTTTATCACTTTATTTTGAACATATCTAACGATATTCATTAGATATTTATTAAATTTAGTACCTAATAGATGTTATATACCTACTTGTTTATTAAACGTAAACTTAAACGTCAGTTTCATGTGAAAATTTATGAATATGTAATTAAATAGGTACATGTTTTAATATAAAAATGATTTGGCTTAAGAAATTGAAAAACTTATTAAGCGACGTAACAAGCAAAGCGAATAGAGCTTAAGGCGCGTTCGTAGTGTTTTATTTTAGCTAACCATCAACTTTTTGTAGAAAAATCAAGTAATTACCTCGGGAAATTATAAATACTAGGGTAAAAAATCGACGTCAATTTAACAAAACTTCGATTTATATTATGAAAATCGTTGTATGTTAAAATTATAGGTAAACAATCAGTAATAATAGAATACATTAAGTCCTTTTTAAGTCCTACGTTTGCAAAGAATTTGCATATAAAAATCTCAAAGTCGCGAAACCTTGGCTTGAACCATCTTAACTTTGTTTTCAAAGCGAGTGTGCTATCAATAGACTTACACTGCCGTATTAAAATTATAAGTAAATTAAACATAAATGAAAATCAATTTCGTAAAATAAAAGTTTTTTAATAAAAAACGGGCTTCATTTGTAGTTTACTACTTACATTACAATATAAGCATACAAATATATCTTAAAAGTAACTATTACATGTAATTTGAAAGTTCCTCTTAATTTAACAAGAATATTTCTTGTATTCAGCCCTTTTTAACGTCCCACTGCTAGGTACGTGACTCCCTTGAATACGAGGGGAATCAAACGATAGTCCACTGTCCAGCTTAACATTTCGTTTAATAATTTGCTATGATTCAAATATGAATTTTTTGAATTAAAACCTCATTAGAAGGGTGGCAAAGTTATACAGAAAATAGAAAATATATTAATAACAAGTAGCATGTAAGTAAATGTAAGAAAATCAATAAATAATTATTGATTTTTTTCCTTATGAATGTTTCATTAGTATACAATATCCCTTTGTTGGGCTTGATTCTTCTAAAACGTACAATGTACGTTGTAGAAGAATCAAGCCCAACAAAGGGAATACAGCTTGTAATAATATAGAGTACAAAATAGTAAATACACCTATAGTAAATAAAAATTAATTTTATTATCTATAAGAAAAATAATAATAATTAAACTATACGAAAAACATTTTTAATAGTAAAAATGTTAAAAAAGCATATCGATATAAATCGCGCTATAAAACACAATACAAAAAAAAACGATCGACAAAAAGAGAAGAGAAGTTACTGAACTATTTTGTTTACCTATTTTTTTTGAATGTCGACTGCTGTTGGCCCAGTAGCTTTAGTAGCAGTAGCAGCGTCACCGGGCGGGGAGGCGGACAGAAGGTCCTGCCTAAAAAGAGAGCATGAAGCTCAAGGGGTGTAATTTCGTTAGGGCACCTATTTACCTATTTATGTAATCGTATATATATATGTAGATAGAAGGCTAAATTAAGTGCATATGGAGGTAAGGAAAATATACCTAATATGCAAGCAGAGGCAATGTAGGCAGGTACCTAATAATATCATAAGCAGATTTAACTACATATTGCGAACAACTATATAGCATTTTGCTTACAGACCGCAGTAACAAGGTAATAAAAGTGTAATACAAACTCTGCAAGGTTACTCGTGGGTTTTTATAAGATTTTGTATATTACTTAGTTACGTGTTTAGTTTATGATTTTCTTACTAATGAGTTTTAGATGACTTTACCGTATTTTTCGTTTTTCTAGCGCAAACAAGCTGGTTGTCTATTTGTGGACGAAAACGTTGGTAACATGAGGGAGTTTTTATTTACGTAACAAATTACTTTTTTTCGGTAAATATGTTGATGATTTATTTGTTACTAGTGACTCGCTCCGCTCCGGTTCGTTGATTATAGAACGGTTAATATCGATTTGTCAGAAATTTGGTATAAAGTATAATAAATAAAAAGTGTACCAGTATAACCAAACTATCATCATAACAAATTTCATTAAAATCTGTCACTGGCCAGAAAACTCGTGATGTAGTGACAGGTAGATAGACAGAGAGCAAAACAAATTAAAATACGTATAGATTCGACCTCTGAATGGATAATTCAATAAAATTTTCCGAAAAATGTAAAAGACACTATTTATACAAGTTTCTATGTTTGCATCGGACGATAAAAAAAACCTAATATTTTATGACAGTAATTGAAAAATACAATTTTATTAAAAAAAACTTCTAGTAAAGCATTTGCAAAACTAAACATGTAAACATATTAAGATAAATGTAAATATTATGCTTATTAAACGGCTATTGAAGTATTGCTCCTACATGTTCTAGTATTTTTCTTCTATTCTATAGATATGCGTTACTTTCGATCTTATTTGTCCTCTTCGGAATCGAACCCACATCTTACATAATAGCCATTTTCACTGCTAAGATACCCGGATAGTAATTTATCAATGATGTTTCACTTATTTTCTTTAGCGTACTCTTTTTGTTTTGTGACTTGCGAGCGACGGTAAAAAATCTCGTAAGCGTTCTTTCTCTACGGCAATTCAGTACTTCAAAGCGCCATCACGTAAGATATTTCTTCGAAGCTGGATAGCGTAGAGAGTTTACAGAAGAGGTTTATATCCAGAATTATTATTAAAACTTATTAGAGTTTAATTTTAAATGTTCTATATGTTAGACCAAAACACTTATAAATTTTTAGAACGAGCTTAGAAATGATATTTATTTAGATTATATCTAAGTTTATATCCTTAAAAATATTTTACGTAAGACGTAAGTTTTCAACTTTCAATTTGTTTATATTATATTCTACATACATAAAAATTACATAAGTTCAATTATTTTGGAAACTAATAATTATTCATTGGACATTCGTTTCAGTTACTTTACACTTACAAAGGTTATATGGTTTTTGCACCTTACTAATATTATAAACGCGAAAGTTTGTAAGAATGTATAGATGTATGTTTGGTGCTCTTTCACGCAAAAACTACTGAATGAATTTTGATGAAACTTTACAATAATTATATGAGGTTTAAGATCCATTTATTTCTCAAAAGAATACAATTCACTTACTGAGAAACATTAAAGTTTTACGTAGGTAACACTATAAAACGGGCAGCTAAGTATTTGAAATATTCTCAAAAATTCTATCAATAAAGTTTGGATGAAGACTTAATATGTTACGTTTTTTTATACCACGATAGACCAAATCAGGGTGACTGTTATTTATTATTTTTTTATATGAAATCTACTTAAGCTTATATAACTTCTACATACATCCATGTTCTATAGTGATAGAGGCGTTGTCTCCTAAACTATATTAGCGCTTCGGCACTCGCTACGGGTCGTTGAGCTGCTTTGATGAAAGATTTGCTTCTTGAAAGCTTTTGTTAAATTTTTCTTAGAGAATTTCTTTTAAAATAAATAGAAAACGCCTCCTAACGCTTAGTACGACGAAAATCGGATGCTTTTACCAATAATAAAGGTATACTTTAAGCTCACATATACGTAGAATTTATTTTCACTTTTTTCAAAATAGTGTCGTTTGTACTTAAAATAAGTTTTATGGATTCACAGTGATTAGTACAGTATATTGTGGCATGATCATAAAGAAATGGAAATGTATTATCAATAAAATTATTGAATCTAGCGAGAATCAAACCTTTGACCATTAGATGGCTAAGTTTAACACAGCAATAACAATATGATGATAAACAGTAATTTGGTTTTGGTATTTTATGATAATAGAATTAAAATGTTAAGTATAAAACTGATTTCCATTTTAGTTTTAGCTTTTAGCTATTTAAAACGTATGGTTTTAAGAAAATAGTTTGTACTTACTAAAATTTAGCTACTAAAATATCACAATTTGCACATCCTAAATGTACTTTAAATAAGGGACTGTACTTTGTTCCAGGTGTCCGTCCCGAGCTAAAAGAGTCCTGA
The DNA here is from genome assembly GCA_951802675.2 of Boloria euphrosyne. Classification (NCBI taxonomy): domain Eukaryota; kingdom Metazoa; phylum Arthropoda; class Insecta; order Lepidoptera; family Nymphalidae; genus Boloria; species Boloria euphrosyne. The sequence continues at coordinate 5,613,100 of OX637888.1, forward strand.
ATTATTCATCGGCATATTTAACCGGGTCCCGAGCGCCCGTGCGTATTACATTACAACGGTATTTTAACACACATTGACGTGCTAGAATAAGGCCTTCCTATTATGAAACATCTGATTGCCAACTATGACAAGAAAACATCTCATAATTAAATAGTACCTATCATCAAATAAGACTCTAAAGTCATATCAAGAACGACCAGTAAGAATTTTATTATAATAGCCTTAATAAGGAAGGCATTTCATACAAACCTTAACCTTCTTATAAGGCTTTTTGAAAAAACTCAATTAAATATACTTTCAGCACAAATTCAGCGATATGAATGAATTCTATAGACCGAATCGATGGTGGAAAATTGACAATAGATAACGAAGGCTATACGTTGAATAGAATAAAGCGATATAATCGAAGCATAATCGATCAGCTTGTATTAGTTCAACTTAATGTGAAATTGATGTGTCCTATGTAAATGAGGCTTTTATTAACAATAAAGTTATAAGTGTATGTAATAGTGTTGGAAATTTTAGTCATTCAATGGGACTACCTATTGAAAGGTGAAGTGGATACGAAATGACAATGTGGAAGTTGACTGCCAGAGTGGTGATGTTAGTGCTCTGGAACTTTGTGCTAGCTGTGATATTCGCAGACCTTGCGAGAGGGACGGGCGAGTGGAGTGAAGATGCTGAAGACCTAGGTAAGCTTTGTTGCATACTTCAAAAAATGAAAATTAAGTTCACTTTACTTCATACAAAAGCTATATTTAGTATTTACTTTATTTAAGCAAAAGTATCTTAAATCATAAAAGTGAAGTTGAAAGATGAGTAATGAATTTTGGTTCCTTTTAAATCCACGCTTATATTTTGCTTAGATTGGTTTTGAATTATGCAAATTAAGCATCTTGAATACTTAATATTTTATCAACAGAACGATGAATATAAGGAAGATGCTAAAGTTTAAAACAAATATTTATTTTTTGTTATTTAATAATGAGGTGCTTTTGTTTTTTTGAAACATATTTTTATTTAATGTCTGATTTGCCTTTTTATTTTTGGGTTGATTCTGGTAGATTATGGATGTCATATTCATTACTTAGTTTTTGAGCAGTTTTTGTGGAAAAGCAATTAACTCGCACTTTCTAAGAGTTTTTATTTCAGAATTATTAATAATAATTAATTATTATTAAATTTTTAAACTATTGATATAGAATTTACATTTTATATACAAGAAAATCACATAAAATATTTTACACTCCTCATATAGGTATAAAATCCTCCTCAAATAAAGCAACTCTCTACTGTAAAGAACCATGACGAAGAAATTGTGGTTTGATACATTTTTTTTTATTTTATAGCAAAGAAAATATAAACATTACTTTAACATGATAATATAATTTAATTTATTTATGTTTATGAAGAGAACTCATATTTAAAAATATGATTCTTCTTAAATAAATCTAATCCGTATTTGATCTAACATGTCATTCTTTTTTAATTATATTCAAAAATTCTTGCTATTACATTAAAAATCATAGTCTAATAATTGATAAAGCAGTAGCCCAGCGGTAACGCGCTCGCTTGGATAACCAAGTGGTGCGGGTTCAAATCCGGGTCTCACACCTCTGATATTTTCATGTGCGAATCATTTTTATCATGATTACCAATTGTCATACGGTGAAGGCAAACATCGTGAGGAAACCTGCATGTTTGAGAAAAACATGCCAACACGACTATGGCCTAATCCCCTTGGTACTGAGAGAGGCCCGTGCCCAGCTGTGGGACGTTAAAAAGGGCTGAAGACAAGTTTAATAATAATATAAAATCTTTTAATAAAATTTAAAATGTTTAAGCAAACATTGTAAACATATTTTAAAAAGGTTTTAAGCTGCCAATTGTATTTTGATCATGCTAAATAAAATGTTAATAACCAATATGGCTGCGTAATTTATTGCATAAATTCTAGAATTATTAATGTATGTCTTATTACGACTTCTAGATATCATGAAAGCATTTACGTGTTAGTCATTAGTATTTTCAACGGGCATTGCATGCCAGTTAAAGTTACGTCAGGAGACGTTATGAGATCGCGTGACACTATTAGGCAAATGGACAAGATACGGTTACTATTACATGTTTGCCGGAAGTATAGAAGCTTTTTCAGGAAGAAAATATCGAGAGTCCTGGGTGCGGTTCTGATACTGTAACATAACTTGTTACTATGCACTTGCAATATTTTCGTTTACTTATGTTAGATTTTTACTCCAAAAGAAGCATATACATTATGTAGGTATTTGGGTACTTTTGAAACTCATTAAAAGTTCAAACAATTCAAGCTTTTAATAAATTTAAACTCCCTTCTTCTATGTTCGAGACAACGACATTTCCGAAATTAAATTGTAACATAACGGACGTAAAAAGCAATATTCTGATTTCAAAGTTTACCGTAGAAAATTGAACATCATTAAAATTGTTTGAGCATTCAGAAATACCAGGAGCAGAAGTTCCGTGTTCTACGGAACGGCAACAGCGAAGCACAACAATTTGCATTTTTATTTAGGAAGCTACTATCGGTTTCGAACAACAAAACTTTGCATTCTTGTTTTAAAACAGAGCAATCTTTGATCGGCCCGCTTCCTATTTCCAAGCGTTAGGGACTAGAGTTTTCGTTCAGGATGCGCTTGGCGTTACGCCAATTTCTTTGTCTCCCTGTGAAGGTATTTTAAGTGATGTTGATGTAGAGGCTTTCGTGCTATGCTTCAAATTGTACTGGTAATACGCCTTTTTCGCTTATTATTAGTTAATAACATAAGATTTATAATGTTATCAAATAATTATTAAAAATTATCAAGTTATTCGTACGAGTATGTGTGCTATGGCTAAGACAGATCTATAAAAATATAGATTTGGCCCTACTTCGAACAAAAAATCATATAAACTACCCTTTGATCATCTATAATGATTAAGTGACCCATTTTTCTCTCAAGTTATTTTTAGGTGTTTAACATTATATAATAATGTTAAATACCTAATAATATCAGAAAACATGACCATGATAGTATGCGCGTGACGTAATGAGGTAAAAGTTGAAGAAATTCGACACAAATGGCATAACACGGCATGTTAATCTTTAGAGGCCTATCTGTAGTAGTAACAACCTTTTGGCAAAGATAAGTTTTTGAATAAATGAATTATTTGACTCTTTGACTACATGGCTATGTAACTAAGCTGATAGAATTCAGATGGTCGTCGTGTTATATAAGTTTTTAGGCCACTGCAGTATTTAGCGTATGTAGATTTAATTAGAAAACTATTTAGTATCAATAATTTACTTATTTGAATTTATGCGTACTAAATAACTACTGTTATTGAAAAGTTTAAGTTAAGCGCAGTTGTAAGTTTCTATCAAGCTATAAAATATTTCTGCTGATGTAGAAACTTATTCAATATACCTACTTGAAAAGTTTAAATATAACAAAGCACAGAAGTTTGCTGTTTCAGTAATACTGTTTATTTAGATTGTTAATATATACGAGACGCATATTTGCGTCTGATTACAATATATTAATACGTAAGATTAGTTTCCACTACAACTTTCAAGACTTGCAAATATTATTTGATAGAATGAATTTCAATAATAAATATTTCTGTTTTATAATCTAAATATATAAAAGCGAAAAACACTAATCACGAAATGTCGAAAACCACTTAACGTATAAAGATAAAATTTGGCAGGAAGGAAGTTTATAGTTAGTGGACGTCCGCTAAGAACGGATTCTGCGACGGCAGTATTATGGACATCTAAGGGCTCTCTCAAGTTTGTATGTAAGTCCTTATTTTTTTTTTAATTTGACCTAGGGACGAAGCTCTTAAATTTATTCTTTGAACTTTTTTGTACCGTTTTCGAGTAATTGCGAAAAAAAAATTGACCGTTTCTTTTCCATCCTTGCCGGCGGTTGTTGAGACTAAAATTTTTACACAATGTTTTTGTATCATTCATACTACAACATATCAAAAATGCAAAGTTGTAAGTGAAATTTTGATTTCAGACCTTATTTGAGTGGACTATTATAGTGTTCTCACAATATGTTTTTTTATGGGACAAAGGGGGCAAACGGACAGGAGGCTCACCTCATGGAAAGTGATCACCGCCCATGGACATATAATAATATAATTTTAAAACAGGTAGTTACAAATTATGAAAACTTGGAGCTTAGCCAAGATGACATTCTTAGACAGTCTTTAACGAGAAGAAACGTATTTAAACGTCTTACATTTGTTATTTCAATACAATAATTTGTATTCGTTAGCATTTGTTAAATGTTATTTTATCTACAAGTGAATTCATAGTCGTAACTTTAAGTTAAAGACGTCTTCGCAAAGTGTACGTTCCAAAGTTTACTTCCAATAATTTTGATTTCTCAGTCGTATAATAAGCTGACATTTCCATATGTCGTATTTCTAAGTTTCAATTTAAATTTCTTGTTAATGGTAAATAAAAGGTTTCAAACATGCCAAAACGAAATCAGATTATTTTACTAATGCCATTAAAATAAACAAGTTATGAAGGAAAATCTGTAACATAAGATTAATAAACTAAATTAAGTAATAATTTGTAAAAAGAGACAAAGTCTTTCATAAAACTATATTGTCTGAATAAAAAATGACCTTTTTTGTCATAATTTGTAGTTAGTGCGTGTTACTAATTCGGATAACCGTAGACTTTGTACTTTATATTGTCAAGACATGTTTTTGACAGATTTAAAAACGAAGTTCTTAAAACATGTGCACGTTTTTTAGTATAATCTACAGAATTTGTCTTTTCGAATTTTGTCACTCCCGTGACCATGATTGCTGTCAAGCATTCAAAACTTCAGTAACCAAAAATCTAAATAAATCCGCGATAAAATCCGAAAAGATGGTTTCATTCCTAATGTCGAATATTCGCTTAAACATAAGAAAGTATTACTCTGGAGAAATAGTTATTCTGCCATTTTTAACTGGCACTCCTGGGAATGGGTCTCAGGCCATAGTCCAGCTTTTGCTTCCAGCTTCGCTCGGTTCACTGTAAACTAAATAGGTATATACAATGTATATTTGATTTTGCTTATTTAATCAAAAAGTTATTATTACAAACATACTTACTTACTATTTATTACTATTATTCAATAACGTTATATAAATATAGACATAAATAAGAGAATTAAATATGCAAATATACTAACAAAGTGCGCGATCGTCTAAATGCAACGAAATTTTAAGCGAACGCGTATCCCGAGCGGGAAAAGAATATCCGAGGTAAATGTAAGACATTCAAGTCGCATCAGCCGAAGAAATGCTCTTGACGAGACAAAGTAATTGTTTGGAGTGGCGCCAAAGACTAACACACCCAGATCGCAATGGTTATGGAAATCTGCAGAGGCAGCATGGACCTACGCCTGTCTTTTGCTGCAATTTTAAATACATGCAAGTATTGTTACTGTCACCCGCTTTAACTCTATTTTCTTAAAGCTTTTACCTTGTTATAAACTATTGGGTACTAAAATTTGTTTTTTTCAATTATCAAGTATTGCCACATAGACAATGTAAAGTTCACAATGTTGCAATGTATGATTTTAGGATAGGATAGTTTAGGACAACTTTAGGATAATGTTGTAAAAAGTTTTGCACATTAAAATATAATAAATTTTAAACCCTTTTCATCTTAATTGAAACTACTTCATTGAATACTAGATCAAAACAAGTACCTATATTTGAAAATATACTCGTAGACCTATTACTTAAATCTCTTTTAGTAATAATTTTATAAAAACTGAGATGGATAGAAAAGTGAGCTTTTTTGGAGCACTTCCCTATATAAGACTATTAAATTTTTAGTTTTCAAATTCTCCTTCTTCACAAATGACAATTCACTTATATTGGTTTAACTGTTACCTAATGCTCAAAAGTTTTTTAATAACGTATCGTTTGAGTTAAGTAAACTTTGAGGTCACGTTTCAAAGTTTGCATCCTTCAATGTTGTCTTGATATTGTTCTTTGTGAAGTTTCATATCGTATATGATTAGTGTGGAATTATTGTGGTAGGTACTAGTGAAGAAAGTTTATTTAAAGAGATTAAATATAAAATTATTCGCACTAGTATTCTCCAATTTTTTTAACTTAGTGTTTTCTGCGAGTCAAAGTCAATATTGAGCACTTTTCTGGTCATACGATCTACGATCTATAATCATCGCGTGTCTATGGTAATGGAACGCGGAGGAGCTTTTCTTTAATACTATATAAGAATATATTTGTAGCAGAGGCATATATGAAAGGGAGCGAAACTTTTTAAAGTATTCTCATATCGCTTAGTTTTAATTTATTTTTAATATATAAAATAAATATTAAATGACGCAAATTATAATAAAATCCCTATAACCTCTGCCTGCTAAAACACAAGTCATCCATCGTATTCCGTTAAATCAACCATGTAACTGCCATCTATAAAAGCCATGTAAGCGTGTAACCACGTTGCACGTAATAGGTACGCATAGAAGCGACAAGTGAATGCTGTGGACGTCCGAGTATCGTTGAATAAATTCTGTAGCTTCTCACCAAAAGGCTTAGTTTCTTGGTTACAGTTTAGTATACAGTTAATCACCATTAAGAGTTTTCACTCACTAGGCGATCTTAAAGGAAATTTCAATAGTGACGGAGTATTTAGAATTAACTCGCGTCGTCTTTATTGATTAATCATACTAATGTCAAAAGTAAAAAAAATATGTTTGATTGTTCCTTTTGTAAGATTTAACGATTGAATGGGTTTAGAGGTTTGGTACGTAGATCGTCTATGACCAGAAGTAGCTAGCTTGCTGTTAATCTCTATACTAATAATTGACGAAACGTTTTTATCGTTCGCTCTAACCGCAAAAAGTACAAAATGGATAGACATAGAACTTATATCATAGGATGCAGCGTGTTTCCAAGAAGGTTTTAGTATATGTAAAGTATAAGAACTTAGTTTTCGGTTGGTAGAACGCGAGCGGAGCAGCGCGACGTGCTAGTAATATTGATGTCCTCCTGACCGATGCCGGCCACGGCAGCCAATCTCATTGAGACTAGCCGTCTGCGCGGGACATATTATAGTGCACGAGTGTATGCGCAAACATAAGTGCACTCTCTATTCCTTATCACTCTCATATTCCGGTGGGACGACTGCTCGTCACGACCAGTGAGAGTTAAGGCGCAGGACCGACAGCTTTACGTACTCTCCAAGGCACGGGGGTGAAACACCGCCAACTTTCCAACTCCGGGCTGTTACTGAAGCTTACGAAACAGAAAGACTCAATAACTAAACTGGCCCGACCCGGGATTCGAGCCCAGGACCTCGCGGTATGCGACCGTACATGCTAGCCACTACACCAACGAGGCAGTTAGTAATATTATACATACTAAAGTCATATAGCGAAGTAGACTTTTGTCACTTGTGATAGAGGTTGAGGTTGCCACGATCGCCTTTTCATTTTCTTTTAAGACGATTGTGAAAGAAGAAACTTAAACGATAAATTAACTGAAAAATATTTAAATCCAAATTTTTACACTAAAATAATTTCTATCTGTAGTAATTAATTTGTCAAACAAGATGCGTAACATTTACAAACTGTTCAAATTTTAATTAGAACTTAAGTCTTAATTAAAAGTGTATCCTTCAAACGCGCTGAAGTTCAGCAAATATAATTTTGGTGACTACACAATGTACAATGTAGATACTATTTGGTGTGATTTAAGATGGAGCGTATAATGATTATTATCTATACATCTATACCTATAAATAAAATTGAGGTGTCTGTTTCTAATTTCAAATTAACAGCTTTTCACTAAATGCATATGAAAGTATATTCGTACTAACATCAAAAAAATATTTTTTTAAATTTTTTGTCTATCTGTCTGTGTGTTTGTTCAGGATAATCTATGAAATGGCTGGATCGATTTTGACGGGAATTTCACTAATTAAAGAATTTCTTTATAGGAAATTTTCTAATATCTTACCTCAAAGTATTGGTATATTTATTCAGTTTGATCTTCTTTCTTTTTTGGTTGGCCAATTTTTATACGATGTGGCTTTTTCAGTTTACTCTTATAAGTTATCGTTCAAATTGCTAAGTACTATAATAGAGATCTCGATCTTGTAGTAAAACATCAATCCAGGATACCAGTAGAATTAAGGTTAACCAATCCTCCGGCTTCACGGGATGAGGTCTAATCCTCTGTACATGTCCCGCAAAATACATTTGACATCCCGCGTTTGTTGGGTTCGGAATATAAATTATACAAATTAACACTAACGCCTATTCAATTGTAGTGGTCTAATCGACATCATTATGAAGGGTTATTTTTTTTAGAAAAAGTTATAAGACTTTTAAAAAGTCCCGTAATCTCTATGTGAAAGGCTATTTTCTTTTCACGTTTTTGAATTGGTTTTAGTAGATCTCTACTAATGCAAAATGTTACTAAAAGACGAGTTGTTTATGAGCAGGAGCAGGAAAGAGTAGGTCATTATATGTGAAATGATTTTGACGATTTAGACAGGACTTTCGCTGACGTTATGAGGAGTAACTTAGACTTATTTAGAAAAGATTCGGGTGCCTCACAAAAAATAAAATGCACCTAGGGACGCACTTGGGCGAATTGAGGGTAGGTCGTTAGTTTATATTAAATTAAATGCAATTTCATATATATTTCGTGACTTTTTATTATTTTTTATAAAATTTTGGTAGTAAAGTTGGCAGCATAGATTCAGTGTGGCTCGGGCCGCCGCCACATATTTGTTTGCCGAATACGCGGGCTTAACCGGCGTAAATTAATTACACATTCGACCCACTATAATTACAGTACGTACTGATGCAACTCAATATGCCCTAGTTTTTTACGTAACGGCTGGTAGTTTAAGCCTTGAATAATTACGAAATTTATTCGGCTTCTGGAATAATGCTATTAACTATTTAATATATCGATACTTCAAAAGCGCCTATTTTTAAAAATATCGAGTTTATATTATAATAGGCTTAGATTATATTCGGAATTCAATATACATTTCGATGTTGGTAGGAAAACCTCTTACTCAGTCAATGACACCGCTTGCTGCACGTCTCTCGAGACGAACATCTGGATCCCTGACGACGTATTGTGATTGAGATAAATATCCTCACTTACCTTTAAATATTTATTATTGAATGAATACAAAATTATCTTATTTTAATTTCGCTTTGAGGAAAACTGTAGTAGCATATTTTTATCTACATAAGATAAAATGTCGTGTTGCATTACCTAAAGTAAATGGTATAAATTTAACTCTTATTAGTGTTTGTACATAACTTGTCCTTTACGCCCATGATAATTTAGAATGGAATCTATCTGATCTTTTTCAATGATGTTCAGAATATTATTTAAATCGTTCAAGTTATTACAACTTGAAAACAACATCCATATTTTTTCAATTTCTTAATTAAATCTTTAATGTATACGTAAATAATAGCTAAAAATGAGTTATAACTTGAAAGAAAACAGGTGACCCAGTCTCTCTTTTTTTTTCACAAACGTTAACAAACTCGTAACAGGTAACAAAGTTGCTGTAGCCAGTAATTATGCGTCTAGGAAGGCCTAGAAATGAAAGTAGTATACCTATCTTATGAGGACAGTAATACATATATTGTAAAACAATTCCTTATAATTTAAATTATATATATACCACTAATGAAATGAAACTCGAAAGTATTTTTTAAAATAAAAATGATGACTATTCTTATTCCAAATTTACACTTTTCATATTTTAAACATAATCTGGGGATGAAATGAGGAGTGTTGTGAAACTGAAAAGAAAAGCAAAACAACAGTAATGTTAAAGATGCATTATTGTACTACTTATAATTACTAACGGACAAGATTTAAACCGACCTACACACGCTCGTAGTTCTACTTTCAATAAATTTCCACATTACTGCCAGCGTGTGTTACGGGCTCTATGTTGCGTTTTAGAATCTACGAAAAACGTAAACAGAAATACAAGCACAAAATTAATCATACGTACGGATATGGCGTTATATTTTTGAAGGGCAGCTTAGAAATACATGTACAGATTTTGACTATATATTTGACTCGGTTCAGCGGTTGAGGGTTCGAGTCCCACTAGAAGTATTCACACAGTGTGAACAGCGCGAATGTTTGTCCCCCAGTCATGGGTGTTTGCTAAGTTATATATGTGTTTTATATTACTTATCCAAAATACAAGACTCGTACCTTACCATGGAACTAAATGGCGCTGTTTATTAGTGTCCCAACATATATGTTATCAAAACAGGCAAAATATGACCTAAATAAAAGAAAAACGTAGAAATATATAAGAAATATATAACTACGGTCCTTGGCCGTTGTTAATAAAATATAATCATGATCACAAATAAAATACACAGTTACGACAGAAGCACTAGCAAAATCTATAATGTAGAGATTGCGTGATGCTCTGCAGTCTACCGCGGATAACAATTCTAGAAATTGTTTTTGTTTAACCTAATCTTTGTAAGCTGAAACTTTTGTAGGTCTTACTATAAATACAAATTATTTTTCACTCTTCCACCACTTTTGGGTACTTGAAGACTTTATTGTTACGCGAAGCAAATATAATATTTTGTTTATTCACTGCTTTTTATATCCATTGTCATTGTAAAAGACGTTATATACGATATAATATAAGAAGATATTCTTTATTTCATGTCTTCTTTTATACTGTATTCACAACATGATAATAAAGTTGAAGAGCTTTAACACGAAAATCAACAGCTTTTTGAATTACACTTACAATTTATTTGAATAACATGGCAAAAAGAAATTGTTTACTACGTACATAATAGAGTTCTTACATTAGTATGAGAAGGCACATTCAGTAGAAAATAAGATATAAATATATGTATAAGATGTCGCTGTAATGGGTCACTAGTTCAATCCTTGCCAGCGGCTATTTTTGGAGTTTTTCCCTGCAGACGCTTTACGTTCATTTGCGGAGGAAATGGCGAAGGCGTATATCAATAATATAAAATTGACATTCTAATATAGAATATTGTTCGTTTTTGATGTAATTCTCAATGAAATTAAAATGAAATTAAATTATTTAAGATAAGTTTAAAGTTGCGGATTTTAAACAGACTACTTTTTGTATTGATTAGGTCACGATCGATTAATATTTCGATCGTTTAATTAAAGAAAATACATTAAAACAATAACTCTAGAGTAGACTATAGGAAGTGAGTAGTTCTGAAGACTGTCGAAAAGAAATATGCGCCGTTTAGTTACAAGAGCATATTTATATATTATGCTTTAAAATAAAGTACTAAATATAAACCCTACATTTTGGATGAATATCATACTATAGATATTCATCCAAAAATATTAAAATATTTTCACCTTGACCTTTTCTATTCGCTGCTTTCCGCCATTATTGTAAAACATATTGATAGCTGGTAGCTAACACCGCGCTTTTTAATCGCGAACAAAGATTTATATTTGAATTGTTACACTGGACACTGATGGTAGTGAACACTGATGAATATTATACTACTTGTTATTTCTTACCCTATTTTTTTATTTTTCGTCACGTCTGTCTGTACTTCTGTTGGTGTGTGTCAACGGGTATTCTAGGAATATTAGGTTCATGACTGAAATTCTATAAAAAACCTCATGTGAACCTCTAGATCTTTCTGCGGAGTTACGTAAGTTGTAGTTAAAATTGTAAAATGTGACATTATTTAAATTTTTTCGTACATGCAAGGTTTCTTTTCGTTTCTTTTCTTCACTTTTTGGTTCATGCCTATAGTTCATGCGTATAGTTCCACAACATAAAAGCAAAATGTTTAATGCCACGGAACCTTGCTGAGTTTCTTTCGCCAGTTCTTCTCAGGTCAGCGGCTTCTTCTTTCCGAATTGGTAGTAGACTCACGTCGTTCAGTAAAAAAATGTAATAATTTTATGCTGAATAAAATATTTTGAATTTGAATTTGAACCCACGCTGTGTGCGTCAGACTCGTATTTTTCCTATTTTAAGAGTATTTTTGAAGCACTAAATATTAGAAATAAAGTGTAATTTAATTTTAAATTTAGCTAGTGACCCTCAAAAGTTAGCTAAACACATCCCAAATTTTGTTAGTTTCATGAAGGACTAGTACAAATGACGTGGCTAAAGGTGACGTGTGAAAAACGGCGTGGCAACACCAGAGGTCACCGCGCTTTGTTACCCGTCACTTTAAACCTGATTCTAATGTGAGTCAAATTGTAACGTCATGAGGGTCATAGGTCAGTAGTTCTATTGTGGCTGATTTTGTCCAAAAATAAATTACTTAGCTTTAACTTTAACTATGATTTTTTTAAGTTTGATTACCTATTTTCTTTGATCGATTGTTATTTTTAACCACTACTATCATTTTAAAATGTTGCTAATGTATCATGCATAAGCAACATTTTAAAATTATGGTAGCGACTCACACTCGCTTCGCTCGAGTTAGCTTCTAGATAAATGTTGCCATTATTAAAAAGAAATGCGTGCTTCTACAGTTTTAAAGGTTAGTATGGATTTCTCAGTAAAATGTATCCTATATGTTGACCCGGATAAATAATAATAATAATAATAATGTCCGATTACGGCCACGGCACGGCGGTCTATCTCATTGAGACTCGCCAACTACGAAGGAGATATTATATTGCATGAGACACAAGTGCACTCTCTTTTCCTATCACTCTCATTCCTTTTACTCTCGTTCCGGTGGGACGACTGCTCGATATGACCAGTTGAGAGCTGAGGCGCAAGACCGACGGCTTTACGTGCTCTCCAAGGCACAGGGGTAAAACACCGGAAACTTCCCAACTCCGGGCTGTTACTGAGGCTTACGAAACAGAAAGACTCAATAACCAAACCTTAGCCGGACCCGGGACTCGAACCCAGGACCTCCCGGTGTGCGACCGTACATGCTAGCCAATACATCACCGAGGCCCCAGAGATGTTTACCCGGGTAACCAGCTATCAGCATACTACATTTTATTAAAATGTGTCCAGTATTTTTCAAAAACATATTTTAATGTAAAAAATATATTCACATTCCACTCAGTTATTTTCATTATATGCATAAATTTAGTTAAACTAATAATGTAACTACGAAATTAGTCTTAAAGTACAGTTTTTTTAATCAAATAGGTACGTTTCAAAATTAAAAAATAATAACATATATAGTAAATATATTAAAGTAAACTTTTTTTTAAGTTTCGACAAAGTAAAACTTCATTTCCTCTAATTAATTAATGGAAGAGACATTAATAATATATTTCCATTAACTTATCATCCGCTCGCGCAGCCGTAATTAAAGCGAAAAGTCTACATCAAATTATTCTAAGAGGCTTTGCATAATATAAAATATTGATTTATTTACAAAGCAAATACACAATAACGCTTTATATCTAATCTATTATATAAAAATATCGTATCACAGTGTTTGTTATCGAACTCCTCCGAAACGGCTTGACCGATTTTTATGAATTTTTGGTTTATATTTGGTAGATCTGAGAATAGGTCGTAGGCTATTTTTTATAAAAGTCATAAGGGATCTCTCTAGATTTTTATTTTTTTTATTTTTGGACCAAATTTTAAATTTTTTATGATTAGGCATCAAAAAATACTTATAACCTTAAATTTTCATCCCTATACCCTATTTCTTAAAGTGATTAGAATGCGGGCGAAGCCGCGGGAATTGCGAGTTATATCATATATTTAAAGTTGAAATGACTTGCATGTCAGAAACGCAGGCAAATCATAATTAGAATGCTAATTCATTTTTATGAGTGAAATTATGCGATTTAATAGCAGCAATGCTGAAGGGTAGTTTAGTGTTTAAGAATAAGATTACTATTGGGATATATTCTTTTAAGTGTTATAGGTATTGGATCATTTACTAGCCTTTAGACTTGGTTTCTATCATAATTTTCTTTGCCTGTATGTTTGTTTCGCTTAATCTCAAAAACGGCTGGTCACATTTTGATAGGACTTTCGCTGGCAGATAGCTAATGTTATAAGGAGTAATTTAAGCTTTAAGTAAAAAAAAATAAAACATACCCACAGACACCCGAGCGGAGTGAAATAGGCAGCTAGTTTAAAATATTAATGTAGTTACTAAGAACATTAATGGAAATTATATTTCACAATCTGGATACTTTTATTTAAATTAAAAGCTACGAGTAAATGCTCTTTGTATTGAATCCTTAACTTAAAATTTTTTGCAACTACGCTACAACAGAATGGTGCAGATACTATCGATTACAAGTCGTGAGGAAATACCATAAGCGCACTTTACAAGAAGAAAAGAGCTAAGAGCTTAGCCTTCAAAATTACAAATTACTGTTAGATGCCTTAATTAATTAGGCTTTATTTATTTCTTACATTGTATTAGTAATACTACTTACAATCTTGGTTATTGAAATTAATTTATGTAAAAATGTTAAACATTTAACGATATCAAATTTTTTTTTGTCTAATAAATACTTGATTTATGCTGACTTTTTCTTAAATAACAGTATTTTAATGATCATATCGTTCATTGCGCACTGAATTTTACCCACGCTTTGGACGGGAGTTATCTCACGATAAATCTTTGGTCCTTATTCGAGCAGAATAAAACCTTTTTAACCCGGTCGAGCAGCTATCGAGTATACCGCGATAGAAAAGATAAAAGATTGAGAGGTTGAAAAGTCTCCAACTGCAAAATCAAATTTTTGGTTAATTTAAAATAATTTGACTTGCTAAAAATACGATGCAAATTTAAATTTAATCGTCACGTTTGGCTAAATTGGTAGAGACCCTACTTTCTGCGCCAGCGGTCGCGGGTTCGAGTCCCGCTGGGGGCATTCATTTGTTGAGCATGAATGCCATGGATGCTAATATGTATAATAATATGTATGTGTTTGAAATTTATATGTAGTATATCAACTATCTGTATCTATAACACAAGCCTCGTAGCTTACCACGAAACTAGATGGCACTGTGTGATAATGTCCCAACAAATAAAAAAAAATTAGTCGAATATGTACGATATTTAAAAAAAAACCTAAAAATTGCACTAGTTATTACTATCGATACAGCTCAGGTAAAACTATAAAATGACGTGCAGTACTCTTCTCACCTTCTTTAAATAAATAAATAAATAAAACGTTAGATTCGTATGATGTGTTGTAAAATTAAACTATTTGGGTTTTAGAAAATAAACGACTAAATTTATCATAAAATTAAACCACTACAATGAAATATGTTTCGAAAAATAATGTAGAAATATATACTTCGTACCATTTGAGTATTTTATTACAATCTTCTTCACGGAAAACTTTCATATTAGAATACATTACCTCTAGCATCGCGGTATTTCCTGAATTTATCTTCATTGTTCAAGCTGTTTTAGTCTCTCGACAGTTAAATTTGTGAATTATAAAAACGGTACGTCCTTTAGTTGAAGGTTTCTGTCTCGTTCAAGTTTGCTTAATATGCTCTGAAATATTAATACTGTAGTAAAATTCTTGACTCTGTCCGCGATGGAATAAGATAAGAATGAAAAGGAGAAAATAAAACACTACATTATATTTAATAGGTACATTGAGTGAATCAATTAGTACATACATATTATAATAAAATTCTATCTCAGTCAAAAGATAAATTTCAATATTTTTTTTGATTTTTTGTCTGTTTAGTTAGAAGTATTTTTTGATGCCTATTCAGTAATCATAAAGAAATTAAAATTTGGTCTAAAAATAAAAAAATAAAAAAACAAATAAATCACAGATGTGATCGTATTACGAGAAAACCACGAGATAGTTTATGTATGTATACGTACCTTTAAAATGTACCTTCGTACAACCCCGACACACCCGAGCGGAGTGAAGGAGAGTCACTAGACGGTATATAAAAATTTTATAACTAAGAATCTTTTTATCACTGATGAATATAAAATTTTGAATAACGTTTTAATTAATAATCATATCAAGTCAAATAAATCAGTTGTGTAATCTCTTTATGCCTTTTATTGAATTAATTACAGTAAGCCAATCGGTTGTGAATTTCAAAGCTTTACATTCGCATTTCTAATATTGATAACGAAAAGTAAAATATTATCTTACTGTGTTTATTTTATGTATTCTCTTTACATTTATTTATGCATTTCGATGATGTAACCTAATTGAAGCCATTATTGCAGAGCCAGAAGGCTTTTAAAGTTATTTAATGTAACCCAGAAGGGTGTGGTTATCAATAAATTACTGTTAAATTTCAGTGTATTTATGTATTGACGTCAATGATGGATTATTACCCGATGGTAACGTGGTCGTGGTCGCGAGAGTCTTGTCCCACTAACACGCAACTGATTAGCGAAGTGGGCTATAGTCTCATCCTTCTTGATTTCATGGAAGGTTTAGAAGTGAAACGTTAAAATTCTAAACTATGATATATTTTTTAAAAGTTTATGGTTTTTTCTGTCTTCACTTTGAATTTTCCTTCGTAAAATAATTACTATGCGGCAGTACACATTTCCAATATTCATCTTCCAATTACATTATTTGTAACATCCACTTTGTTATATTTCAGTAAAAAATTATTATCAAAAAATACATTTTTAAATGTAGATATCATAATAACATTTTTAAGTTTCCTAAAATGTTCAACTCTTCGAAATGTTTTAATACTAGTAGTAATGGATAAAATTTTTATGGTGATGAAATCTTTTTCAGGAATGCAATTTCCCGTTTTTTACACAAAAACTGAATACGTGCATGTGATGCATAGCAAGTTATGTGGCAAGAGAGAAATGGACCGTTTACCGTAATTGTCCATTCGCGAGTACATTTAACGCTGTGTGTACACAAAACTATACTCCCTGAAGTGACGAGTGCATTGTGGTTTGCGGGTATTTCGACTCTACATTTAATTTTTAGTATTATAATTACATTTCAAACTATCTTTTATTCAACAGTATTTACAAGTATATTTAAAGTAATTTTAAAGATTTAAATATATATTAAAGTTATTCCGAGTATTTTTTTAAATATTTAATTTGTTACGGCAATATTTATCTATTCGTAGAAACGAAGGTAAGTTGAGGTCTGTCAATTGGGATTGTTTCGCCAACTACCTACCACCGGTTTCTGGATTTAATTTGTGCGCAACAAATATTAAAATAGTATGGTATGTAAAGATTTCTGAGATGACATAGTTTCAATGAAATGACATAAATCGAAAGCTAAATATTATTTTGCAAACGACGATAAGCACTTGTTATATAGAAGTGAATTAACTCCAACGATGTTTTCTTAAGGACAGTTAAAGATATTTTTAAAGCGGCATAGAAATAATCGTATTAAATGCTTTTATTGACTTTACTTATAGATAAGAATCAAAGAACCTTATCATGTGAACAAATCTCAGAATTTGATATGATTATATAATACTCTTTTATACTCGATGAAAAATTAGGTGAATTTTTGATAGCGTGTGTTAATTAGAAGACATTAAAATACTTTGCTCCAGCCATAAAAAAATAATTGGAAACCCTTAGAGCATGGGTATTTTTTTTCTAACAATAGGTGTTAATGGGATCACTTGTTATAACACTCATGACAACCTCCTCTCTAGATGAACTAACAGTACGTGTTTTCCACATAGCTCCGTATACAATAAGCGTTTCTACACAACAAACGATTATATCTCTACTGAAGTAATCGCTTATATTTTCTGGTATCAAGATAGATAGATTGTTTTAGTTTAAATATATTTAAATACTAGCAGCATAACCTCACTTTGCTCGAGTGCATAATTGTTACCTATAAGGTCCTTCATTGTCTATTTATGTACAAAAATTCATCCAATGCAGTTTTCATGCAATTCATGCAATGCATCCTATTTTTAGCATGCAGATTGCAGGTGTAATAACACACATAATATACTCGTACATAGGCACGGGCGCGGTATTTCTGATAGTCCGTTAACGCGCATCGAATAAACTTAATAGCAACTATGTAAACTAAAAGTAGTAGCCGTAAATGACCCCCTTAAGCCAATTTTATCAAAAAGTATTTATGAAATAAAATTATATATGTAATTGCATGCATGGCATGCATCGCACGTTTCGTAGCCGAGAGAACAGCCGTTTACTGTAATTGTCTATACGTTATACATATGTATACATGGCGTAGACTGTACACAAAATTATTCACTATGGAGTTACGTTGCGGTTTGCGAGTGGTTTTTCGAACATGCGTCCTAAAATTTTATACGAATATGTAATTAAGCAGCGGGATTTTGGATTTACAAATAAATCAAGTTGTACTACAAAATGGAAATTGCATAAGCCAATATTGATGTACATCATATAACAAAATAGTATCGTAAAACGTGTGGAAACCACATCTTTTTATCAATAACAAATTCTGACTAGACTTTAATTAATAACTTTTACTATTGTAGGTACCTATGTAGTGGATGTGTCGATTTTCCTTCATCCAAGCTTTGCTAGCATAATCCTATTGACGTCACAGCAAATGCTTTTACAAGGATCGGCTTCACTTTTAAATATACTCGTAATATAATATCAGAGCTTAGTTGTACTGTATTGTACTTCAAAAACCCTTTGTAATTGAACTTATCAAAATAAATTTACAACAAAAAAAAAAACAATTAGCTTAACTTTAGTGTAGAAAATGTAGCAAGTAAAAACTAAAAATAATGATCACTAAAAGCCTTAAGAAATAATAACATTTTGAGTAAAAACATGTGACTAGGCGAAGCGAGAGCGAATCCATAACCTAACAGAAAACGATATCGTGAACTATTATTTCGCTAATCGCTATTATGATCGCTAGCATTCCATTTTACTACCTTTCTTAATCTATTTTTTTCTTTCTTTCCTTAAATTTACTTTTGGGACTAATGCTTTCGCCCACTTCCAACTCTTGCCTCTTTTACTACAATCATAGTTTTATAACATAGTAAAAATTAAAGCACATAATATATTACAGTTTCAGCTGAAATTTAAAGCTCGGAATAAAAATTTAGGTTCACATAATTTTGGTAAGCTTTGCATTTTCTTAAAACGATCTCATAAAACTATACACGCAGATAGAATAAAAAATTCTTTAAACATAAAACGCAGTCTAGACTTTGTCGTAAAATAAAAAATTTGCATTTACGACTAATAAAAAATGCATTAAATGTAGTCAAAAGAAATGAAACAATTTAATATGAGGCAAAAAAGTCCTTTGAACGATAATAGTTTAACGCAGATTTACATGCATAATATTTATGTGTGGACATAATCAAGAAACCCTTAATTATAATATTACTACATAAGCAAAAACAATCCACGTGCAGGATGAAAATTTAGGGTTATACTCGTAAGTTTATTTTGATGCCAAATCATAAAAAAAATAAATAATGAAAATTTGGACTAAAACTAAAAAATCTTGAGAAGGCCACCCTTATCACCTAGTGGAATAAAAAAAAAGCCTACGACCTATTCTCAGACCTACCAAATATACACAAAAAAATAATGATATAAAAATCGGTCAAGCCGTTGCGAGTTCTATAACAAACACACACGAGATTTTTATATTATTTTACAACTTGCTGGTTTAATTTTTTTTTGTTACTAAGCTATAACTAGTGTTTATCGAGTGGTCAAAATTTGGGCATAACGAAAAATTTGAGGAAAAAATGTAGGAATTTAGAAAAGCTATTATATTTATAAATAACATTAAACGTAAAAAATAAATTAATAGGAAGAGTTAGTCAGTAATCGGTGGAGAAACAAAGAAGAAATATTATGTATTAAATCGTTTCTTTCCTATATATATATATATATATATATATATATATATATATATATATATATACTGAGCCAAACATGTCGTCAAAACGTTTAGCATTATTTTCACATTTGTGCTATTAATAGAATGGATAAGAAAACGCTTAATTTTATTTAGTGGTATAATATTTTTGTTTTTGCTTATATAATTACAACGTTATTCTCGTAAAGTAATAACGTATCCATTATTCATTATTTTCACGCAATAATTTAAACCGAAAATGCGCAACAGTGGCGAGATAAACAGTTTATTCTGATATAATACCAACTAATGTACAAATATTCCTCTATGAATACAGAACAATACTGTGTATTATGGTAATTTCAATTTACAATTCATAATTCTATAAAATAAGCAGCTTAATTACTCCGGAGAAATAAAATATGAAAGTTGGGGGCCTCGGGATAGTACACCATGTAATCTATAGCTTTCTCTTTTTACACGTGAATGTCATATATTTATTTTTATTATTTGTGAAGTTAATTGTATATCGTTCTTCTATACTTAAGGGATCGATTTAAATTTCAAAAGAACGGTTGTTGGGTTTCTCGTTGGTTCTATTGATCTTGACAGCTTTTGGGACTAGGGCTTCCTTATGAACTTACAATAAGGACTTTTAATTCGAGTATAAAAATAGAAAATTTAAATGCCTTTGACAGTTTGAGCTAAGAATAATATCAAAATTTAAGGAAAAATTCTTACGGATGAAACGCGACATGAAACGGATATGAAACGTTTTAGAGAAGAGGGAGAGAGCGATTGAGAGAGAACGAGAAAGGCATTTGTATTAATTTTCGACACCTTTATGATTTTAATAACAAAATTATAATAATATAATTTTAATTACATTTATTTATTTTTCTATCCTCTTTTTTCCCTCCCACTAAGTCTCGGAAATCTAAAGCTTTAGATAAGTATTATAAGTATTTCATTATTATCCAGTACCGTTAGCGCCACCACCCCTCAGACGGTCAAAATGCACAGGTCAGGGGTCTCCCTCTCTTAACGAGCTTAGACGGGGTTAGTTAGTACAAATATAAGTGAGATTTAAAAATTAGTTTGCCAAAGAAGTTTTACTCCTGACATATGTACTTTGTACGCACCCACTGTTAATTTTTTTTAGACGCAAAGCAAACTGGAATGTATGTCTTATTTTATATTATACTCGTATGTATTACATTTGTTTAATTGTTTCATGTATTTATTAGTTTTATTGTTTTTTGTAGTTATTAGTTTATTGTAAAAAATATTTTTGTTGCCTACTTTTGTATTAATATGTACGTCAACGTCACGGATATTATTTTTTTTTATATGTTGGCACATTACACAATACCAAGTATTTGCCCTCTTCATTCACCTTCTTTAATTATTACTAACTAGCGACTCACCCTCGCTTCGCTTTTTTCGTACAATTTTTACAAACTTTAAATGTCTTACATATTTATATCTAACCAAAAGGCCAAATATTAAGTTTCAACCTTCTAGCTTTAACAAAGACGTAATTTCCATACAAACTGTCATACCCTATTTCAACTTCTTACAGCCTTTATTCGCCTTAAGAAGCCTATGTCCGTCTCCTGGCTCTAAGCTACCTCCCCACCAATTTTCAGCCAAATCGGTACAGCCGTTGTTGAGTTATAAATAGTGTAACTAACACGACTTTCTTTTATATATATAGATATACTTATTTATTTATATATACTTCATTGATTTTGTTACTTGAAAGAAGCTTTCCATACTGACCATTTTAAAATTTTAAATGTGAGAGTAACTCAATGGTTACGCGAGCGACTGAAACATGATTGCCGTACAGTGTTCGAGGTGTTAGAAATAAAACATACATACAAAATACTGTTATTTAAAATGCCAAATATTGTAAATATGAAATAATGCTATCTGTTTCTTATTTATTTTAAGCTTAATCCGATTAACAAATTTAAAAATGTTTGGTTTCAATTTGCAGTATGGAACGGAACACACGAACGAAGCCTCCGGAAATAATTAGTATTAAAATATTTAAGTAAACGCAGCCTTAAATTGCAATTCATCAAAGTATGACGTAGAAGGCAGTCCCTTTCGACAGTATATGCGTAACGATTGTTCTCATTACGTAATAATTTAATTCACTGAAGGAATGTGAATCGAGCATGTGTTAAATTCATGCATTATATACTCGGAGGTTTAACTGATAAATAATAAATGGATTTGATGTCATTTGTATGAATTGTAGGGTATTTTTATTTTATATAAAATAAATAAATATGTTGGACATTATATTAACTACTTGCTAAAATATATAATTACGACTTTACTAGGAAATCGATGTCTTTTTTTCACAAGAGTGTTGTATAGCCTAATGTTTTTAGCCGTATTTTATAGGTCCGGTAGATACGTAAGCTGCTTTTCTATACATATATTTTTGCAGATAAACAAAATTTCACCATTTACATATTTTGTTCGTATATATAAATATTTTTTTTGAATTTAATAAGACCACTTTACTTTTACCTTAACCAATTACACCAAACTCATTCAGGATTATGTAAGTATCTCTTAACATAATTGTCTGATTGTAATGTAAAGAATATATCATGAATCAAAAATTAAAATTCTCATAAATATGCTACCATTATTAAGTTAAATAAAACTTTTCAACCATCTTAATTGAAATGATAGAGTGAGAAAATTTCAAACGAATCATGATTTGCAACAAGAACGCGTCCGGTGACTAGTCGACTCAGCTCATTAATTTCTTCTTGAAACGCTAATTAAGCACTCTTTGAAGAATTCACGAAGCGATTTCATCCCGACACCCGTCTGCATCTCAATTATGCAATACAATCCCATTGGATCAGACTTGAAAAACCAATTAAAATTATCTGAAAGCTTAATGAAAAATTTTCACGCAAGTCTTTCTAGTATATCAAATTATATCACCACTAGATATAGATATTAATTTTGATAACAATACATTGACTACTTCTACTAGTTAATAATATTATTAGTTTTCGTGAGTTTACATTAATTATTTTGGTCAAAAATTATAATACTTCTTAATATTATACTCAAAATGCTTACTTAAAATTTTTGTGCTTGTAATTTTTAGATAGGACAGTGTGTGTTTAATATGCTTGTAGAGAGTGCTAGACATATGTTTGCATAATTTAAAACTTCATAAAAAGCTGATTTTCATTTGCATGCGAACTTTTACGACGAGATATGCCAATATCTGATAAAGTCAGCTTAGATTAAGAATTTTTTCCATATCCTGGTCGTACGTGACTCGTACCCTGGTGTCTGTGAGCCATTGTTACAATCTACAAAGACGTGCATGGGCCTTAGTAGGCCAAGTTTGGTTTAACCTCGCAAGCGAACTTGTGAAAGGAAGATATCCAGTCAAACGTGCTTTGATAAACTGCCTTTTGTGTCCTTTGTGACTCCTCGATAATCCCGGCTCAGAATGGCGCCCAATGTGGGTCTAAAATGCGAAATCTTTTTGTAGCTAACCATCGGACTGATTTTCAAAGGCAATTCTTTTGACATATGTGAAAATAAATCTGAAATGCAAAAGGATACAGGCTTTTACAATTATGTTTATTGAAATGAAGTGAAAGTGGACGAATAATTCATTTTAATAAAAAATAATGTTCTCATTTATTGGAATATTATAAATTTACATACGTAAACTCAAGCGTTACTTAACTATATGTTATATGTGGTATTACCTACCATAATAGGATGGATTTCAATAGAACTCAATCTGATATGGAAAACGTCTAACAGACAATGCCCTTTACTTATAGCATACTACATACATGTAAATTTATCCGGCAGGTATTAATGGTTATGAATTACTTTGAAGTGACACAAGATTTACATTTAAATATGTATAAAAATGAAAAAAATATATTAATAATATGGGTTACAAAAAAAACATGATAATATTTAAAAGTTATGTAAAATTTATAAATAAATGATGAGAGTGATTATTTTACGATACGACAGATTTTCACTACAGTATAAAGATAGTCATTTTAATCTTCGTGTAGTATAGCGTGATGTCTATATTAGATATACTCGTATCCGCTGGGTGCGTGACTCTAGCGCCATCTAACGATACAACTCACGGTGGCTCTTTTGAGAAAATATACATGTATTGTATGCCAAATACTATTGAAAAAATAAAATAAACTTGAAAAAAAAAATTTTTCAATGTTTAATGTGATATATTACACAGAGTGTACATTAAATTAATTTTCTTTCCGTGGGTCAGCTGAAAACAGTAAGTAAAATAAATACAACAACTAAAACAAGTCTCAATAAGTGAATTAGGTTGGCTCAACTTTTTTTGATTTACGGATTTTTTTTATTTTTAATTATTTGTTCGTCGTTTGTTCGTTAATGTTCGAATGTAGAAATATTTTGTACGTCTTTTATTTATTTATAATTAATTAAACAAATGTTCACCCTTAAGTTGGCCCCCTTTACTAGATATCTTTATTTTTATCGCTCAGATTAATTAATTTTGATCAATTATCGTTGGTTCGACGACTATTGGTGATTGTTCGATCATAAAAACAATTAAATTCCCAATTATTAATTATTTTATATCTAATAAGCAAACCATCACTTCATTGTCTTGCAACCGGAAACTTATAAAATTTACAATTACTATTTCTACTAGTATTTTTGCAATCGACTACACAACAACTCTGATGACCCATTTTATTTTATTTATTTAATTTAACTGACACACGTGTTATTTTTATGGTCATAAATAATAAAGAGCCACTCGTAGTTCTGTTTTGGTCCGCAGCGGGCGCTGACATCACTTTTGTTTCCCCCACCATGCCTTACGCACCCAGCAGATAATCTCTTATTTCTATATACGATTAGTTGTTGTGACTGCACGATATTATAGGACATTATTGTAAATCCAATATAATGGACTCCTAAAGAAGGCTAACTGTTTTTTCATGCACCCTATGCTACGGTTATCAAAAGAAGTTAAGAGTTCAGACGGATACGAAAAAAGCAAAGAATATTTTGAAATTTAGAAACAACAAGCAGCAGAGTCAAAGCAAAATAACCCTAAATAGATGCATATTCTATTAATCTATCAATTTGTAAACATAATCAAAATACCTGGCTGGCACCGACTCCAAAATTAACAAAGTCCTTAAAAGTATTATTTTCTACTTTTTAGTTTAGATTTATTAAGTTTGGAAGTCGGTTTTTGTTTTTTTGTTAAAAATAATTTATCAAAGACGCATTTAAAGATTCCTGAAACCTCTCTAAAGAGAAAGTTTACCATGCTGAATTATTTAACTCGTACAAAACTCGTATCAAATCGTTTTAGTAAGGAAACAAATGTCGAGTATCAGTAACAAATGTCCTCTCTTATATGGATGGGTTGGCAAAAAAAAAAAAACACTTTTTGTATGTAATGCGTTTGCTATTGAATAATAAAACAATTAGTCGTAAAACGAGCTTAATAATGCAAATTTTCTTATGAAGTTAAGCTTTCGTGCTTCTCCATTCCTATTCCTAAATCTGGGAGTTTAATAGTCCCTGTTAATGCTTACCATGAAATTAAGGGATTAAATAGACCCAAGTTTGCATCAAATCTTCATTTAATCGGCGTTTTTAAGTATTTAACGCACGAAGGCGATTAGTATGAAAACTTTGGGAACAATAAAAGACTTAAGCACTGTTAACGGATAGCAGAGGCACTCGAATTGCGACTTGGAAATTTTCTATTTCAAAAAGAAGTCATTATGGAAGTTTCAGTGAACTTTCTGACCCAGAGGGGAAACAAATATTTCTTGGAGGCAGAAACAATAACATTCTTTTGTTTAGTTTTCCTTGGCTAATATATTTGTTCTGCTGTTGTTTGATGTAAGATTGACTTAGAAAATATTTTTACAAAATATATTGGAAGTTACGGAAGTATTTTTTGTAACTATGTAAGTAATATTTTATATATAATATTGTAGTAGTTACATTCGTTCGCCTATTGCGCTATTAAACAGAGAAATGGTCATAATTTTAGAAATTATAATAAGATGTGCTTGATAGTGTAAAAATTATAGAGCTTAAAAGATCTCAGATTAAAAAAAAACAATTTAAATTTTAAAAATAAGAAATATACATCAACAAAACTACTATCATCTTGGACTTTTATTGACATAAAACAATTTAACCTACAACTGATACATAAAAATTTGTCACATTCATCTATGAATACCCTTAGTAATTTTACTACAGCGAATGCCCAAAAAAGAGTCATTTCTTGCAGGCCTGTTATATTGAGGAAGGAAGACATTGGCGTGACGTTGGTTTGATATACGACCGACGTCTTTTGTGCTTTGGTCGTTAATACAGGAGTACAATGACAACGGGTCGGCACTGGAACTTGAGAGCACTGAGCGTGACATCGCGTAATCAGCTGATGATTTACTAGTCGATTGTTCTGACGAATCAATAGCATTTAGAATATTTCACGGTTGATTCAATTTACTTATATCCCTCAATCGTAATGGGTTTGCGAATTTTGTTGTTTCTGGTTATAATATTTTTAATGAAATATTAAGTACGTTAACGAATATTTGTTTTTCAATTTATATTTATATGATTATGAATATTAATACCTAATAAATATGATATACTTGTTGTTTCGATATTGTTTCGTTATATTGGTATTACCAGTTTAAAAATAAATCAATCAACATCGCGTTTTTCATAAAGCTCTGTAAAATCATAAACAAAGCCTAGATATTTTATATTCTGCTGAATAGCGATAATTTTGATAAGTTGATGGAATCATGACCTACTTCTGTCTGCAATCGCGAAAGATTCGTAAGTTAACCAACGTTGACCCAATTTGGTAACTGGACGGCTGACCGACTTGTGTCAAAACTAACTGTTCCACCATTAAAAGCTTTAATCTTACTGATTATTATAGCTTTTATCTTATCACTTGTCAAAGTCATGTGATGTCTTTTTGATAGGAATGAGTAATCGTATTCCATTTAATTGAAGACGACATGATTTTCTAGTTATAGTCGATTTTCTGAACTAGACCTAAGCTGATGGCGTGTCTATAATTAATCATTATACAGTAGGTACTATGTATAAATAATTGATTGATAATAAACGTCTTGGAGATATAATATAAAAATTTATTTATGTTATTTGTTATTCTATATACTTAATTTTTCTTTTACTGGGTTATCACAATAATTATTTTTAAAGAAAAACCATTTTGAGTCGTAAGACAAAGTCTCGTGTATCTCGATCACAAGAACTTCGTGTTACATTAGCGCTTATAAATACATTGTACATTATGTACAATATGTGTTCCTTTTTATGTAAACTAGTTACTAGCGTATATTGTGCAAAATTAGAAGAAAATTTTTGAGCCAACGCAAAATAAAATTAATAGTTAAACATAAACAAAAGCAAAATACCTGGCAGGATACAATTATTGTCCTTGGCTCGCACCGACCGCAAAAATAACTGTTTATAAATTGCAGTAGGTCAATAATATCGTTGATTGTCCTTCAATGTTGTTGTAATTAAAAAATATTTTTTACTATTTACTTTAAGTTTATCCATACAGGTATACATTTGAAGTCGGTTTTTGTTTTTTTTCAAATTGTTAATACTATGTATTTACTTGCTGGATGTGGATTGCTGTTTAATCTGTATGTAAGTCCGGAATTACAATGATTTAAAACTATTTAAATATAGTTCAGTTTCCTTTATCAAACAAGAAGAAAGATTAAAACAACAAAGTAAAATATTTAAATGTTTACCAGCTTTAACATTATGATAAATCAGACTGTATAATATGGCCTTAATTAATAATGTAAATTAAATGTACATTTCCTGTTTACACTCTCACAGGTGTGTTATTGGAAGAGGGATGAATTTTTAATTAAATACGATGGGGGGGTGAGGAGTTAGGTGGTTTGCTGAACAAACGCTTAGAATATAATTGTATGCACATAATTATTTGTGCAACGCCCGCTTTGTGCGGACGGACACCCGGGGACAAAGAGAGACGATAAAGCTCTTCTGTAGGGAAAAATGTAGCGTAGAGCCTGTGTAGGTGATAATTATATTCTGACACCCATCGCTCTGTGGTTCTTTCTAAGTATCATGGGTTTGGTTTCTGTTCAAAGTAAATTGGAAATGACTAGGTATGACTTAGTTGCTGAAATTTGCTCTGTAAACTTCAAAATTTAGGGTAATCTTCCGTTGTTCATAGATGTAGCGCTAAGATTCCGCGTTTGCTCTACATAAAGATTTTTCTAAATTCATTTGTAAACAAGAATATGTTATTTGAAGTATTTTAAAAAAAATAAAATCTCCTACCTTCTGACTTGATTGGACTACTAAAGCTAAAATGTTAGCAGTAAATTTTTATAATGTCATAGATGACCGCTAAACATTTTTTTTTCATTTCGTCGCATTAATTACAGAAATCAAAAGGTGTTCCCAAGTTTTTATGGTAAATAGTATTTTTCTTTTATATTTTTATTAAATCAGCTTTTTTAAGTTTAATCTATAAGCCCATATACACGTATATAGACACGTGTACTCAGAAAATTCAAAGCTTCAAAACCTAATTGCTGTTAGCATAATATAAAGTTAGATATACTCGATCATGTTTTTAAAATCATTATGGAAACTTTAAATTTGGTCCATAAATAAACAGCGAACTCTTTTTGCTGAACCGTTTTAATTCAGTTGAAACGGAAAAGGGGACTATAACTGTTTCCATTTATGCCACAGCGTGAAGACGAAAACCGCAGGTGTTTCATTATACCGTTTTAATGACGAACGGTTTACGTATCAACGTACGATCGTAAAATAGAATTTGCATGTGATCTATGTAATGATTATATAAGGATTATATAAGGATATCGCTATGGAATATATTAGGATAGGATAGATTATATTGATCGTTAATTTATTATATATTTTTGAATTTTCTTTTTTTTGGTACTGTCCTTTGTTAAAGCTAAAGCAACCCTTTTTCAATATGAAAATTACTGGATCATAAGGATAAAAAGGATTAGGAGAAAACCTATGCTTGTAACTTTCTGGTATATCTGGTAATGTATTATTATTAAGTAAATATTCACTTCATTCTTTGTATCGCTACGTCATAATGCAAATATAATAATATTTGCATTATGACGTTTCATCCCTGTTTTCCATCAACTGTTTTGCTCATCCCTCCTCATACTGCCTTGGAACGGCACGAGAGTTCACTCGGTTTTCTAAGCAAGTGCGCTTATATTAATTTCCCGCATACAATGTAATCATATCTTAAAAGATTGTTATAAACAAACATATTACGTCATACCAATTTAGAATTATGTAAGTATGTGAAATCTGGACTGCACTGACTTTGAGTTTAATTTAAAACTATCGTTCTATTTTGATGACACCGCAAGAAAATATACGTAAGTAATGAAAATATTCCAAAGCTCCTAGTTAAAGCTTAAAGTTTAGATTCGTTCGATTTGTTTTTATGAGTTCCTACAATGTTTGCAACAATGTAGTTAGCAAAGATTATCTATTACTTTTTATTTATTAGTTATTACGTATGTAGCTATTAGTGACATGTAACTGTATGTATATAATTATAAAAACGGACAATTAATCATAAATTTTGAAATATAAATATAAAATAATGTATTTAAATGTATTAAAAATAAGCGACGACACTTTATAGTGACCTTAGCTTCTATGAAAACGGTCGCAGGTTCATATCCTGCTACGGGCATTCATTTGTGATATGAGAACAATTGCTTGTACTCCAGTCAGGGGCCAAATTATATATTGTAGTACCTCGTAGCACCCTCTGGAACAAGATGGCGCTGGAGAATAATATCCCAACATATTTATTTATTAAAGTTAGTGTACGATATATGCCGTACTTGATAATAAAATTACTATTTTATGCGCTGGGAAACCAAAAATTGCACTAACCTGTTACTGCAATCTTACTCGTAAATCCTGTGCGTGTCACTTTCTTTGTTATTGTTCCGGGAACTGAATTTTCCTGTTTTCCTCTAGTTTGATTAACTGATATAGTATAAATCTTAAATATATATATAGTTTTAAATGCGACTTTAAACGTGCGGCAGTTATACCCACGACGTCAGAGCGAGAGGTGTACGAGTGTTGCCAGTTTTTAATACGGTTATTTTGTGCGGGGTTCCCAGCTACCAATAAAGCTCAAACATTCCCCCCACCGAAATCTGCCAAGATTTCCAATTACAATGATCAAGGTATCTTGAATACACTAGAAATGGATACTTATGACTAAGACAATGTTAATAAACTTATATATATATATATATATATATATATATATATATATATATATATATATATACAATTTACTAGATAAATTTAATATATGAGCAATAGTGTTAGTTAGATATTAGTGGACTGTATAAAATTTAATTTAATTTAACTTAACATTAGTGAAGTTTACGTTATTAACATTATGAAGCGTCCTGCTCTAAAGGGAGAGGACTAAGTTTGACTACTGGCCGTATAAACCGCCCGTTCTTCGTGCGAACCTCAACAACTCTTACTACCGCGTCTGGACCTGGATGTAAATCAGTAACTCTACCTAGGTTCCACTCCAACGGAGGAGAACTAGAGTGAACCAGCACTAAGTCACCGACTTTAATATTAGCACTATTTTTAAACCATTTATGTCTTTGTTGAAGTGTGTGTAAATAATCCTGTTTCCACAGGTGCCAAAACCTTTGAGAAGCTTGTTGAATTATCTTCCACCTATCGAGGGTGTTTACCGGTTCCTCCGTGAGCGGATACTCGGGTACTGAAAGTAACTCTCGTCCTATCAAAAAATGCCCAGGCGTGAGCACTTCAAATTCGTTAGGATCATTTGACATACTGGCTAATGGGCGAGAATTGAGAACGGCCTCAACACGAGTGAAGAGCGTGGTAAGTTCCTCGAACGAGAGTGTCCTGACGCCTACAACACGTTTTAAAAGGGTTTTCGTGGATTTTATACCACTTTCATATAATCCACCGAAGTGGCTACCTGTGGGCGGATTATACTTCCACGTAATTTTTCGTGTGTATAACTGGTTATACAACTCTTCTGAATTATTTTTATAGAATTCTACCACCTCTTTGAGATGTGAACCTGCACCTACAAAGTTTCGCCCATTATCTGAAACTATAGTGTGGCACAGCCCCCGTCGTGAGGTAAATCGATCTAATGCCGCTAAGAAGCCATCAGTAGACAATGATGTTAGGGTTTCAAGATGAACTGCGCGCGTAGCGCAACACACAAAAAGACATAAGTATGCTTTTGACACTTTGGCGTTGCGTCTATTGCTCTCCTTAGTGCTGAAAGGACCGCCAATGTCAATGCCCACTGTGTGGAAAGGATGAATGTCTTCAGAACGAAATTTTGGTAAAGTACCCATGACGGGTTGTAAAATTGTTGGTTTAACTTTAAAACACGAAATGCACTTAGAGAGACGTGATCTAATGACACTACGCGCTGAAACAATCCAGTATTTTTGAGAAAGTATACTCTGGAGGGTACGTGGCCCCACATGAATATAGATTTTATGGTAGTAATCTATAAGAATATTAGTAAAATTACACTTTTTGGGTAGTAACCATGGGTGCTTCTTACCATAGGACAGCCGCGACTCTGATAGTCTGCCCCCCACCCTGATACAACCCAGGGAGTCGACAAAAGGACAGAGTTTCCTGAGTGGAGATTGACACATTTCACCTTTACTCATGGCGCGAAGATCACTTGCAAAATGTTCCTGTTGAACGGCTTTAATTAACACAACCTGAGCTTGACGCCAGTGCTCAACAGACACTAAACCCTGTTGCTCATGCTTGGGTTTCCGTAACTTTTGTATAAATTGTAAACATCGAGCTACAACGTTAGTAAGTTTGTGGAAACTTGAGAACTTTTCTGTGAGAGCATAAAACGTATCTGGGCCTTTATCAGTAACAGCTATGAAGGACAGACTCGGTTTTAGTTCTGGAATGTCCGATACACCTTTAAAG
Organism: Boloria euphrosyne; assembly: GCA_951802675.2. Taxonomy (NCBI): domain Eukaryota; kingdom Metazoa; phylum Arthropoda; class Insecta; order Lepidoptera; family Nymphalidae; genus Boloria; species Boloria euphrosyne. Next base: position 5,645,092 of record OX637888.1, read on the forward strand.
GCCGCCATGGTTTTGATTGGCCAGGTATCCTGAGGCTGGGTCAACCATGCTGGACCTGATAACCACTCAGTCATAGCGAGCAAGGTGGATGGCAGCGCGCCACGTGATGCTATATCGGCCGGATTGTGCATGCCGGCAACATGGTACCAAGATTCCAAGGTCACAGTATCAAGGATTTTACTAATTCTAGAAGCCACAAAAGTCTTAAGCTGATGACATGGCGTGTTTAACCAAGCCAACACCACGGATGAGTCCGTGAACATTTGAATATCATCGAGTTGAACACGATATGATAATATGTTTACCACATACTTTACTAATTTAGCTAGTAAATGTGCTGCCATTAATTCCAGGCGTGGAATTGAGATCGTCTTTAAGGGCGCTACCTTAGATTTTGCGATCAACAGGCTAACTTTACTATCCCCGCTGTCATTAGTAGTATATAAATAAATAACAGCTGCATATCCCAGTGATGAGGCGTCACAAAAACCTAAAAGTCTAATGTGTGATTTGTTTTCGACAGTTGCATGCCGCTCATGGTTAAAATTTGATAAGAGAGGTAATTCTACGACATAATTCAACCATTGCTGTCTGAGATTGACAGGCAATGGATCATCCCATCCGAGGTTTAATGCCCATAACTGTTGCATAAGGCACTTTGCGAAAAACACACACGGCGCTACAAAACCCAATGGATCGAATAGACGACCGATTTGAGACAACACAGACCGCTTGGTAACTGCGTCGCAAGGTTTAGCTGTAACAAACGAAAAGGTGTCTGTCGCTGGTGACCACTGCAGTCCCAGTACTTTAATGGAAAAGCTTTGGTCGTCCTCAAACGCAATCGGCGTCTCTCTGTAATCATCAGGTAAGTGTTGTAACACTGTGGGACTGTTACTAGACCATTTACGAAGAACAAAACCACCAAGTTCAAGTAGATTCCTTAGATCCTGCTGGAGTGCTATGGCCTCTCCCACATCATCCACCGACCACAAAAAATCATCCATGAAGAAAGCGCGGCGTAAAACTTCCGCTGCTACCGGCCAGCTATCTTCTGCTTCATCCGCTAATGTGTGCAGCACCTTTATTGCTAAATACGGACTGCTGGCCACCCCATACGTCACGGTATTTAGTTCGAAAACTTGTATAGGTTGATCACTGGCATAACGCCACAAAATGTGTTGATAGCCTCGCTGACTATTGTCTATCAAAATTTGTCGGTACATCTTACAGACGTCTGCTGAAAGACAAAATTGATGAAGTCTAAAATGAATAAGAATCTCATTGATGTCAGCTTGGAGTTTAGGACCCGGAAATAATATCGAGTTCAACGACTTACCATTTGTTGTACTCGCTGACGCATCGAACACCACACGCAGCTTTGTAGTGGTACTTGAAGGTTTGAAGATGCAAAAGTGTGGAATGACATACTTTGAATCTACCCTTTGCCAGTCTCCAAGACACGTCATGTGCCCTAACTCTTCGTACTCGCGCATAAACTTATGGTATTCTTTCTTCAATTCGAGTTGACGATCGAGTTTAGACTCTAAACTTAATAATCTACGAATGGCCATTTGCATTGAACTACCGAGGGCGCAAGACGGTCGCATTGGATATTTAACCACATATCTTCCGTCATGAGTACGCGAGTGCTCCCTAGCAAACGCTTCCTCAACCAATACGTCATCTGGGCTCTGCATTTTGTGAGCTGGCACACTTTCCACCTCCCAAAATGCTTGCATTATTTGCTCCAACGACATTGAAAGCCCACAAAATGAGGTGGAACTACTGTCCACCAGACTGGTACTGAGTGTGACCGCCTCATGTGCTAGCGACACCCGCCCAGTTATGATATAACCAAATATAGATTTTAAGGCAACTGGCATACCTTGATCTCGAGGCATGATCTTTTCTCCCTCATAAATATATGGAAATACATCACCCGCTAATAGCATATCAATTGGTCCCGGTTTATAGAAAGTAGGGTCTGCTAAAGCGATATGGCGATATTGATTTAAAATAACATTTGATATTTGTGTAACAGGTAGATGCCCTGAAATATTTGACACTACAACTGCTTCCGTGGTCAGTACTGGACTGTCACTATCACGTGGCTTCACTGTGCACGAAGCAACACCGAATCCCCGTACAGGCACTCCACCTAAACCTACAGGAGTGAATTTGCACTTACTGCGTTTTAACCCTAACCGATTTGCACAATCCTGAGTGATGTAACTCGACATTGCCCCACTATCTATAAGAACACGTACAGAATGATATTTGCCAAAGGAGTCAGCTACATGCACCAAAGCTGTGCCCAGCAAAACTGTTAATTCAGCAGAGCATGTAAGTGCAACGGAGTTAGTTGAGATACCTCTCTGATTAGCCGTGGAATCTATGTGCAGCGTATGATGGTGCTGCTGCTTGCACACTGCACACTGCAGTTTAGACGGACAGTCCTTGACTGTGTGACTATCTCGCAAACAGTTCTCACACAGTTTTAGCACTTTGATTTTGCTAAAACGTTCCTCAGGTGTGAGGTCCAGAAATTCAAAGCATCGATAAATAGTATGTGGCTTTTGACAGAATGCACAAACCTTGTTGGATTTCGTTGATTGACTAGGCTTGTCTGTCACTGCTGTTGCCAAAGAAGTTTTAATGTTAGGCATTTTCCTTACAGGTTTTGTAAGATTTTTGGCTGGATTTGGTTGACTGTAAACTGTAGATTTAGATTGTACCGTTTTACACTCAGACAGCTCTAAAACCCGTACCTGCTTTTCAACAAAACTAATGAGTTCATTAAAAGTGGGAAGGCTGCCCTGGCCTACAGTCTGCTCGAATTCACGTCGTGTGGTCGCATCTAAATTTCTTAATGCTAAATAGAATAATAAAAAACTCGCTAAGTCCGGAATGTTAAGCAATTCTAGTGCTTTCACATTTTCTTGAAACACCAACAAAAAAGCATTTAAACCAGCGCTAGATTCGTTTAGCATCGGTTTGAAGTTAATTAATTTGTCTAAGTATGATGTAGCTAGCAATCGTTTATTTTGGTACCGTTGGTGCAATGCACACCATACAATCTGGTAATTAGCAGCTGTGACCGGCACTGACTTGACTACACTTAGGGCTGGACCACTTACTGCTGACAATAAATAATAAAATTTGTCGATATCACTAACCTGCGAATTTTCATGAATTAAACTAAGAAATGTATCACGAAAAATCGGCCAGTTTTCTATTTTACCATCAAAATGACAAATACTTAATTCCGGCAACCGAACATGTTTACTACTATTATCTCCTTCATATGTACCTTTACCTTTAACTTTACTCTGATGCGGCAAGCTATTGGCAACGGAACGAACTGTATAATACAATTGATCAAAACTAGTTATTTCCGCATAAGTAGGTACATAATCTGGATTTTCTAATTTATAGTAATGTATGATTTGTCTCACTGACTCCTCATACTGTGTTTTTATTTCAGACGCCTCCGATACTCTTGCTACGAACTCATCAATACTCGACGTATCATTAGATTTTATTTTAATAGCTAACTCATATAAATTTTGCATACGTAAAAAACAAACTTCTTTTTTTGTAACAAACGGACCCGCTAAACTCTCATCATATTCTATTCCTTTAGCTTTAGGCATGTTTATTATTTACACACAATTCAACCAAATTCTATTTATTATAAAAATTCAATTCCAAATAACACGCACTAACGTTACAAATTTAAAACAATGCAACTTACGAGTATGTTAGTTCTATGCAGGCGAACACTTTAAAACGGCCGGTTTATACGTAATTTATTTTAACAAACAAATACCTACCAATAATTAATGTGAGATATGCACATAAACTTTACCAAATAGCTTAATTACGTGTAAAAATACATATTTAAAACGTTAACTATAAGTATATTTTCACAACATTAAATTTAACACAATTTAGTAGGTAATAGGTATGAATTATTCTTATAAGTTGTACAATATGGCGCCAAACCGGCGGCGTTTTCACCTATCTTTGTAAATTGCAATGTTAATTGTTAAGTATTATTACAAATCGCTCGAAATAATAGATTTGACGATTGTAACTGGAAATTTGGCTAGATGGACCAAAATGTACGATATATGCCGTACTTGATAATAAAATTACTATTTTATGCGCTGGGAAACCAAAAATTGCACTAACCTGTTACTGCAATCTTACTCGTAAATCCTGTGCGTGTCACTTTCTTTGTTATTGTTCCGGGAACTGAATTTTCCTGTTTTCCTCTAGTTTGATTAACTGATATAGTATAAATCTTAAATATATATATAGTTTTAAATGCGACTTTAAACGTGCGGCAGTTATACCCACGACGTCAGAGCGAGAGGTGTACGAGTGTTGCCAGTTTTTAATACGGTTATTTTGTGCGGGGTTCCCAGCTACCAATAAAGCTCAAACAGTTAGCATGTACTGAAATAGATTTAGAAGAAACATAACAAAAGCAGGTATTCCAAGAACCTATTTCGTAATCTACTTACAAAAAGCTCTATATAAATTTGTTCTTTACACAAAGTGAGTGAGAGCTTACGTGTATTCTGAACGAAATAGGAAAAACTATATCTTTTTACTTTGCCGCAATTGATATTAGGATGATATCAACGTTGATTCATTCTAAGATATTTGAGGAAGGAGAGAAAAATCTTGACAAAGGGTGATAATGTGATATTATGAAAATTGTTTACGCTATCTGCATGAACGAAGTCGTCGGGGCGTGAACAGTCATGTTCACTGCGAATCTATATATTCAACCCTTTTACGATTTAGCAATTTACATTTTATTGGCGATGTACGTGCTTTGAGTGCATTCATCCACTAAAAGATTTGAATGACCTCTTATATTATTTGCAATAAAACTAACAGTTTAAAAATTGGAATTTTATTATCTATACATATAAACAAAATTGTAGTGTCTGTTTTTAATTTCAAATTAACAACTTTTCACTAAATGCATATGAAAGTATATACGGTAGGTACTAACTTCAAAAAATAAACTTTTAAAAATTTTGTCTCTGTGTCTGTCTTATCTGGCTAATCTCTAAAACGGCTGGACCGATTTTGACGGGACTTTCACTCGCACTTGCTAATATTTTTGCTTAATCTAGGGATTATAAATGAAACTACCTTTTCGGATTTTGTCGCGGATTTATTTTGATATTGTTAAAATATTTTTAAAAAGAGCAAGTGTAGAGTTTCTTGCCGGTTCTTCTCTGCACAAACAGCCTTCCGAACCGTGCAGTAGCTTTCTTTCAATCTAAATTCAAACAATTTTTTAAAAATTTTAAAAATTATAATTCAAAAGAATCTGTCAAATCTAAGCATAATTTGATTTGATTTAATTATTTTTAATTTGCAGTAGTGTTGCTTAATACTTTAAAATAATCAAAATTCAATTTATATTTTAACTTAATTTTCTTATATCAAATTAATACTTAATTTAAATAATAAAATGCAACTTAGCATAAACAATTTATAGGTAAGAAAATATACATATTATTAGAATAGCAACACTACATAATACTTTTGAATAACTAATATTAAAATAAAAATTATAATAATTATAATAATACTAGCTAAAAATAAGTTAATAATATTGCCATAATTATAAATTATTTTTAAATTATTTAAATTTAAATATAAATGTTTAGAATTAAAATTTTATAAGGTACTCTGATGCCATTTTCAAAATTTTTGTAAATTGTGGGTAGGCACTGTCTGTAACAAGTATATAAACCTATGAGACGTCAAATACCTTAGTCTCTCCCGTGACCATGATTGCTGTAAAGCATTCGAAACGTCGGGAACTAAAAATCAAAATAAATCCGCGACAAAATCCGAAAAGGTAGTTTCATTTATAATGTCGAATATTCGCGTAAATCTAAGAAAGTATTAATCTAGGGACCCGAGCGAAGCGATTGTAAGCCGCTAGTTTAAGATAAATAATAATTTGAATAGAGATATAGTACTGACAAAAATATACGATCTGTAAACAATTCAATAACAACAATATCATTATTAACCCCTTTATAGACGTAATAAAAATTAGTTACGGTCGTAATTTACTTGCGAGAGGACAATTAAAATAAGATGGAGCAAGGACTGACAGGGAAAAAGTGAAGGGCTATGAAAAAAGTTCTATTAAAGCCGGGTTACAAATGAGAACAGAATGCCGCATTATCCCGGTTATCTCCCTGAGAACAGGGCTGCCAGCTGCCAGTGAAGCTTGCGATCACACTTTTCACCGTAAAAATTTTGTTTGATTTCTTATTGCCTTTCGAATTTGGTTTTATTGTAATAGGGACTTTTTTTTGTTTATTACTTCAGTAATTTATTACGGTTTTGTATTACTGATACTAGGTGTTGTTTGCGGCTCTGCCTTGTATAATTTATTCAAGTTCCTGAGCTGTCGCGTGAAGCTTTATAGATCGCTTAATAAATAAGCTACAAAATTTATATTTTTAATTTAACAAACAAATTTAACATTGTCAGTATAATAGCAGTATAAATTAAATTAAACTCAAACTACGGCTGATGATGTTCAAATTTAAACATACAATTAATTTTCGTTTTGTTTCCATCAATATTAAGTGACTAATTAATTTTATTTACAAAAATTACACAATTGTAGGCAGTTGGTGCTCGTAGTCGCGACGAGTAACGAATATTTGATACATTCGAGTCGAAACATTAGTTCGAGACCTACATTTTTAATATGATTAAATAAATGATCAACATTGCGAGCAAAATGCGGTAAAATGGGAAAATTTTGTTGCTTGTTTAGTAAAAACGAAAGACGAAAATAGAATTGGAATGTCCATTAAATTGATCACTTTTCTAATAATAATCAGCCCTTTTTTAAAACGTCTCACTACTGAGTAAAGACCTCCCTTCAATACGAGGGGAAGCAGGCTATCCACCACGCTGGCTATGTGCGAGTTCGCGGACTGCACATGTATTTCGAAAACTTGTTATGGACTCTCAGATATGCAGGTTTCAAGTGGTATGCCTTCACAGTAAGACAAATGGTAATCATGTTCGTAATGATTCGCACATGTAAATATCAGAGGTGCGAGACCCGGATTTGAACCCTTCACTCGGTTTTCGAAGTGAGCGCATTAACACTGCCTCTCATACAGACTACAGTACATAGTGTGTATAGATTATATTATTCCAAAGATTAATGTCAAAAGTGGGTCTACATTAATATAAGACCTTTCGTTTCACTTTATTCTATATGAAATTAAGTATCCCTTCTGTGTTAGTTAACATAAAACAACATTGAATAACCCAAGTCTTATTTGTACAGAGTAAAACAAATATTTTTTAAGGGTAACGTATTTAACCGAGGAAATAACGTGGAACATCAGCGATTATGTTGGAAGATAATACGCGGCCTGGTATATTTATGGGGCAGATAGCAACGCGATGATTTAAGGAGCGCTGATAATGTTCGCGATTTACAGCTGTAAATAACTTGTTAACAATTTTCTTATGACGACATTCGTTTACGCCTGAAGAGAGTTAATGCTGGTCTTAGGTGAGATTTTGCTTTAAAGCCATGAAACTTGGACTTTCTTAGGTTTCTGCAACGGTAGCTTTTGTGTGAAGTGACAAAAAGGGCTCATGAAAATGAAAATGAATATATACAAAAAGTTTCAAGGTAATATATTTTCTATCAAAACAATCATAATGAACTATATAACTAAAATAGTAATAATGTCCCAACATACATTTGACGACACGTTTGGCTCAGTTGGTAGTGACCCTACTTTCTGCACCAGCAGTCGTGGGTTCGAGTCCCGCTGGGGGCATTCATTTGTTGAGCTCGAATGTTTGTACCCCAGTCATGGGTGTTCATATTTATAATATGTATGTATTTTTATATGTAAAGTATATCAACTATCTGGTATCCGTAACACAAGCTTCGTAGCTTACCACGGAACTAGATGGCGCTGTTGTAATAATATCCCAACATATTTATTTATATTTGTGTATTTATGTATTTATTAAAACTAGTCACTCACCTTCGCTCCATTCGTTTTTTTCCATTGCCTGGATACGCTTTGATAGATTTTTCAAAGATTAGATATTTTCCCACATTCAAAAAGTTTCATCAGTTGACCAAGATAGTCAGGTATCATCATACTATATTTTATTAAAATTTATGTTTTTTTCTCGTTATGTCACAGACAGACAAAAATTCTAAGAACTATATATTCGGCCTTTATATCAATATAATAATGAATATTTCAATAATACTTTCCGAAAAATATTGAAAGTACAAAATGTTATTATTTGTTTTATATAAAAGCTGCATTGTGCCAATAAACATGCGTTTTGTAATAATTCAAATGAGGCCAAATAATACTTTAATATGTAAATTTGTTATTTATACTCCAATACTATACGAAAATTTTATTTAAAGAGATATTTTTAATTGCTTGAAAACGAGAACGTGTAATGAATAAAAATACAAAATATCCGGTCTCCGGAAATTACGCTTTTTATTACATTTACAGTGAACTACTATCTTTCAAAGGTCCATAAAATGAGCGGAAATATTTTTTTGTCTGGTTATATTTGAACTAGATGAACACTCCACTCCGCCTGTGATTCCTCTCTACTTATGTTGATATACATTTCTCTCAAAGATTACATATTTTGTCATACTAAAGAGTATCTTATATGTTCACCCGAATGAGCTATTGTCACACGAATTTTAATCAAAATCTGTCCAGTGGATTTCCGGTGATGCGGTCACAGTCAGACAGACTGACAAAAGATCTAAAAACTATAGAAACAGCCTCTCTATCCATTTAAGATTATCCAAAAAATTTTTAATGAACAAATTCAACTAAGTTAAAATTTATTATACGTAGCTACTCATACTCGCTCCAGTCGAGTTAGTCCCTAGGTGCTTTTTAACGGTTAGTATATACACATATTTCTTAGACATGAGATATATTATTAGATTAAAATTTCTAAGTTTGTATTTTCTAGGTTTTTTATTTAGAAATTGTGTCAGAAGTTGCTCAGAAATTGCTTGAATTTGTAAAGAGTTAAGTTTTAATTGAATTAATTCAAGATGGAAACTCGTAGCGGAGTTTTATTATATGTCAACTTTGATATTACTGTTGTTGACAATTTCTTATATTAAAAGTTTATATTAAAATAAATAATACAAAATTATTATTACATTTTTAATTACGCAATTTTAAATTAATATCTTGTTTAAAAGTACCGTAATTGTGAATTGAGGGTGAAACCCAGTATTGGATAGGAAGAAGTTGTTGATTAAAAATATTATATATTATTTGTACATTGCACATAATCATCATCATCATCATCATCATCATCAGCCCATTTTAACGTCCCACTGCTGGGCACGAGCCTCCCTCAGTAGGAGGGGGATCAGGCCATAGTCCACCGCGCTGGCCCAGTGCGTGTTGGCGAACTTCACATGTCTTACGAAAACTTGCTAGGTTTTCTTAGACATGCAGGTTTTCTCACGATGTTTTCCTTCACCGTAAGACAAGTGGTAACCATGATAGAAATGATTCGCACATGAAAATATCAGAGGTGCGAGACCCGGATTTGAACGCGCATCACTCGGTTATACAAGCGACGCGTTACCGCTGGGCTACCACTGCTATTACATTGCACATAATAGGCGATTTATTTTATATCTCAAATTCCAATATTCATAGATTCTCCATCTATTTCCTTGAAGTTAGAATGAAATCAATTCGTATTTAGTTTAAGCAAAGCCTATGAAACATATTATAGTCGGCCAACGGACGGGACAGCCAGCCCAAACTGCCATACACTCGTTTGGGACATTAGTGTATGGCAGCTTGGGCTGTCACGTCCATTGGTCGACTATAGTTTCATAGGTTTTGGTTTTAGCGTCAAACTGTTGGGCACGAGCAATAAGCATAATATCTTTAATTCTATGGAATTAGACTCTAACCCACCACGCCGACTAATAACGGGTTGGCGGACTTCATATGACCTAAACACAACTGTCTATGTTGGAAATTATGATTTTAAGAAAATACGTTTCATAGCATAAGAAATATTTTTCTTATTACTTAACAGACGTAATATAATACTCGTATCTATGAAATTTAAATTCTGGAGTAATAATATGCCAATAAAAGAAGTCAGGTTAAGTACTACATATACGAGTACGAGCAAATGTGGCCTTTACGTGCAAGGAAGCAGTTTTCACCGCACGAACCGACCATGTGGAACTGAGAATACTAAACTTAATTACACGTTAACAGAATAGCAGGGTACGGATCTTACCGTCAAAGTAACATTAGTACTTATAATGGGTTGAAAACATTGCGGTCGTTAGTGCAGACCAACGTTTAAAATTTGGTCGGTTATACCTAATTACCGTTTATCTAAATAGGTGTATTGACTTCAAAATCATTTTATATAACTAGCTGGCCCTATATACATTGTCTTGTCCACAGTTTTGATCAAATTTTAATTCAAAACTTTTTTTAATAAGCTAATCCAACATTTTTCTCGCTTCTATAAGTAGTACGATAATTTTTAAAATACTTAAATCGGTACTTACGTACTAACGCCACCGCACTTTTGTTTTTCTTTAGATTTGTATGAATGTGCTCATATCGTAAATAACTATTTTCTTTGGGATTGGATGTAATAGGTTCATAAAGTTAATTTTAAGAATCATTCTTTCTAGGTTGATTAGGTTAGGTTAAATATATGACCATATCCATAGTCGAAAACAATCATAAAATAAAACACTAATAAAAATCAAAACACTTTATTTAATAAAAACATAGTAGTCAATCGGATTTTAGTGGTGGAAAATGGGTAAATATAGAGTTTAACATAGATTCAAAACAGTCTATGTTTTTTTCTAGAAGAATAAAATTGAATCTTGTTCTGTTTTTTCCAAAATACGCATTTTTGTAGCTCAAAAAATGCCGCCATTCCACATCTAAAAACTAATTTTAGATGTGGAATGGCGGCACTTAAAAAATCCCCGCCATATTTATAGCTGCGGTGGCATTAGTACGTAAGTACCCTAAAATCCTATAAACAAAGAAATTAATGTCATAATAGAAACTGGGTGTGTAGGATTATTCTTAGGGGTTATTTCTTGTTTAACTGTTTGTTAAAAATAATCTTTAAAATCGTTTACAATAGCAAATAATAATATAGTCCTATTAAACAAAAACTAAGCTAGCCATCCTCAGGTAATTTATACATTTTTATATTACATTATGTACTACGAGTACGTATCACGTTAATTTTCGAATTTGTTTTCAGTAATCGTAATAAAATATTTTATAACAATTGGTTTTACAATCATTACAAGTACTTATACTATGAGTATTTTTACAAATATGTTTTTGAAGCGTACAATTATACGAAGTGAAGCATAAGAATTGGCTTGATAAACGAGCTGGCGCTATCTATTGTTCAAGTCGTTTAAGAAATGATCCATCGTGAGATGGCTAAAATACTATCGAGTCATGCAGATAGGCCTCCACCCATAATTTTTCTTCCTCAGAAAGAATCAAATGTTCTAGTTTTATTATGGTACAGAACTACAGATATACCTACCCGTGCTTCGTTTTTCATCCTTCATCTCTAGTTAAAGTTTATTAGCAACATTAGCATTTATTTCGTTGTTTATCATAAAACAAAGTCCTTCAACGCATCTGTTTGTCTGTCAGTTTGCGATACACTCAAAAACGACTGAACCTATTTTCATGCTGTTTTCACCAATAGCTAGAGTGGTTCTCAAGGAAGGTTTTAGTATATAACAAGCGTGGCCCGCGGCTTCGCTCGCGCTAAATTTAGGGAGGAGTCTAGTCGCTTGTAATTTATAATTTAAACTACAATTTATTACACAAAGTAACACGTTTTCTCCTATGCTCTCGTTTATAGTAATGCTTTCTATCAATTATTCGTAGATAACATTGTTTAGCTGTGGGACATTTATAGGCTATAACTTGGCTACATTGTTACTTGAACTCAATCTATCTTCCCTTGCTCTAACTTCGTCTGCTAGTTTCACCGACAAAATTTAGATACAGGATGTTTAAATATTGAAAACCTTTTTATAAAAAATTGATGTGTTTGTCTCTCCATTTATGAAAGGAAACTTCTTTTATTAAATTAAACTTATTTTATATTTATTCAAGAAGAAAAAACTGACGGATCCGAAATTCAAACGAAAAAGCTTCCTGTTTTTGAAATTGAAATGTATGAACATTTTGTGAACTTAGTTAAAGTTAACTTTACGTTATTTTTCAAATTCAAGCTTTACTCATTATTAAAGAAAAAAGGCAAGATAACTTAACATTTATGAATATATAAGTTAAGGTTTCATTCTTTTGATATTTTGGGTTGGATTCTATGTATATATCATATTGTTTTAGTTAGTTATTCTTGAAATATGGTATTTCTACTCGTATATTAGATTTACGCAGCGCGAGGAAATGTTTAATCATTTCACACTGTGATTTCTTTGCTTTCTTTATGCCCAGACGTGCTCCAAGCATATTTCTATTAATCTTAAATCAATTGCAATCAATCGTATGAAAGTATTTGTAAGAGCGCACAGAAAACCAGCCTGCATAGAATCAGTTATTTATATGTACTGATGATGGATGAGGATAGTTAATCAACCATTTCAATTTATTTATACATAAAATAAATAAGGAAATTTATAAATTAAACAGAAAGATAGGAATTAAGAGAAATAGTTTAATATTTAAAATTCTAAGGCACAATAGTGATAATTTGCCAAAAATCTTACTCTAGTGGTAACACAGATTTTTTGACAGATAAGTTACACTCTACTCTACTTAGGAATCCAAACCAAGACCTTAGGATCAATTCTTACAAATATAACGAAAGTTTTTTAGAGCAATATAAAGTGCGCAAAAAAGCTTAAAAAGCTTTGGTTTTAAACCTGTCATAAAATATCAACCCCTTCACACTTAAACGGTCAGTGAACTAAAAGTAAATATGGCATAAAATATAGTTTAGTAAAATGAAAACACTATATCATCGGTGGCACTTCTGTCCAGATGGTACAAGCGTCGCGTGTTGAGGATCATAAAGCATTCACTCAGCCTGCTGCGACCGAATATTTATTGTTAAATTTATTTTATTTTACTTTAACTGTTTTTAAAACTACGCGATTCTGATACATTTGAATCGTCTTGTATTTAAAAATATTGTCATTTAATGAGTTTTTTAAATAATTTTGCGTAGTATATGAATATTCTTGGAAAAATGTGTTCTGCTTCTGATATTTTTTATATGATAATATAAATTATAAAATCATAATACGAGTGGCAAAAAAATTGAAATGAAAGAAAAAAAAATAGAACTAGCTTTTGTCTGCAGCTTCTCAAGATGTGTGTACCTACTAATTGGAATACCTTCCAGTCTGATATGTAATATCTAAGAAAGAGTAATCTTGCTTTCCTGCAATTTGGAGTGATTTCGTGATAAGGGAAGTCTGTAACAGGCAGCCGAAGAAGCGCCATGTTTGGTATGACTAATGAGAATTTACACAGGCCTAAGAAGGATTTATGCACTTTTTGGAAACTTTTGTCCTTTTAATACTTTTAGGCGTTATAGAATAAATGTAGATGATGATGATGGATAGAAGAAAATGAATGTAACATCTAGCTATACCAAAGTAAACAAAAAGTGTTTTACGCGAAAAAATGAGCGAATAAAATTGTAGTATACTTTCGTAGATAGTAAAATGGTTCTAATAAAATTAAATGTGGCTTTTGTTAAAGTAATGAAAGTATTAAATCATTGGTAGTCATCCTGCCCAGATGCTGCAAGGGCTCACGTACTCACTGATCATAAAACGTGTCATTTCACCTTGTGCGTGGCTACAGGTTTTTTATGGTACATAAAAAGAAATTTATTTAAAAAACAACGGCCAAGTAAGAATAGTGAATCTCTAATTTTGTTGAATTACTTAAATTTTATGTTACACTAGCAAACCTGGCCCGCTTCGCTGAGCGTAAGTTGAAATAATTTAAACGGTTATTATTTTTAAATAAAATAAAAGTAGCCTAAGTTACTGCTTATAATATTAGTTATCTGCCAGTGAAAGTCCCGTCAACATCGCTCCAGTCGTTTCAGAGATTAGCCGAAACAAACAGACAGACAAAAATTAAAAAAAAAAATATTTTTTTCGTACCGTATATACTTTCACATGCATTTAATGAAAAGCTGTTAATTTGAAATTAAAAACAGACACTTCAATTTTATTTATATTATGTATTGACTAGCGATCCACCCTCTATTAGTTACTGCTAGTGTTTGTAAGTTAGTATACGTTTATCTAAGATGAAAATTTGTCTGCTGAATTAATTATACTATATGTTGAAATTTGTTTAGTGTTTTTCGTAATATGATAACAGAAAGACTGACCGAGAGACAAAAATTATAAAAACTTCGGCTTCTGTATCAAAAATAATGACTATTTTCAAAAAACATTTAATGTACAGATTGTGTAAGAACTTTTTTATATATAGATTTCATGTAATTATGATAATAATTTGGTTATATGATACAGATAAATAAATAAGGGGTAAATCTCTAGATGGAAAATGACGAGCTTAAAATTGTGTATTATTTGCCTAAAGTAATATTGAGTTCGAATCGCAAGAAAAGGTCAAAGTTAAAAATCGGTTCGTTTTTAGATATTTTGTTTCGTTTTGCTAAAAATGACCTTTCAAGTTAAGAGTGAGATTATTACGAGTATAAGCAATACTTTAAGACGTTTGAAATTTTAAATATATGATTAACGTGTTTATTTTTAGTAATACCTACTGTTATCAAATCTTCGATTTATTTCGAATGTATTATAATGGAGTTTATTTTTATAATAACAACATGATAAACTGTGCTTTTCCAAAATTAAAAAGCTAAATCACTGGCGGTAGAATGTCCAGATGCCACAAACATGCATTCACATTGATAAGGATCATGAAAAATGTCAACTACATATGCTGAAAAATTTTTATTACCAACTAGCAATCAACTAACAAGCCCGACTTTACTTGCTTATTAATATTTTTGTGAAAATAAAAGAGTTATTCACCTAATTAATTAAAGTAATTCGATTTACACATAGCATAAAAGTAATAATATTTAGTTATGACCTAAAATAACTTATTCGATTCTTTGCGATGAATGTTCCTTGATGCGGAACTTCGCGGGTTCCGGCTTGTTTAGGAGCCAAGAAACGCACAAGGAGGTGGCCCACTTCCATGGACGGTGTCATGTGGGTTACCCTAGGTACTTCTCTGATAACAGAGAGTACTGTGGCATTGCGGTTTACTTCGTCAGCCCCTGATGGTTTCTTCAGGTGTTATTCGTAAATGCATTTCCCAAGGTTAAATAAAAATTGACCGGACTGTCGTGGTCAGGGGGCTAAAGAGCGTCCAGAAAATTAGCTGGGCGTGAAGCCATAATGGCTTAGGATAAGGATACAAATTCATATAAGGGGGTAGTCTACTTTGGTGGGCAGTGTCCCAGTCTGATGATCCCAGTAATTTTATGATACTTGTAGTGAACTGTTGGACCAATCGCATGCTTGTTGTTGGCTCTATAAAAACTGTCCATTACGTTTTATATTAAATAACGTAGACAGTATCAGGTATAAAATATAGGACTAGGAGACTAATACACCCACGAAATTACAGTTCTTCCTTCAATGTAGGGCGGAAGTAATTTCACCTTATAAATATTTATGAAAATTTACGAGTAGGTACGTAACGTTGTTTTAACGCCATGTGAAAAAAATGTATAAATCTATAAAAAAACGAGTAAAGATTTTATGATACTTTCACAACATATTAATAACTTGATTTTTTTTAACTTCAAAATATAAAATTTCAAGAACTTAATTTTTTTTATTTTCTATACTTTTAAAGCATAAAAAAAATCTCTTTCGTTTTTTACATTTTTCTTCGGACAACACAGAATTTATCCCGTAATAAAATAAAATGACTAAAAATAATAATAAATAAAGTAATAGTCAAGTTTTAGAGCCCTTTAAAATATGTATTATCAAGTAATATATGAAAAATTCTCAACTTATAAAATATAAGTTAATAAGTTAATTACACGTAACTGAATTAAAAAATTGAGCTGAACCAATACTACACAAATGTATAAAATTACTGTTTTGATATACATATAGCTTACATTTTGACTATTGTAAATAGCTCTTTGTATTTCTTTAATTCAACTAAGGCAATGAAAAAAATATTTTTTTTACATTATTCAATTACCATATTTTTTGTTAGGTGTTTACTTTTTATGCGAAAACTTAAGTCGTTTTCTTAAATAAAGTAGCCTAAATATAGCCTAATATCAACTCAGTAGTTACGTTAGTAAAAATTCCATTAAAATTGCTGCAGTCGAATCGGAAACAAGCCAACTTTACAAACAGACACATTTGTTATATTTATTGGAATAGATCAATGTTATTAACTAAACAATAAACAAACTTTAAAACAGATTATGGTATTTTCAGGTAATATTTAATTTAAAAAAATTATAGCCGAGAACTTTGAAAATGGATCTTATACTAAAAGATTAAGCGCGTATAGGATAAAATAAAAATAGATTATAGAATCATAATTAAGATTAATTTCTAGAAAAATCCCTACTTCCATATAATAAAATCCTTAATGACCTATATATAATAAATTCATCAATATTTAATGTAGAGATTCGACTGAATCTACATAATATAGAAGCCAAATCTATAGTTTTTAGAAATTTGCAGGTCTGTCAGTGACCGGACCACATAAAAACCATTGGCCTGATTTTGATGAAATTTTGTAAGTAGTTTATCCATATCAATATAATGTAGAATACTTGTTACTGCAAGAAAATAAATAATCTCTGAGTAATAAATACTGACCGTTAAAATGGTTAGTAATGAATAATAATATAACTGTCATAGAATATTATGACTTTTTATAATTTTGCAAAGAAGTCCGTCGCTTTAACAATGAAGGGCATTATGAGGTTCTCGCAAATGTAGGCGGGAAGAGAAAATTATTCGAGTTAAATTATTGGACTCGGAAGCCATAAAGAAAATTTTATTTAATGAAGATAAGATTTTGCAAATTACAGCGCAATTGTTCATTGCTTTAAAATCGCTTCATGGGATACATTTCATTAATGTTGTAACGATAAGTAGGTAAATTAAGTTGTATAAATGAATCAACTGGGTTATTTCGTTGCAAAATTGAACGTTTCGTGTAAATGACAATGTCGTTTTTAATGGAAGCACGAGGTTAATATTTTTGTCCTTTTTTCATATTTAAAAGCATTTCATGTGTTTTAATATGGTTCTATTTTCTTATTCATATTCTTGTAATATATTATATTATATTATACTTTAAATCATATAGATAAATAATTTTTAACTGTCTGTTTGTAACATCAAAATCACAGTTTTATACTAAATGCATGAATAATTTTATTCGGTACTTATAAAAAATACACTATTTTAATATTTTTTGTCTGTTTGTCTCTGAAACGGCTGAACGATTTTCATGGGACTTGGTAGATAGCCGTTGTTATAACGAGTAACTTGGGATAATTATTTTAGAAAAAGAATAAAGATTTCACCGAAGAAAATAGTTAATAATTTTTTAATAGTATGTGAAGGTGTTCAAATTGTGTTAGTTATGGTTAGGTACAGTAAAAATTTACAATATTATCTAGAAGATACTTTGTGTAATTTCTACTTGAAAGCAATCTTTAATCTGGGAGTAGATATAGATGCTTGACAAAAAAATGTTACGCAGCATTTCTGGAACGAAATCGATACAGACTCTCGCGGGAGATCGTTCGTCATCGATTACAAAACGAATGATACTGCTATAATGTAAAGGTATGGAAATATAAAATTTGCTGTTTTTGCAAATACGTTATACAAGTAATAAATTAAAGAAAACTTGATTAGTGCCAGCGGCTTTTCTTATTCTCTTCTTTTAATTTTTTTGTACATTGTTAAAGTTAATATTAAAATTTTGAATAACCACGCAGCATGTAAATTATTATATTTATTTATTTTATTTACACAGGCTGGCCAGTGTGGGAAGTCTTTAATAATTTAACGGAATTAAAAGGAATTGAACGAAAAGGAGGAGTGTTATGAGTTATGACCATTGATATACTAGGAAAAAAGGTGTAGATAAGTCATACGCGCTCAAAAAGCGGCACACCAAAACTAGCCTAATTGGCCTACCTGAACATAGTCACGCGTTGACGACGCACTGTCGCGAATTATATTTGTCTCTTTTTCACTGGCGATACTTGAATCATGCCATCCTATTTTGACAACTAATCGTAATGTAGTGTGTTCAGTGTTATTGCAATATTTTTAGTTATTCATGTGTGCGTTAGTGTGCCGTTTTTGAAGGTAGAATGTCGTTTAGGTAACGTATCTACACCTTGGCCTATAGCCAACCGGCATTCGTTATGAAGCGATTCGATTTCTACAATCGTCATCGCTTAAGCGCAGCGTATACATCTTGAACTTTAAATAACTAATAATTGGAATGAATATACATTGTCTACCATCATCTATTCGTTGACAACAGATCACGTGACATATCTAAGGCATATGTCAAACCCATACATTTTGGACTTTTCTACTATCGCTTTCGCTAATCGATTGTTACATTGTCTAGGCCCTCTTTTTACTTATATGTAATATCATTGGTTATGACATTTAAAAATTGAAATTTTCTTTACATTCATACTTCAAGTTTCGTAAACGTAAATGTACCACGAGATATGAAACTATAACGTTATAAAATGAGTAATTTACTGCGGTAAATATAAAAAAAACATATACTTAGCTGTAGAAAATTACCCGAGTTTCTTAAAAATGCATAATTCATAACACTTCACTACTTGTGATGTACACAAAAAGGGAGCCTCCACTCAGTATAGATGAAGGCAATCGAACCTCTTGTCTCCCTTTAATAAGGGCACTGTAAGACCCCTAGTCCTTTTAATGACTAGATCCCTCTCGCTGACAACTACCTTTCTGACATCTTGACAGGGCTTGACATTTATAATTTATTAAAATGATCGGGACACTTAGGAAATAGAGTTTATATTTGTGGACTATACTTGAGTTTTGAGGAGTTTTCAATATCATGTCCAGGTTTACGTGAGGGCTGCATTTTCTGGTACAAATAAAGTAGAACATGCCATTTTAATAGACTATTATATTCATATCAGCATGTAGTCGCAATTAGATTTTTCTATAGGGGCAGATTAGTACACTAATGTGAAGATGCTGGTGAAACATCTATTCTCTCGTTGTCACGGACGACTCTCTGTCTAATATAAACACTTATCAATGGAAATATTTTTAAATTGAATGCTGAAACTGTACTTATTAAAATCTGAAAAGATTAGGACAATGTATATCCATCGTATGTTATCAGCCCTTTTTAGTGTCCCACTGCTGGGCACGGGCTTCCCTCAGTACGAGGGGGATCAGGCCATAGTCCAACGCGCTGACATAGTGCGTGTTGACGGACTTCACATGTCTTACGAAAACTTGCTAGCTTTTCTCAGACATGCAGGTTTCCTCACGATGTTTTCCTTCGCCGTAAGACAAGTGGTAATGAGGATAGAAATGATTCGCACATGATAATATCAGAGGTGCGAGACCCGGATTTGAACCCGCATCACTCACCTCATCCATCGTATAAATTATATATATACTTTTTATAATATGGTGGTTTTTGACTTGGTCAAGTTGTTTCAATTCGTAATATACAAGGGTTAATAAAAATGTCACTGAAAGCTCTCGAGCAATACATTTCGTCACAGAAAAAATGCTGCAATAGCACTAAGTTAAGAGAAAAACAATTCATGGGACGTCGTTTATAGTACTCCCAGTTTTACGAGGAAGCCGATATTTTATTCTTCATGAATGACCAGTAACATAACTCAAATATGTTCGTACTAATACTAGAAACAAAAATAAGCACGACGTATTTCTTTATCTCTTTAACATAACAAGTAACTTTGATCAATACGTAAAGTCTGTAAAAATCTGTGCATAGATGGCACAATACTATACTAGTATATATACTGTATCTAATATGAAGAATTACGGCATTAATTGGGTATGTCATTAACATTAAGAAGTTCTTTACACCATTTTTGTATTCTTAAATCGACGATTATTATTATTAAATAGATATTAATTTATAGATGAATTGTGAAATTTTTGAAATGAAGAGTAGAGTAGCTAGTACTATATAGTACATCCGGAGGTCCTGGGTTCGAGTCTTGGGTGAGGCTTGGTTTAGTTTCAGTATATTTCATTGTATAGTTTTATGCTTTTCCAAAAATAACAAGTTAGATGCTCGCGTGACGGATATTTGTCTAGAAAGTACAAATTATGTCATCAGAAAGCACTCTATTACACTTTGTTTAAATATTGAGTTAGACTATGTAAATTTCCACAACATAACATGTCTATTTAGTAAGGAAAATACAGTTTAGCTTTATATATTTAATTACTAAAGCTCAGAAAGCTACTATTCTCAATTTAGCTTAGCAGATTGTTTACTCTCTCCAAATATTAAGATTAGTTGTTTCATCAAAACCTGTCCTGGGGGTTTCTCGTAATCCAGTCAAAGACAGACATATGACGGCCTCTTTGTTTGTATCAATGGCCACTTCAATTAAATATCCCAAAAGTATTCAAAGTAGAGATTCGACTTAATTTCAACAAAAAAATCTATTATTACAATAGATAACAATATTGTTCGGGTACATGTTTAGTTATATGACACAGTCTATATTAATTCCTTAATCTGAGTTATAACTCTAGATTAAAGCAAAAAGTAATTGTGTCAATTTAGATTATAATATACTTAATAGGTTCATAAATTAACCAAAATACCCCATTGGGTATAAAAAGGCCGCATAGTCGCCTCGATCACAATAGTGGGGCGTCCACTAATACGTTTTTACAATCGTCCGACGGTAATAAAACAAGGATGGGACTCGGATTAAGCTCGTTTATCATTCGTTTTGATAGCCCTTTTTGCTGTAATCATTCATTTTTCTTCCGTCGTTTTCTGCTTTACTTGGTTTTAAGCGATCTTTCGCTATGCCGTGCGGTTTTATTAAATTGACTCGCATAAATAAAGCTGTTTACTAATGGTTCAAAAATCATAGTTAATTATTAAACGCAATGTTGGTGTAAGTATAGATTTATAACTAGCTTGTATATATATATTTTTAAATAATCTGTCGTTTGAAATTCTAACGCTTCGTTAACCCTTTTTACGTCGTGAAATCGGACGAATTGATTGTTAATTGAAAACCAAATAAAGGTATATTCACTTCAAATTTCTGCTTATTGCAATATACCATATGCTTACAATATATATTTACACAAATTTATTGTATTGTTCATGTTTATTAGTGGTCTAGCATGTATGGCAGCAAATTCGGAGTTCCTAGGTTTGAGTCTTGGATCTGACCAAGTTTAGTTCTTGATTTTTTCTGTAAACAATATCTTAGTAAAAACCTGCTTTTCGGAAGTTCGTGGTATTTAACCACAGTACGTCGGACAATTTCTTTTCAACGATCATGAAACGATATTCAAAAAATCTATGAATGGACGCTATCAACAAGTATTATTTTTAGAGTTCCAAGTCCGAATATATTCAGACTTGCAAATTTTAAGAAACAACAACTCTAACTAAAGTCAAATTCATAGAATCGGTTTTGTGGTCTCAAGTAAATTCCATAAACTACTTCTAAAATACAATCAATTCGACGTGTAAAGTTTACTGTTTATTGTGGAGTGTACGATAATACCAAAGTGGTCAAGACTTACTTGAAATAGTTTAGTAAACTTAGACCATCAGGCTTAATGATAGAAACTTTTTGTTAACTTAAAAGATTAACTTAAAAGCTTTTGCTATATTCTTATAATATATAAAAAAAATTGTGTTACAGTGTTTGTTATCGAACTCCTCCGAAACGATTCACCGATTTTTATGATTTTTTTGTGTATATTTGGTAGGTCTGAGAATAGGCCGTACGTTATTTCTTATTCCCCTAGGTGATAAGGGTGGCCCTCTCCAGATTTTTTTAAACCAAATTTTTTTATTTTATTTTTTTATGATTTGGTATCAACAATAGTTATAATCCTAAATTTTAATCCTTCACTAGCGCGGGCGGAACCGCGAGAATTGCTAGTATTTAGATAAAAGTTTGAACGTCAACGTGTTGTTATTGTTTTAATAGAATATAACTTTTAAGTAAATCTAAATATATATTTCTTCTAAGTTTTTAAGTGCCTATAAGATTCATTAGACGAGTTGACTTGAATATTAAACTTATAGATTGTAATACTATAATGTGATTTCCTCGACTTGATCTGACGATGGAGTCACGAGTTGCATGCATAGTGGACATCTTCGATGGTCGCCAGTTTAGATATCTAATTTGTTTCGACGTGTTTTCGAACTAAAAATATTAATTTTTGCTATACAAAAAACAGCTACGTTAGGTATAGTTTAAGCGCAGATAAGTGAATTTAATATAGATTAAACGGTTACATTATCCAGATATAATTTTTACTATTAATCTTTACAAAATCACAGTAAATGTTGCGATAATAATGCTATATTACAAAAAAATATCATCCTAAGCCATTATAAACCACACTGCAACTATCAGATATGGGTATACATATACATGAATATCGTAACAGGTTAAAAAAGAAAGATCAAAACAAAAACTGGCAGGTCTCTAAATCAATTAGAGGGAAGACAGTGCGTCCCGTCGGTTTAATAAGAAGTTACGAGGACAGTGTTCGCTGCCATAAAACTGACCACCGTGCCCAACAATAGACGTCCAGATAATGGAAAATTGTCTGAAGGGATTTTATTATAAACCACGGTATCCACTTCAGTTAGGATTTATGGTGATTTCCTTTTATTGTTCACACTCTGCTGCTTTAACTCTATTGTAGTCTAACTAACCGGTCTAGTTCAAACGTTTCGAAAGGTTTTGAAGGAAAGTCTATGTAGTAGCTACATTTTTAAATAACACATTGATGTTTTATAACATTAAATGACAAGAAAATAATAAGACTTGGCTATGGAGTGAAGTTTAAAGTTCAAAGTTGAAACCTCTCATATGAATAATTTATGTGGTATATGTAGAACGAGCTAAATACAATAAATACGGTGTGGTTATATAGATAGGTTTTACGCAAATAAGAAACTAATTATTGTATTTCAAAATATAAAAAAAGAAGTACGAAAACAAGTTATAAATTTAAAGAACACTGTAAAATATGCAAAAAAATGTTAGAAAAGTAGTAAAAACAAAATTAACATCAATTGGCAAGCCACAACTGTAAATATTTTAGCAACTGTTATCACTACATTACTTTGAATTAAATCTCTAATTAAACCTAAACTAAATCGTTATAAAACAATCTAAAGTTCACAAATTCAGTAATTACAAGCCGTTATTTGAAACACCTGCAGGATTACACGAAAAATTCTAACATCGTCAATGATCTTTAGTACTTACACTCACACTGATTTTAATTCCATGTGATAGATCCAACTTTGAAAGAAAGAGGAAAAAAGGAGTTTCTTATATTAAAAAAAAAGCCCATAATCTCTCTGTAAATTTTTAATTTTATAGACTTTTCTGATGAATACCAAAGCAAAAAAGTCGTCCCAAAAAAAGAAGAAAGATTTTTTTTGTAATAAAGTGTCATTTTGACATAGTTTACGATGAAGCACTGTAAAATGTAGCTTCATTAGGGCTTCATATTTCCCATTGTACCTTGAAAAGGCGTACATCATACGATATTACTAACGGAAGATTGGACGCAGTGATGAGCCTTTATTACTTTTGAGCCAATGAAAGGTTTTTCGCTTTTGCCTTTTCTCATTTAGCCGTAATTAGTACTTCAGTGATATTACACGAACTTGAGTCTTTGTGAAATGTAGAAAATAAAATAAATTGTTGAATTGAGTACTATTATTTGTGTTTAAATTAATTTAATTAAAATCATCTAAACTAGCTGTTTTTCAAATTATTCACTATAGTAATACAATCATTACATCGTACCTAACAACAGTTGTTTAGGACGGTTCTAATGTAAACAAAAACAGTTTTGTTAACACACATACAATTACGATGTAATATATAACCCAGTTTTACTCTAATTAAAATATAATCTGCGGTTGTGACAGCCTAAATCAATACCTATGAATTTATATGATTTACTTTAACTATAAAATAAAAGAATATTTTTTTCTTGTCGGAATACACGTCATTTCTTAAGAATTACTGTCCTCTTTTGTGGTATTGAGATCTTAATTAATTATAACATTAATATTCATTATATCTAAATGGATGGCTTGA
Source organism: Boloria euphrosyne (assembly GCA_951802675.2). NCBI lineage: Eukaryota > Metazoa > Arthropoda > Insecta > Lepidoptera > Nymphalidae > Boloria > Boloria euphrosyne. The sequence goes on from OX637888.1 coordinate 5,669,632, forward strand.
TTACATTTTCATAGAAGTGAAGATATTTATCCCACATAAAATAACCAATACCATGACATTAGAATTGAAAATGATAGCAGTCACACCATATTACACCACATGATCGACAAAAGTTTAATTATATCAAAATAAACACTGAACTTAAGTAAGCATACGAAGAAACCACAATAACGTCTTTTAGAACTGTTTACTATACATTCCACTATATTATGTTTACTCGCCATTTTGTCAACGCGGTTAGAAGCGTAAGTTTTGTGTGAATCGAAGCTGTAAATGTTTGTGAACAAACTTCTGTCGTAATGAAAAGTAAATTTTCTTCCAACGATCCAAGGCATCAATAAAAAACTATTTCCAGTAACTCCTTAGAGGCTTCACTGAAAAATATTTATTTTATATATCTATATAGATTAGATCCGACCTTTTCAAAAACAAGTACCTACTAAAACATCACTTATATTCGAGAAAATAAACAAAAGCTAATATTATATTTAACAATAGTGTATTAAAAAACAAAATGCTTTTTAAAAATGACACACATTCTTATAAACTAGAAATAGTCACTACTCTAATATAATAATATAATAGTGACTCTAGTGACGAGTAAGAGAACAATAAACTTCGTATTACAACGATATCCAATCTAATATATTGACATTAACATAATATCTAAACTTAACCCATTAATATTTGTTTGTAAATAAGTATTGTTTCTAGTTGATTATGTTAGAAAAACATCTGTTATTTGTTTTTTGTTCTGTACACATCTGAATAGATAACAGATGCTTCGACAGTTTCGAGAGCTGTTCAACTTCTTCTATATGCGAAAGCTAGTTGAATGTTTTATCCACAAAAATATTTTCAACGTGTTACTTTTAAGTATTTAATAAGATATAAAGCCAAATAAAAAAATTAAATACTTTAACGAGGTTTTCGTCATTTTGACACAACAAAATCAACTCCTACTGTGTTCTCACTTCTCAGTCTCTTTTATATGCTTTACAAAGTTTTATCCTATAATAAACATTCATAGGTAAGGGACCGCCGAAGTTCATATTTCATGAGGGTCCTCGCGACCCCAGGTGACGATAGTAAGGACTCAGGAAGCATTTGAACCTCTAATTGCATATCCCAGTCCTATAAGCCCGCCACTCGTGCATCAAATAGTGAAAGCCTTTCATCTAAATTGACGTCGAGACGTAATATCGTTGAGAATAATTACATCGGCATCTCTATATCTGTCGCAAACCCATTGGGCTGCTTGATATGTTGTTTAATAGAGTAAATATACTTAAAAAAAGCTTCGCGAAACCGAAGGCTTGAAAATTTTCTATCAGTTTTAAATGTTAAAGCGTGGTTTAAACGAACTTACAATCGTTCGTCTCGAAGTTAGGTAATCAGTTACTCGAATATCATATTATACTAGTACGTACGTTTAATGACTAGTGATTCCCACTCGAAATAGTCAGCCCTCACCTTTATTTTTGTTTGCCCTACTTTTAGGAGACAAGTAACAAACATTATTATAATTATTACCAATATAAAACTGTAAAATGTACCATAACATAATTATAACACTTAAAACTTTGGACATATGGCCCCAGACATTTAAACTTTGGCAAATTCGTCTTACAAATAGAGTAAAGCTTATAAAATTTTTAAGTGAGAGGTATGCTTAAAACATGTGACGTTAAACTCGCCGTAAATTTTGTTACGAGGCCAAATGGGCCTACACTTTTATGCCTCATAGTACATTACCAAGGGTTGTCAAGAGTTATCAAGGTATTATGATCTCGGGTGCGTGCAAAGCGTTTCAACTTTCTTTGAGAATATTTGTTTTTTTGGTAAAAACATTATCTTACCCTAAGGAGAGTTTAAGGAAGTTTTATTAACGACGGTTCGCTAAAGATTAGGTTTTGAAGTATCTGTTGTTTGTTGTTTGTACAACCTTATTTAGATTTAAAACGAGAAATTCATTCACATGGATATAATCTTTACCTTAGATGAGGTAAATAGCGAAGAAGTTAGTCTTATCTCGTATTTATCTGTAAGATTGGTTCAGTGAACTCGGATAGTACAGTGAACTCTTAAATTTTGAACTTAAATTTATATGACCGGGGTTTTAATTGATTTATGTTTATTATTAATTTATGTTATGTTGTTTTTAAGTAAAAACAACACATCGTTTCAAGACTTTTCAAGTAGGTCTTTAATTTGATATATCTTATGTAAAAATAATTTTCCAGTAAGTAATGTGAGTTCTTTTAACATATAATATAAAATTTTAAAATAAAATCTTTCAATGTTTAAATTAAATACCCGGACTTGGTGACATTTTAAATTGCAAGATCCATTAAGCGCATCTACTAACTTTTCCGAAACCCGCAAAATTTTTAACGTAAATTATTTATGTTCTAGATAAATTATTTAAGACTTAATGGAGTGTTTAAAACATTTTTTAACAAAGTTATAATTATGACGTGTCATGAAACGTTCTACAAAAATTAGTATTGGTTTAGGTTTAGTCAAAGGTTTTATTTGTAGTTTTCTTTTCAGTAAATAGTAAATATCCGTATTACCAATGCTAATTAATACTTTTTAATTTATGCAAAAATAACTAAATTTAAATTAACACATAACACAAGGTGCTAAGAGCTAAAATAACACAAATATTCAAAAAGGGACTTACACATGAACTTTGACAACGAAAATATTATGGAGAGTCAAATATTGATAAGAATATTAACACTAACGGTTAACCTCATATTGAAATGTTGACTCAAATGTTCGTGCGAGATATCAATATTTTATGAAGCTTTCTTAACTCTATCATATTGTATATGGCATTTTAGTTATATATTCTTATCAGTATTCTTGATAATGGTTTTCTAATTTAGAGCAAACAAAATCAATCAAACTATTTACGGTAATTTCAGGAAAACGTTTTGTCAAAAGAAAAAGTACCCTAAAAGGATAGGATAGAGTTGCTACGTCACCACCATGCAAATCTATTTTCAAGTTGACACATATATTGGCCAAATTTTATAATCTGTAGTTTATTTATCAGTCTGTAATTATTAAAATAAACATTCATAACTTAAAAAAGGAAATACCTAGAATAAATTTTCATGGAGCAAAAGTTATTCTGAAACACTTGTTTTTAAATTACATACATATTTTCTACTGTAATATTTTTATTATGTTGTTGAAGATTGAATTGATATATTATAATTAACGAAGGTCTGTTGAATTTGGTTTTCAATGATTGATTGTAAAGCAGGAATGTCAACGGTTAATTAACCTATTTGTTTCAGTCAGCTACATATTAATAACGATGTATAAAAATATTCATACGAAATTAAAACATGAAATGTATTATTGATTTATTATTATTTTATAATAAAGTTACTTTAAAAGAATTTATTGAGTATTTTACCGACTTAAAGATCAAGGAAGTTAAATATTATATTATCTCTTTTATACTATTTTTTTTAATAATGATAGTAAATAATGTAACATTGTTACGTAATTTGTGATTATTCAAAATTGTCTCTTGACTAAATAGGTGTCAATTTCCTCTAGAGGTTGAAGTGACATAAAATCCTTTAAATTAATACATAATTGTCCCAGTTATGATGTGTACTTTAAAAATGTAGTGCAAGTACGAGTCTGTTTTACAACCTATGGGTTCCGTAGAATAAAATATTAAATTTAAAGTTATGTTTTAAAATATATTAATATATAACACTATGACTAATGACTGTCACTCCCCTCGCTCCACTCGGGTTCGTCCCTAGTAACGTTTTAACTGTTAGTATCAATTTGTCAGAAATTAGATATTTACCTGTAGTACAAAATAATTCTATATGTTAACCAGCTATCACGTACAAAATTTTATCAAAATCTGTCGAGTGATTTTCTCGTGATGCGCTCACAGACAAACAGATTTAGTATTAATACATAAAAACTATTAGAAGATTCCCAATCATAATGTATTAAAATTCTGTCATCTACTCTCTCTACTCGGTTTTAGAGGAATTGAATTTGAATTAGTTTGAAATAAAGCCTTGTTAAAGTTAGTACCTAACTAAAAAGTGGCTAAATTCGAACTACCATTTTATTTGCGCAATATAGTAATGGATAAGCAAAAAAATCAGTCAAGCATTGAATAATCCATTAGGCTACCATGTAAATGTTGGCCTAAGAAAAATCTCTTAGGGCTGTGACAAACGACCTCCGAGCTTTGCTGCTGTTTCATGGTGATTAGGAACTTAGGTATCCCCGTAGGGAAGGATATTAAAGTCAGATGACCCTTAAAGGCTTATAAATTGTAAGAGGATTTCGCTTCGTATGAACTTTGTTAATATTATCTAATTAATAGTTATTCTATAGAGGTCTAGGCGAAAATTATAGCGGTAAGAAAGCAATGAAGTTAAATATAATGAGGTTTATTAAGGAATCTGTTTAATAACACGCTTATTCAATGGCCTATTTTCTATCTAGCTTAAATTAAATTAAAATACAAATTTTCATTATTACTACAGATATTTTTTTATAAAGTTATAAAATTTTAATTATACTTTGTAATGTGAAAATACAGCACATGTACGATTTCCTTCTATAGTACGAAAAAATATGTAATATTTAATTAAATAATAAGTAGTTTAATGATTTCTAAATATTTATTAAATTATAATAATTAATTTTGTTATTAACATTTATTTTTTATTTATTGTAATACTTAAATAAAAAAATATATTGAGGCATTCACACATATTACCATCTATATCCATGGTAAGATTGCTGGCTTTTGTTATGGATACCACTTAGTTGATTCATACATAATATTATAAATGTAACACTAAATTATTAATTATTATTTATCATCAAAAAGAAAAACAAATTTCCATCCCCCTTAAAGAGAGTGACCTCTTAAAACACGATTTCCGGTATAAAAACTTTCCTGTTCTTGCTAACGTTATAAACTATCTTCATACAAAATTTGATCTAAATCGGTTCAGTTAATTTTTGGTTCATTCATTAACAAAAATACAAATCCAACATTTTTATCTTCGTTCTAGTAGTATTTAAAAACGAAAAGTAAATAACACTTGAATTTGCACTTATTTAAATGGAGCAATTTAGCATACACCTACCTATTTACTTATTTTTATTTACCATTTTTATTTACTATTTAATAATTACCTATAATATTTCTAGTGCTATTATTGTGTGATTAGAATTGGCTACGAACAAAAAGTTCTGTTCCATATACTGTTGTTGTGTTTTACATATTGTTTTTATATAACAGATATGTATTTGTTCACTTGCCTAATATTTCCATTATAAATCCCTAATGACTTACCACTTTAAATTGATATATCCCAAACATTTTAATGTAACGAGAAAGCGAGCGTTATAAACAAAGAAAAGTTGGATGATTTATGTCGCCCTTAGTCCGAGTAGCGAAATTACGAAGTTTTGCGAGAAAATTTCTAAAATTCTAAAGTGTCTCGCCTTCTTCTGTTTTCTACTGTATCTAAAACTGTGGAGTTTGTAAGCGAGTGTAACTTTGTACGCCCTTAAATATAAATTGCTCAACCTTGCGTCTCTTCACGAATGAAGTTAAGGCGTTATACGATATAACATCAACCAGTTAACGAAAGACGAGTTAAAGTGTTGATATTAATAGAAACTGGATGTATCTCTTTGACATCAGAAATATCTTAAGAACAATGTGTTTCTTAACGAAAGCGACCAATATGTTGATATTTTTTATTATACATAAAGTCTTACACTTTTTTAGAAATTTTAAATTGTGTATTCCTTTGGTTAAGAATTAGTGCCTTAGACCATCATCTTGACTAATACATGAGTAGAATACTTTTAGTAATAGGTTTCCAAAAGATGACTGTCATTCATATTTAAAAACAGACAAAGAGACAAAAATTCTAAACGCTATGTATTCGACTTCTGTATCGATAAAAATAACTATTTCAATAATATTTTTCAAAAATAACGTTTCATTCGACTTAGTCAAAAATTTTATTATAGGTGTAGTCAATGTTTTTGTACCAAGAGCGAAGTGCCCGAGCAAAGCAAGGGTACTAGGGACTAGTATTGTAAATAAGGGGATTCTTAACAAAAACACAAATTTAATCGCTAACAAGTACATCTGAATACAATGTTTTAACTAACAGAAGGAAACTTCAACCGACCTTTTGGTCCATTCGGTACTAATTGGTTAATTTAACTCAATCGCGGTTTTCCAAGCCACTAGGACATCCACGTTACTGATAATGCAAATAAGCTCTTGTCTTTGTAATCGTATAGAAATTAGCTTCGTGTTATGAGTATTCAAAGCTAGATTCTGCCTTCATTTTCATGAGCGTGTGTTTCAATAAGTACATACTGTTAAATTCAATGTACTATTTTGGGACTGACTTAATTTTGAATATAAAAAGTATTAATTGAATTTAATTAAAAGTAATAATTTGATGATTGATGATTTTTTGATATAAAAAAATAACAAAATATCTTTCCCTGGATATTTTGTTCCCTAGAGAAAACTAATTTAATACTTTTTATTAAGGGGTGGCTTACCTATAAATAATATTATAAATAAAAACTCTAAGACACGTAAAGAAACTCAAGCATAACGAAAGAAAGCCGTTAGCATCCTTATTTCTAATTTCAACCTAATAATCTACTTATCTCGTAAACGCCATATTTTGTAAGGGTGTGTTTATGTATACAGTATGCTTGTTATCATTTAACTGCCTCGTTGGTGTAGTGGCTAGCATGTACGGTCACACACCGGGAGGTCCTGGGTTTCGAGTCCCGGGTCGGGCCAAGTATGGTTATTGTGTCTTTCTGTTTCGGAAGCCTCAGTAACAGCCCGGAGTTGGGAAGTTGGTGGTGTTTCACCCCCGAGCCTCGGAAAGCACGTAAAGCCGTCGGTCCTGCGCCTTAACTCTCACTGGTCGTGTCGAGCATTCGTCCCACCGGAATATGAGAGTGATGAGGAACAGAGAATACACTTGTGTCTGCGCATACACTCGTGCACTATAATATGTCCCGCGCCGTTGGCTAGTCTCAATGAGATGGCCGCCGTGGCCATAATCGGCCGGGAGGACATTATCATTTTACGCGAAAACAACGAAACAAATATTGGTGAAACTTTGCAGTAATATAGTTTATATTGGAGTAATACATTTAAATATATATAATAACATTATAACTTAGACAAATCTTCATCATATTTTTTGGAAAATATTATTGAAATTGTCATTGTTATCGGATACAAAAGGCCAGTTTTGAAAATATTTATGTCTGAATGTAAGCCTCTGACCTTATCTAGAGAACACCACTCGAGAGATTTTGATAAAACGTACCTAGGTATCGAACCCAAGCAGAGCTAAGGCGAATCACTAGTAATTTATAAAATAAAATTTTTATACTTTCTTTCTTTTAACTATTTTGCACCTAAATCTCCAATAAGGGATTACAGGTATTCGAATGACTTTGAATGCTTTATAATTTCATCACATGTATGGACAAATTTAATTACCACTAACGATTAATTCTTGAGGTGAACGTGGTCTTGCAATTCCATTGAAATGTTGCAAATCGCGATCGAGCTGTTTGTAGTTAAACGATACGAAGATGCTTTGTTCCAGCTCCCTATATATTGCAAATATACCAAAGCGAATACGGAGCTTTCAGCATATTGCTATAAATTTGATCCGTAATAAGAAATATTATATTAAATTGAACGTTAGACATTGATATCTGCGTATGTATTCATCCCTTTTTAACGTCCCATTGCTGGGCACGGGCCTCCCGTTTATACAAGGAGCAACAGGGAAATAGCCCACCACGCTGGCTAAATGTGGATTGGTGAACTTTACATGCCTCGAAAAAACTTGCTAGGTTCTCTCAGACATGCAGGTTTCCTCAGGATGTTTTCCTACACCGTATTAGGTAAAGGATATATTAGGTGTAGTACACAAGGATTGATATACTGCAAAGGAAATAAGACAGTATTTACTTGTACATATCACTTCATTGTACATTTGTACACTTGTACATTTTCGTTGGAAATTTACAAGTATATAAGCTTTTTTTTTTGGTAACGCTGGAGGAAGCTCGTCATGAGGTCCCACCGGTCCGTCAACCGCTGGGGACTGTGAGACTCCTATTCACTAAAACCTTCAGCGGAACACGTCGCCGCAGTGCAATGGGACGTTACGGGATCGCTTTCGCACTCAACCGTAACGTCCCTGCGGACGGCCCGAATCACGCGGGCCACCTTGCCTAAATCAGGATGCCCTCTGTTCACAGGGCATCCCGACCGTCTCGATGACGTGCAGGGGGGTCAAGTGAGCGACCCCCCCGCCGTAGCTCCTCTAGGGTGGCGGGAGAAGGTGCGCATAGCGACGCCTCCTCTCCCCTAGCCGACGGCGACGAAGAGGTCGCGTTCCCTCTCCGCCGTCTCCTTCAGTGAGATGACGGTCTCACTGAAGGAGACCATCGCCGACCAGGACCTCTCATCACGCAGCATGGCCCTCACCACACTGCCTAACGAAAGGTCTACCGTCATCAGGACATGGCGCTAGGGTGACCAGGCGGCGCATACCGCGAGGGTTTGGTGCGAGGTGTCCTCGGAGGCACCACACTCGTGGCATACGGGCAACGGTTCCCGACGCGCAACCCGACACAGATACCTACCGAAGCAAACAAGTATATGAGCTAAAGAGCGTTATGGTTAAGTGTTACCATAAAATAATCTAAAACTTTGCTTAAAAATAATATGTAATTGTTTAAAGGATAAATTATTACAATTTAAATGAAAATCGTCTAAGCACTTCGGTTATATTATAGAATGTTATTCAAAATCACAATAATCGCTTTCCATTAAAGTTTTCGTTTTGTTGTTGTCATAGTTCAGTCCGGGAATTTAATGTAACATTGTTTCGTTATCTACATAGTTTCGCTTCATCTTAAGTTTTAACGGATTGTGTACTATCAATTAAAAGCCATTAATATCGGCGTTTCTCAACTTATCATGTTTGATGATAATGCTTTAAAAGATCTAGTATAAGTTCCTAATATTTTAAATGGTAAAATTTGTTGGTTCTTACTTCTTATGAAATCAAATCAAAATATTCTTTATTCAAATAGACTTTTGCAAGCACTTTGGAATCGTCACTACTCACTTTTACATTTTAATATAGAATTTAACTTAAATGTCAGTCTGTAAGTCTGTAAGCCACCACTGACTCGGAATGCTGATCTGCTGAGAAGAGCCGGCGAGAAACTCAGCAGTCGCTCTTTTCAAAAAATATTTGACAACAATATTTATTACATTACAATATTTATCTATTTATCCTACGTTAGACATAACAAGACATTCATTCTAGCTGAGATAGTGGCAAAAATGAGATGACCTAAAACTTTAAAAGAGGTTTAGAGTAACATATTGCCTTTTTTATAATAATAAAATTAACCCAAATGTGGCTTTACTTATATATAATATTATAAATACAAAAAGTCACCTAGAGACGCAGTGGAGCGAAACTAAAATTTTCTATTCGAGTCAATAACTTTAACAACATTTTTTAGTGAAAAAGCTTTAAAAATGTTCGAAAGCTTATAACGAAACTGAACTGCATAGGTCCGGAGTAACGCATACAGACTGGACAAATATTTGCCTTGTTTGACATGCTGCTACTTTGTTGTAGTCAGAGCAGCGAACATCGTTCATCAATACGAAGTAATAAACTGACAACTCAAATAACCTTTTATGAAATATCTATATTGAAAACTTCACTTTATTATATATTTACATAATATTTAGGTCATTCGAGATGGACTGGACAGATTTCAATAAGACTTTTAATGGAGAAATGGTGGATGAAACAGACGAAAACTGCGGATTTGCTTTATATTATATATATATATATATATATATATATATATATATATATATATATATATATATATATATATATATATATATATATATATATATATATATATAAGCGCAGGACGGCTAATATCAGAAGTAGGTCATAGATGTGGGCGTGATCGTTAGTGTCTTTTGGGAAACACAGTGCATAAATTACTAAATTTAACTTAACACACTCATAACTAAGTACAACGTAAACACATTAAAACATTATATTATCAATAATAGTTCCATTATTCGGATATAAGTAATTCGTCGATGATACGTGGTGCATCGGCGGTCCAAATCTGACATTCCCCTTTTTTTCTTTCAAATAGTTCTCTAATTTAATTTCTTTTTAAAACATGCCAGTTTGTATCACCTTGCTACCATCGCTTCGACGCTTTACAAGAGTGCGCTGTCAAAGCTTGATTTCACACTCTTATCCGATAAGCTTACCCAACATCTCCAGATGGCGCACTGAGTGCGCCGTCACGGCCGGACTGACATTCGACCGTCCTCGGGCGATCATTTATTGAAGCCATTGCAAAAGCAGGAACGACGCTCGCCCATCCTGTCACTCAGGAACAATCTAACTCTCTGTTATATTCGTACCGTACGTAAATACAAATTTATTATGAAAGCATGTATCCTTTCGACCATCTCAACTTATGGACCGGATGACATCTTTCCAAACCGTGAGCGTGGACCGGACGAGTGTGTCCCTTCGACTATCCCAAAACATGGGCATAGACCGGACGACACTGTCCCTTCGACCACCTCCAAACCGTGAGCGTGGACCGGACGAGTGTGTCCCTTCGACTATCCCAAAACATGGGCATAGACCGGACGACACTGTCCCTTCGACCAGCTCCAAACCATGAGCGTGGACCGGACGAGTGTGTCCCTTCGACTATCCCAAAACATGGGCATAGACCGGACGACACTGTCCCTTCGACCAGCTCCAAACCATGAGCGTGGACCGGACGAGTGTGTCCCTTCGACTATCCCAAAACATGGGCATAGACCGGACGACACTGTCCCTTCGACCAGCTCCAAACCATGAGCGTGGACCGGACGAGTGTGTCCCTTCGACTATCCCAAAACATGGGCATAGACCGGACGACACTGTCCCTTCGACCAGCTCCAAACCATGAGCGTGGACCGGACGAGTGTGTCCCTTCGACTATCCCAAAACATGGGCATAGACCGGACGACACTGTCCCTTCGACCAGCTCCACCACTAAAACACAAATCGGGCAGATGTGTCCCTTCGACCAGCCTCGTACAAAGGCGTGGACCGGACGACACCGACCTCTAAATTCAAATTCAAATTCAAATTTAAAATATTTTATTCAGCATGAAACTATTACAATTTTTTACTGAACGTCATGAGTCTACTACCAATCATTTTGTAACCACGAAATTATCACGAACAATTTCAATTCTCAGTGTTGATTTCAATCTCGTAGTGTATACTTGTATGTAAAGTTTGCACTCTTCGACCACAATTCTTCATAATCTTTAGTCGCCGTCACGGTTTCCTTATCATTGTTGGTAAGCAAATCATCGTTTCTCTGCGGTACTTACGGTTCATTCTACCTCATTCCCGACTTTACTTGCGGTCGGGCCTTCTTGTGCATCTACACTATCATGCCACGAGGCTGTTAGTCTGCCTCTACCTCTTTTCTGGCACCAATTTTTAGCACTTTTAATACAGAGCAGTTCCGCCTCATCACATGGTCGTACCACCTGGGCTTGCCCTCTCTGAGTTCCTCTGTTACCGGAGACACGTTGAAGGATCCCTTCACATATTCGTTTTGCACTCTATCTAGAGGCGTCACGACGCTTGCCCGGCGGAGCATCTTCATCTTCACTGTATGCAGTTGTAGTTCATACTTTTCCAAAGTTGCCCAGTTCCAGTTCAGAGCCATACAACATGGTAGGTCTCACAACTGTCTTGTATCACTTGCTTTTGGTTTTGGTAGGCATTTTAGGGTCACACAGGGTACAGAACACCAGACAGAGATCTCCACTTCAATCACCTCAGACTAACTCTGTGATTCACTTCATCATCAATGCGAGAGTCAACATTTAGTATTGATCCAAGGTATCGGAAACCGGACACCTTTGGTGTAACAGTGCCGTTGATATTGATGTCACAGCCTACCGCCGCAGATCCTACCAAGTCGCACTCCATGTATTGTTTTCGTGTGATTGATATGTAAACCGTATCTTTCAATCTCCGCCATCCACTCTGAAAGCTTTGCTGGAGTTCTGAATTACTTTGCTCTATCAATACAATGTCTTATGCATATAGAATATTCCATGGTATATCCTTGTGGAATCTTCAGGTTATATGGTAATCCATTATTAAATTCGGGCTCAAACGGATGTCTGATGCACTTAAAACCACTCACTAGAAACGGTTCACTCACACCTGCAGGGCTACAAAATTGTGTGCTAATGTCGTTATAAATTTCTTCTATCAGAGAGATATAGGCTCAAACATATAACTAACACTTTTAAATAGAGAAGAAATAACAGTTTGATTCCACTCGCTATTCGTAATATAATAAAAAAAAGGCATAAAGTCCTTTGGAAAATTACTAAACCGTATTGCATATTACTGATATCAAAAAGCGTTATATTTTATTAAATCCTTAAAAATTCCCGAGTAATGCGCTCGAGTAGCAATTATTCCGCGCGTAATTAATAACAGCCGATTTTTTTATTGTAAAGTGCTAACTAAATATTATTCAGTTCGTTCCATATTTATTATTATTTACAAATTAATGATTTACCAAATTATTATTATCTAACTTGTCTATAATAACCTTTCTACTAGGTATTCCGTAATTTTAATATTTACTTAGTAAGTTTAGAAGAATTGATTTACCCTTTTTATTTAACTCTATATCATTCGAGGACATGTTGTTTTTTTTAAGCTTCGAAAAAGTTAGTCGTTATTCTAATATCAAATATAAGATTATCGAAGCCTGACCCGGGACTCGAACCCAGGACTTCCCGATATACAATCGTAATAGGCTAGCTGCAACACCGCCGAAGCAAATAAGTAGCCGTATAATATTACCACTTGCTTTTTTTTTACTTGGTTAGAAATTACATTATCAGACATGCAAGCAAGCTTTTCACAGTATTTGTAATTTTAATTGTATTTAGAATCTGAGTAGTGCATTTAACTTTATTACTTCCAACACCAGTGAGATATTAAATTAAACGTTTACACGCAAATCTCTTTTAAAAGGGAATAGACAGATTTACTATAAAATAGACAAAGAATTTGCTCACCGAATGATATTTCTATAGTAACTCTCCACGTTCGCCACTCACACCTATTGATCTCCTACCTCGCAGCACCAGCATCTATTCTCTTGGCCGGAAATGATTTTGCGACGTGGCCACTGGCGAGGCTTGTCACACGTAAGACACATAACATTTGTTATCATACCTTGATTACGAATTAAACTACTCGGCCGTATTATTTCTTAACGCCTTTTTTTACAACCAATCTATTTTGACCAGTGGTTTCTGTTCATGCCACACCAATGAAATGTTCCAGCAAATCTCATCTCATACCTTGTCCGAGGCTTCTTACAATAAGAATGTTGATGTCGAACTTTGTAGCGATAAGATTTCGTAACATTAGTACTCTAGTAATAACGTCATAATATGTGGTTAGTTCTCATCGTGCTACCTTTATAACATAGTACTAAACTAATTCAGTTATCACTTCTTCAGGTAACTCAGACTTAGTTATTCTTCTAATCAAATTCTATAATCGAACCACGAACTTAGCCGCAGATTTTCTTCTAGCTCTAACTTAAAATTGTAGTGCTTGTAGCTCTCTGCCCGTGACATCCTAAATCCTCTCACTAAAGCCTTCATATCATTTAAAACCGGTTTCATTGTTACGTAGTAAGGTTCTTCCATATCTATACTCTTTGGGTTCTTCTATCCCACTTCTGATATAAGCGCAGGATGGCTAATATCAGAAGTAGGTCATAGATGTGGGCGTGATCGTTAGTGTCTTTTGGGAAACACAGTGCATAAATTACTAAATTTAACTTAACACACTCATAACTAAGTACAACGTAAACACATTAAAACATTATATTATCAATAATAGTTCCATTATTCGGATATAAGTAATTCGTCGATGATACGTGGTGCATCGGCGGTCCAAATCTGACATTCCCCTTTTTTTCTTTCAAATAGTTCTCTAATTTAATTTCTTTTTAAAACATGCCAGTTTGTATCACCTTGCTACCATCGCTTCGACGCTTTACAAGAGTGCGCCGTCATATATATATATATATATAGATTAATACCTTGTAAGCCGGCTGAAGAAAATGGCAGAGCTTTCAACCTAGAAAATTAAATATATCAGTTCCATATTCGTTCAACTATTATTTATATATTTTCAATATTTTAAAATATATTATATACAAACTGCACTAACCTTTTACACTAACAGAAGCTTCTTTAGTATTTTTTTGCATGATTATTTTTATGATCAAGCAAAAATGATTTAAACTTCCATTGGGATATTGAAAAGCTTAGGAAACGCCTTTAAAGCCTTAGCTTTAAGTTTAGTGTCCGGGAATTATTTACTAACATCCGATACTCAAAGCGCTGTGCAATTTGACACAGTGACATCCATTAACACGTGCATGGTGTACCGCATTTCTCAGTTCACTCTAACACTTAATCGGACTGAATCGACCCCACGCAGGTTGATGCAATTCCTCTACATCGGTCCAAGTGACCTGTTTGTCTTAATTATCCTTTGTACTACGAATCGGCTAAAGTAATTAAACTGAAACGTAATGTACACGCATGATTGTAGGCGACGTAATAGTTTCAATTTAAATATTACTCACAGTAAGTATATCAATTAATTTTTAAAGCAGCTTTAAGCTTTATTACACAAAATAAAGGAATGAACAAAAAAATTTGGATTTGTCTTTTAAACTTTTTCATTTACATTAATTATCTCATATGGTTAGTAAAATATATGTATGGATAATAAAACAACATCATATGTTTTTCAAAATTCCATCTATCTTAAATAAATAAAAATGAATGTTGGTAAGCACAAAACTCGATAATGGCTAGACCAATTCGGCTTATTTTTATTTTGTATGTTCCGTAAGTCACACGGAAGGATTAAATAATATTAAAAAAATATTCGAAGCAAGTAAGTACCTTATACTAAACGGAAGAACCCGTGCGAAGCGATGGTGAGTCGCTAGTATTAAATAAGTTTGTTTCATTTTTATCCATCTATAGTTTTTGTTTATTCCAAGTATCTACTAGCATTGAACACATTTAGTTGCATATTATCATATTGGATTATTATACCATAGACAATATGAGGAACATAACTCGTGGATCAGGTGGCGGTGTCTAAGTATGATATCCGGCGGAATGCTCTCGTAAACAACGGTGTTTAGAACCGACTTTCAACAAACTTCGTACATAAAAACCCCTAGATATTTACTTAGTTAATCTATTTGTAGTATGATATATGTTACGAAAGCATTTGTATAATTATGATTTAAATATTTGTTGGGTCATCGAGTGAGTTCATATCGTCTACTAAATGTCTTAAGGCTAAAATTATAAATACTACTTATTTTAATCTAACCTTAAAAGTTATATGTAAAAATAAATAGAAAATGATTTTAAGTACCTTTACTACAAATGGACATCTGAGTAAAATCGGAGTTGGTAGTAACGTTAAATAAAGACATGTCTATTTCAGTGATTTAAAGACAAATGTTGTTGGACTATCAATGTATAAAGTTTCATAATTTGCGGAAACGAAGTAAGGAGCGATAATGTTCTTGGTGACTATCAGCTAAATTGTTTATTAGGGATAATAATATTATGGTCAAATCAAAATTAGGCTTATACTACCTACAATAAAAATATATAGCAAACCGTCGCTTCGCTGGACTTAAGTTAAAATAAATTAAACAGTTTTTAAAATAAAAGTAGCCTAAGTTACTTCTTCTAATATTAGCTATCTGTGAGTGAAAGTCCCTTCAAAAAACAGGCAGACAGACAAACATTTTAAGCATTGATTCTATATCTAGATCTACCGTATATACTTTCATAATATGCATTTAGTGAAAAGCTTTTCACTAAATGAATAATTTGAAATTAAAAGCGGACACTTCAATGTTATTTATAGGTATGTATTGATGTATTGATTTACGGAAAAAGCAATCTTTACATGAAATTTAAACTTCAATGGTACATTGTTAACTGTTAATTAATATTACTGTTATATTCAGCATGAAGCGGGATGAAGGACACGCGTAATATTCGTCTCCCTCGTTTGCACATCAA
Organism: Boloria euphrosyne; assembly: GCA_951802675.2. NCBI lineage: Eukaryota > Metazoa > Arthropoda > Insecta > Lepidoptera > Nymphalidae > Boloria > Boloria euphrosyne. The sequence continues at coordinate 5,685,956 of OX637888.1, forward strand.
TCTACGTCGTGTGCAATATGAAAGGAATTATTTTTGTCCAAGTTTTTATACAGTCGCATTGTTTTTATGTCCTTTGGGGGAAATTCACATCCCATGTCCGACCGATATAATACTTATTTGCAGCATTTTTTATTGGTTTTATATATTTATGTACCTGCCAGTTCATTTGCGATGTTATTTTGTGAGTTATTTCTTTATGATTTTGAAACTTCTTAGTAGTTGTAATTCTTTAAGAATTTCAAGGGTAGTATATTGTATTATGGGCGTTAAACATGACTTCTGACATACTTAAAGTTTGTCACAAAATCGTGCCATGATTAACGAAAGTGTAAATTGTGCTCCCTATTGATGCTTTATCTTCTAGTGCGATAATGAATAGCCTAAAAATCTAGCAACTTAGTTCTTCTACGAAGTGTTTAGTTATTTTTAGTTATTCTACGCAGATTTATTCAATACCCACCTATATAATATGGAAGCATCTATCCAACAAACCAAGCCAAGCCACCAACTTTGTCATATTTTGTTACCTTAGCATGTAAATAAATATTCTTTTAATATTAGGAATCCTTATTTCTATAATTAATAGAACTCAGGTTCTATTCAAATACTAAGAACCAACCTAATAACCGAAATATTTGATTACATCAGTAAATAATGAAATAATTAAATTGATACGATATGGATTCTGCAATAGAGAGCGCAGCAAAGTAGCTATATTACCAATTCCGAATTTTACTGCATCTCCCGGTCAAGTAGGTCGTACCGTAATATCAAATTACATTGTAAAATTAAATCGTTGTGTATTAACCAACGTGCATGTGATGCTTCTAGAGAAATTTACTGTTAAAGGTTTTATATGCATAGACCTATTTTGTCAATAACAAAGGATTTTTAAGTTGATCAAAAATATCTAATAAAAAAAGAGCAGTTATTGGTGTATTGTTTAATGTGAGCCTATTATATATTTTTTTACTTCTACACGTATTAAAATTGTCATTTTAGTACATATCCAATTTGCTGTAATTTGCACAACATCTTTCTAATCACTGCATTAGTTCAAGCATAATTAGTTTAATAAGCTTTTAAAAAGTTACAGACTTAGAGAAGTTGCCATCCTTCAGTGAGATACTAACAGAAACCTTCAAAAGTAAATGTGAATAATAATATAATCTATATATATAAAAATGAAACCCGTTTTCCGTTGTCACGACATAGCATGAAAACGGCTTGACCGATTTGGCTAATTTTGGTCTTGAATTATTTGTGGAAGTCCAAGGAAGGTTTTAAAGGTGAATAAATATGAAAGTTGTGCGGAAAAAAAGGAAATTAAAAAAAAACTTTATAACATAATGGCGTTTGACGTATCATGTTATTACCGTTGCCATGGTGCGTGCAATGGTAGTTAAATCAGCGAGTATATACTGGGAGGTGCGAAGTTAATGTTGTTTTGCGAATGCGTAATTAAACAATTCACCGGGAGGAAAAGTTTATAAAAAAATTATATGTGGACAGAACAACGTCTGTCGGGTCCGCTAGTTCTATGATAAAACAGTTGACTTTGTGATTGAAAATGATTGTTCATCAAAGTTTATTATAATATTACATATTACGAGTATATAGTGGCAGTGGTAGCCCTGTAGTGGTAGGCTTGCTTGTATGACCGAGTGATGCGGGTTCAAATCCGGGTCTCGCACCTTTGATATTTTCATGTGCGAATCACTTCAATCCTGACTAACACTTGTCTTACGGTGAAGGAAAACATCATGAAGAAATCTGCATGTCTGAAAAAACCTAGCAAGTTTTCAAAAGAAATGTGAAGTCCGCCGACACGCACTAGGCCAGCGCGGTGGACTATGACCTGATCCTCCTCGTATTGAATGGAGGCCCGTGCCCAGTAGTGGGAAGTTAAAAAAGGCTAAAGACAATATATAGTAAAAAGTCATCTTGTCTAAGTATTCTTGAAATTGAAACTGTAATTTCCAACATCATCACATATAATCTGGAAAGTTGTGATATATAAAGATAAAAACTTGTAACCATTTCATTTACGAAGAAAAATCTTATTATAGCAAAGTAGAAATAGTTTTTGTAGTAGTAGTTATTAGTTACGTTAACTTCAATTTATTTCGGTGAAGGTGAAATTAGGTAAAACTCAATTTCGTAGAATGCCGCCCGAAACATCTCAAGGGTTAATTAGGGCAGAAGAAGCCATACGTGGTTTTCTGGTTTTCCTCGTGCAAAATATATTATTATATACTGTATTCAAGAGTACAATTAGAATATTTTTGTAGCAGTATTATAAATCTGGGCTTATAGTTTCCTTTGTAATTTTTATTTGTAGAGTTATTTTAGTTTCTACCTATAGAATTATTGTTAATTTCAATTTAATTTGAAAAAAACCAGATAAAGACAAAAATATATATATTAGTCCCGCTGAGTCTCTTTTGCCAGTTCTTCTTAGGTCAGCGGCCTCTTCTTTCCGAACTGGTAGTAGACTCATGACGTTCAGTAAAAAAGTAATAATTTTATGCTGGTTAAAATATTTTGAATTTTTAATTTGAAAAATTGATCTGATTTTTCATGTGCGAACCGTTTTCTATCATGATTACCACTTGTTATACGGTGAAGGAAAACATCGTGAGGAAACCTGCATGTCAGAGAAAAATCTAGCAAGTTTTCGAGAGACATGTAAAGTCCGCCAACAAGCACTAGGCCAGCGCGGTGTACTATGGCCTAATCCCCCCTCGTACTGAGGGAGGCCCGTGCCCAGCTGTGGGACGTTAAAAACGGCTGAAGATGAGATGAGAATACAATTCTCAGAAGTGACTGTTACTAAAATATATTTATGGTTTATTAACTAGAAACTTTAAGGTTACCTATGTATCGGCTATATTATTTTCCTCTATATGTAAAATAAAATGTAACCTTTCGAAATAGTAATCCAAAACTCTATTCAGACGTGTTGAAGATAAGTCTAGGGATATATAAAAAAATGCTGGACGATCAATAAGTAGATATTTTTCAAAATATTTGAAAGTGTACCTAATAAGTTTATACTTTATGGAATATGTGACAATGATTATAATGGTATTTGAACATATTTTTTCAAGATCTGCTTCACGACAAAACTACTAGACAGATTTTAATGACATTTAGTTTAATAATAGGTCGACATAAAGGATACTTTTTACCCGAAGAAAATATATAATAAGCACTCTACTGACCACTCCTTTAAATCGCAGCCAATGAGTAGGAAAAAACCTTAGTCATACCATAGAATTTGAAATTAACTGAACGAATTTGAAAAGACGCAAAACAATGCAGTATAGAAATGTGCGCATCCATGAATTGACGGGCATTGATTGACGTTCAAAGCAAAATGAACAGTTTATTAAAATTGTTAATAATTATTATTCTGTATAAGATTAACTTAAACTAAATTTAAATTTTAATGTGTTTTCTATTATTTTTGGTTATAATTGCTATCTACACTTCCAAAGTAGTATAATTATTTTGTGTTTTATTTAACCTTTACAACTAATAATATTATTATTATTAACAATTTTAAAAAGCGACCAATTAGTTTAATATTTAGCTTTATTAATCATAGAACTTTTTATGTACATTGAAGTGAACCTAAGTTCTTTTAAATCTTACGAACTTATTACAAGAAATGTAAATGAAATATTTGGAATTCGTCACGCTCTATTAAATCTGTTGTTAAGGACAGGAAAAGTAAAAGGGGTATCTAAAACATTTGTTTTAAAATAATGAACGTCAACTTCTACAATAGAATGAATCTTAGAACTGAAGTTTGTAAATGTTGATATTTTTGTTTCGTAGTAACCTGAATACAGCATTATGAGGACACGTCTGCATTAATTTGAATGTATTAAGATTTGAAATTGTAGTTTGCGATGTAAATCATAATTTCAAATTCAGCCTTTGTATGTGAAGAAGCAAGGTGATTTAGGTTCGGTACATTTTGTTGTTATACAATGTACATTGTTAATATTTCAATACATGTATAGGATTATAAGAACACAACTTCAGTTTTAGATTTTTAACTCAACTGAAAGAGGAGGCTTTCGCTTTTGATATGTCTTTTTTGTGTATATTTCATAATATCTCCGAGACAGATTCTTATTTTAATTATTTTAAAAGGAGCTCTTTTTTCAAGATAATAATAATTCGAAAAGTGTTATAAACTTATACCAGTTTGTGGCGAAACGAGTAAATGTTTGTAATTTATTTGTATATATATATATATATATATATATATATATATATATATATATATATATATATATATATATATATACTATATAAATACATATGTCCGTTTCTTTGCCGTGGTAATTACTAAACAGCTTAACGAATATTGATTTATACGTCGTTAGTTTCATCTTGATAACGCAAGTGCCGTAGGGTACATAGACGTTTATTTAAATCTAATTGGCGGATGTTAGGCGTCCTGTATAGTAAGTCTCGTAAGTCGTAAAAAGAATATTTATTGCCTTCGACTGCTTTTTTAATATTATTTTCACTATTAATTATTTTATTTAGTTCTAAAGCCACATTAAAGTTCCCGCGACTTGTTCCACTTAATATATCATGATGTACTTAAAAGTATAGATTTTTTACGCGATAAAGAATATATTCGTAAAAGTTAAAACTAAAACCTGCGTAAAGCGATGACTTTTATTACTAAATTCCCTCTTGAAGGGGCATCATAGGTTTAGGCACTGTCCCCACTATACGGACCGGAAATAAAGTGTGTTTTGTGTTATAATGGGGATCGGGCTTTACACAGTCATTCATGATGCCCAGACAGCTGATCACCACGTCAAGGTGAACACGCATTCGATGGGAAAATATAGAGCCATGATAATTACGTTACAAATGAAACATGAAATACAAGGGTTGATTGGTTATTTTTAATGGCACCCTTTAAATCGTTTTATTGCTGGAGTAACAAACCCCCATCAAATAATAACCCTAAAATGACAAAGCACAGTAAATTAATTAATTTATAAAGCGTGGTCCGCGTCCGTCACTTTGGAACACTCCTTATTCTAACAAATTAGGACCTAATCTCCTCAAACGCTTTACACATATTATTTAATTACACGAATCCTCATTAAAAAGTTAAGGTTGTTTTAATTTGTTCTTTGTTCACAGGAAATTTAATAAGTAAAAAGTTGAAAATTTGTTGTGTATACGATAATGTTATGGGTTGTGTGAATACTTTTGCTAATAGCTTCACATAATGTAAGGTACATTCATTCTCTATTGAAATAATTTATTAATTTGATGTCAACAACAACAAGGCAGTGGTAGCCCAGCGGTAACGCGTTGCTTGTATAACCGAGTGATGCGGGTTCAAATCCGGGTCTCGCACCTCTGATATTTTCATGTGCGAATCATTTCTATCATGATTACCACTTGTCTTACGGTGAAGGAAAACATCGTGAGGAAACCTGCATGTCTGAGAAAACCTAGCAAGATTTCGTAAGACATGTGAAGTCCGCCAACACGCACTGGGCCAGCGTGGTGGACTATGGCCTGATCCCCCACGTACTGAGGGAGGCCCGTGCCCAGCAGTGGGACGTTAAAAAGGGCTGATGATGATGATGATGTCAACACGCTCTTGACAAGCTTGGTAGACTGAACTGATGATCCTGTTGTAGAAGAGAGGGTTGTGCTCTTTCTTCTTCGTAATAAACTAATATAAAATCGAAATTACATATATTTTTACGAACGATTCACCTTACTATTAATTGGGATAACTAATTATAGTCATACAAAATTTTCGTGACCTCGTGATTCAAAAACGATAGAATTGGGCTATTTAATGTACGGATCCGATTCAGAATTAATTATTATAAATGTATATTGTATACCAACATATATTTGATTTTACATCAAAATATTGGTTACACAATATTTTTATGAAGGACTTTTTTTACTTCGGATTTAGACTACAATACCTCGTACTTCTTACAGTTACTGTTATGTCATAGACGTAATTTACATTTTAGTCAAAAAGTTTTATTTTTTTACGTACAACATTAAAGATATGCGTAACGAAAGATAGAATATAGATTCAAACTAGCGACTTGGCGAAAGATTCCAACCGTTCTGCCAAATGAGCGTACATGACATAATTAGGTAATTAATTACTGTATTTTATACACGCACCGTGAGATTTATTTTTTATAGGTGTGTTTCAACGTAAGATAAGGCTAAATAATGTTTTCGTAACGAATTTGTAACGAATAGTCTATTTATTATATTTATTTCACATTACACATTAACATTCACATCTAAAATTTAATTATAGAATTGTGTACATAAGTATGTATACGTTTATCAGTGAAGGTTATGTATATTTTAGTTTTTCTTAAACGTGTTTTAAGCCACTGTTGACAGTAATATCCATAGGAGCAATTTATAATTAATGTAAGTATATTATGCATACGCCATACAATATACATACAGGTGGCTATGTGGGACTCACAGGCAAGTCAGTATTACTTAATAAAACCCAACATAACCTACCCTGTCTTAACGAGGCATCGCTCAAGCACTCAACGACAACGACGCTCCGATGGCAGGCATGCCAAAGTAGACTATACAACCAGGGGTCGCTCCAATAGTGCACTCTGCTATCAGAGAAGTACTAGAGGTAACCCGCATAGCATTACGCCCACTGAGGTGGGCCACCTTCGGGTACATTCTTAGCTTCGGACCTGGGTGGATTGCCGGATGCTATGAGGACAATACATCACTTAAACACAATAACGGGGTGGATTAAGTAATTTTCCCATTTTATAACCGAACAAAGGGTTACTTTTTAATATAATATACATACCTAGTATACGTATAAGTGTACGTGAATATGTGCGTGTATGTACGTATGTGCTTGGACGAATTTAATTTAAGTAAATTTAGGATGAGAAATATCCAGGTATTTAGGGATAATCATAGACTAAATTTTAATGCTGTTCAATACAAGCTTAGTTTTCCGTACATTGTATTATTATCCTTTTGTAAGTTTAGATTATATTGTGGATCAAATTAATAATCAATAGGATACCAGACATATACTGGATCTCTTTACTGAATGCCTAAAAATTTGAGGAATGCTTATCTTTATTATGACACCGCAAAAAATAGATAACATTAGCATTTATATGCATTTCAGTAGCGGTTTTTCCTGCAAAGTGTGGTTTTTAATTTACTTTTTTAACTTTTAACCTTTGATATTAATTAAAACGCTTAACACAGTACAATATATTTTAAACGTAACAAAGTTTAATTACTTTTTATTATGAATGAATGAATATGAATGTGTAGGTAAATTAATGTTAAAAATTATATTGGTAAAATATAATAAGATATATTAGGATTTTTATTATTGAGGGTTACTTGACAAAAATAACTTATTTTATCATCTCAAATACTTACTTAATCAAAGTAAAATTTCCGTTTACAGTATGTAAGGAGATTAATCGTTTAATAGATGATGAAAATGAAAACAATTATATTTTGCGTACACAGATATCTTAGGCACTATCCTACGAGTAGTTTAATTTAAATCGACCTTTTCCTGTGTTCTTAAATAGTTAGCCTATTTTAAGCTCCTATTTTAATACTTTTTTTAGATTTACGGAATATGTTAATAAAATTTTTGCCTACCCCTAATGAAACAATTACAAAAAGAAAAATATTTATAAAATTTAAAATCTAAGTATTTGAATTTTTTTAATAAGTATTACAAGTAAACGAGCGTATTTTATCGGCTTTTTCTACTGTAATAGTATGTCCGTTTATTCCATTATTTAAACAATAATTCATCTCAACTTCTTTAAAGTGTTATAGTGCTATTTAAATACGTAAGCCATTATTAAAAATTAAACAGAAAATCAAGAAAGCTTCTAGTAGAAAATATAATAAAAACAGCCTTTACATTAACTCTGTTATTATTTTTAATACTTAGCACGTTACTACAATTAGTTCATAGCTATAAAACTTTTTTAAGTTTATTGCAGTTCTGGGAATTGAATTTAATTAAAATCATGCAAATGTCTACCTTCGGAGAGGCCAAACAACCATTAGGGAGTGCCATTTCAAAGAGATTTTTTATTAAGGGAAAACTTTACAGTGAAGTAAATTTTATTTTATTTTTTTATGTAAAGGACGTCAGAATGTCAAGTGATTTTCAGATTTTTGTAATTATAAAAATATTTGAAATTTTCATACGTTTCTCTAATGTTAAACATTACTGAAGAACGTGTATATTTAGGGTCTTTTAGTTGTTATTTCCATGTTTATTTGTAATTGATCATTATCACTTTCAATTAAAGCAACGATCAATTTCTTTCATAAAATATGTATTATTGTATTGTATTCAGCCCTTTTTACCGTCCCACTGCTGGGCACAGGGCTCCTTTCAATGCGTGGGAGATCAGTCCATAGTCCACGGACTGTACATATCTTTCGAAAACTTGTCAGGTTTATATACGTATAATGTATGCAGTAGCTTAAATTTTAGTTGCAATATTTCTAGCTTAAAAAATTGCAATATAAACATTTTGCAGTATGTATTTCTAAAAATCATTCATCATAATTACTCACGTTTGTTTTATTTAAAAGTCTGCGCGTTTCACGCTTCTAGAGCAAGCCATGTCAATTAGTGTTTTATTCAGTAGGAATCCTATGATATAGGATTATGTAACTGCTAACAGCGAAAGCTTGTAATTAATTGGCTTATTCTGTCAATCAACAAATATAACTTAACGAGCTGTAGGCTGTCTACAATATTTTTTATTAATAAATAATATATCAGTTATAGACTGACTCAGTGGTGACTCGCTCGATAGGGAAACCGAGCGAAGTGGATTCAAATCCCGGGTCTCACACCTCTGATATTTTAATGTGCGAATTATTCTCAATTGATTGACACTGTTCTTACGGTGAAGGAAAATATCGTGACTAAACTGCATGTTTGAGAGATCCTAGGAAATTTTCGAAAGTCCACCTACTCGCAATTGGCAATTGTGGTGGTCTATCGCCTGTTTCCTCTCGTGTTGAATGGAGGCCTGCGTCCAGTAGGTAGATGTGAAAAAGGGCTAAACAAACCCAAATCATGTCAATGCCACATATTATCATAACAAAATACTGCTTCTCAAACAGTCTTTCCAGAAGTTTTATTTTGAATACATTGAAATAATCGCAACGAAGCAGTTATAATATGTTATAATAAGTGTTAAATATCCTAATATAAATCTCATAATATATAACAAATTCATTTGAGAAAGAGTTTTATTTATTTTCAATATGGCCAAGATAAAATTGTTAGACATCACAATCAATTAATTAGCAATCTTACAACTTCACAAATCAAAAGAGCAATAAAAGATCGTAACATTAAACGTTCTACCAAATAATAGGGTCCGAGTGCTTTCTTCATTACTTTAATGCGTCTTTTAATATTATTTGAAGTTCATCTAACAATCTTTTTCCTTAGTGACCGGTGTGTAGCTTTAACATACTATATTAGGTACCTAATATAGTAGTGTAGCGGCTAGAATGTTCGATCGCACACCGGGAGGTCCTGGGTTCAAGTCCCGGGTCGGGCCAAGTTTATTATTGAGTCTTTCAGGAGAGCCAGTAAAGACGTCGCGCATCGGTCCTGCGCCTTAACTCTTACTGGTCGTATCGAGCAGTCGTCCTACCGGAATATAAGAGTGATAAGGTATAGAGAGTGCACTTGTGTTTGCGCATACACTTGTACACTAAAATATATCCCGCGCATGCATATAATGGGTCGGGAGGTCGTCATGTATTTAAAATAATACAAATTGTTATATCCAAAAATGTATGCTGCAATGTAACTGTATCCTAAACAAGAAAAAAAAAATCGACTAAAACTATTTTCATCACACCCACTACTACTTTATTGATTGTTATTTGAGAATAAACTTATCATATAATATGATAGTGATAGAAAAATGTATATCAAAACTTGATAGTTAGAAATTTAATAGATATTGTAACAATTGAAGTAGTCCAGTCGAATAATCTCAACAAAAATGCATACAGGAGTATTGAGCATAAAGGTCATCTCTCTCCATCTCTTCCATGTCCATTAAAGTTACCAAAATAAAAATATAGATCTTTTTATTTTAATCTATAAATACCTCATTCTTAGCCTATAATTAGCCATTCTGTTATCATCACTTGTATAGCAAATCAATTAATAATTTTTAAACAGTAAACGATACGAAAAAGATAAAAAAGGAGAAAAAATGCAATGAGTAGAATGTATGTACATATATTATTATGTTTGTTACGTTTTCATGATGTAACAGCTAGACTCACAAAATACTTATTTTGATCGCAATTTAAATAAGGACTCAAAGGCCTCTCAATGCCTTATTCTTACTGCAGAATTGGTTTTTATACGATAATGCTGTTGAAACAGCAATCACTCTCTGTAACTAGTGCTTTTAGGTCAATTTAATTAGCAAACTACGGCAGGAAATGTTAAGAGAAAGCTTCGCATTCGTAATTTATTTAAGCTTTGTAAGATTTCGCGGCGAAGGTTTTCAAGATATTTTATGCCTTTACTGCGCCACTCGGTACGTCTAAACAAGTCATAATATACAAAAACATGGCGTGACGAGGGCTTATTCATAAAAAATAGACCGTTACCTTCGCAGCAAATGTTGTATTGAGTTGCGACTTACGAAGTCTTTGGAGGCAGTACTTTTGTTTTCGTTTTACTTATTTGCACAATACATTATTCACTAATATTATACAGCGTCATTATATTTACATAACGTGTTGTTTTAGGTTTTTTCGCACAATAACCAAAGATTTGTAAGTGTAAAGTTTTAAAAACATATGTGAAAATTTAAAAAGGTGCTTAATACAATTATTATAATGGTATATATTATTTCTACTTCTATTTCCTTTTACTACCGCCATTTCTTGCGGACTTTGCGTGTTGGTAGTTTATTATTATTAGTATATTATGACGGTAATTTAAATGTTCTTGTTTATTAACCAGATATATGTATGTGTGTAATGGTGTCTAAATTGCAGCGATAACCAAGTTTATTATTTTTATTTTCACGCTTCTTAAATAAAAAAATATCCCTATATATAGCGGTGTCAAGCATGGGAATATTGCCATCACAATACATACGTTTCAATGTATTTACTATTTAGAGACTGATTCAGCCGAAAAGGACGCTATAAGCAGATTTATCTGGCGGGCTGAAAAGACTTCTGTAAGTTATCTGTTATAACAGACTCATGGTGATCACGTAGAGGGATGAAGAGGCCAACGGTACGTTGATTAGCCTTAATAGTACCAACATCCCTGAGCAAGAAGACCTAAGAGCTTAGTAAGACGAAGTACTTTGAAATTCGCAATAAATGAAAATAAAGCTAGAACAATCACACTAACTTTACAACCAAAAATAACTGCCTAAGCTCTGTATATTAAATTTCAGGAATAACAATAAATTGCTCGCATTTATAGACCGATTATATGTGGATTTATTTACAGCCGAGGCGATTAGTGGCAATTAAAATCAATATGTAGTATTGTTTTAATATCGTCAGCGGGATGCCAGTCACGTGCTGCCGTAGGACGCTCCCCGAGGACTGACCGATTCCTCTTCGTGAGATGGATTCGAATCGTGTAATCGATTTTAGATGTCACTACAATATGGTTATCATCGTTCAATTTCTATTGATAACGATAGCTTGATAGATGAGTACATCCCTTGTCTGCAACATTTTATATTACATAACTATTGTTTCGAAGCATTTTTCACTTGCACTATATTATTATTTTAGACAATTCAAGCAAATTTCGATTGCTAAAGCTAAGTTCTTAAGTTCGTTTGTATATTATTACCGTCAGTAGATGTAAAAAGAATTAATCAACTCGCATACTGTTTCAACCATTTAAGCTTTGTAGCTACACAGTTCATATTACACAAGGAAATTACTCCTGACTATTTCTTTATTTATTGTTATGTTACTTTTACTTGTTATGTAAATGTAATGTGTTTTAAGAAAAGAATATGTTTCAAAATTCCTGCTTCAGAGAGGTTCTTCAACTTTGAGAAATTAAGAATTACGAAGTGTGTGTAAAAGTAAATTCGAAAAATGATTTCTATAACAGGATTTTAGAAATAGTTTTATTACACTTCGGGACATGAATTTTAATAGATCTAAAGAATAAATTACAGTTTTCTCCTATTTTCATATCCTAGAATATAAGAGTTTTCTATGTTTACTTAATCTACGAACTAGAACTGAGTAAATACTTTGAAATAACTTCTGCTTTGTCAACCGTGAGTGCTCGCGCATACAATCCCCGCAAAGTATGTCTCGCGGTATGATGTGGCTCCCAGAAGTAATATTGAAATGAAAATATAACTCATACTGTAGAGTAACCGTCACTATCATCTACAAAAATATTGAATTGATATTATAAAAACTAACTGAACAGATGCACGGAAATGTAAGCTTGTAAAAGCAGAATCGAAAATAATAATTTCGTCATTTATTTGAATACTGTTGCTATTATGAAGCTGAAAGTTGGAGAATGCATATCTCATGTGAAGTATTACACAATCTTAGTATATGAAAAGTACTTACTAAAGTAAGTTTTTTTCGATAAAATATAATAAATTCGAAAATATAATAAATGGGTAGATAAATACAATAATAAATGATCTAAGTCGATAGAATCGTAAATCAAGTGTCAAAATCAATACAAATCAGCCTAGTCGATTTGATTCTATACCACCTTGATTGAATACATTTAACACAAGTGGTCAATTACTATATTAGACTAGAAAATACAATTTGTTATTTACTTCACAAACTTTTTTAATTTTTACATGTACCACCTAATCCCTGCCATTTAGGGCAGTTTCGGCTTATGTTTTTTCAGATGTAACACTTTATTTAGGGAAATCGTATTAATTAATGGGTAAAGAAAAAGAAGTTGCATCACTTTTAAAATATTGTTTAAATGCGATTATTTTAATGCTTTTATCTATTTATACTTTGCAGTCGTTTATCTTTATTAAAATACGAAAAAAAACTCTTTAATTTTAAACTTTTATTTAACCTAATTGGAGCGTCAAGTGCGCGCAAACGTGTCAAAAAGTGTCAGCCAATTGTTGGCTGACAAGTGCTTACTCGCCGATTAGTACAGATCGTGCCGCTTTACTGTCGCTACGTATTTTAATAAGTCTATTTTTTTAATGTGATTTATGGGAGAATTGTAGTAGCTGGTATCATTATTTACGCACCCAGAGACGTAGACGCACAATGTAAAACGACGCCTGCACGCACACATACTTAAAATTGTTGACTCGTTTTCTTTGATACGGGTGTAGGGCGACGCTTCATCTAGACATTTTATATAATCAAAGACATTTACATATGATATGCATATTATGTAGATACATTAGATGAGTAGGTATTGTGGAATATGGACAGAAAAGAGGATGTTGGAGTGGGGAAAAAACTATAAAAGTCGATGCATAACCGGCATCGGGGGGTAGTTGTGTCATGACACTTAAAAACACACTTTTTTTTAAAAGAAAGCTCACTTCTGGTCTAAATTCACAAGATCAGAAGTGGGATAGGTCCTGTTTCGCCCACAACTTTTGTTAACACGAAGTATTTGTAGGTTGTATGTGTTTAAAAGTTTTTTTGGTATCGTGATTTTGGAGAATTTTCATTGATTTTGGTAATTCGTGTTTTGTGTTGGTCGCTGTGTATAGTTTAGTTTTGTTTTGCTTGTCAGGCTTAAATAAAAAAATTAAATAACTTGAATTCACGGTTATTTTTAGATCGTATTTTTATTTTGTTGTAATGTCAGAAAACCAGCGAGATCGTAGCGAAATTTGCCGATGTAGTTATAGTCCTCATCATGAGCGTTGCAATAGTGTGATAGTAGGTGCCACGCCTTTTGCCGGGCCTTTATAGAAATGTTAACTGTAAAATTATTATTTTTTTTTACTGTTTATGTAAAAGATGCTTATTTTGTGTTTTCGCATTGGGGTTGATACATTCAAGGGAAGATGTATCTTGCGGTTGGGGATAGCATGTCTCGCAGGTCTTTGTACTCGGATATGCTGTTCTGGCCGACAGATGCACTTCAAGTGGGGTACGGTTTCATATTATTGGATGCTGTCTTGGAGTGCGCTCAGACATGCGATCCTAGTATATGGAACATACCTTGTGTAGCTTAAGATTAATGTGTGTGAGCTCGGACAGTGTCTTGGAGGCTTCTCAGACATGTCGTCCTGGAGCAGTGATCATACTATGAGTTGACCGTTGCATATGTTTTTGCAGCAAACATTAAACGTATATTTGGGGGTAGATTGGATTGAAACACGCTTTTATAGGTACTGATTTACACACGCAAAGCTATGACATGGTTCTCTGGCGAGTCGTGAGGGTGCACTCCCCCGACGGGTCCTGCCCCGGGTAATTGGTACAGATATCTGTTTGTTTTACATCCACTGTGCTTAGGTTATGCTAGGTGAGCTTAGACCACGAATGAATCAAATTAAAACCTTAATATAGACAAGCAATTTTTAGAAATGCACTTTGTGTTTTTTTTCTGTCTGGTAATTTTATTGTTTATACGGCAGCAGATGATGAGAGTGTGATGTCTATTGCTCGAGGTTCTGAACGCCAAGGTTAGAAGATGAAGGAGCCCGAGGACGGTCTCCTGTCAGGAAAGGCCGTGTGGAATATGGACAGAAAAGAGGATGTTGGAGTGGGGAAAAAACTATAAAAGTCGATGCATAACCGGCATCGGGGGGTGGTTGTGTCATGACACTTATCGTGGTAGCATTATTAGGTTGTTACTCTGCCGGTTTGTTTCTAAAAATATCATTGTTGGTAGATTAGTTGTCTTTTCAGTTAGTTAAATTGTGTACTAGCCTTTTCAGTTCTTAAAATAAATTGAGGTCGATTTAGTAAGCTTTTTTTTTAAAATAAAGCTCACTTCTGGTCTAAATTCACAAGAGTATATAATACGTACCTACGTACGTAGCTAGGAAGAAAGTGCCTTGATATTATTTTTTTTTTTTATGGGACAAAGGGGGCAAACGGGCAGGAGGCTCACATGATGGTAAGTGATCACCTCCGCCCATGGACATCTGCAACGCCACAGGGCTTGCAGATGCGTTGCCGGCCTTTCAGGAAAGGGAGGGAGGGAAGGAGGAGTGAGAAGGACGGGAAGAGGGATGGGGAGTGGGCCTCCCGGACTCTCACTTACCGGACGAAACGTAACAGCATAGCTGCCACTTCACGCCGGTCTCCTGTGAGAGAGTGGTACTATACGGGTCGTGCCGGCCCATTCGGCTGCTACCCGAAGGTAACAAGCATGGCACTACCACTTGAAATATGTCTGTTCCTGGAGCTAGACCTCCTGGACGCCCAAAAAAGCGATGGCTGGATGTCCTATGTCGTAGGACATGAAAGCCAACGGACTTATCCTGGATGACACTAAAGATCGCGCAAAGTAGGCTTAGTTGGAAGGCAGACAACAATAGCCGGGATTAATGAAAGCCAGGCAAAAGAAGAAGATAATACGTTTGGCTCAGCTGGTAGTTACCCTACTTTCTGCGCCTGCGGTCGCGGGTTCGAGTCCCACTGGGGGCATTCATTTGTTAAGCACGAATGTCTGTACTCCAGTCATGAGTGTTAATATTTGTAATATGTATGTATTTAAAATTTATATGTGTAGTATATAAACTATCTGTAATCCGTAACACAAGCACGTAACGTAGCTTACCACGGAACTAGATGGCGCTGTTGAATCCTTGTCCTGTCCTTTTTTTAAAATTTATAATACATATATAAATTTCACACAATTGGTTTGTACTACAAGTGTACCCACTAGGTACATAGGTACGAGTATGTATCTATATTGTATAGGTTTCATATTACACGTGCACGAAGTGAATACGGCATAAAGATTTGAATATAGCCTTAGTGTGAAACGATCGCGTGTTTCCAGTCATTTTCAGGGCAGTCAATTTGACGCAACACTATAGGAGTTTGTAATAATACATCAATGAAACTAACATCTCTGTGGCTATTATTGAGGTTAAAGCAAATTAGGAGCAAGCAAATATTTTTATATATATATATATATATATATATATATATATATATATATATATATATATATATATATATATATATATATATATATATATATATATATATATATATATATATATATATATATATATATATATATATATATATATATATATATATATATATATATATATATATATATATATATATATATATATATATATATATATATATATATATATATATATATATATATATATAGGATTTTAATATTTTCATTATAGAAAGATAGATTTCTTTTGATAAACATAGATATTGTTTTGATTCTTTACGTATTTAACATCATTGTTATATTGAACATTTGACGAAACATTTTGATCAGTTTATACTGATTGACTGACCCGTTTGCTGTGCTAGCGGGTGCGGGTTCGAGTCCCGCTCGGGACATAAAATGTGATGATCACGTTTTTTTGTACGTTTTTGACGGTTTTTATATGTATAATATGTACGTATTTATATGAGTGTAGTGTATTCCCTGAATGATATTCATTACTCAAGTCTTATAATTTACCAGGCCAAGGAACTAGATGGTGATGTGTTTATAATGTTAATTAATAAATATGTTAATTTATTTATTATTTACGGACTTCCTTCTAAACTTAGAAGGTTACTTTGTAAAGATTTCATATAAATGTTGTAGAAAATTATTTATCTTCATGAATCTAATTATACGTGGTCTTAACTTTTAATACAAACAAAGCCTTTGTTAGTTCCTTGAAACCTTTTAAGTAATTCTGCAAGTTGAACATTCTTCTTCCTCGTTAATACCCATGCCA
The DNA here is from genome assembly GCA_951802675.2 of Boloria euphrosyne. Lineage (NCBI taxonomy): Eukaryota > Metazoa > Arthropoda > Insecta > Lepidoptera > Nymphalidae > Boloria > Boloria euphrosyne. The sequence goes on from OX637888.1 coordinate 5,702,953, forward strand.
AGTTATATTTAAAAATAAGTTTTAACTCATTTTTTTCTTTTATATTAACTGCTTGACATTCTTATACTTATAAATTATAAAGAAATTTTTAAAACGTTGTTAGCCATTTTAAAGTGCAATGCGTTTTTTTAAGAAATAGTAAATTATAACTACTTTTATAAAACATAATATAAGCATATTATGTAAACGCGCAAGCACACAAACACAGTGCACACACACTCACTCACACAAAAATATGTTGGCACATTATTACACACAGCGTCATCTAGTTCCGTGGTAAGCTACGAGGCTTGTATTACAGATACCAGATAGTTGTTAATACATTTTAAATAACTTTAAATACACAAATTTTATAAAAATAAAGACCAATGTTTGGAGTACAAGTATTCATGCTCAACAAATGAATGCCCTCAGCGGGACTTGAACCCGCGACCGTTGGCTTAGCAAGTAGGGTTACTACAAACTGAGCCAACGTCTCGTCAATATGTACAAACTTCCGCATTCATGATAGTCCGAGTGACAAGAGACTGGCTAGTTGTTCACCCAAAGAATTGGTATATTTATCTTCCATTTATTATCGATATTAATATATATCAACATCATTTAAAGGGGCCATTGTTTTAGCATAATAACTATTATTTATTATTCTTATGTATGTCCTGTTCTTGTAAAAAGCTTTGAAATTATAGATATATGAAGTAATTAAATAACTAGAGTGAAAATATCGTTAGCTCATAACTGCCTTATATGCTTATAAAATAGGAAAATAAATTCATTGGATCGTTTCACTTTTGACTTCGCCCGTATTTAAAGGCAAATCGTTCTTTGGTACATTATTAGGGTCACGAATCTTTACGACCTACATGAAATCGATTTAATAAATAAAATGTAGCATTTTACTTATATGTAGGTACCAATAGCCATAGCGGTAATTTTTTGTTAAATTTCAATATACTTATAACGTGAAACAAAATTAATGAAACATATCATTAAAAAACAATATGTTTTGAATAACCGTGATTAGTGAGAAAATCATTGATATACTAGCGACTCACCGTCGCTTCGCTCGGGTTCGTCCCTAGGTATTTCACTTTTTAAACCTTCTCTGGACTTCCACAAATAATCAATCAAGACCAAAATTAGCCAAATCGGTCCAGCCGTTCTCGAGTTTTAGCGAGACTAACGAACAGCAATTCATTTTTATATATAAGAAAGATGTAATGTGGTAATACTAGCGACTCACTCTCGCTTCGCTCGGGTTCGTCTCTAGGTACTTTAGTATAGAGTTTTCATAAACTTTGAATGTCTTACTTATTTATATCTAATCAAAAGCCAAAAAAAAATATTCAAGCTTTTAGATTTAAAATTGACGTTATTTCCATACAAACTTTCATCCCCTATTTTAACCCAGCCCTTTTTTCGCCTTGAAAAGTAGCCTATGTCCTTTCTCAGGCTCATTTCATTCATTTAAATTGGTTCAGTAGTTTTGGCGTAAAAGCGCGACAGACAGAGTTACTTTCGCTTTACAAAAGTATACAATTATATTCATAAATAATAAACAAAACATATTTATATAATATGTATGTTATAAAGGCAGTGGTGGCCCAGTGGTAATGCGTTCAAATCCGTGTCTCGCACCTCTGATATGTTCATGTGCGAATCATTTTCTAACATGATCACCACTTGTCTTACGGTGAAGGAAAACATAGTGAGTAAACCTGCACGTCTCACAAAAACCTAACAAGTTTTCGAAAGACATGTGAAGTCCGCCAACACGCACTAGGCCAGCCCGGTGTAGCCCAGTGGCCTGATCCCTCTCGTATTAGAGGGAGGCTCGTGCCCAGCAGTGCGACGCTAAAAAGGGCTGATTACAAAGGTTATATTATAATATCAACTATCTGGTATCCGTAACACAAGCCACGTAGCTTACTACGGAACTAGATGGCGCTGTGTGTGACAATGTCTAAGCATAATATAATTTATTAAGGCCATTATTGCATATAATATAATATTTTAATTGGGAAAGTTCCACCTAAGCTTATTAATAATAGTGTTGATCCAGTTATAGCACTTTAATCAATATATTCAAGCATGTTTATTTCAATTTAGACGTATTTGAATAGCTTATGGACGTTTTCATTAAGCTTGCCAAAATTAAAGGGTGTTCTATTGAAAGTGTAAATGCGGACCTTACAGCGGCAGACTAGAGTCAATAGTTGTTCACAACTTATATAATACTATCATAAATAAAATTGTTGTTGTGTAAAGTTCTGTATTGTTTATTAATTTTAATTTTATTGAATACTCTTTATCCAAAGTACATAGCTTGTTTATTGTTATCTGTTTTATTATAAACAATGAAGTTTTTGTTTTTGAATGTTTTTCTTCCTTTTAAAAACAAGTAAATATTTAACAGTATTTTCTAAACACTATTTGCAAAGCGTAGACAATTTTAAGAAGGACTACATACTCGTATTGGATAGGTTATAAGTAGGTGCAGTACAGTATAAACGTATGGGCGTGAATCCATAGCATAAAAGTATTAAGTGGACTAGATAGCATGTAATATTTAAATGAATATAAAAAAAAACGAACTACAAAATTTTGGTAAAGTTCATATCTCTATTTGAAAAAAATACATATTTAAGAATAATAATAAAAAAATGAAACTGACTGCACAAAAAGGAGAGAACAAGTTTGCGAAGGAATAAAGTATTATAGTCGGATAAAGGTTTCGTCATTTCCAATTTTAATCTTTATACCTTGCTACACTCGCGTTATCAAAACGAATTACGAATTAATCATTAAAATGGAACAAAGGGCTACACATATATCCATACCAACATACAGATTCAAAACATTACCCTTCTTTTGGCTTTACCACAGTCGGATAATAAGATTTTTCGCAATATTAATAAATTATGTATAGAGAGTAAACAGAAAATCCAATTAACTAAGCCGAGATAAATGTTGATAATAAAACAGAGATTTTTAAGAATTTGGATGTAGTCATTTTTTATTTATGAAGTGTGGGTAGAAAAATATTTGCACAAGAGCTTTTAATACAAACTTATAACTTATTTAGCATCATCTATATTAAAGTTTTTTTTAGTTTTTAAAATTAAACTACAAATAGTTTTGTACGATTTAAAAATTATAATATAAACAAGATAATATATATTTATAATTTATATAATATTATCAAGTCGGTACCAAACAAGATGACCCGTTGGGCTAATCAAAATATTGCCCGAAAGTTTAATCGAAATCGCTCCAGCCGTTAGAATTCAGTAGGCAACACCTCGATACTTAAATGTAGATTATTAGTTTACGGTAAAGACATTTTACAAATCACAGTAGAATTGCAACCCATAAGCTTTTATTTACTGTGTAAATGTCATTATATTAAATTACGGAACCCTAGTTCAGCACCGACTAACTACCCACCGTTTTCATTAAATTACTTTCGTAATGAATAAATGTATTACACGGGGGATTCTTTTCTCTACTTTTTTTATTCTATTATAGCTCGAAGAAAAGTGTGTTATGCATTATTTTTTATCTAGAAGATAATAAATTTTATTCCGGTGTCTTTTTCTTAATTTACTTTAAATGTAAATGTCGTGACCCGGAGACTGTCATTTACTTGAAAACTCTGTAATAAAATTTAAGATTGATATCTTTAAGCCGAGGCGGCTTGGTCCAGTGGTAACGCTTGCTTAGGAAACTGATTGAAGCGGGTTCAAATACCGCACCTCTGCTATTATTGCATGTGCGAATCATTTCCAACATGATTACCATTGGTCTTACGGTGAAGAAAAACATCGTGAAGTAAATAGTAGGAGATGTTAGTTAATATGTAACAGCAGGAAACATGAGTTATATTATATTAAATACTTTATTTTTATGATTTGACGACACGTTTGGCTCAGTTGGTAGTGACCCTACTTTCTGCCCCAGCGGTCGCGGGTTTGAGCACGAATGTTTGTACTCTAGTCATGGCTGTTTATATTTATAATATGTATGTAATTAAAATTTATATGTGTAATATATCAACTATCTGGTATCTGTAATACAAGCTTCGTACGCTTACAACGGAACTAGATGGCGCTGTTGTAATAATGTCCCAACATATTTTATTTATTTAATATGTGTATTATTTTTCTAGTGTCAACAGTAGATGTGGACGCAGTGCTCGGGCGGACAGCATCTCTACCCTGTGACGTCACTCCGGATACAAACGAAGATCGGGTGTACATGGTACTTTGGTTTCGAAAAAGTGGAGGCAAGCCTATATTCAGGTGAGATTATGCATTTTCTACTTCTGGTTCTAACCTCGTCTCTAATTTAGGGCCAGGTATTCTCAATTTCTGCGCCAAGCCAAATGGTATTGGCTTGTCCCGACCGGTAATTAAGGCTTCTTAGGGTTTCTTGCGATATTGTATCACTAGGTCATTGGCCACTCCTGCCAAGTTTAGATCAATTTCTACCGATATTCGATGCGTCTTTAATTTATTATACCGGTAGTACCTGTAGTGTCTCGGGGCTCAATAAAACACACACTTTATAGCACTCAGATATATTCAGTGAAATACGTGTACACTCGTCAACGGTTCGTAAGCAACTGCCCCCCACCTATGCGCCCGGGCATACACTACATCCCTTCTTTGTTTTATAATATATTTTTTTTTTTTATAAATATTTTTTAGAATTTAGATTGAATGACTTTAGATTGAAAGAAAAGCTACTGCACGGTTCGGAAGGCAGTTTGTGCAGAGAAGAACCGGCAAGAAACTCTACACTTGCTCCTTTTAAAATATTTTAACAATATTATAAAATTACAGTTAAACTTCCAATAAGTTTTCGTAAATCTCTGTAAGATGGTGAATAAGTTATCAAATATTTAAAATATCATTATTAGGTAAAGCGCATTTAAATAAACAGTCTTTACTTAACCTTAATTTTAAATCTGCGTATTAATCATATAAAACTCGCAAAGAATTTACTCTAGTTCACCATTTTTTGTAAATCATTATTACTACTATTCTAATTGACCACAGTCCCTGTATCATTGACTTTCTTCAAGTGGAATACATTTCTGCGGCATTTCTTCCCGGTTTTATCACTCCGAACGCTAACACCAATACCAGTCACGTCAGCTACTGTGTGCATAGTGGGCTTAAAATTAGAGCTTGTATTATCTTTGATCACAATAATACTTTTTCTCCTTTTTCTCCTTCAATAATACTTTTTCTCCTTTTCCAACTTGCATGTCCGGCTTCCCATTTGCAGTTTCCATACTCCTTCCTTTCCTTCATTCGCACACCTCTGTCTCTCACCTCTTGATTTATTGTTTTGTACTGCATGTCAGAGTAATTCCTCGGAAGATTTGCCTGGTTCAACGAAGCAGAATATCTCTATGGGAACAGAGTTGATTCTGAATAGTTATAATTTTTTTTTAACGGAATCGTTCCAGTTTTTATTAAAATCCTGCCTTTGACTTTTTAATCTTTTTTCTCATCTCCAGCAGAACATCCTTCGACTACATTCAACGAAACAGCGTCTGCTGTAACTTACGATTTGGTTAATATAATTTTTAGTTTCGGCGAGGAAGTTATGCCAAATATGGAAATCGTGTCCTATGCGCTATATTTATTCACACTCCAATGATCCCAAATTCTTTAAGAATTGAAACCATTGGTGATAACATTGGTCCGAATCTTTCAGCTTCCTCAACTTTCAATGCACTTCGGCCTCAGTCAGTCCGCAATGTGTAGACTATGCCATAAGTCTTGTGCGGACCGCTCATGTAGCGCCGATGTGTGTAAGTATCAAAGGCAGCATAATTTTATCATGCAACCGGAAGAGATACAGGAGCTCCCCGCGCAGAAATTCTGAAAGTACCTGGAATTAACAGAACTAGGCGGAGAACAAATAATGGATCAGTAATGGTCGATTTAGCATTATTGTCGATCTCAGCACCAGACACCACACTTCAGTAATATTAATAATAATAATGATGTCTGATGTAAATACATTAGATAAAGCTTGTACTGGACGTAAGGCATGAGAAAATATCGGGCATATGATAAATAATAAAGAACTGCGTAAGTCTCTTCTGATGTAAATACATCAATGACAGTGATTAAGATTAATATTATATTTTAATAATATAGTTTATGTAATATAAAATAAATAATATCTTAATTTCACTTTAAGTATTGTGATAATGAGAAGTTTAATGTATATATGTATTTTAAATTAATTGACGTTTGTTACTCTCACAAAACTCGAGGGTGGTTGAACCGGAAGTGTTCAGTGCATCTTCCTCAGCTCATCACCTTTTGGTAGTAATTACCAGATAATAATTATTATAATGTTCTCCGATCCATTTCGGCCATGGCGGCCAATCTCAATGAGACTAGCCAACTGCGCAGGAGATATTATAGTGCATAAATGTAGTGTACGCGCAGACACAAGTGCACTCTCTGTTCCTATCACTCATATTCCAATGGGACGACTGTTTGGCACGACCAGTGAGAGTTAAGGCGCAGGACCGACGGCTTTACGTGCACTGCGAGGCAGGGGGGGTGACACACCACCAACTTCCCAACCCTGGGCTGTTACCGAGACATACTAAACAGAAAGATTTAAAAACTAAATTTGGCCCGACCCGAGACTCGAACCCAGGACCTCTCGATGAGTGGCTGTACTTGCTAGCCACAACACCAACGAAGCAGATACATCTACTAAGAGCTACATTATATATTTTTTCTATGATTATGCCTTTACGTGAACTATAAATAAAATGATGAAATCTTATTTTTTTCCAAATAGCAAATACGATAGGAAAAGCTATAAAATATATAATGTACACTAATATTTATTCTAATGAATAGTTTTGTTTCATAAGTGTAGCTGTAATAGTTTTCAAAAATAGTTATTTTTAAACATACCCGCTCTAGCGTATATTTTCAATTATCTCCAAAACGCAGCGACATGTGAAGCTGAAATTGTGTTAATGGTAAGTTTGTACCTTGCCAATATGAAAATGTCCTTTTGGGGGCCCTGGCCCTAACCTTATCCTGCTAGACTCTTTGTCTCTTCTGTCGAGTTCTGCACTGCTCCTTTGTGTCTCCTCCTTATTGTTGAATTGACATTTTTCTTCCTGATTTCTTAAGCTTAATAAAAATCTTTCAATTTGATCTCCTGCCTCTTGTTTCATAAGTCGAAACGGGTACCTTTCATGAACAGGACTATGTTTAGGAGCAAAGTAGCAGCCGAATTTGTCTAAGGAATAGTTCATAAACATTTACACCTTCTTCATATTTAGCCTCAGCTCCAGGTAGATTATAATAATATTATAATAATTAAATAAATAAATATGTTGGCACTTGGTGCATTATTACACGCAACGCCATCTAGTTCCGTGTTAAGCTGCAAGGTTTGTGTAACGGATACCAGATAGTTGATACACTACCCATTTATAACTTTTAAATACATGTATATTATAAATATAAACACCCATGACTGGAGTACAAACATTCATGCTCATCAAATTAATGCCTCCAGCGGGACTCGAACCCTCGACCGCCCGCACAGCAAGTAGGGTCACTACAAACTGAGCCGTATCGACAAGTGGGAATATTCACCATATTCTTGCGCCCTTTTCCACTTCTCCCAGCGAGTGTCAACGAATGTCGGGTCGCCTTCCCAATCAAAATGATCTAAGTTTAGGAGTGTGAATGAACCTCAAATAAAATCAACCTGAAATAAAATATTAGCTTTTGTTTTTTTTTTTGTGGCTTTTTACTGAATATCAGTAACAGTATCAAAACTGCGTAGCCCATGTTATAACTATTCATTGCGTGGACCTAATTCGATATATGTTTTTAAATTACGTTACTTGAACATAATATATACGGTCCATTTGAATAGATTCTTAATTCATTTGCATGGCCCTTAGTTGTTTATTCATTGCGTGGCCTTTCAGTGAATTTTTTATTATAACTATGGTTATTTTAAAGTAAATTATGCAAGCATATCAACACAAATGTTAAATAAATAAATATTCAATTATTGTTAATTGCATTGAATATTAAAAGTAACCATAGACTCAATTATTGAATTTATATTTGACTGTACTTTATCTAAACCGTATTTAGTAAATACACTACTTACAATAACAAAACCCAAATTTAAATATCATTAGTATAGGTATAACATAATTTACAGATATTTAATTTATATTGATGAAGTTATATATATAGAGAAGCAATATTAATTTGCTAATAAGCAATGCCTGCCCGCTTCGCTAGGCATTGGTTTAAGAAGACTTAATTATTTTTTTGAGAACCCTTTTATTTTAAATTAATTTCAATCAATCTCCTCAATCTCCTTTGTTTTTGTTTTTTTTTTTTGGATTTTGTAGGATAATATTTTTAGATAGATATATAATTGATTCCTATAGTCATAGTTAGAGCGATGAAAACTTATTATACTTCATTATTCTAAAAATGATAATAATTTTATTAATGACAATAATATTTACAACAACAATATTATTTTATTAATAATCAATATGAATATATTTTTTACATGTTTTTACTAACTATTAGGAATTTTAAATAAATAATTAAGCTCGCTTGTACATTTCAATTACATTTTGAAATATATAATATGATCTTTTCGATTATGTAACCATATTCACTACTATTTCATTTAGGAACATTTACTTTGCTTACTTTATATAATTATATGATATATCACTGTGTGAATTATCAGAATCAAAAGAAAGGTTACTAATTTATAATAACCGATTAGACTTCATGTAATGTAACGAATAGTTACAATGTTCCTCAGGTGCAAATCAGTCGATATATAAGTAATAAATATGTCGATAATAAATCAATTCCTTGTCTTTCCTTTCACTGATAGCACTTTATTTACAATTTTCAAATTTTATCGAAACAAATGACAATCTATAGTGAAAATTAATTCTTTTTCAAACCTAAAATATATGTTCTTCTTGAGTAATCAACAATATAATATTATGTACTTAAATTTTCTCCGAAACACGCTGCAACCTTGGAATAAGTTCCAAGTCTACTCATTTTGTACTTTTTTGCAGTTAGAGCGAACGAAAACGTCTCGCCATTTATTACTAATATAGAATATAGATATTCTATTGTATTTTGTTATAAAGGTACTCCTCATTACAATGATCATTAATAATTTTAACATGCTTAAATAGCATAATATTTTAACAAGCTTAGATTATATATTAGGTTTATTTCTTAACTGATTCTGGTTAGGTTCTTAAGGTTAAGTTGCATATTTGCACAATATTTTTTATGAATGCAATAATATAACCATAGTCTTGGCCTTTTTTCTTTTCATCTAATACGATGCATAGCCATATTATTATGAATATTCTAATATAACCATAGTCTTAAGGTTACGTGGCCTTTTCCTTTTCATCTGATACGATGCATGGCCATATTTTTATGAGTATTCTGATATAATCATAGTTTTGAGATTATGTTAAACTAGCTTTCGTATGAACCTGAAATTCTTTGTAATAAAATAATATTCATAATAAGAAATCGTGAATTATAACAATTTAATTTAAAATTGTGTTTAAATGTGTTTCTATTTTACATGGTAAAACGAATAGTTAAGTGACGCACACAGTTATAAAATAAAGCTTAAAGCATAGTTTCTGATACTCTTAGTTTGTCTGTCTGTATAAAATTATAGGGTTACTTATGAAATTGTTTTAACAATTACGTGGCCTTTTTTCTTTTCATCTGATACGATGCATGGCCATATTTTTATGAGTATTCTAATATAACCATAGTTTTGAGATTACGTGGCCTTTTATCTTTTCATCTGATACGATGTATGGCCATATTTTTATGAGTATTCTAATATAACCATAGTTTTGAGATCACGTGGCCTTTTTCTTTTCATCTGATACGATGCATGGCCATTTGGAATAAAATCAATATCAATTGCTTACGTAATTGACTCCTTTTGGTGATCCTTTAAGTGATTTTGATTTAGGTATAACTCAATGTAAAATGAATGTTAATTATAATTATATTATTTTTTATAATATCAATCGTAACGTCAATACAGCTAATACAGCTGGAGTCACCTATTATTATAACTTATTCTTTGTTACCTTTTTTCCTCTTTCATTCTTGTCTTTTTTTTTTTTGATAACTTGTACTTCTCTCTCTTCCTTGTTTAATCCTCGTCGCCATTTGTAGTGTCTCGGGGCTCAATAAAACACACACTTTATAGCACTCAGATATATTCAGTGAAATACGTGTACACTCGTCAACGGTTCGTAAGCAACTGCCCCCCACCTATGCGCCCGGGCATACACTACAGTACCTATATTGTTTTTAATAAAATTATTTCCCATTGATTACTCATTATGCTGAATAATATAATAATCAAAATTACTGTTTTTTTTATTCGTGTATTTGTGTACATAATATTATGTCTGTTTTTTGTTGTTCTTTCACGTTTAAACTGCTAGACGGAATTAAAAGTAATTAAATTTACATATTCTAAACTGTAAAACATAGGCTACTGTTTTTTTATAACATAATGTACCTATTTGATAAAAGGTGGCTGTTATATAAAATTAAAAACAAACGCAAGTGGCTAGAATAATATAAGCAAAGTTATTATTGCAATATTGTTGTTCTATCAGAACGAAAATGTAAATAGTTCGAAGAACCCAATTTGTTTACACAATAAAATTTTCACGTAGTAAAAGTAAACAATTAAGCTTGTTAAGGCGGCGCTAATCAACCGTTGGCGTCACCTTAAACGGATAAACGGAAGCCGAGTATTGTCGATCCAATTAGCGTTCAGAAAATACACTTACACCGAAACGTACTTAAGACGTTTCACGCGAGTTCGTTAACGATCACACTTGATTTGCGGGGTTCACAACCATTATTGTCCTCGAGTTTCCGAGAGGGCAGCGCTATTCAATCGTAAACATCAAATTAGCCCTCGAAAGCACTTACGAGTTCCATTAGCCTGTGCTGTAAAAAAATCTTTATCTTTTGTTAGAGGCTAAAATGTTTACGATCCAGGAAAGGCCTCTTAGATTCTATTGAAACAACCTAATAATTTCCTATATATTTTTGAATGGTCGCTTCATGATGGTTTTGACTAAATTAATAATATATTCTCATTTTTAAAATGATTATCATTTTCTAATAAGGAAAATATTTTTAGGGAATTTTCATGTGAGAATTTTCGAAAGACTTATCGCAAGCACAATCGGCTTATAACTAACGTGATGTATGACCCTCGCATCCTTCTCACATAAAGGACTGTCAACAGAAATAAGACGTTAAAAAGTTTAAATAACATTTAGTTGTTTGAGGATTAGTTATTAAAATGTATAAAATAATATACTAGAGAAAAGGAATAAAAACTGTCTCCTCCCAACGAAAATAATTATTATTATCTGTAAGTTCAATTTTACCTCAATAAAGTTAATATTAATTGTAAAAAGTTACCTTAATAAAATTTATATTAATTGTAAAATACATAACAATAAATTTGACTAAATCATTGTAGTAACACGAATCAGTATTAAATATCACATTATTTAAAATACTTTGCTCGTGCCAATTCAAATTTATTTACCGAGTAAATGAAATTCAAATCTCCATTTTACTTTCTTACGGGACCGATTACGCAGATTCGCAATTATAAGTATCTACGCGACAATAACCGAGACTGAAATGAACATTTTGTGGGGATAATGCTATCATAAAAAGCCTACTTAAATTGTTAAATTTACCTGCGAACAGCAGGGTGTACAATCAAATCATCCCTCAAAGCTTCTTGCTGTATAAATTAGGATAAAAGTCAGAAAATGGAGAAACGTACCCTGTCCGGAAATTGAAAAACTTCAGCGACGCTTCCTTATTTTATTCTAGAATTTGACAGGATTTTGCTTGGAAATAAATTTAGGAGCGGACCATGTGGCAATTTAGTCACCTTTATTAAACTGGAATGGCCATCGTGATTGTTTTGTTCGTAATCTTTTCATGAAGATTTTTTCTATAACTTTGTTGCCTTTTCGAGGCTATTAATTTTTAGGAGACTACAAAAGCTTTATTTTGAATGATGTTTGCTAAAATATAATCTTATTGTCAAAGGGTTTTCAATTTAAAAAAAAACAATGATAATGTTGATCTACTCTACCATATTTGTTACACTGTTGCGTGTTATTCTATGCGCGTGAGAATTTTATACGTCCCTCTAGAACAATATATTTCCACTATCACTTTATCATAGACTTTAATAAATTGCTTTCGTGGAATATTGAAAAGTAATTCACAGTACCTTGTTATCGGTACAATATATCCCTCCTATAGAATATAGAAACTTTTCCGTTAATATAACTTAATATTCATTTGTCGTATGTGATTGCTATATTATGATTTGTGCCTAGAAAATCTATACATACTCATATAAATAAAATTGAAGTATCTGATTTTAATTTCAAATTAACAGCTTTCACTAAATGCATAAAAATTAGATAGTATATTACCTATACTAAAATGCATAAAAATTAGATAGTATAATATACTATCTAATTTTTATGCATTTAGTGTAATATATATTGTTCCGGGTAATCTCTAAAACGGCTGGACCGATTTTGACGGGACTTTCACTGGCAGATAGCTAATGATGTAAGGAGGAACTAAGGCTAGGCTTTTGAACAGATTTCAAAAAAGGAGGAGGTTATATTTTAGTAATTTCAATATACATATTTTAACTGGCGGAACCCGTGGCTTCGCTGGTTTAAGGACCTAGACTAATCACAAGTATTAACATAATTTAGACGAAGTAGTAATCTAACAAGTGAGTATCATAATTCTAATGTTTTTCTTTGCTTTGGCAAGTTGATTCTTATAATTATTTTTATGACTGTTATTATATTTATAATATGGATTTAAAGCTATATGATACATGTAATGTATCAATTATCTGGTATCTATAACATAAGCCTTGTAGCTTACCATGGAACAAGACCGTGCTACGTGTCAATGTCCTATCGTGTTATTTATTTATTAAATACAAAGAAAGATAGTGTTTGTAAAATTTTGCTCGGGTGCTCCGAGCGAAACATGGATATTTCACTAGCGCATAGTAATTTTTTCGTCTAAAACGAAGTAATTGCTTTTGAGTGAATTTGAATTTTAATACATTCTTAGTAAAAAAACAATTTATTTCCTTTACCAATATTTACCATTATGTTTATCAAAGCTTTTTTAACAATACACATTATTTGCTAACAGTTTCGACGTACGGGGGAGGTCATTCGACAAAGCCTTACAATGGTCAGAGCCAGGGGCTTTCGGTCCAAGAGCACGATTTGCAACAGTTGCCCGACCCGCTTCACTCACACTGACTTCCGTACAACTGGATGACGAAGGGATTTACAGATGTCGGGTGGACTTCAAAAATTCGCCGACAAGAAATTTTCAGATAAGACTCGTTGTAATTGGTGAGTATTTTTACAAGTTACAACCGCCATTTTAATTTTTAAGACGATAGTTTTTTTTTACCGATTTATTGTTAGCGAATAACATTTGAAAGTCTTTAAACCAAATAATTTTTTTACTTATACTTTTGCTCCAAACCAAGGAATAAGTATTAAATTTCAACATGAATTTTAATAAGATTATGAGGTAATGGAAAAAAATAATTTTACCGAATTTAAGACCTTCTTTTATTACGCCTAAAAATTGAAGCACAAACATTAAAAGGATTAATAAATAAAACTATAAAAATGTCTAGGAGGATAATTGTTCAAGATGGCGACAGGGAATCAATTTAGTCATTACGAACGGACGCGGGAGCATCGTGGGTGGGTAATGACGTCCCGCGGACATTTTAATTATGAACTGTCGACGTTCAGACCACGTTAATAAAAACGGGAGCGATGACGCAGATAAAATCTGCCTGCGACAGGTCGGATTTAAGAGGAAATTAGATTTGAATTGATAAAAAATAACTTTTTCATACAGAGCGCTTGAAATGAACATCCGCCCTCTTTGAACTCCTTAGTTTTTATATGAGAAGTACAAGTTTATAAAATTACTAGCGATTCACTCACGCTCCTTTACGTATGAGTAAATTTCTAACAGATGACATATTTTCCCGTAGTGAAAAGTATCCTAAATGTTGATCCGAATAACCAGGTAACATCGTACCAAATTTCATAAAAACCTGTCCAATGATTTTCTAGTTATGCTGTCGCAGACAGACAGACGGACAAAAATTTTAAAAACTAGATTCGGCTTCTGCGTCGATAATAAGATTTTATAAAAAATATTTAATGTACAGATTCGACTTACTTAGAATTTTATTGTATGTATTGACATTATTCATATCACTACAGTAACACCATTATAATTTTTCATCTTAATTGAACAGATTGCAACTAAATAAAAAGCTTTGCATTTTACTGCTATGTCAATATACATTTCTTAGGACACGTATCAAAACAATAATCACATACCGGCTTTAAATGCAGAGCAAACTACGTGGGCTTTTCAAAGAAATTACCCTATTCAAAGCTGCGACAGACGCGCAAAGAGATGAGGGAAGTAAATTTCTTTTGCACAGAACAAAGCATTTAAAGTAAGCCTACGTACCACATTTGCTCATTCAAATCCATTAGACAACTTGTGCCAAGAGGCAATTTACTTTGAATCTTTTGTTACCAAAGGGTTCGCTCTCACAGAATCCATCTGTAATCAGGTGTGCTAACACCATCATAAATCAAATTACATTTTATAACGTGCAGATCTCGCTTATAAATGGGTATAATCGAGTGCCTATTGTACAATGGGCTTATCGATTTCGTAATCGTGACTCTCGTTCTTGCTTTTTTTAATTTATTGCCTTTGTCTGGTGAAGTATAATGTCTTATATTCTTTTGATATTTTTTTATCTTTTTATGAGTTAATTTGACTAAATTAGTTTTTTTTGGTAATATGATTTTGGTGGTTAAAAAAGTAAGGGGGAGACCTTATACATGTCTATCTGTCCGTAAGTCACAGATATTTTGATTTGAGTTTAGCTTATGTTACTGTATTTTAAGCGACCATTATTTTTGTGATCTATATCTATAGTGAATCCAAAACTAATATTAATGATAAATAAATATTGTAAATTTGATGTTACGGTACTGACATAGACGCTACTTAAACTCGTACTTGCCAATTTTTATTTAAAGTGTAGAATAATCAAAATCGAAATAATGTGATCAACGTGTACATTACGTGCAATTTCTCCCCAAAATTTAAATAGGGGACCAAAAATCTAAATAAATCCGCGAAACAAGACTAAAACATACTTTTGTAATATAAGAGTCTCCTCATTTACTTTAATTACTTTATCTAGCACATTCGAAACACTTGATGGATGATTCAAATCTTCGATACCCGGTCACTGTAAAACAAAATATAGGCACGTCAAAAAGTTATACAACATATTTATAATACGTCTGTATTTACAAGTTATATATGTGTAATGTATAAACTATCCGTAACACAAGCCTCGTAGCTTATCACAAAGTACATAATGATATATGTAATGATATCCCGGTATTATAAAAAAAAGAGAAAAGTCATCGGTAACAAAAATAATGACAATATGAGGCGTAAAATGATAATTTGATATAATAAAGTACAAGACAATGTCTTATATCTTTTAATCCGGTAAGCCGATCAGCGGCATTAAGTACGCGGTAAAATAATAAGGAAATTCTTTATCTGCCTCAGCAACATTGCCTCTGTTTTCTTTAGGTTCAGTCTGTTTATATTGGAAGTATGAGAAAAAGTTTCTATATAACCGTGATTAATCAGTTATGTACGTACATTTTTAATAAAATTCTAATGTTTAGACTGATTCTTTTTGGTCTAGAGATCCTTAGGTTCTAGGTTCGAGTCCTATGCTGTGAATTTTCATAGTATAGCAACTTATAATTGTTCTAGTATGTGTTTCAATGGTAACACTTTTTTTGTATTGGCTACATGTTTGCCAGTTGAAAATGAAGATTCTATGATCTCCAACTGTAACTAAGAAGCTTACTTATTCTTGTACATAAAATTAAAATAACTAGTGTATTAATAAAGCATTTATATCAATCTATTATTAGAGAAAAACGTCATCGCACGGGACTTTTTATGTAAAAGGTTAAGCAGAATCTCACCTAAAAAGTTCATCAAACATCGTACAAACGTGTATTTGACACGTTGTTATTACATACGTTAAAAGGGATCTATTAAGTACTCGTGTAACTTGTTATGACTTTATATAAAATATTATATTTTCATTTTAGTGCCACCACATCAAATGTTACTGTATGATAAGTCGGGAGCTGACGTATCTGGCGTCGTCGGCCCTTTGGAAGAGGGCTCCGCTTTGGTACTTGTTTGTGAAGTACGTGGGGGTAAGTGTTTACCTGACATTATTTATGTGAGAAATTTTATTAATTTGATATATATTTTAAAGATTTTTGGCTTTTATGCAATTTTATCAAGTAAAAGTATAGACGTACATGATGGAATTGAACTATTCGTATTTTATTATTTTTTTTATCGTTTATATACTATAATTCTATGTACCTTAAGTACATTTTATCCTCTTTGATTAAAATAAGCGTTTAGTTTATACTATCTATAAATTCATTGATAAAGTCATAATATCGCACTGATAATTAATTAGTTTAATACTTCAGGTCCAGGATATTAGACGAGAGTGAATCCTAAAGACAGTCCCTACATTCTTGGTAGAGTCGATAGGTTTAAAGTTTATTAGCAAATAAAAAAAAGTTACATCTACTTCATAAATACTCATACTTCGTAAAAATAACTATTTCTTCACTCAATGTTGATTTTTGAGTTCTGTATAGGATCATAATTTAGACCTATTAATTTTTTAAAAAAAAACAACAAAATTGCTAAAAATATAATTAAATCGAATATGTAATTACAAAAAAACTAATGAGTACCTAATTTTTGAAGTCAATCAAAAAATACGTGTGGCACTCGGAAACTGCCGCGGTAAAGCTATTGCATAGCTGTTTTTATCAACGTATGCAATTATAATCATTTATTTATTTTATTTATACTGCATACATATTTTTTTCCTTTGTTTTTTTTTCTTTGATATTAATTCAAGTTACACTTTTTGAGCGTGGTGACCGATAAGAAAACAATTTTTTTCTTTTATTAAATAAATGAGAAGTTAATATTGTTCAAAATATTTTTATTTTTTATTATCTATTGAAAAAATAACCCGGATGTCCACCATCTTGGATTTAAAAATGGACCTCATTTTCGCAATCAGCACCCCGAGAAACCTCGAAAATGACACCATGTCATTATTGAAAAAAAACCGGATGTCCGCCATCTTGGATTTGAAAATGGACCTCATTTTCGCAATCAGCACAAAATGTGTTAGGTTATTTTCGTTACGGAATTTCTGGATTCGGTCTCCACGCTCAAGGCCCGCGATAGAAGCTATGCAATAGCTTAAAACCACGTGAGACGTATGTCTTACGTCGTTTTTGAAATATTAATATTTACATAGCACAAAAGTATATAATTTTGATCGGTTATTATACTCGTACATCATATCATTAGAGGAAATCCATATCTGGACATTGCCTAGATTACAAACTGTATTGTAATCGAAATACACGGTGTTATTCATCAAATTTTCGTTATTTTGACGTTTCACAAACAATGTTCATCAATGCATCCATCACAGTGCTCAAAATTTGTAATAGAAAATGCAATGTACTCGTATATCTATCATGAGCCACATGGAATAGGGTTGGCAAATGTAGGATTTCTAGTGTATTTTTCTAGTCAATTGTATTGATTAAGACTTTTTATAATAAATTACGCTAAAAGCTATTCAATTGAAAACTTGCAACTTTGACATTTGGTTTTTTAACAAAGTAAATATGCATATAGATTTTTCGCGCAATTGCATATATTTAATTGTTTATTATTATTATTACATATTGTTACCTAGTACACTTAATAAAATTAATCAATCAAAACATGATGATGAACAATAAATTCCGTTCTTCCGTAGAATATTTATCTCAAAGTTTTCATATCTCCGCACAAAAAATAATTTAAACTACGATAATGCATTTGGCACGTCTCCGCTCGCTAACTGAAATTACCGCCCTTCGATTTTTCTATTGCTTGACTCTTTTATGGAAACATTGGGAGAGATATTCCGTTCCAATGGGTTCATTGAAAAGTCCGCAGTATGGGCGGCTGGCGGTACGCCAGTACAGCGGACAACTTCAAAAAGAATACAGTTGTGTACAATTTTGGGCCTTATTTATAAAAGATACAAGATACAAGGGTTACTAGTATATCGTGTTTAAGGTCTAGTGTACCTGCACGGATTATCTTTGCGTGCTCAATTGCGATGATGCAGCGAGGCAGACTCCGGGTCAATATTATAACAATTGGCAGTATTTATGTGTGGATTATTTGATATCTCCCAATTAGTGGTGTTCGAATTTACCAGGTGTTTCTACTGCATGTTTAAAGTGCATAATACGCTTTAATATCTGTGCTTTAACAATTATTTACTTTTTTATACAACTTATTTATTCCGAATGTAACAATGTTAATAATATGCTGTGTCTTGTAAAATATATGTAACTGAAACGTTTTATTCGCCTCGTAGTAAAATAAGTTTTATAATAATAGTTTCAACGTGAAGATTCTTGTGAGAACTTCAAGACATTTTCATTAAATAGTACGCCTTATGACTAAAGTCTTTGCCTACCTGGACTTCTGCCAGACTTTAATGCTGACTTCCTCATAATAAGTGCTTTAACTGCGAACCCCATCGCGATATGTTGAAAAAATCTTATCACACACTAAGTACTTAGCAAAATGTCATATTTGAAGTTAGATAAGAAAAGATAAAACTTATATGTGAAAGAAAATCTTAATACTTAAAATACAGTCAAAAAACTAAGTATGTATGTTTAGATTCTTATTTTTTTTTTATTCAAATTTAATTTGAAATTTAACAGAAAAATACTTTTAAATAATATCAATAGCAGTCAATAATAGCATACTAAATATGTCAATACACTAATAAAATTTTATACACCCTTATCAATGTTCTAAAAAATCTAAAATAGTTGATGTCTTATGTCAGTACTTTCGGAGCTTCATTTTAGAGAGAGGCAAAGTTTTCCATTGTTATTGCTTAAGGCATTGTCTTTCATATTGTTGTTTAGAGATTCGTATATTACAATTGTTATTTACAATTTTTTTTATGTGGAAACAATTATTTGCTTAGGACTGAACGTGTTATATATACTTTTATCTAGGAACTATAATTTGATATTTTTTAAAACTTTAAGTACATGGATTTTCACAATAACACCAATAACTACACACACTTAGAACTAGCACCAAAAAAATTTAAATACTTCGCTTATTAAATTCTCTAATTAAATTAAAATCATCTAGAATTCGGTCAAAAGAAAAAAAACGTCGCTGTATATCAAATCGAAAAACGGATCCTTCAACTCCTAATATAAAAATCTCGTGTCACAGTGTTTGTTATCAAACTCCTCCGAAACGGCTAGACCGATTTATATGAAATTTTTTGTGTATATTTGATAGGTCTGAGACTAGATCGTAGGTTATTTTTTTATCACCTAGGTGATAAGGGTGACTCTCTCCAGATTTTTTATTTTTTTTATGATTTCTACCACAAATCCGTATTTTTAATAGTGCTAGTATTTTTATATGAGTTCATACTTAAAAAATCATTAGTTTATTATGTATAATTAATTGTACGAGTTAAAAAATGTATATTTACGTTCAAATAAAAAGTAAATACAACAACAATGTATCTTTTTGTGCACAATATTTGGCTCTAACTTAGTTAAGTCGCTTCCAGTACTACTATTTTCTACTTCCGAGACTACGTATTTCCGAGTGACTTGAAACTTTTCTGGCTAAAGCTGAAATATATACTTTGTTACAATTTAGGTACATATTTATAGTACGAGTATTTATTATAGGTATATAATTTCTTTGTACATAAGTTATTCTTATTTGTAGCATTATAGTGAGATTTATAGAGATGTTATTTTTAGGTCGACCAGTACCAGTTGTTTCATGGTTAATTGATGGCACCTCAGCTCCCCAGTACGTAGGAGAGAAGACTGACACTCATGTGGTTGTGAACCGACTAGAGCTTCAACATGTTAGAAGAGAGGATCTCAATAAAACATTTAAGTGTCGTGCCGCGAATACTCATCTCGTACCGCCCCAAGAGAAAGCTGTGAGACTAGAAATGAATCGTAAGTATTGATGTTGAATTTCCTTTCTTTTTAAGAGATACTTTAGTTTAGTTTTAAGAGATACTTTAGTTCAGTTTTATATTTATTATATTATTATAAGTGTGGAAAGTAGTGGTAGCCCAGTGGTAACGCGCTCGCTTGTATAACCGAGTGATGCGGGTTCAAATCCGGGTCTCGCACCTCTGATATTTTCATGTGCGAATCATTTCTATCATAATTACCATTTGTCTTACGGTGAAGGAAAACATCGTGAGGAAACTTGCATGTCTGAGAAACTCGTACTGAAGGAGGCCCGTGCCCAGGGGACGTTAAAAAGGGTTGAAGACATAAGTGTTGGTAATTTTTTTGTTATGTATTACACCCTGAAATGATTGGAATTTAGTAGATTATTTAATTTATGAAAGATACAGCTAAATTACAGCTATCCATATTTATTTAACTTATTTTAAAAAATAATCAAGATTTTATAAACAATATTATTTATTATTATAAAAAATATTATTTTCCTGCAATTTTAGCACTTTAATGATGTGTTAGAAATTAAAGTTTAGTTTTTTAAATAACGAGTGGATATGCAACTAGTTAGAGATACCATAATTATATACTTGTTAATCTAATATTGATATTACTTACTATAACTGTACTTATATTATGCGTATAATTTTATTTTTCATATATATTCGTAAATAAACCTATCTATTTTTTTTAAATGTTTGATGTTTAAATTTGTTTCTTTTTGAAATTGAATGTCCTGAACTGGTATTGACGAAATTTGACTAATAATAGATTGAATTATAGATACGAGTACAGCCAATGCTTACATAATTTCCACGTACAACCGAAGGCAAATCACTACTAAAATATTCATCAAATGAAATGGAAGAGAAAAAAAATGAAAAGAATGTAATTTAAATTACATTCTAATTGCTACTTTAAACTACTTGCTAATCTAAACATAGTAATATGGATAAGTGATATAGTAATCCTATTTTGAAAAGATCAACGTCAACACTTTAGTCATGGAAAACTTAACGAAGAGTCAAGTGGTAGTGCCATGCTAGTTACCTTCGGGTAGCAGCCGAATGGGCCGGCACGCCCCGTATAGTACCACTCTCTCACAGAAGACCGGCGTGAAGTGGCAGCTATGCTGTCGCGTTTCGTCCGGTAAGTGAGAGTCCGGGAGGCCCACTCCCCATCCCTCCTCCCGTCCTTCTCCCTCCTCTATCCCTCCCTTTCCTAAAAGGCCGGCAACGCATCTGCAAGCCCTGTGGTGTTGCAGATGTCCATGGGCGGAGGTAATCACTTACCATCAGGTGAGCCTCCTGCCCGTTTGCCCCCTTTGTTCCATAAAAAAAAAAACGTAGAAACCTGTTACTAGTTGATATAAGCCAATAGGAGAATTAATATGGCAACAGTGTGGAAAGTTTTTGGCAGTCAAAAATGTGAAAAGTTTTTAGCTTTTAGACGAAAATTTTAGGATGGAACTTTTCTATGCTAAGCGGATTTTGTCCATTGTGTGAGGCTGATTCAAACGAGAACAATTAAAAATTGTTTCAAATAAAAAGTGCATAACAATAGCATTTAGTTCAATGAAGCTGGGCATAAAAATAACTCGACAGTTTATTTTTTCAGTGGTATATCGTTTAGAATTCATTTGAATTTTATTGGGAATGAATAGATACAAATTTTTGTGTAGTGAATTTTTAGTGGATAAATAAAAATTAACATCAATGGATTTACTATATCTTCATCAACTAGGTGGACTTTTTAGTTATAAAAACAAAAACAGTTTATTTTGTATTATTTTTAATCTGTTGTTTCATATAAACACAGTATAAAATACAAAAATGGATTATTAAGCTATTACTTTTAACTATAGCTGTTAAAATTGTTTTGTATTGTCTTTTTATTAAACTTAACGAAAACTGCTATTTTATTCACGGTACAATCTCTATAGAACTGATTGAAATATTAATGTTGCACATTTTCACAAAATGTCGCTTATAATAAGCACACCTATTCAACATTGTTATAAATTTGCCTTTAATATAACAATTTTCAAAAAAAAAAATTTGGCTCTATTAAAATTTTGTCCCGTTTGTTACGAATTAACATGTATAATATATAAAAATAATTAGAAAAAATATTATTACTCCAAAATTTCATATACATATTAATATTTACTATTTCACTAAATAATTTGTGTTTTAGTTGCTCCATTCTCAGTGTCATTACTAAATCGACCTCAACAATTGCTGGCGCGGTCTGCGGCGACATTGCGCTGTGTGGCTGAGGGCAGTCGACCGCCGGCTCAGATCACTTGGTATAAGGACAATCGAAGTTTTGAAAAGGATAAAGTAAGTATGTGAGACTAATCCTTTAACCTAGCTATTAAGAGTCAATTATAAATGACATATATCGGAAAGTGGGGTAATTGGGAACACCTAACTTATAACACTCTAAAAAATTAAAGAAAGCGACAAACATAATGAACTTTTATTGCAACATTAACGTTACTAATCTATATTATTATTATCGTATTTGATATTCAACTGTTCCTAATTTCCCGCCGTTCTCAATTACCCCACCTTCCATTACATTTTATTTTATTTTTAATTAACTCTTAAAGTTATTGGATAGTGTAGGAATAATTAAAGGGTTAAAAGGAACGGGAAATTAGTACGAGTCATATAATAACTCTAAATAACCCATAATTGATGGTCATCATTTATTCATTTTTTTTTATTTAAATATCCTGTTTTAAACAATAAGGGTGCACAGTAGTAATAGTGAAACTATTTATTTACAACGCTGTGGGATCATTTTTTTAGTATCGAATATGTGTATTTATCTTGTTATTAACACTCAAAAATGAATACATCATTAGTACATATGAATGTATTTTTTAATATTTCTATTCTTTAAAATCTAAGTTAACTATCAAATATTTTGTTGAAATTACTACATAATATTATGAAGCAAAGTGCTCCGCCTCGTCTGTATGTTGGTCTGTCTGTTTGCGATAAACTCAAAAACTACTGCACCGATTTTCATGCGGTTTTCACCAATGGATAGAATGGTTATCCGGGGAGGCCTTTGTATATAATTTGTTAAGTTTTTGTATACATTGGTTAAAATATAATATCTGTTGGAGGTGTCAGAAAAAATAAGCCGTCTGGGAACTTTCAACGAAAACCTTTGAGATATTATAAAAAAATTATATATGGTGGAATTGTGTATCTTAGAAGGTTTACAGAAAAGACCGCGTCTATATATCTATCTCTAAAGGATAACATACTATATCCATTTTAATTCTTTAAAAAATGGGTAATGGGGTCGAGCGAAGCGAGGGCAAGTCGATAGTTTTAGTAAAGACGAAAAATTGTTAATATTTTTCTTTTTAGGTTAGTGAGCATCAAAATGAAACTTGGACTGTGAGTACGCTTATCTTCACTCCAGCCCCTGAAGACCACGGTACGACTATAAAATGTGTTGCTTCAAATTCAGCTCTCCCTGGAAGATCTATTGATGATCAAGTGAAAATAAATGTAGTATGTAAGTATTATTTAAATAATGTCTTGCTTTATTTGAAAAAAAAAAATTAAAGGCTACAGAAATATTATAAGGAAACTCGTATGTCTGAGGGAACCTTACTAGCTGTTAAAAGACATGTGAATACCGCTATCTTATATTTAGTCGACTGATTACCTTTCAATTCAATTTACGCTTTGAAGCAAAGTATATAACCAATAATGAGACGTTAAAAACGGCTTTATATATACATTTCTCGACACTTTTAGCTGTTTGTAGTGACTCTACTTGCTATATCAGCGGTCGCGGGTTCAAGACTCGTTAGGGGCATTCATTTGTGTAAAGATCACAAATTTTTGTACATCAAATACATACATTTTTTTTTTATGGGACAAAGGGGGCAAACGGGCAGGAGGCTCACCTGATGGTAAGTGATCACCTCCGCCCATGGACATCTGCAACACCACAGGGTTTGCAGATGCGTTGCCGGCCTTTCAGGAAAGGGAGGGAGGGAGGAGGGAGAAGGACGGGAGTAGGGATGGGGAGTGGGCCTCCCGGACTCTCACTTACCGGACGAAACGCGACAGCATAGCTGCCACTTTACGCCGGTCTTCTGTGAGAGAGTGGTACTATACGGGGCGTGCCGGCCCATTCGGCTGCTACCCGAAGGTAACAAGCATGGCACTACCACTTGAAAAATACATATAAATATGTATGTATTTAAAGTTATATGATATGTGTAGTGTATAAAGTATCCATAACACAATTTGTATACATTAGATTTACAGTTACTTGTTAGGCTATTACTGTGCCAAAAGATTGTAGACATTATCCTTTCCTCTACTGACACGAAAAGAAAGAAATATTACTAAACTATTTCTCATCTTAAGTAAATTTCCAAGAAATTGGATTCGTATTTTCTCAGGACGTTGGAAACTTTTCATAAAAAGTGTTTGAAGTTATTTTTATCTCATAGCTGGAAGGCTGAAGAAACTACAACAAATAAAAAGTTAAGAGATTAAAGGTATAGAATATATTTGTTCCTGTCGAGTTGCGTTTAGTCGAAATATTCTGACGAAAGTCAAACTTACTGTTATTTATTGAAGTCACTATTGAATTCGGATAATGAAACTTAATTCATAATTGTAACATTTAATTTGTAAAATATTCTGACGAA
The DNA here is from genome assembly GCA_951802675.2 of Boloria euphrosyne. Lineage (NCBI taxonomy): Eukaryota > Metazoa > Arthropoda > Insecta > Lepidoptera > Nymphalidae > Boloria > Boloria euphrosyne. The sequence continues at coordinate 5,728,077 of OX637888.1, forward strand.
AGTCAAACTTACTGTTATTTATTGAAGTCACTATTGAATTCGGATAATGAAACTTAATTCATAATTGTAACATTTAATTTGTAAAATATTCTGACGAAAGTCAAACTTACTGTTATTTATTGAAGTCACTATTGAATTCGGATAATGAAACTTAATTCATAATTGTAACATTTAATTTGTAATATATTATAATATTAATGTAAAATTATTAATTTTTACTAAATTAAAAAAAAGAGGAGTACTCAATAAAGATTAGTTGAGTAGAAAAGAAATTGCTTATAACCTTGCCTAGGTACTACACTATTTGTTCCTCTCATTAAACAGTATAATTAATTTCCAAAACCTAAAATGCATTTTCGCACGAAAAATATTATTATAATATTAGTAGTAGATACCTATTACTTCACTATTTCTAAAGTTTAGGTTAATAAAAGATACGGATGTACGTAATGACCATCATCATCAGCCCTTTCTAGTACACTGTTGGACATATTATGTTGTACATCCTGTAGAAGCCATTGAGTGCGACATTAATTTTATTTTTTATAAGCGAAACCTTATTTTTTTACCTAAAGTAGCTTAAGTAGCTCCTGAAATGTTATAACGTTAGCTATCTGCCTGTGAAAGTATCGTCAAAATCGGTCTAGCCACTTCATAGATTAGCCAGAACAAGGAAACAGGAAAACAGACAAACACGAATGAAATAAATTGTGTTTCTTTATACGCACCGAATACTCTCATAATATGCATTTATTCAAAAGTTGTATTTTGATATTACAAACAGACACTTTTTTATATATATGTACTGTAGATTAGTATGTAATATAATCACTCCATATGAGAAGTAAAATTCTGATGGTATTAATGAATGTGTTATTAGATATTCATTAAATATTTTCTATAATACGACGTAAGATTTAATTACGCCGCTCGCGAGCCATCGTCCCATCAAAGAGAAGCACATCAAACGTGTTTGCAAAGCGCTTGTTATTTTCATAAGCAAATTATTGCCTTTCATGCACCAGTTCACGACGTATATTAATATTAGTTTATAATTACTAAGTGTGTGGGGAATTCACACTAATAAATATAGAGATATAATATAATAGTTGTTACACACATACACACAAACATTATTAACTAGGTGCTCCCTGCCTTTAAAGTTTGTAGCACAAAAAATGAAGGACTTTCATACAAACTAGCCAGGGCCCTTAAACTTCCTTAATCCGGCCCTGTGTAGCGGATATTTACAAACTATAGACTTCTTCCCTGCCAAATTTCATCTTAAAACGTCAAGTGATTTTAGAGATTTCGTAATAAGTAAGTGTATGAGTGACCTTTCGCTTTTTCTTTAAATTAAAATAATTATTATTATCAGAACAAAACTCGGTATTGCAATTTGATGTAAAATCACTAATCCTGAATCCACCTTGGTAGTTATTGTACAAAATGGAATTGTTACTATTAGTAATTATAACACTGATAAATGCATTAAATATGAAATGAAGGTAGGGTTAAATTTCTCTAAGGGTTAATATTTCTCTAGGCTTGTCTTTAATATATAAAGTCAATGGAAACTTTTACTCGTTTCAATACAGCTAGAAATAAATTAATCTTGTTTAAACAAGTATAATAAAAGATGTTGATTTAAAAGATCTTAAATACTCATACTTATCTAAAGAAAACATTAGATAGAATGAAAGAATATTAAAACTTAAGTGAATTTATTTAAATTCAATGTAACTGGAGTAGAAAATTGCAGTATGCGATGTTAGATTCAATTTATACGGATCACGAGCAATCGAGTCTATCAAAGAGGACGTCAAACGTAGTGGCCTGGCGTGTAATTGTCATACACGGAGCGCACGGCATTACGCCCTTATACGTTGTTACAAAAATCACTTGATAGAAATCAGAGCGACATTGGACGACTTTGCTTCTTTAAAATGACAATTAGTTTTCAATAACTCTTTTCTTTGAACAAATTCTGAAATGCTTTCGCGCAAATTCAATTTTTATCAGAAAATACTATTCTATATTTCAACTGTTTTTCCCTGACTCTCTTCGAACGTTTTCGTTTGCGCAGATATGGCTTTTAATGTGGCAGTTCTCAACGTTGCACTTTTGTTATAACTGACGCAGTTAAACTTTTCTATAAGCACTAACAGACATACATTAATACTAACATTAATGTAGCTTCGTTCGAGTGCTGCTTTTTACTAAATATTTATAGTGTCTAAATTTCATCCAAATCTGTCCAGCCGTTTCACTGTGAGGGAGAAATTTAATGCTGATTAAAGTGCTATTATTAATTCTAATAAATATGTACGAGTATATGATAAGTTGTGAGCTCTTACGTTCGTCAATTATTATTATTAACTAAAAAAAGTGTGTGTAAACTTATGTACACGCGTTATAAGTTATACTTGTTTGGCGTTACAAGATAAAAATAAAAACATTAAAAAAATATTCGTAAGTTAAAGTTATCAAATTTGGCAGGGAGCACCTAGGGACGGACCCTAACTAAGCGAGAGTGAGTCGTTAGTCTATACTAAATAATAAAACCTTAGCTCGAGCGAAGTGGGGTTGAATTAATAGTTATTTATACAATGTCACCCACAAACTATATTAGAAATGAAAGCCTGTAGCTAATTTCATTAAGAATAATAGTATTAATACTAAGTAGAGCCATTCCTAAATTATGATAGAAAATTGTACCAAAACATAATATTTATTAATTTATGTTGATGTCGTATAAAATTTTAATAGAATCCAATTGACTTTTATGAATTGCTTTTGTAAAATATTTTCTGACGTTGTATAATTTGTTTTTTTAATAATTTCTTTTAGTCCAAATATAACTTGGCATAAATATTAATTTGTATTTAGCTGTGAAAATATCCTTAGAATAATTTATATTAACACTAAAAGTATGTATTATATATATATATATATATATATATATATATATATATATATATATATATATATATATATATATATATATATATATATATATATATATATATATATATTATTTATCAAAAAATCTTAATAAAAGCAATTGCTCCATAATTTGAAATAGAATTTTAATATGCTGTAATAACGTATTTTTGTATGTAACGAATAAACTCAAAAACTACTGGACCGATTTTAATGAAATTTGGTACACATATTTTCTAGAGCCTGAGCCTGACATAGGCTACTTTTTAAGGCTGAAAAAGGACTGTAAAGGGTTAAAATAGGGGATGAAAATTTGTATGGAAATTATTCAGTTTAGTTCATTAGTCATTTTTAAAGCTAGAAGCTTGAAACTTAATTTTTAGGCTTTTGATTACTTAGGTGCAAAACTGTCCCAACCATACATGAAAATCATATTTTTCGTAATAAAAAGAAGTGAAATAATTATTCTAAACTTTGATTATATTTTTACAATAGCAGACATGACATTTTCTTACTTTGTGTCATGTCTGCTATTGTAAAAATATAGTTAAAGTTTTGAATAATTATTTGACTTCTTTTTATTACGAAAAATACGATTTTCATGTATGGTTGGGACAGTTTTGCACCTAAGTGTATATGAATTAGTAAGACATTCAAAGTTTGTAAAAATTTTGTGCTAAAAGGGGTACCTAGAGACGAACCCGAGCGAAGCGAGGGTGAGTGGCTAGTATATAAATAATTGAACTTGTTGTCCTCCAGACAGTCCGTTAGTGACTTTGAGCCTTGGCAGCACTCTCAACCCACACGATATCAAGGAGGGCGACGATGTTTACTTCGAATGTAACGTGCGCGCCAACCCTCGGGAACACAGGATATCGTGGTATCATAATGTAAGTATACTACATGGCATTTGTTAGTTAATGAAAACACCATGTTTCTATTACTTCTATATCTATCTATACATATTATGAAACAAAGTCCTCCGCCTCATCTGTCTGTCTGTTTGCACAAAACTCAAAAATTACTGCGCCGATTTTCATGCCAATGGAAAAGTGGTTCTCGAGAAAAGTTAGGTTAGGTTAGATTTGTCAAGTATTTAATAGTGAAGCGAAGCCGCGGGAATTGCTAGTTTTTCATATAAATATACAAGCAGTAGTATTTTGTATTAAGTTTAGTTAATGTACCTACAGATTCTAATACATTATAATATTACAGTTCATTTATTGAGATCAACTTATATTGCGAGAATTATTCAAAAATAAACTCATATTTATTATATATGAAATATTTGAAGATTAGTAAGTAACTAATTTAGTTAGTCGATAAGTGTATTTAAAGAATCTATTGCTCCACATGATTGTTGAAAAATCAGTAGTATATTTCTGTAATTCAGAGCTAATGATAACACTTTCAATGTATAATTATAATTTAAGTTTTTACATAGGATTTTAAAATATAATTTAATTTTCGTTCCATTCGTCTTTGAACTTTTTATTGAAGCACTTCGGAGCGATTTCGTTCGTAGGCTAATTAACATAGAAAACTATTTCGTTAATAGTCCTGTTTGAATAGATATTGATCTACTTGATTTATAACGTAAATACGTTGGATTGTAATAGGATGGGTGTTCCAAATAGTTTCTTTGTATAAAGGCTTTTAAATATGTTTTAATAGAGTAAAAATCTTTTGTTTTATATTTTTTGAGTAGTATACGTTATTTAAATGGACATAATATGTTCATACTCGTATATCAAATCACAATTATGATTGAGTAACAGCTATTTTTGTTACATTACAAAATATTACAGGTAGAATATTGATTTTTTTTGTTAGTATAAAATTTGTTATAATGATCGACATATTATAAATTTTCAATAACTTAACTAAGTACTACTACTTTTAGTATCAAAAGTAGCTTTGTATAAGGGGTTATTACGAAAGTAGGGTGTGTAGGTACGTATGGCCTAAGAACAAGGTATCTACTCCACCCGATCGTCAATAAGCCCAGTTTTTTTGTAGTGAACATATAAATTTATTGAACAGTGTTTTTAAAATATTATTATAATTTTAAATTCTATCGTAGGACAGACAAGTGACACAAAACATGACATCAGGTATCATACTGAGCACACGGTCGTTAGTGCTTCAGAAGGTGACAAGAAAAGAAGCGGGACACTACTCGTGTAGAGCAGCCAATGCCAGGGGAGAAACATCTAGTGAAAGTGTTAGGCTGAGAGTTCAATGTAAGTATGGTTAAAAAATAATAAAATAATCTTCTAATATCTTTAACTTGAAGTGGCTTTATAATTAAATATATTTTTGTGAAATTCTTACGAACTATAGCTTTCACATAATTTCTACGAAGCTTATGTCAATATCTCTAATAAGGGAAATATCACACAAAAGTTTATTGAGAACTTCCGTAAATAAACTGCACTCGATCCAACAGTGTCAAAACAGGGAGATCACCACCCACCCTTATATTGAAGCGTCATATTTTAGTGCAATGGGGTATGATTTATTATACTTTCCAACCCTTCTATATATTACAAAAGCTTTCTTTAACGTAGGAAGCAAGTCGTAGCAAAATCGCTGGTTACAAAGAGTAACAAGGCAGGAAACGAGATATTACTTGAGTGGGGCTTTGTAAAAATATCAGGCTTAGACTGCAAAGTTATATTATTCTCATTTTGCGAACCGTTTTATAAAAACAGTATTATTATATTTTTGTATAATTTTACAAATTCTTACTCTATGCTTAGAAAACTTTAAGAAAATCGCTCCAGATAACCTTCAATAACTTGAGGAAACAATTCAAAATATCGTCAATATCAACGCTGGTGATTAAAATTGTATAGAACTAGCAGCTTTTTTGGTTCGTCCTGAAAAAAAAAATATGCTACGAAAACCGTATATTCATAACAAAAAGTAACTAATATGTTTTCCAGACTATAATCTATCTATGTGCCAAATAATATCCAGATGCGTTCTGACGTGAGAGAGTAACAGCTCACAAAATTTCACGGTAATATTTTAACTCATCTTAGAAAATTGCATTGACCTCTAAGTTAATTCAATGCTATACAGAATTAATTAAATATGAATGAAGTAAAAATTTACTTGTGCATAAATTATTCATAGAAATTCAAGCTTTACTATGTAGTATTTCATTACTGGTAAAATATGGTATATTGTACGGAGTATGACAAGTAAAGTATACTAGATTTTAACTTTTTAATTTTTTATAGGTGTATTAAAATATTAATTTTCTGAATGGTCAAAGTCAAAGTCAAAATATACTTTATTCAAATAGACTTTTACAAGCACTTTTGAATCGTCACTTTATTGTATGTATATGTAATTCAACTGATAGTATAAGGAGTACTATACTTATTTAAAACTACGAACTAGGTTACTTTTACGAATACTATAGAAAAAAAAATAGGGTTCTTTTCAAAAAAAATAAAACGTACCTAGGAATGAAGGGACGAAGTCGAGTGAAGCGAGGGTATTAAACTAAAAAGAGTGGACAAACGAATAAACTAAGATTACTCGTGAACTGTAACTAAATTTAGTGTCTTTAACCCCTCTTTATTTATATCCGTTCGATTCTTCGAAAGACTAACATAAGTTCTGGAAAAAGTGCTGCAAAACTAAAGATACCTAATTATAGTTGAAAATACTTCTACAAGACGAAGTAGGCTATGTATATGCATTAAAATCATATTTTAATGTATCACAAATATACAAAAATTATTACAAATTTGTATATTTGTATATACAAATATACAAACACATGCAAATGTTCACTTTAATAGCATACTTCGATTATAAATATACCTAAGAAAACATACGAGTGAAGCAAGGGCAAAACGCGAGGTTAGTAATAAATTATTTCAAGTATTATGAGTTAAAATACTCGCAACTGAATCATTCCTGCGGTTAAAGCAGCAAACGAACCAGCGGTACAAGTATGTTAAATATATTTGTTTCGTTGAATTCTATCAATTCGAAAAGCATTATTCTACCGAACCCTTTGGCTAACTATTTTAATTAAGCTGCAAAGGTACAACCTGCTTTTGAATAATTTCCTAAAGGTACGCTTTTCACTAAGGGATTACCTATACACTACTTACACCCTAAGTATATAAAATAGGAACTGACTGATTTAATGACTTTGAACTTAGAAATTTCATTTGTAGGGTATATTTTTTATACTAGTATTAAAAAAGGGTTATAGTTAAATTTTACGCTACAACATGTCTTATAGTTGACAGTTTGAGTATTTGTCACAAAAACTTCGCACATTATTTCAAATAGTAAATAAATAATAAAGAATATTACAAAAATGGTTTAATTTGCACTGATTCAAAGAAACTAGCGCAACCACAATAAAGTTCTTAAATATATTTCAATCTACATAGCCTAATACTGAGAATGTACAAACGCGTGTATTCTTATTTATGACTTTAATATCAACCTACAAGTCGGTTAACGCCTATTCGATCTAACACGAATTTATTTTTCACAGCTTACTTATGGTAATACAGCCTTTGGCACGTTTCTACTGATTTACATACTCCTGTAATCGTTATCTCATAAAACATATCCCATATAATCACCTACATCTAATTTGCATTTTACCAACAAACGTCGGATACGACATGTAACAATAAAATGTCACTGTACTGTATGAATTACAGCGTAATAAATACTGATGTGTCTACGAGTAGGTATTCAAATGATTGCGGTCGGGATCGACGTACCCGTTTCCGTTGCGGACCGGCCGCATAGTAATTGCCTCTGAGGAAGGCGGTGCCAGTAGTAAATCATCGAAATTATTGCCTAATATTACTACAATTCAGTATGAAATCTGTTGTTTTGCGGTTCCACTCTCATTCATGGCTTTGTGGAGCTCCTCGACCTAAATAAATTTCCTTTCGAATCCCGCGGATAGATTTCGTATCGTGCTATAAGTGCATGTTATGCCTAGATAATTGTAAGTTTCCGTATTAGAATTGCTGTACTGTTTTTGCTGGGAAGTAAGTTTATACTGTCTGATATAAATCATAGGTGAAGTCGTAATTATGCGGCGCTTGATTAATATGTTCGTATAAATAAATGGCTTCCGTACGTAATCATGAGTAGTGGAACGATATTGCAGGTTTGCTTTTGTAAGAAATTTGAACTTGTTCATTTTCTAATACCTTATAAAATAGCCTTAGAACTTTTAGAATAAAAGAAGCTTTATTTTACTTATTCTTTACGTTTTGATACCAAAATTATATCAAAATCTTTTTTCTCAAACCGTATACAAATAGAAAAATGGAGTGCGATTAATCTTTTATAAGCATCTCTTTATATGCTAATGTTATTATAAAATAAGGAAATCTCTATATATGGTGCCACGTGTATGATATAAATAAAATATTGAATAAAATGATGTACTAATTCTTTTTGAGTGACTTTTTGAATGATAAATAATAAAAAAACAAGTAAAATACGAAATGACACTTTCTACTCTCTACTACTACTCTGGTAGAGTACGACAAATTTTTGGCTTGATTTTTTTTATATGTTATCGTTATTTGGAGTAATTAAGGCATAAAAGATAAGTTAAATTTGGGTTTTAGTTTGGACATTTTCCTGTAATATTCGGTAATATTCATCGAAACGGCTTGGATATGTTAACAGAAATGAAAATGTAGCTCTACTCGAAGTTAAAGCATTTTTACCCTAACTTCTTAGAAGACACATCAGTATATTGCATGAGTCATGCTTTACATATTTAGCTATACAAGTATTTCAAAAATAGCGAGAACAGAATTTTTGTTTTTGATATGCACCCACGCCCAAAATGCGTGTGTAAAAAGTAAGGCTATAAAAATTAAAGAGAAAAAAAGAACAGATTCATTTTATTAGCTTCTATATTATTCTAACCCAATAAATGATTAAGACTGTATTTTCCAGATTTATTTTTCATATTACATTTCGTAGCTAAATTAACAATTTCGTCTCCATAATGATATGATGTGCGACTGATAAAAAAAAATCTTCAGTAGACCATTCCAGGCATCCATATTATATAAAGTTCCAGTACATTAATTAAGCCATGCAATAAATTCCTAGATGCACCAGTATGCGGTATGACGTCACCGCAGGTGGTGGGCGCGGCGCTGCACGAGTCGCTGCACGTCCGGTGTTCAGTGCACGCCGACCCCGCTGAGGTCACGTTTCTATGGCAGTTTAATAACAGCGGCGAAAGTTTTAACGTCTCGCCAGCAAGATTTGGTAAGGATTATTTGTACTTAGTATTATACTAGCAAACCCGACTTGCCTCGCTGGGCATAAGTTATTTTTTTTTTATAATTGTCTAATAAAATAAAAGAACCCTTAGTTACTCCTTATAACATTTGCTATCTGCGATTGAAAGTCCCTTCGGTCCACCCGTTTCAGAGATTAGCCGGAACAAACAGACAGACAGACAAAAAATGTAATAATTGGTTTTTTGATGTAAGCACCGTATAAACGAGTACTTTCATATGAAGTGACTAAAAAGCTGTTAATTTTAATTTACAAATAGACAATTCAATTTTATTTATATGTACATGTAATACTATTTTTATACGCGACTTCGTTTGCTTTGGCAGCATTTGCAAATTATAAAGAAAAAAATATATTAATTTACTTAAATTAATCCAATTTCATCCTCTTCTTCCAACCATCTTTGGTGTAGCTTTCAAATTTTCTTAAACGATTACACCTTCTGATCAAATTTAATGATTCAGTGAACTTCAGTATTTTTTGTTATGGAAAAGTTGCGTTTTTACAGAGGAGAGACATATATAGACAAACTCAAAGCAAAAGCTTATTTAAATACAACATTTGGTCCAAATCGTTAAGGTCGTTTCTAAGATAAAGAAAATAAATTTATATTACTCATTATAATATATATTCTAAGAAAATGTGAAAATGTGAAAGCTGAGCAGAATAAAAATTTCAAATATCTACAATAGGTACATTAAACGGTAGTACAAGTGAACTCCGCTACACGCCTGCTACGGAGCGAGACTACGGCGCTCTCACTTGCCGCGGAACTAACGGTGTGGGGCAACAAGCGCGACCTTGTGTTTTTCAAATAGTACCGGCGGGTATGTATGAAAGAGTCTATGTTTTGATTATTAAAGATGTGGGTAATATAAGAAATTGTAATAAAACTATAATTCATATCAATTGAAACATTCTTATCCTTCTTACTGATTATATTTAGATGAAAAGTACAAAGATAAATAATGATTTTAATAAAAGAAATTAATAAAAAAAAGTGTGTGTGTATTTATGTTCACGCGTTAGAAGTTATATTTCTTTGGCGTAACAAGATAAAAATCTTTTATCGTATATAATCTCGTACCCGCGACCGCTGGCACAGTAACCAGGGTCTACAAACTAAGCCAAATATGTCGTCAAATAGATGATCAACATTTTATACTCGACTGACAGTTAGATTTCAAATAGAATCTATTACCGTAGTATGTGTAAAGACTACAATATAATGAAAAATAGAAGCTTTTAGAGGGATACTCGTTACGTGGCCTTTTTTTTAATATATTATTAAAATATGATAATTTTCACTCGTAATTACTGTATTAAAACACATTTCATATTTCAATAATTTATTAATTACACTTTATAAAATGTGCTTAAACTAATGTACTTAACATTAGTTTAAGCTTATTAGTACTTTGTCTTTTAATGATAAAAATTAAGAAATGATCGAAAATAAGTAATTTTCTTCAATAGTACGTCCATCGCCCCCGCGAAATTGTACAGTTTCCACGGGCAATGACTCTTATTGGATCGAAGATTCTATTAAAGAAGATATCACAGACTACTTAATAGTAAAATGTGTTGCGGGCTACGACGGAGGATTGCCGCAGCTAGTTGTTTTGGAAGCTTTGGACTCTGTTACCGGAGCGATAAGGTTCAATGTCACAGCTAATGAGACGAGTGAGTATACGTATATTTTATTTTAATTATGTGACTGTAAAATATCTTCATAAATCAGGAATCAAAAGTAAAAATAAAAGTGAAAAGATTTAATCGTAAATATATGAATTAATTAAAATGTATCGAATAAAGTAACTGGTTCCTTCTATTTTATTTCATTGAAATAGTAGGTATTTAATTTAAATTTGCCTCTATACATATATAAATGCTATATAATATTATCAGGTGCCAGAGGCAAAATACAAAACTAAAAATATTTAAGTCTACTTGTTTAATTTAAAAGTAATTATTTTCATCGAAAACTGCGAACAAAAATATGCAAATGAAGTCGGATCTCAAAACAGCCTTGCAAAATAAAATGGTCATTTTCAGCGATATTTTCATAGATAAAAGAGTATTTTTATCAAAATTCTCCGATCATTTTAAGTGCTTATATAAAAAAATATGAGCATGGTGATAAAAGTAAAAAAATACAACAAACACCAGAGAGCAACCCAATTGCCCTCTTCCGTACCCAAAGTTCATTTTGAAAGCATTGAAATTTGGTGTGTAAGCGCCAGAAGGAAGTCACATATATGTTTGAACAAATAGTATAAGCTCGAATTTCCATCGAAAGCTCTCAAAAGCCCCCATTTTATGTCAATAACAACACAAAACACTCACACCATAACAAACACTTACTTATTGAATCAAATATTTGCTCAAAGTCGAAATTGAATCCACAATCCTTAAAGCTATACATTCAGTTAAAAAGTAGACCTGTATAAGGTTACGTGTACTTTGCGATATTTGACAAAGAAAATAAATGTATGTATAAAATCATAGACAAATGAAGGAAATACATAAGTAATAAGTCATTTTCTTCTTTGTATCGTGTAAAGTTTTTAACTAACTGGGAGTTCTAGTTATACGTACGGTTGTACGTTTGGGTTCGATTCCCATGGCATGCCAATTTTGCTCGCTGAGTTTTTCTATCAAGATATTCAGTAATATTTAATAGAAGTCCATAAATTCTAAATATGTAATATTGTAATAGTAGTCCGGAGTTTGGAAGTTAGCATTTATTTGTTACCTTCGTATATCGGAAAGCACGTAAAGCCGTCGAACATGCGCTTTAACTCTTACGGCCTGTCCGCACTGCGAAATTTCACCGCGCGAATTTTATTCTCGCGATTTATTTTCCGCGATCAGAATTAGTTTTATTACATTTTCTGCGCGAATTTTTTACCACCAGTGCGGATACTTCTATAAGATTCCATGTATTACAGAATTGCGGAAAAAAACCGCGTGGTGAAATTTCGCAGTGCGGACAGGCCGTTAACGGTAGAGTCAAAATATCAACTAATCGGACTTTCAGGAATAGAAATTTTACTTGTGTTTATGCACCTTAGTACTGTTATATCTTCAATGCAGTTGAATCATTTTATTGTAAAGGAGAGAGGAGAAGCTAAAAATCCAGATACTTAGACGTCAAGTTTTTCTATCAAGATATTCAGTAATATTTAATAGAAGTCCATAAATTCTAAATATGTAATATTATAATAGTAGTCCGGAGTTTGGAAGTTAGCATTTATTTGTTACCTTCGTATATTGGAAAGCACGTAAAGCCGTCGAACATGCGCTTTAACTCTTACGGCCTGTCCGCACTGCGAAATTTCACCGCGCGAATTTTATTCTCGCGATTTATTTTCCGCGATCAGAATTAGTTTTATTACATTTTCTGCGCGAATTTTTTACCACCAGTGCGGATACTTCTATAAGATTCCATGTATTACAGAATTGCGGAAAAAAACCGCGTGGTGAAATTTCGCAGTGCGGACAGGCCGTTAACGGTAGAGTCAAAATATCAACTAATCGGACTTTCAGGAATAGAAATTTTACTTGTGTTTATGCACCTTAGTACTGTTATATCTTCAATGCAGTTGAATCATTTTATTGTAAAGGAGAGAGGAGAAGCTAAAAATCCAGATACTTAGACGTCAAAGATACGATTCATCATTTTATAAATAAGCGAAAAACAGAGAAAAGAATTAATCATTTTGTTAAATCCAATTTAAAAAAAAGAGTCCAGTGTGTTAAATTAAGTATATAAAAATCTAAGAAACATTAAAAGTCTAGAATGTCTAGTGTCGTTTTTTAATTAAAATGTACAGTTTACTTATGCTTCTCTGTAATTAGAAGAGTTACGACCTACTTCTATCTAATTATATAGAGAAAAGGACTTATTCATTAAAATAAGGGTTTCTTTGTACGTATAATAATGTGGTTTGTGAAATAAACATAAAATTAACATCAGTTATTTTTTTAATAAAACTTTATTTCACTTTTGATTTTCTTGAAAATGGAAGATTGTTGTTTCATTTTATATATTACGTACATATTTTTTGTTGTCCAAAATATTTTTAAATATTTAATTAAATAGGATTTGAAGCAAAATAGAAGAAAATTACATCTAATCTACTTGTTTAATATATCTTCAGTATTTTTTACGACTACGTTATATTTTATTTATACCCATTCCATTAAATTTCTAGATAGTAACTAGGAGACTAAAATAAAATAAATTTAATTTAAAAAATCAAAAAACACTGTCAAAATACAAACAATACAATACAAACGTTAAAAATAATTACTCACTAGTCTTTCTCTACAGTTAATCACGTACTAAATTGAAATCTAACGGCCTAACGTCCTGTTTCTTGAAGAACATTAATTATACTGTTGCTAGTAATTACCTCAATGAGTAACCGGAACTAGACCGTATTGCTTCGATTTGCGACCTTTGAGTTAGTTGCTGTGCGGGGTCACAAGGTTTAGTTAATTATTCGACAGAACTCTAATTATTTTATTGAACCCTTTTTATCATCCCACTGCTGGGCACGGATGTGCCTAAAATCAGGTCATAGTTCACCACGTTGGTCAATCGCGTTTAGAAAACTTGCATTGTCTTTGGAAAACTTCTTAGATTCTCTCCTATAGTTCCCTCCTGTAGTGTGTGAAACTAACTTTATTTTATGTTTTAACTTATATTTACTCATACAAATTTACTGATGATATTAATTAATTTGTAATTCATAAAAAGTATTTGAAAGAAAAATGTAAGTGTAATAATTTAAACGCCGTTAGCTCCTTATATGAAATATATTATCATAATGCAGTTTATTTCTTTTTACCGTTAGCTTTACTTTTAACTTTATTCAGTTCTCAACTTCTAGTATGGCAAAGAACTTTTCTCAGAACATTTTCCTTCACCAACGGATATAAGATGAATCGCAAACATAAATCAAGCATATATATGAAAAATTTCTAACTTCCTTCGATTCGAGTCGTTTGACAAAGATGCGTATAGAATCCATTTGTCTCATTATCTTTCTTCAAGGAAATTTCTATGACATTGTTTTATGTCACATAAATTCAATAGATTATACGACTTGACAAATAAAGATAAAACTATTCTTACTTAGGAATTACCTTTCCTCAGAATTTGAAATTTTTAAACTTGGACTAAAAATAAATAGCAAAAAATGTATTAAAAATGCTTAAGGTCGTTTTAATTTCAAATATATTATATCGACAAACTCGTAGTTCACTGAGTTTTTTAACTGTTAAGAACTAACTTAAGAATACTGATTAAAATACATCACATGCATAACTTAAACAGTATGAAATGCTTAAAGCCATTTAACACAGTCCACTCCTTTCATATAGATGGTGTTGCACTAATAATGATACCAGTGGAAGCGCTCTGGTCCACTGATAGCGTGTTACGTCTCACAGTACATTCGAAGAATGATAAGGGCTCTTCAGAACGAATAGTCATTCAAGCACTCTCTTACCAGGATCCTGAAAGGAGAACAGGTGAGTTTTAATATTTATTTATCTATAGTAATATTATAATGCGTAAGAGATTTGGTCTTGGCGCATAATTTTATATATTTTTGCATATATAATATACAATATGAATCATACTAGCTGCTAGCATAAATAAGCCGCGCGGGATTATTTTTTTATATTGTAATATTAAGTTAAAAAGAACTTTTGTGTTCATTCCTTTCAAATAACTGTCTGTGACAGACGTATAGACAGTAGAGTAATGCGAATATTATAAAATTTCTGTATTTTTTTAAAATAATATCTTTATTGCAAAAGTTCATTTTTAAAATATATATTATAGTTATAATATCCTATATCAAAAGATACTTACGCTAGGCAAAGTTGGTATCGGTTCCACAGTCATTGATAAAGATATATTGTTATAACTTTCATTGGAAGTAGTAATTTTCGAAATAAAAAACTATACTCAATTAAATTTAAAAATTTCCATACAATTATTCAAACGAATTAGCGAACATATAAAATGAATTCAATTAATTAATACTCGCGCAGAAGAGGTATTATCGTATTAAATTGGACCTTTTAAATTCCAATAACACTGTTTACACAAAGCTATTGGTCTGAGCTAAGCTGATGTAATCGAACCTGGAATCAACAAGCTTATTACGTTGCCATAGCTAATTATCTGTTAAACACACAAAAAGCTGGCTTGCATCATTGATAAGTTTATACGTAACAGTTGAATTTGTTTAATGAAGATTTATTATTGTTTGTATTAATTCCATGACATGTAGTTGACGAGAGCGCAATCGGAATTCGTATAAAGAGCCATTGCTGAATTATTTAACGCTCATTATTCACAGTATTTCATTACAGCAAGGAAAACAAATAAGTAAATAAATTAACTGTATTTATTCGGTTATTACATGTGGTGAAAGGTTTTCTTTGAACTCGTATTACCATATTGCCTGAAATATTTTTTATTTCGTATGTTTTCGTTATACGAAAGCTCCTTTATGTTATATAAATTTTAAATGTATGTGACGTATTTTTTGCTGTTTTGTTGCTATTGTCTTGTGTTTTGATGGGTTCAAGTGCTTTTCTTGACAAAAAGTATATTTAAATCAAATCAAAATATTCTTTATTCAAATAGACTTTTACAAGCTCTTATGAATCGTCATTTATACATTATTAAACTTTTAATTAAATGTCAGTCTGTAAGTCTGTGAGTAAGCTACCACCCAGTTGGAATGCTGATCTGCTAAGAAGAGCCGGCGAGAAACTCAGCAGTTGCTCTTTTCCAAAAATTATTTGATAACAATATTCATTGCATTACAATATTTATCTATTTATCCTACGTGAAACACAACAAGACATTAATCTCACACATTTACATCTTCTAAGTATTCACTGATGGCGTAATAAGCCTGTGGAATTTTATTATAAATGCGTACACCTTGCCCCATAAACGATCTATTTACTTTTTGAGTGGTACAAATTTATTCTAATTTCTAGTATTTATACCGTGTGAACCTATTTCTTTAAAAAGTTCGCGAAGAGTATCCCGAGTTTTTAAGTTATAAATAGCCCGAATGGCCCTTCAATTTTTATATAATATCGCAAGGAATGCAGGAAAATTTAGGGAATGCAGCTAGCATTCTTGCCACTATTCCACGCGGACACGACTTGTACAGTAATAATTAAGTGTACATTTGCTTTGTATATATAGTTAAGTTTACTTGTAATTTCATTTAATAATAATTTGTATAATATATATTTATGTATATATCGCAAACGATGTAAATATATAAGGCCTATATATAGCAACTGTATAAACTACTTACGATCATTAATCTTAATCGAAGTTACCAATGAAAATAACTGCCAAACTAATGAAAGTAATCTATGATATAGTTGGGGAACTAAAATAATATTGTATTACTCCGTTATTATGAGATAAGAGCTTCGAGTAAATCAATAACTTGTTTCCTTGCTGGTATTATGATAGATCATCTTTGTATAATCTTAAGGGTCTCGTGGAGTCGATACGCTATGAGGAAAATGTACATCTTTTACGAATATGACCGATTGTTTAATTATGGTGAACTTTTCTTGCATGTTATATATAAAAACGTTGTGAATTGTAGATATTTTTCTATAAAAGTCTTTAAAGCAAATAGTCTGTAAATATGAGAAGCTTAAAGCTTTGAGCTTGTTATATTTACAATAAAATATTGTTTTAAATAAAGTAAAAAAAGTTGTAGGTACTCGTATTATCATCACACAAACTTTTTACATGTTTATTTTAAAATGTTTTTTACTTTATTTTCGAGTTCACATTGGTAGCCCTATATTGTACGGACAGTATTTTGTGATCGAGTCTGGGGATTGTGTAAATGTCGGTGTGTCTTAATATTCTAACTGAACTTTTAAGTGTAGATTTAAATTAAGATTATATATTATTCTAATAAGGGCTGGTAATACCTTAATTCAAAATTAAGATAACATTCGTGGCACAGAAATGTAGCAGTGCTACGTTGAAATTATATTAAAAACTAGCTATTCCCGCGGCTCCACTCGCATTCTAATCACTATTAATAGGGACTGGTGGTAGAAGCATGAAAATTTAGGGTTATAACTAAGTTTTGATGCCAAACCATAAAAAATAAAAATTGTGTCTAAAATTAAAAAATGAAATATCTGGAGAGGCCACCCTTAATACCTAGAAAAATAATAAGTAGCCTACGACCTATTCTCAGACCTTCCAAATATACACAAAAAAAAATCATAAAAATCGATCAACCCGTTTTGTAGGAGTTCAATAACAAACACAGTGACCCGAGATTTTATATATTAGATTAGATGATGTTTAATCAAGATATGATAGATATTACATAATCTTAATCTTCACTTGCCAGATTTGTTCTAATTATTAAAAATTAAGCTATCTAACTTATTTAAAAGAACTCTAACTTTATGTAAACAAGAAACGCGAGCATACCCGCGGGTAAAATCTAGTAATACAAATTCAAACATGCTAGTTTCAATAAATAAAACGGGATATTTTTTCTTTCCTAGACGGCAGTCATAACCTAATGGCGGGTATGTCCAATGGAGCTTTCTGGGCGATAATCCTGACTATAACACTTTGTACTGGCACGGCCTTATTGGTTGGGCTCTTTTTGAGGAGAAAAAGGTAAGGAAGGGATTGTCCATAGAAATCTACTGTTATAATTTACAAGATATTTACGATCTTTGATATGTTGTAAGACTGATTTTTCCTCAAAACAATTTCATTATATGCTATTATATTATATACTTAAATGAAAACTATTTACCATTTATACATGAAGATTGTGTTATA
Organism: Boloria euphrosyne; assembly: GCA_951802675.2. Classification (NCBI taxonomy): domain Eukaryota; kingdom Metazoa; phylum Arthropoda; class Insecta; order Lepidoptera; family Nymphalidae; genus Boloria; species Boloria euphrosyne. The sequence goes on from OX637888.1 coordinate 5,746,225, forward strand.
ATTTGTAGATTGAAACATTAACAAATTTTTTAATCTTAAAATTTTGCATCTATACGTTTATAAATATTGATGTATTCTTTTTTACTATTTTTTTTAATGATGTATACTACTTTTCGAATAGAGAGAATATTATTTGTACTCATAATTTATACTTCCCAAGGGTATTAAGTAGTTTGATATGATAATAAGTTTTTTTTCGGTTTTATCACATTGTTTGTTTTTTTTATCCTTTTTTATTATTTTCACGCTCGTTCTATATTCTTAATTTAATTTTAAACGGATGGATGTTTGTAATTAGCCTTCATAATTGTATTTAAAAACTATATTTCACAATTTTTCTGCGCTGTGTACCATCCCTAGTAAATAAATAAATATATCTAGGCAAAAGTTCAAATAATTAAAACAATTAGAGACAGTAAATAATGTTTCTAAATACGAGTATATATAAAACCTATGTATAAAAAACATGTGGCTATTGGTTTTTTGTTTATAGAACGCGGTCAGCAAGTAAACAACACTCGCCAGAACTCCAATTAAATTCCGGCGATGGACAATACGTTGTGGCCTACACATTGAAACCTCCTAAACAAGCGCAACCAGATATTTTAAATCCGCCACCTGGTAAGCTTTCACTGTCAAATAATGTTTTTTTTTTCAGTTCATAAAATTTTATATAGTACACAGTGGTAACGAGCTCGCTTGGGAGACAGGGAAGCGGGTTCAAATCTCGGATCACGCAACTTTGATATTTTTATGCGATCAATTAACGAAACGATTACGACTTGTCCTACTGTGTAAGAAAACATCGTAAGATAACCTGAATGTCTGTGAGAACCTAGCAATTTTTTAAAAAATATTTTGTGAATCCCGTCAACGGGTGTGACCAGCGTGGTAAACCATGGCCTGATCCCTCTCGTATTGAAAGGAGGCCCGTGCCCTTCAGTGGGACGTTAAAAAGGGCTGAATAATATTATATTATATTAATTACTTTTTTTTATTATTATTTAATTATGGTGGTGACGTACTCTCGCTTTCGTGCGTCAACAGATGCAACTTGTTGATGCCATTTAGCGCCACCTTTTGCTTACTTTAGGTTATATTTAAATCTATGTTTTTAATTAATTTTGTCCAAAATCGTCAATACGTCTCGGCGTAAAGGAGTAACAAACGAATATACACACAATGATGTTTGCACTTGATATAATAAAATTAATTGGGCTTAGATTAGATGTAAATTATACTCGTTTAATAATAGAATTCTACTTTATTAACGTTGTTATGAAATATATTCAAATAAATAATAGAATTTCAATGTTAGAAAATAATTGAATACAAATATTTAATGTTAAGAGATAAAACAAATATATGCTATACAATTACGAGCTAAATTAAATTTTATTCAGTAAATTCGCAGAAGATAAAAGATTAACATAATTTTGTTTATTTTGTTTATCTTACTTTCATACGATAAACATAATAAACTACTAATATGACAAGAAATAACTAATGAAATCGTATTTCAATTTGTATACAGAATCATTATTATTGATATTAAAACTAGAGTATCCATTTGAAATGTAAACGACGGGTGTATATATGAACACTCAAACTGTTACACCCTAAATTAATTCCACCTTTCTTATGTCGTTACACCACATATATCACTATCACTTTATACCATTAATAACGAATAACATTAATAACATTACTTAATTATATAACAATTCACTGATTCACTTCACTTCACTTTTATACTTCACGCGCTGTCACTTAGCTAAAGCACTACAACGTAACTTGCACAGGAATAGCCCGTTCTTAACGACAAACTTCGTATTTATGGAGAGTAATCAAAGTGGGGGATGACAGTTAAGTTGTCATGACACTGTCCAACTTCCGGGCTAAAGATTTTGCTGACAGAAATGTATTTCATTAAATATTTATCAAAAAGTAATTTGCAGTAAATTATAAAAAAATATAAAAATAACAAATATGTATAATTGCTTAAATAATATATTATACAAATGATATTTATAAAAAATCGTTTATAGTGTGTATGTTTAACAATGTACAGTGAGTGAGCAGGTTAACTATACAGTCAATCAAATTCATACAAGCCTTTTACACGGGTATAATCTCCATAGCATAGCAAAAGCTTCCGTCGACGTCACCTATAGTAATTTGTATAAACAAAAGCGTCTGTCTGTCTGTTCGCGATATACTTAAAAACTACTGCACCGATTTTCATGTTGTTTTCACCAATGGATAAAGTGGTTCTCTAGAAAGGTATACATAATTTTGTCAAGTTTTTGTACACATTTACTAGCGGAACTCGCGGCTTCGTTCGCGCTAAATCGCTAATATTTACTAAAAATAAAAATGTAAAATTAACAAGAAACTATGTAAATAAAAGTAATTTTATCTCAAAATATATTAACATTACTAGTATAAATATATCGGTAATTTTGTATATTCGTAAAAATATGCGTAAAAACCATATCTAGAAATTTTCTTTCAATACCAAATATCAAAGGAAAATCGAGCAACTTTCACTAAAACAAAAAAATATGAGAAACATGTTCCAAACAAAATGCATTTAGAGTTAAAGGGTGAAAAAATATAAAAAATACCAATACGATTTTAGACGGGAGTCCTCCAGTGAAGGGGGCTGGCGTCGTCAAAAACGGGGCACTTCATGATGAGTGGAGCGAGCGCGACCGCCGCGCCAGTATACCAGAGAATACGGTAAGGATTATCTACTTTATTCGGATACTTGTTATTTTTATTAAGTTCATTTTCTTTTTAACGTTTAAATCATAGTTTGAATATCACACGAATTTATCATAATATATTTTAATATTTATAAGTTAAGATTTATAAAAACTTATTTTCTATTTAAAATTATTTAAGCTCATGACATTTTTAAATACATTTAAATAATATTAAACCCCCGAATAGAAATTTTAGTTTTGTTTAACTCGACTATTATAAATAAGCTTATAATAATAATCAAGCTTAATCTTCCATTATAAAGAACTTTTAAGCCTATGAAGAATAAAGCTTAGCCGATATTTATTTGAATACCTCTTGCTATTGCCGTTTCATATATTATTTGTACTGTTTTAAATTTTTTTGTAATATTTTAACATAAAGATATTACACAATAATAAAATTAAAAGCATATATTGCAATAAATATATACTACCTAATACCTATATATTATTATATTCATATTTTTTTCAAGCTAGTTCTAGCTATATGTTATAGCTTAATTAAACGTGAGTTTCAAATTTAAATTTTGTGGAGGTTTGGTCTCAGGCTAAGGAATAGTATCGATAGAATGTCATAGAACTAAACATGAAGCCATTTAATTACCTATATTACTTAAAGAAAGTAAATTAAATATGTGGCAAAATCGAGAGTTGTAGCAGTAGCTAACACAATACATATTTGATTACACAAAATAATTCTTTAAATTAATGAATTTGAGGACACGTTTAGCTCAGTTTGTAGTACCAGCTAGTTGTTGTGCTAGCGGTCGCAGGTTCGAGCCCAGCTAGGGAAATTGATTTGTGTGATGAGCACGAATTATTGTACTCCAGTTATGGACTTGTATTTACATACATATGTTTTAAAAGCTATATAGTATAGTTTATCATCTAGAATCAATAAAACAAGCCTTATTTCTCACCATGGAACTAGTTGGTGCTATTTGTTACTGTAACAACATATTTACCTAATAATCTATTATTTACTTATAGTTGTTTATTAAAAAATGCACATCAATTAAGCAATTTAATCACTGCTTAGTATAATCATCTAAATTAAATAATTCAGAAATATATTATCTGTAAACTTATTTGGATAAGCGTTTTGTTAGAGGCTTAAAAGGTTACGATAATTATTGTGATATTAATGATCAAAGTTGAAACAACTGTAACAGATGTCTAGACCGGTTAGATTTCTAAATAAATATAATACCTACCTAAAATCTGTTTAAGTTTGTTTATGCCTAAATACTTCATATAAAATATTTTACGTTGTATTTTTAAACCAAATGTAGCCTAATTACCGCTAATTGAGTTAAGCTTGTATAAAAAATGTTCGTTTCAAGTTTATGTTGTTTTGCCGACGAGTACCTACAGAGATTTTAATTTACTTTATACTTCCAGGGACGTAGCAGGTTCGATACCTGTTCAAAGCGATTTTGAATGGTATACCGTAGATAAGGGATAATTGGGAAAGGATACATCTTAAAAAAAATGAACATTGCATAAATAATTTACTTTTGTATAGAATCTGTATCAAATATCAAAATATTTAATAAAAAAAATTTTTTTCCTACCATAATTGTTTTGACTTGTACCATGATTGTTTTAACTAAAAATTTGCCATGTACCTACCCAATAGGTGTTAGTTAAACTTTAGTAATTTTTAATTTCTCATATAAATGAATTGTAATATTCTTCTTGATAAATAAATTATCTTAAACCTGAATTATATTTACATGGTTTTAAAGGGCTGTTCTTTTCCAGAGTGTGACGCCGAGTACGGCCGCGAGTAAGCCTATAACAATTAGTACTTCAACGTTAAGTAGACGAGAGCATCTCATAGCAGAAGAAATACCAGGACCAGAGAGTTGTGTGTAGATTTATTGATAACTAGAACAATTTGTATAATAATTTATAATAAATAATTGTAAAATGTATGTATTGACTGTGACAATTGTGATAAATGCGTTGTAAATAATGTAAATGATTAAAAAAATAAAATTTGAAATGATTTTTGATGTTTTATTTACCAAGTTATAAAATAAAAATTATATTTTTATACTTTTTGTGGACGGTTCTGCTTGGATGGTAAGTAAATATATAAAAGAAATCCTGTAAGTTAATTACTTCATATTATAAAATAAAGTCCTCCGCCACGTCTGTCTGTCTGTTCGCGATAAACTCAAAAACTAATGTACCGATTTTCATGCTGTTTTCACCAATGAAGAGTAGTTCTCAAGGAAGGTTTTAGTATATACGAGTAACTTGAGAACCCGCGGCTTCGCTCGCGCTGAATGTAGGGGAACGAACGCGAGCGAAGCGAGGGTGAGTCGCTAGTCTATGATATTATGTTGATAACAATGTAAAGTCACAAAATAACACACTCGGAGACTACTTCATAAAGTCATAAAGTCGCAGTTATAAAGTTACTATTGTAGTCATTCAAACGTTTTTAATTAGGTACATTTGTCTGTAGATTTATATTTTTTTAAATTCCTACCTAAATACCTAGTTATAAACTTTAATTTAATTTATTTTCCCTCATTTATTTTACCAAAATTTAAAAGAAATTTGCAGATGGTTCGTATTTCAACTATACAGTATCAGCATTTTAATCTTATATAATGGATCCCTCATTTCAAGCCCAATAAGCACAAATGCTTTGAATTTAAATCTTTTCAATACACGTAGGTACTATATAAAAATTTCTTTAAAAATTCTAAACAAACAATAATAATTTAATGTGAAACCATAAAGAAAAATGCACGGGTGGAAAAAGTATAATTTAGGCAAAAAATATTTTCCAATCGATTACTGAATAGGCAATTCCGCTTGCATTATTACATCGTAATTATATGATTCATTACCACCGTATTAGCTATTCGTATGTCAATGGAGGCAATTTCGGTAATGATTCTACTTTGAGGGTGCATTTCAAACTAACGTGGAATTTGGTTTCGATAATTACTTATTTTGTGCTATAAATATATGCGGAAATTATCTTATTAGTGTTGCTCTGGTGGTTAAAATTCGACCTTCATGATTTTAAATGATTAATTTAAATTAATCCATATAAAAAAAATTGTAAACAAAATTTATTATTAAATATTACAAATAAAATTTAACTTAACCTAATGTATATAAAATGCCGACATTATTTCGCTGACTTCATTCACAGTACACATGTCCTTCACGTATTACTCTAGCAGTAATAAAATCGGACGAGAGACAATTGAAATACAGCTATAAATATACATCAATTTCCGGCTCGTAAACTAACAAAAAATAAGCAAACTTATTGCTTTATTACAGAGTAAATAGTCCAACAAGCCCGTTCTATTTTACAAAATACGTAGAAGATGTATTGTTATGTATTCTATTGTACAAAAAACGTGGAAAATGTATGTTAATAATTTAAACATTTTAAATGTAAATATTTGTTTAAAAAATATTTGTTTTTTTTTTAAATGTAGCGATCTAGAAACTATTCATGAAATTAAGAAAAAAAAATATGGGGTGGGTAAAATTAAAAAAAAATCAAATCCATCTCCATGTTAATGTACACGCAAAGAAGTAAAGTAAGTGTAAAAGATAACACCATCAAACCATGGGAATTATAATAGATGTCAAAAAACCTCTTAATTAAAGTGTCAGGGGGATGTCATCGCTTACCTTAATCCCGTTTGTAGTAAAAACGATGAAAATTCTTTCCTCGTATTGAAACTGTGCCTTAACGTGCCCGAGAGGTTTTTCCAATTTGTATCCATCAACTTGACTTAAATAAACTTTAGTCTTTTTATAAGCTCTAGCTCGATTAACCGGGCGGCCGATAATCTTCTTTTTGTAAACGGCGTTTATTGGCTTTAAGCGTTATATTTTTTTAATAAGTTACTTAAAATACTGTAATTAAGTGTATTTTATCATTAATTAATGGTGATTTTTACAATGACACAAAATATATAAAAAATCCGCAAAATTATGCAACGCGTAAAATTTAAATGACCTTTATATTTTAAAATTTCATTAATATTTGTAAACAACATAAAGTTTAGAATCATATTCGAACGACGTGGATGGCAGTACTGCTAAGAAAAACATGTAAGTAGTAACGCAACAGTTGATTTAAAAAACGCTTATAATAATTTATGGTTGCTAGAGTATAACCCACTCATAAAATTTAACCATTTATATAAAACCATAAATAAAACCATAAAGTCTTACTTTTCCAAATAAATATTGGTCATTAATTCTTATTTTGTATTACCAACTCCAATATTTTGTATTCGCTTGGTGTAAGTTAAAATAAGTTACGGTTTTTATAATTTTATAATAAAATAAAAGTAGCCTAAGTTACTCCTTATAACATTAACTATCTGCAAGTGAAAGTCCCGTCGAAAACGGCCTATCCGTTTCAGAAAATGGCCGGAACAAACAGACGGGCAGACAGACAGACAACAATTTAAAAAAATGTATTTTTGTTGTTAGTACCGTATATGCTTTCATATGCAGTTAGTGAAAAACTGTTAATTTGAAATTAAAAACGTACATTTCAATTTTATTTATATGTATAGATAATATTAAGTTATTTTGTTAATTGTAAGAAATAAACATTAGCTTTGCTTAATGCATCAGGGTTAATCGTTTACGTGAGTTATGCAGGTAGCCTTAAGGGGAAATCCCGAAGCGCAATAATGAACAGCCAGCGTAATCCTCGGACCAGTTTAACAATTACGAGAACTCAGCTCATATTCTATTAAACAGCTAAGAGCGATCGAGTTGTTTCGAATAAATGAAGTAATGTAAGTGGAGATATATTCATCCGTATATAATAAATTACTGTCTTTTAACAACCAGTGTCTGAAACTGTCCCAAATTATTAGCTATATACTTCGACACTTCACTCAGTTTGCACTTTGCCGTGCACTTTGCGTGGCTGTGATCGCGAGATCGAGTGCTTGAGGACATTTATTTGCGCGATGAGCACGAATTACGTGCGATACGATATTTGTACCCCAGTTATGGGTGTTTATATTTATAATATTTATAGCAGAATATAATTTTGGTAATTCGATTCTATTTTCTATCGCTATTTATATTAATCCGAGTAAATGTCTGTCTACACCGGGACTTTATAGATCCTGGAAACAGTTGCAATTATTTATATTGTTTATGTTAGCAATTTTTATTATATGTGTAAAGTATCAACTATCTGGTACCTATCCATAACAATAGCCTCGTAGCTTACCTTGGAATTGGACGGTGCTATGTGGTAATGTCTGACATATTTGTATTTTTATATTTATTTTCACTTAAAGGTAAAGTTTAAATGTAACTGATTGTGTATTACATCAAGAAATCTTCAATCAGACAAAACTTACCGCTAACGATATTAATACCACGTTGATGGTAATACCACAGAAACTTTTGGGTTTAATGTATACCACAAATCATCAATTTATATATCCTTTTTACAAATACATTTTGTAGCTTACGGCATTATACTGCAAATACTGCTATGTTTACAAAGTTTTGGAAAGAAAGAATACCTTCAATGGTTATTTTTCCATAAACAAACTCATATCGAACCAAATACTAAAAAATAACATGCAAAATCATCAAAGACGTAAAAAATAATGATAGTGATGTCAAGTGGGGACCTTACTAAGGAGGCAAGGATGTGACAAATACGCCCGTTAACGAGCCGCCATGCGTAAATAATCACATTGTTTAAAGCCCTCTATGAGGGCGTCATAGAAGATGCAGTGACATTACGTTATAATAATAAGTATTTGAAAATATATTAAATCGCATTATTATTTTTAAAATAATTTGATACCTAAGTGCAAGTTGGACTGAAGCAATGGTTCCGTACAACCAAGCATTTGGTGTTAGGTATATTTAACGTACGTAATATATGTACATAATGACTACATAATATTATAAAACAAAGTCCTCCACCGGTTCTGTTTGTCTGTCTGTTCGCGATAAATTATTTTTAATTTACTACTGCACTGATTTTCACGCTGTTTTCACCAATGGATAGAGTGTTTCTTGAGGATGGTTTTAGTATATAACTAGGGGAACCCGCGGCTTCGCACGTGCTTTTCAGGGACGCAATCTAGGAACGAATCCGAGCAAAGCGAGGGTGCGTCACTAGTATTATATATTTTGTGTGTAAGGATACAACTAAAATATTGATGTAACCACTGTATGCGAAAAATAATATGTTAAATATATTTAGCAGTTCTTAAACGTAATAAATTTTTAATTTCTTTTAAGACATTTTAGAAATACGAATAAACAACTTAATTTCTTCCAATTAAGTTATCGTCAACAAGTGAAATAATCGACTCGATTTTTAATGTTACTTTTAAAAAACTTGAAAATTAGCCTTCTCTTTAAAATATAATAAACGAATTTTGTGTAAAGTAAATATGAAAACATCTGACGACAGCTGTTATTGCTGCGGCAATGAGGTATTTCATTACAATTAGGTTACTCCACGTAAATTTTGTCCCAGGTACATACATATATGCTAAGAATTTTTCCTCAAAACGAATGTGGAATTTCCTAGCGTGTTCTCGTTTAACTCGTAATTTTTCATTGAGTCTGAGAGTCGGAAAAGCCTCCAATTAAGTTTCTCTTTACCGTTGCCCCTTGAAAAGAGAAGAAAAATGAACAACACTGGAAAAGGACAGGCCGCATATATAAGTATAACGTATGCTATTTGGGATGAACATACACATATACGTTTACATATATACATAAGGCTTATAAAATGCGTAGGGGTTACTTTCTGTTTTTAAATAATAGAAAAGTAATTATTTAATGTTGTAGTAATATTTTCTTTTATTAGTACATAGGTATATGTAAAATATCTTAGACATGGTATCATATTAACAGTAGTACACTTCGTTTAGTGTAAGTCACGTCGACATTTTTTTAACTCTCGTCTTCTTAAATTCTCTTAATAGACGGACATCAAATATGAATTATTATTAAGTTCGATGACGACTTCCGCTGTAGGTTTAAGACACTAGTAATCTTTCAGCTCCTTTCCAGTTAAGAATTGGTAAGAACCATATGGCAGGTTTCTGCAGCGATATCAAAGAAAGGTATTAACCTATCAACGGGCGCGGGGACAATATAGTTTTATAACAATTGAAAATCTATTGTGTCTCGTTTGTTCGCGATGACGGGTTAAACGGGTTTTGCCATTTGCTTAAGGTATTATGTTTAAATACTTTAAATTAGCATGGCCTAAGATATGGGAGTATGGCCGTCAAGCTCCAGGTGTTTCAGAATTGAGGAGTAACGAACAAACACTTAAACATACATACAAACATTTGTATTAAGTATTTTAGTAGTAGTATGAATTTAGAGTAAAAAGGGTACATATCGTTAATAAAATCAGATGACACAATAATTTCTTGAAGCAATTATTCACCAGTTCTGTTAATGGATTCGAGATTTATAGGCAACATAATAAATTAATTTGCGCGCAGGTAAGTAAGACATTACATTCGAATATAGTAGTATTAAATGAATTGGTTTTATTACTTCGATATTATACTGTCCGCTATAAAACATTTACCGCGGCCGAGACTTGACTGAGGTGTAACTGAGTCTTAGTCTTTAGTCTTCATCCCTTTTAACGTCCCACTGCTGGGCACGGGCCTCCCTCAGTGCGAGGGGGATCAGGCCATAGTCCATCGCGCTGGCCTAGTGCGTGGCAAACTTCACATGTCTTTCGAAAACTTGCTAGTTTTTCTAAGACATACAGGTTTCCTCACGATTTAATCCTTCACCGTAAGAGTAATTATGTTAGAAATGATTCGCACATAAAAATATCAGAGGTACGAGACCCGGATTTGAGCCCGCATCACTCGAACCAAGCGAGCGTGTTACCACTGGGCTACCACTGCCTTACCTTTAGGTGTAAATGAAGCATTACTTTATTTGCCATTGTACAATAAATTCACTCACCTACAAAGCCTATAAAGTTTGCTGGGCTGATTGAGTCAGTATTTTTATTGTTTTTGCCAATGAATCAATGGTGAATGTTTGAGTAATAAAAGCGTTTTACGATTGTTTTCACGTGAAAATTTGTGGCCCGTGAAATGCTCTTCCGCAGTCATTTTCTTATTGAGCGCTCTGTTCTGGAGACACACTTAAATTCCTTTAGGAATATTATTTTAATGGTTCACACTTTCGTACCACTGTCTCTTTGGGGCTGCATTGCGGCTAAATAATCGCCTTCATAGTTTTCTTTTTATATTTATAAGTATTAAGATATTGGTTTCAGTAATTAACTTTACCCAACACAAAGAAAGAAAATTCAGGTTTTATATTTTTATCAATAATATATTTACATATATTTTTACATATATATGTTATTGTAAGCTGTAAAGAGATAATTATAGCAGTTTTAGGTAGTGTTTAAATAGTATTATGAGTGCACCCATTTCGAATTTCCCTCCGATAACCGAGTGATGCGGGTTCAAATCCAGGTCTCGCTTTAAATTAAATATTATCATGTGCGAATCATTTCTAACACGTTTGCCACTTCTTTTACGGCGAAGGAAAATATCGTGGGGAAACCTGCATGTCTGAGATAACCTAGCAAGTTTCCGCTTACCCGCACCCCACTTGGCGTGGTGAACTATGGCCTAATCCTCCTTGAATGGAAGGAAGATCCGCGCCCAGCAGTGGAACGTTAAAAAGGGCATACATTATGCGCTAATAGCGTATACTAGTAATCAATAAACTCTTATTCACTTTTTAATGCTTTCTGTAACTAATTTCTCTCATTACCATTTTTTTAATATAAGTAAAAAAATAAATAAACGCAAAAGATAATAAATCATATAAATACAAAAACACCTAACATAAACACACAATGCATAAATACCGCACTTGCATCGTGTATTCGAAAATGGTGAAATTAATTCACTTCAAGCCGACCGGTCGTTGATCATTCTCCCTGCTAATAATCTCATTCACAGTTTAATTGCTACAAAATCAGCTGCCATTTGTCCATATTGTTTGGTTCAGTGCGTTTGCTCCATTATGGCACGATATTACCTTCAGTTCTCAGTAAATAATTATTGAATATTCACTATTTTGGGAAATTCATGTTTTTCTTTGTAAAGAATACTGTTATAAGTTAAACATATTTGCGTAAACATGTTATTTTGTTTTATGTAGGTATATAATATATTTACTATAGTTTATCAAAAAGTGATTGTGTCTTTAAGCATAATATTGGTAGCCTATCGCTTGAAATCGCGCCTTTTTGATTTACTTGATTCTATTTTCAATATAACTTAAATTTCCTTAATGGCGAAGGAAAATATATTAAGGAAACTTGTGCAACTAAGAGGATCTAACTGCTAGTTCGTGCAAGATGCATGAAGCCCGTCAAACAACATTTACTGTCTTACAGACTTAGCCTGCCATAGTAGGAGACTTGCCCAGCAGTGAAACGTTAGAAAGGCTCAAGTTAATATCAATAAGCCTATATGACCTTTTTATATTGATGTTCTCCGATTGATTACAGCCATGGCGGCCAATCTCATTGAGACTAGCCAACTACGCAGGAGATATTATAGTGCACAAGTGTACGCGCAGACACGAGTGCCCTCTCTGTTACTATCACTCTCATACTCCGGTGGGACGACTACTCGACACGACCAAAGAGAGCTGAGTCGCAGGACCGACGGCTTTACGTGCTTTTCGAGGCACGGAGGTGACACACCACCAACTTCCAACTCCGGGCTGTTACTGAGACTTACTTAACAGAGAGACTCAATAACTAAACTTGGCCCGACCCGGGACTCGAACCCAGGATCTCTCGATGTATGAGCGTACATGCTAGACACTACACCACCGAGGCCTATTTATTGTTCCAGGATACTAATTATAGGCGAAATAATTTATAAGGTCCATAAATCTATACGCAATATATTACATTGATGTGGTGGTTAGTTGTGTGAAAGAAGGATTAGGAAAGAAGCGAAAGACTTATCCGACTTATCGTCCAGTCGTAGAATTGTCGCATTATATGTAATATATAAATAATGTGTATAACAAATGTAGTATACTTAAAAATACGTTTTTGGATAATTGTAATGTCCATTGAAACGAATGCAATTAGGCCAAAATCTCAAGCAGCCAGTAAAAAATTTTCAGTATTATCCTGGCTTTTTTATTAACTAGCTGTTTGTAGAAGCTAGAAAATCGTTAATGTGTAATTGATACATTATGGTTTTTTTTTAGTTTTATAACTATTTGAAATCAATAAATTACTGCAAGTTAAACATAAAATAGTTTTGACAGTTAAATGAAGTTTATCTGCTCTACACAATAGAAATGAGGTCAAGTACCATCGGTGTATACTTAGCACTTATGTCGTTACGTCACGTCTAGGAGTGAGAATGAGATCTCTAAGAGACGAGATGCTTTCATGAAATAAAATAAGAACGTCTTCGTTCGTACTACAAGTTCTGTTAAATTAAATAAATAACATGTTAAATATAGAATGTAAAATATTAAGCTCATCTGTTAGATTAAAAGGTAAGAGATTATATAAAAGCTATTCAAAGTATTATTTTACTTATGCGAGTCGTTGCGTGGGGTCTTTGAAGACCCTTTTTACAAAAACATGTCCGTCACTCACAACCCTAGCGCGTACAACATTTGCTATGACGTGTCATCAACTAGAATCACTTACATAATGTGGTAGGAAGGCAATACCTACCTTACATCACCATCAGCTTTATTCGAAGAAAAATGGAATAATCAGCATGAATGAGGAATGATAAAATAGCAATACAAACAAGTTAACGCATTTGAAATTATAAAATCAAAAAATAAAGGGCCGGGTGAGCAGCGGAGGGCCGAGGGAGATGATAAATCTTCATTTGCCTTGTTCGCACATCCGACCCGCTCCACCCAATTAGTTAACCGGGCTGACACCCCGCTCGCTCGGATTTCCGCTGCGGTCACCTATATCCATTGTTAGCAAGGACTGCGGATTGGAAAGATTGTAATGAAATAGTTTCGAAAAAAGGAACATTTTCTAGAACTAGCGGCTGTTTTATAATGGTTATTTATTACAGGTATTACAAGTGATTGTCGCGATTTATATATTATTTATTTACATGTCAATCATATCAAGGCATGATGAATAAACAAGTTAAATGCACAATAAAAGTATTAAATGAATCTTATGTTTGTTAAAATAACTAAACAACATTTTCTTCTTTCTCGTTCCCTCACTGATGAGGATCGCGACCACTAATGATTTTTTTCCAGTCTCAAAATTTTAGATATATCTTTTTACTGCCTATTTGCTTTTTTTGTTGGGACATTATAACACAGAGCACCATCTAGTTCCGTGGTAAGCTACGAGACTTGTGTTACGGATACCAGATAGTTGATAAACTACACATATAACTTTTTAAATACATAAATATTTTAAATATAAACACCCATGACTGGATTACAAACATTCGAACTCAACAAATGAATGCCCCCAATGGGACTCGAACCCGCGACTGCTGGCGCAGCAAGTAAGCTCACTACAAACTGAGCCAAACGTGCCGTCACCGTAGTGCGACTGTAGAAATGCAGGTCCCGTGTCCGAGTCTCAGGATAATTCTAAATTGGCCTGAGCTTTTACCGTTTGTATCAAATTGACGTCCCATCGGACGTTGAGAGTGAAGGTATGTATATAAAATATTGAGTATTGAGCTTCTTAACACTTCGCACTCAAAAAATTTTCCTACGTAAGCGGTTAGTCTTAAAGAGATGCGCTGCTGTGTGGTCAAATCGGTCTGAAGAACATTAAGGCATTAAGTTAGGACTGTCATTTTTTAAAATTATATACTACATATAAACCCATTTACCAAGAGTGCAACAAACATAGTTCTTTGACTTTACCATAAGTTGCTGTATAATGTACATATCTACTACGTATTTTATGTGAAGTACTAAATGTAACGACAAACAGTTTTTCAAATGTGAGTAAGGTCGTGTACAAGTTTCTAAAAGTATATAACACAGGTAACATAGTGCTGTAATCAAAGCAAAGCAGCAAATATCTCATTATTATGAAATGGGGTTTAGGTTCTTAGGAACCTTTTTCTGTACTGCGAAAAAACCTTTAATAAAGTAGAGTTCTTATTTCTATCTGCTCTTTAAAGGGTGCTTTTATATTAACCCTCGAGAATTTTTGCAATAGGTTAATTTCGAATATGAATAAATGAAAGGCAATCTTAGTGTATTGACTTTTTACGATTAATATTTTTGGACATATTATGAATTTTTAAATTTTCAATAATCTCTAATTTGGGTACTTTTGACCCATCAAAAATATATAAAAAAGTCTAAAATTTAAATATTTTTTAGTATAAAATTTATTAACAGTATGGCAAGCTTGTGCAAAACAAAACCAAATCTCCCAAGGTAACTATACATTCTTGGAAAATAATAACTAGTGCTATTCTAGACTACGACAAGACTAATCTCTAATTTGTAAAATCTCGTGTCACAGTGTTATCGAACTCCTACGAAACGGCTTGATCGACTTTTTTGAATTTTTTTGAATATATAAGGTAAGTCTGAGAACAGGTCGTAGGCTATTTTTTATTCCTCTTGATGGTATGGTCCCTTGTGGTGATAAGGGTGGCCCTCTCCTGATTTTTAAATTTTTATTTTTGAACCAAATGTTTTATTGATTTGGCTTATAACCATGCATTTTCATCCTTCTACCACCAATCTCTTTTTTAGTAGTGATTTAAACGCGGACAGAGCCGCGGGAATTGCTAGTATAATATAATACTAATGGGATTGATAATTGAATATGAGAGTAGTGTTGCTCAACAAATTGACATAAAGCATTAGACCGGCTTAAAAGCGATAATCCTATATTTATTTTTATCATGGTTAAACTAAGCTCAGACAGCAAATAAACGACAAATTCTACCCCTAGTTAATACATTAATCGATCGGTTGGTAGCGAAGCGCGCAATCCTAGGTAGCAGATTAGTCAATATTGAACCTGCCAGCAATTACATACGATCAAATGATTTAGCCATGATTAAGTATTATGCTATTTGGAATATTTTGAAACGTTTAACCATATGTTTAATTTCCTATGGGTTTTTTTTAACTTAAATCACATATCATGAAAAAATTTGTATGGTTATTTGCTACTCCTAAACGTTGGAACGGCTGGACAGATTTAGATGAAGCTTAGTACGCAGAAAGACGAAGCTTGAGAAATAGAAAAAGTTTAAAGTGTCAACTCTATATTGTTATTTCACCATTGGGTTAAATCAATACGCACTTTCGGTATACATGCTTATTTAAAAAAAACGTTTTTTACTTTTATTTAACTTTAAATTTTTTAAATGTAAATAAATTTGTAGTTTTGATTTCTTAACTTTTGTTTAACAAAATCTAATACATTAATTTAACTCACCAAGAATAAGTGAACAAAAATACGGGCTGTATGGACTTACATATATTGTCCATACGGCTATTTAACTATACATAAAAGTCACGCAATGGTTAGATACTAACGATGTGTGAACATTTGTTACTGTTCTATTTGTTTTTTTCGTTATTCTTATGTATAAAAATTTACATAAAATCAATAATTTAAAAATCTGAATAAGTTTATTTAGAGACTACGTTATTGGTAATATCGTCTAGTGCTATGTACCATATTTGATTTCATCCACGTTCTGAGAAAAAGACCAAGCCGTCTCGGTAGAATACGCCGTGTTTAGTTCCAAAATTGCATTGGATGGATGCCAAAGTGATAATTGGCTTCCATAAATACGTGCCAACTGGAGAGCTTTGTGTGTTTTTGGTTATAATATGATACAATTTGTACACATCATGAGTTTATCGTTAAACAAAATATGGAGATCATAAAACTGTCTCAGCTCATTCTCTTCAACCATCTATGGGACCGTCTTCTAACCAAGCTGTTGTTTATATTCGTACAGCCTCTTACTTTAAATCATTAAACTTTACGCTTCCCCATAATCCACGTACCCTTATATTTCACAATTATTATCCTGTTACAAACTCGCCATGTCTTTGTTCACGCCCTTCAGTAACTTTTAATTTGCGTTGATGTTTATTATTTTGATAAGATATCAGCACAGCGGGAATTTTGCCATGCTATACGCTATGCATGTTATCCACACTACATTCAAAATAAGACAGGATTTCGTATAAAACATTACATTTCTACTATTATTTATGGTAATGGTAGCCCACTAGACTAATCACTGGGTAAGTAGAACCGAATAAAACGAATTCAATCGCGATTCTCGCACTTCTGACATTTTCAGGTGCGAATCATTGTTAACATGTTTACCACATGTGTTACGGAAAAAAATCTTTTAGAAAAAACCTGTATATAGAGACCCTAGCAAGTTTTCGAAAGACACGTGAATTTGCTGACCTGTACATGACCAGTGTAATGAACTATGACATGAAATGGCCTTTACTACATGTAATAAAGGGAATACAAATACAAAACGTACACTACTTTGCAAAATGTTATAACAAATAGACAGTATTTGTACAATTCTAAGTTATTTAAGCTTGGTAACTCAAATTAGCTCGGTTATCATGTTTACACGTACTATTTATATAAAGCAAGGTAATTTAACATTAGAAGCCACAATTGAGTATTGATGTCAGATTACCGCAAGTGGGCGTGTAATGTAATCGAGGCTGTAATTATGTGAATCGCTACAATTCTACGTCGATTTAAACGTTTGTGTCGGTCGAGTGGAGTGGAAACATAATGCTTTGTGGAGCATACACTTACAGTTAATTTATTCAGACACAATTTTGAGTATTATTAACATATAAGTATTTTTTATACAATGCTAACGATTCTCGCAGCTCCGTTCTAATTGAGGTAGAAGGATGGAAATTTAGGGTTATAAGTATTTTTTGGTGCCAAATCATAAAAAAATAAAAATAAAAATTTGGTCTAAAAATAAAAAATCTGGAGAGGGCCACCCTAATGGGAATAAAAAACCTTATGGGAAAAAAAAACAACAACACAAACACTAAAAATATTAATATTGCACGCGTACAAGTATATTTTGTCATAAGTAATACGTTAAGTAAGTATCAAGCGTTATAGTAATACGTTAGTCAAAATATAAATATGTGAAGAAAAGTTTTTCTCGCTGACGTATGAAAGTGCAAGAATCAAATCATGGCAAAATACATTTTATTCAAAGAGTTTTAAAATGGCGTCTAGGTAAATTGTATTCAGCCTTTTTAACGGCTCACTGCTGTGTGCGAGCCTCCCTGTAATACGAGGGAGAGGAAACCATAGTTAACCACCCTGGCCAAGAGCGGATTGATGGATTTCATACGTCTTTTAATATATAGTATACGCTCTTAGATAAGCAGGTTTTCTCAATATATTTAAATGTAATCGGTAATCACGTCGAAAATAATTAGCTTTTATTATCATACAGTAGAATGTTTGCTCAAAATAATTAAAAGAAACAATATCTAAGTACTTACCTGAATTCATTTTTATCTGCAGAATATTCCTAGACAGAATAGAATTTTAGAATTTTATTTCATAGAAAAAAAATTTAAAGTGAAAATGCAACTGACAATAATGTTGTCTATACTTATTTGTTAATATTTCATTACACTTTTTATATGATGATTTATAAAATTGAATAAAAAAGATATTTTAAAAGCTCATAATATCAACAGTCGTCATTTTTCCTCATATTACTTAGAATTATACAGTATATGTATTGAAATGTAATAAAAATCGGCTTAGGCGACTCGTGACATGTGCGAGCGAATATGAAAAGTACTGAGGGATTAGGTTTTTTACGTTTTTTTTTTCAATTTTCAACCCTACGATGTTTTGATAAAGTTGGCACGAGTAATATACATATTTGTCCAGACGTGTTCTTAGGGCATGTTTACACTTAAAATATATTTTCAATGCTCAAGATTTTATATACTATAAGTTTAAATTTTTTAATAATGTAGAGTCATTTTTGTACCCTATATATGTTTACTTCATGTCTCTCATCTCGAAAACGCTTTAACGACTTGGATCAAACTTTGTATGAAGATAAGATTTTTAAGTTTATTCATAGATGCCTTTACTGAAAAAAACAATTTTTCATAACTAATTATTATTAGAACCTTTCTCTACCTGCTACCATACTAACATTAAACATGATCTTATATCCTTTTGTGGTACTTGCATTGTCGAAATCTTAGATATGTGCAAAAATATAAAATTTCTACTCACTCTGTTGCTCATAAAATATTCATATACATCTACACAACCAATGCATCCAACTGAGCTGATCTGGTTGCTTGCTTCAAAAGCTGCACATTCTAGGGTATTAGGTTCGGGTCCCAGATAGGGTTGTGTAGGATTATTGAATTTGTACTTTTAAGAATTTGTCAGTAGTAGACTATAGTTGAGAAGTTAGCAGTGTTATATCCACTATAATATTATGTCCTACGTAGTCTCGATCACAGTGACCAATATGATCGTTATTATTTTACAAAAACAAATTGAGAAAACCTATAAATCCGGACTTTTCGATAGGAGATAGAATTTATTTAAATGTTAAGAAATATTTTTACATACTATGTTCTATACGTTCTTTTAATTTCCTGTAATAAAACAAAATGTATGTATATAAACGTAAACCCTTTTTTGTAATGCTAAGTTAGATAAAAAAATCCGTCTGCACCTTATAAAAAACTCCAGTTTTATAATTTCATGTTTTCATCTAGCACGATCAAGCTTTATAAAACAGGTCTTCGAAAGCAAAAGTCAACAAACATCGCGCTGTGAATACGGCACAGTTTTATTCCACACATAGTAAACACCTTCAAAGATGGATTTCTCTTGACAAATAAACCGTAGGTATGAGTATTTTAATATTTTTCCCTTTGATCTTTTTGAATATTAAAAAAATGCTTTTGAATCTCGACTCATTTTGAATCATTCCTGCTTGAAAAGGATTCCTTCTGCAAAGGTGTTTTGTTTTCACATACTTTCAAATAATAATAATAAGACCAGCGTAGTTGGTATGTATCCAAAAGAAACGTACTAAAACGTAAACGTACATGTTCATAAACTATATATTAGATCTAGCAAATAAACTAGTTCAAAAAATACATTAGGTACATAAATTTTCTAAAACTTAAAATTTACTGACCTACGAGTATGTAAATGAAAGCGTATTGTATTGTAATGAAAGAGTTATTTTTAGTATAATTGTTAATAATCCCACATAATAAATTTTACCGTTGTTATTTCATGAAAGACAGAGTGCATGGTATAATGTGTAGAAGCTCTAAACACCTTTACAGATTTTTAAACACAATATTATGTTTAAAAATCTGTAACGGCATCATGGCCTTCTAACCTATTTCATAAAAACTATCAATTTTGCAATAAATATAATGTGCGTAAGCATAGGCATATTTATTTGCTTAATAGATCGAAAAAAAATACGGCTGTACGCACGTGCATTAATTTTCGTACTTTACCTAAGTTTTCTTCTAAATAACCCAATATCCTTTTAACCGTTCACGGTAATCGAATCCAAGAACTTGACCAATACGTCAAATGAAGTCACAAAATGTCACATATTACCTATAAAATTAGTAAATACTACAAAAAATATTGCGGATATGTCAAGATGTCCGTTTCTGAAATGTGAAGACGATAAAATTTTATCACCGACAAACTTAATTTTATGGTTGACATATTGTGATAAAAACTATATTACTTGTTTATTGTAGAGAATCATTGGTGCGAAAATCTAACTTACTTTTACGTCTTGATAGAGGTTCTAGAGTATTTTCTACATTTTTCACATTTTATTACTGTTAATGGAGATCGCCAGCGTCTCTAAGATAATATGTATTGTCAGAGGTACATACATTTTCAATCTCGTCTTAATAAAATATCTAGTGAATCACTGCACTCGGGTTCGCTTTCTAAGTACTTTCGTTTTAACGTTATTAAAGATCATACATGTGATATTTTCCTTAGTAAAATGCATTCTATATAATACTTTCTTAGGCTTACGCAAATATTCAAAATTATAAATGAGACTATGTTTTCGGATTTTGTCGCGGATTTATTTTGATTTTTGGTTCCCGTCGTTTCGAATGCTTTACAGCAATCATGGTCACGGGCGAGACTCAGTCTCGATAGTTTGTTAGTTATTTAGTTTCATTTTTATTATTCTATATGTTAAAGCGGCTTTCATCAGTGCAGTGGTTTTCGAGTAATGAAGTCACACACAGACAAGAATTTAGAAAATCGGTACATAGATTCGGTATCTGTAACGTTAACTATTAACGTATTAATAGTTATAAAAGATTTTCCAAGAAAATATTTCATGTACAAATTCGACTAAGCTAGACCGTATTTTGATTTTTAAGAAAAAATACATTAAAATTATAAATATATACTTTTGTTACTGTAGAAGTCATAATATCTACGTGCAATTATGTTAAAAAAGATAAGTTATTTAAGGTAAGATAAATTTTAATCCTTTCTTTAGTATGTTTGTTTGTTAGTTGTTTTTTTCACACAGTTATAGAGCCACCAATAATTAAAAGTCTTTGTGCAGTGATCAATTATGGAGTCTCAAGTGACAAAGTTCCAGTGGAGTGGTGAAATAAGGACAGTGAAAGAAGATATTTGTTACTAATAGTAAATATTTATTACTATTACTATTGTAATAAATAACTGAACTTTATTTTAATTGCATCTAGAAATTATCACAAAACACATTACAACACAGTGTGCTTAATACTCACAGTTTTAATATAACATCATGAGTATTATTAAATTTCCTTCTGATTTACTGAATAACGCGAAATAATCATGAAATAATAACTTAAATTATAATGCTGTTAATCATAACGAGACACTAGTAATGCTTGTTTAAATACCGCAAATTGAAATATAAATTTAGAGATTATTACTAATATTCGTGTCATTTGTGTAGTCAATTCCATGGTAATTCTCATCTGCTCTACATAATTACTGAATTGGTTTAATAATTATTGATGATTCGTTGATCTAGTGGCTGGCATATTTGGTTTGAGATTTCGAAGTCTTGTGTTCGAGTTCCAGTTCGGTTCAAGTTTTGTATACTGGTTATTTTAACATACCACTGCTGGGCATGGTCCTCCCTTAGATACAAGGTGGATCAAGCCATAGTCCATCACGTTGATCAACTGCTAGCCGGTGAACTTCACAAGCTTTTCCAAAATTGACCGTGAGATATGGCACCATTGCCAAATTCTGTTAGGAGCACTTTTTATTTACTAATAATATAAAGCAGATGAATTAAGCTATAATTTGAATTATGTTAGTAAAAAATGCCTGCAATTTAATGTAAATGAAAAATGAATTTTTAACAGTAATTTACATCCATCACGAATAAAACATAATCTATAAAAAATTGAAAGCGCTTTAACGAATATACATATTTAAATGATAAATGGATTTCTTTCCGTTCTACGAAATTTTTAACAATTCATCCATATAAAACAATAAATATGAGTACAATAGGGTAGTAAGCATCACGCATTGTTTGCAAATAAAAAAAAAAAAAAAAAAAAAAAAATTAGTCCCGCTGAGTTTCTTTCGCCAGTTCTTCTCAGGTCAGTGGCTTCTTCTTTCCGAACTGGTAGTAGACTCATGACGTTCAGTAAAAAATTGTAATAATTTTATGCTGAATAAAATATTTTGAATTTGAATTTGAATTTGAATGTTGACGCAAAAATTGGACGAATACTTTCGTCTATACTATCGGTTACTTTATATATTATATTTATCTAAAATTATTTTAAATAGAATATTAAACAATTCAAATATTAACTTTGAATTAAATTGGTTAAAATTCAATAATTTTGTATTATTTAAAAATAAAAAAAATGTGTAAAAATGACTCTTGTAAAGGAACAACAAAAGGGAACTACAAGTATATAATCAATCATAGTAGCTTTATATATTTTTTCTCTCTACAGTATAGATAACCTTACAAGGTCTTCGAAAATAAATAATACATCGAGTAACACATAGTGATGAACTTATTAAAACTATTCGCCAAACTTGGTACGTAAATACGTAAATTGTAAAAAATTAAATTATTTAGTAGAATCATGAGCAAAATGTCAACTAATAGCAGAAACATTTTGAACAAAGCCATTATTTGTGACTATTAAAATATAATACCCGCGTCAACGTCACGTCATTTATTACGGAGAAATTATTTCTTAGTTGTGCATGTACTGGTTATTTAGAAAATGTTTATAATACTTTACATCATGCGAGAAAATGTTATTTTAATGAAATGAAATTTTTATCTTATGAAAATGTTGGATCTTCCCTTGTATAAGCTTTAGTAAATTATAGAGTACTTTTTAAGTGATTTTTTGGTAAATTTATCGATATCGCAGATTCGACTTTTGGGAGAGAAACCAATTATTATTTATGACATTCAGATTGTCACCTTATTGGGAAATTAAGATTACTGCCTATTTTGAACACCACATCCTAGACCTACGAGATTTTCCCATAAGATATTTTCAGTAGAAGCCGAAGAAGTTGGAAGTTGGCGATGTTATGACCCCGTTATGCATCTGAGTACTGAGTGAGTCTGGCTGTCGTGGACAAAATTGGTTAGGAGGACTTTACCTTTTTTATTCATTGCTGAATTTATTTGTTGTTTTATTACAGAAATCGATGTGCAAAAATATTACATTTAAATCTAATAATAAATTATAACTAATAATAAATTCTAACTCACGAAATCAGAAATTATTCATATTAAATTAATTAGTACAGTTAATATTATTATTTTCAATAGAAAGCTTTCCATAAGCTTTATAATCGTAAGGTTTCAACAAATGAAGTGTTATCCTTAAGTAACCTAAATATAGATCAAGAATCATTCTTCGAGTGCTACTGAATTCTTAGAAAGAGAGGGCAATAATAGACTTATTCAAATTGTAATAAATCTCTACACACTCCTTGTCTTAATCGTCGTGAGGCTATTTGGCTACAGTGCAGTGGCTACTTTAAACTGCTCTATTGGCCGTTTCTCTGATTGAAAAACTTTTCTAATATTCCACAGAACGGGAAAATGGAGATTCGCATGATCGTGTAAGTTGTGATATGAATATTATAATATATTTTAATGTGTTTATGTAATTTTTTATCGAATTCTTATATATTTTTTGTAATATCACTATTTTGTGTATTTTTTGTAACAATAAAATTCCGGGTCTCGCACCTCTGATATTTTCATGTGCGAATCATTTCCATCATGATTACCACTTGTCTTACGGTGAAGGAAAACATCGTAAGGAAACCTGCATGTCTGAGAAAACCTAGCAAGTTTTCGTAAGACATGTGAAGTCCGCCAACACGCACTGGGCCAGCGCGGTGGACTATGGCCTGATCCCCTCGTACTGAGGGAGGCCCGTGCCCAGCAGTGAGCCGTTAAAAAAAGGGCTGATGATGATGATGATCAAAGTAAATGGCATTCTTTTAAGGGACAAAATCATCATCATAGAGCCTGTCTAGTATAAATGTCGCTTTACTGTATGATAGTGTAAGTGTGTAGTCCGAATACTGTGTAACGCATCTTCTAAGTATTTAACTTGCCGATGCCAAGGTATTGATTGTCCGTATATTGTGATTAGTGCGTGGTCTGCGTCGACTATATGGCCTGAGATCAGCCCGATAAAAGTACACGGTCGAACTTTTATCGGTGTTTATCTCGATGCCCTATTTTTGAAACCACAGTCGCAGTTTTGTCAGGGCTTTTTGAAAGCGGTAAAGCTTATGAAACATATAGTCAGCAAACCGACGTGACAGCCCAAGCTGCAATATACTATTGTCACCCCACTAATGTCCCTAGCGAGTGTATGGCAGCTTGGGCTGGCTGTCACGTCCGTTGGCCGAGTATATGTTTCATTGGCTTTGCTATTGTGTTAAAAATTATGTCAGTTGCGCCTGCAAAGATAGCGAGGTTAATATCTCCAATACCACTTGAATACAGTGTGTAAAATATCGGTCCTATTACGGAGTGAAGAAAACAGCCATATTATTTTGTTTGCAACGTTTAATAGTTATTTGGCTATTCAGAGTGGCGACAAATCATAAATCCAACAAATCAAAGATTATTACAAACAGGTCCCTGCTGGACCTGCTGTAATATTCTTAATTCTTGAGTTATAAATGACATAACTAACTCAACTTAGTTTTAAATACATAGATTTTAATTATACATTATCCCGGCACAAAACCAAATATGCGGTAAATTGCGTAACCTCGATATCTTATTTCTTTATTTAATAAGAAAGGAAGGAAAAGGATCAATTTAGTTAGAATAGAAATATCTTATATAAATACGACAAGATAGCACTAGGGGCATTACAGGAGAGTATAGAGTACGTGACTTTATTACTATACAGGTTATTCTACTACGGTCTTTTGAAATTTTATAGCCAAGTATTAAAGGATAAACAATATTTCATGTATAAAAGAATAAAACAAATGTTTTAGTACTTCTTTCAGAAATAATGTTTGAAGATTGAAATTATTATGCACTTTGTCATACCGATGTACACTTTCTATAAACATAGGTTCAAATTGACTTTTGATGAAATAACTCTGAAAATACGAAAGTTTATCAGAATATATTGGTCGATTAAAAGTTTGAGTTTCGTGGAACAAATATGTCATTTACCACTCATTCGTAGGATTTATCCATTCTTTTTATAGTTTAAAGTGTTGTATATCTGCAACATGAGGTGAGTGAGTATAGAGGCGTTTAGAAGCCTTTAAAAAGGAAACGGGTAAAAAAATAGCGTTATTTTGTAGAGCTCAAAATCGTCGGGTGATTTTCTACAAGTTGGACGTGTGAGTGTAGAAACCAGCGTGAGGCTCGTATATTTATGTACTTATGAAACCAACAGCAGATGTTTTCGTATTATTTAGACATAATAACTTGTTTGCAGACGATATACAAACATTGCATACCTATTTCTTAGACGCGTTAAGTGTAGGGTGACGAAAACAGGGACGAGTAAGGTGGTAGGTAAGTAAGGTGACACATTCACTGAATGAAACGTAAAACATATGAGAAGATTCGAATTGTAGCACTATATGTATATAATATATTTCAATTAAACCTATAAATTGTGTAAACATAAGGAACAGCGAATAATAGTTTATTTTTAAAAAAATATGGGTTTGAAAAATATTAGACTTTTTTTTTAATTTTAATGCGACATTCATTATTAACTGGAAAAATCATTAAGAAATATTATTTTATATAATTAGAACAGAAATAGCTACGGTACTAGTATTACTGATTAGACCTATAAAGAAAAACCTCAAACTAAGCATATTACAGCTCTGAATACGTTAGCACTTCAAATTTTGTACCGCTACGGTTTAACAGACCGCTATAAAATAAAAGAGAGAAACGACTACACGCTATTAAAATTTATTTTACGGTCTATTTTACTAACACCAGTTTACTCTTAGAACTTTTAATTACATAGTTCGGCCCGCTGCATAGTACTGCGAGTAGTACGTGAATATAAATATTGCGACATTTAATATTTTGAATTCTACTTTTTGTACGTCACAGGTTACAGGTGACATACTTGTTTTTACATTTGAATGTGGCTTTTTTTAAATTGTAATAGTAAAAATAGACCGGCGGAAAGGATTTAGACTCAATCTGCCTTTAGACTTCAATTTTTAAGCGATTTAAATATGTTTAGTTATCCAGTATGGCCCAGTGGTGACACGCTCGCTTGGGAAACCGAGTGAAGAGAGTTCAACTCTCGGGTCTCGCACCTCTTTTATTTTCATGTTAGAATCAGTAACATCATGATTACCACTTGTCGTTCGGTGTAGGGAAACATCGGCTCTAAGAAAATCTAGTATGTTTTGCGAAAGACGTGTGATCCACCAACTTGTTCTTAGCCCGCGTGGTAGTCTATGATCCAACTCATATCGAAGGATTATACATTCTGAGTACAGAATGTCACTATGCGTTTGTTTGTATATTTAAACTACATATTTTTCTTTTATCCTAAACTAATACCAACAAACATTGGGAAAACTGTATGATATCACCACTGCACAAAAATTGGCAATGAAAAAGAGTAGCGTTGTCCTCAACGTCATTTCATTTATCGACATTTAAGCCGCACAGCGCAGTGACAGTCTAAAAATGTCCAGTTGAATTTCAAATTAACCGGGCCGACCGTTCAAAAAGCGAATTCAAGTTTTTCGGGGAACGCGGTAAAAATGCTCGTGAAAGCTAACCTCTTTGCGGCTGCGAGGCTCAGGCGTTTATTGACACAATGAAATTAGCATAGTAATGAAAAATATTTACTATCTGTGTATTTAGTTTATTTCCGTCTATAAGAATATTCTTATTCAATCTATGAAAGATAAAAATAAACACGATGTCTTTGAAATCTACTATTGATTATAGCTTAACATTTACATAATTACACCCTTTAGAGGGTCAGTGCCGACCGTCAAAGAACAGTAAAACTTACTCAATAAAACTCATAGCAGAATCCTATCGCGAAATGCAATCGCTTGCGCATACGTTATCTTCGAAGGCTTTATCGATATGGTATGCGTAAAATCATTTCTAGAGTTTACGCATATAGCAGGCGTTATACGGGACTCACCGGTTAGAGAAACAAGTTTAACCCCCCCCTTCGCATGAAGAAATAGGGCGGCAGAATCACTCATCTATGATGCCAGAATTCTTAAAAATATCCTAAAGATCCAGCCGCTTTTGTAAGATGACTGTGTGGATTAGAGACTGAATGATAATCATGGGGACTAATCAGTAATAAACAAAAAATAGTTTTAATGAATGTCCTTAGAAAGCGTTAGAAACATTTCTTTTTTATTGTTATAATTAACAGTTAAAAAAATAGAAAAACAGACATCGATCCAAAGCCTTCTTTGGATGTTTTGGTTTTAAAAATACAAACATTATAAGCAGGCTTATACTCGTACCAATTTGTTCCTTTACCTTTACAAGGGTCTAACCCATAAAATCTCGTACAATATATTGTCTTACCTAGATATGTATGTATATAAGTATGTTTGTATGTATGTATAAGGCACGAATCAGAATAATAAGATATGTCACGATTTTGTTAAATTTATCATATTTATTATGAAAATAATATTTATAATAAACCAACATAAAAGCTCTTAAAATCAAGATTTTATGAGATTTAAGATAATATAAATTATATAAGTTTTTGTTTAATTCTCATTAAAAATAATAATTATCATAAATAAAATTCAAAATTTTAATTCCTTATTCTCTAAATAGTTAAGATAATAAAGTAAAAAGTTCGATAAAATGGGTTGTAAACCCTCTTGGTTACTCCAAGCTTTTTCTAAAACTTAAAAAGTGCTTCATACATAAGTACTCGTTCAGTGAAGATAAAGATTACCCGCATACTTCTAGAAATTTGGGTATCCTCTGTGTGCTGATTCATGTCATCATTTTATATGGAAAGTTCTAGTTTTATAAAAGAGCTTGTTTGTCATTTGCAAAAACTTAAAAAAGCGTACTTTTTATTTAAATCTCTTAAAGATATGAATTTTATAAACAGGATAGCAATTTATGCTTGCTTTACTTAGATTCTAATAACAATCCCACTAAAATTGATTCTATCCCTGGGTCTTATTTTTTGACTCATTTAAATAGGTTTAGTCCGAAATAAGTTGGTGCGATCGTATTATTTTGAAAATTTTAAGTACAATTATATGCAATCCGAATATAACGTAATATTCTTACTATCGAGAAGCGAAACTTGCATTTTATTTTTAATTAATTTAAGCTTTGAAATTTGCTAACTTGATTAGAATTTTCGATTATCATGCAGTTAGTCACTAACGTATATTTGCTTAGTTTTTTAATAAACTAATAACAGGCACTTATATTTATTTTCATGTACAATAAAGTAGAACTTATATCCTATTAAACTATAGAAGTTGGCTAAAAGGGTAACCAGTTTATATAACCGTATTTCCGACCTGTAGACATATCCACTTAATGTCAAGGGACAAGGACGGTGACTATTAAAATTAAAGGTGTAAAGCATCTTTTGAAAGTCCATTCTTATTCGCTTATGATATACGAGGAAAGGAAGTGACAGCGTAAGACGTAGGCTTCCGAACGGATATTATACGATGACCGATTCGCTTTATAGCATAGCTTTGACATTGACTAATAGATCCGACGTGTCTTTGGATAATTAGTGTAAGTTTATGTGCATATCTAGTTGCCTAATGGATGCCTGTATTGCATAAATCAATGATATATTTGGCTACAATTTCAATGTATTGACAGGTTGTTATTAACGTAAATATGACATTATTAAATAATATATTTATATCATGTCTGACTTTATAGAATACACTAGCAACTCACCCTTGCTCCGCTCACGTTCTCTATAAAATATATACTTGTCGAGATATTGATGGTAAGATACTCGTATGAATTAACTTGTTGTTCTGGTGACTAATATGTTAGAAGTTTAGTGGAAAGCAACAAAAACTACAATATTATTTTTAATTAATTTACAATGTTAAAATCAGCTAATATATTAGGTGATGATAAAATTGGTTTCTTACAGTACTTAATACAGTATTAAGTATGTACTACCATAAAGGACATTAGGTAACATCTTTACTTTCATTCCTATAACCTACAATGTAGTCGTAAAAAAGACTGTCACAGTTTATTTAAGTGAGTGATAATAATCACAATTCCAAGCCATTACGAAAAAATCTAATCATAAAAAACTCGCTATCAATGGAGGTAATTTAAGGGAAGGTGTTAAATCTACAAGTATATACCAACACCATTTTGTTATTTCTCTACCTCAAAAAATTTTTTTAGCTTTGCATGTGGAAAGCTTAATATCAGAACTCACACATACGAAGTAACTGTATAACGTACACAAAATAAAATTATTTGGAACGTTTCATTAATCATCTGAATCTTTGACATTGAGTTTTAATCGACACCAAAGAGAAACAAGAAGAATTTTTATTTCTCACCTTCAAACATCACAGAATAAGTAAATAGTAGACACAGCAGTTAAATTCAATGTATAAAGCTTGAATATGATATTACCACCGCAGAAGCATATGTTTAACAGTTTGTTACAGCGTGCACTGCATCTTGTTACATCTGAGATTCCAAGCAATTCTCGATTTTATATCACTCGCATATGGCCTATTATTGTGTGTCTAAACTCAATTATCACCATATGAGTTTCATCTTCGCGACTATTAATCCTCAAACGCTAGACTTCCTTGTCTTGACAAGATAAACAGGAAGTCATGCATCATCAGCCAGGCATTGTCGTTGCAAGGGTTTCGTGAAGAAACTGCTTCGTCACTTTCCTCGTCCATTCCACAGGATATGAAGTCCGTATCGCTGTCTTCATCACATTAGAGACCTTAAAGAAATTGCTTTTCTCAAATTACCTACATTAACGTTTAGAAGTAAACAGGATTAAGTCAAGAAATTATCTAAGTATATTGAATAATAATGATTTAATAACGTAGCACAAACTATCCTTTCTAATTCTATCAAAACATATAATATTTGCCAACACGTTTGGCTCAGTTGGTAGTGACCCTACTTTCTGCGCCAGCGGTCGCGGGTTCGAGTCCCGCTAGGGTATTCATTTGTTGAGCACGAATGTTTGTACTCCAGTCATGGAGTGTTAATATTTATAATATGTATGTATTTAAAATTTATATGTATAGTCTATCAACTATCTTGTAACCGTAACACAAGCACGTAATGTAGCTTACCACGGAACTAGATGGCGCTGTTGTAATAATGCCCCCAACATATTTATATTTATTTATTTATTTATATTTTCGAGTCTCCTTTTGCCAAATATTGTATACTACAATTTATTTTATTAATGTATTTATAATGCTAGAGTCATAGGTATATAATAACTTTTATATATAGTGATGAGATCAAGATAAAAATATAAAATAAATATAAAGAAGCCTTATTAAATTTAAACCGATATCAAAGGCTATTAAAGCAAGTAATCCTTTTCAGAAGCAAGTTACAAATAATTTCGTAGTAATTAAACGGAAATGTTGACGAGGGTTCTGTTGATTCACACTGTTCTAGCCCTATGTGGGTGTGAATAACATTAAATAACCATTGGGACTTTGTAGAAACGCTTGATTTATTTAACAATAAAACAATTAATGAATGGCCTTGAGATTTTGGAGGCGTATTGAGAGCAATGAATTAACTTGATAGAAGATAATTGCAGGCTTATTCAAGATATTTCGAATATTATAAGATAATCATTGTAAAAAGAGCGGCATATATCGTATTTTCCTAGTAAATAGTATTCACTAAAGGCTTTCTCTATGAGATATAACTCGTATTTCTACTCTACTAGCGTTTCTTCAGAGCTGCGTTCGTCGTTTGTGTTGCTGTTTTTGGTCTATTTGTACCTATTAAGTTTTACATCCACCTTTATTTTTATTTTTATAGGCAGTAAACCTTTGAATCACAATTGTTAATCGAAAATTAAAAGTAGTTATAATATTCAATTTTTAGATAGAAACTTTAATTCTGTGCTCTCCCTTCCGTATATCTCCCAGTCTCTTTTTTTAAGAACCTAGAAATTGCTTAAGCGTATGATTTACTCATATCATATCGTATATACAGTTAGTAGCAATTACGCTTTCAAAGATTTCATACCTAATTAATATTAGTTTTAATTATTTTCTATTTTGGCTTCTTTGGAAGTATTTCACCTCGAATTATGTGATCTGTATCCAAAAACGGTAAACGACTATATCAAAAGTCGTGAAATATTGACAAGGGTATAATCAGTATTCACATTGACCCTTGATCGCTTACAGCAATAATAATTGAAACGGTGGTATATCTTGGCCTTATTAACAAAATGAAATATATTTTTAGCTTTAGGCACATCTAATTTTAGAAAACGATAAAAGACTCGAAATTATAGCGACTAATTTTAACCATCTAAGTCATTTTCTTAGTAGAAATAATGTTCAAAATAATAAGTGTATTTATTATTTTTAAATTTAACTAAAAAAACGTCAATCATTCATGTTTTAGTCTTCATTAAAATTTTTAAAATTTATTTCAGGTACCATTACGCCTCAGAGTATTACTAATATCAATTAGAATAATTCATACGAAACTGATAAGTAATTTGATACTTACTAAACATACTTACATATTTAAATGGACTAGAACTTGTGACTTAAATTTATGAATTAAAAATTAGCTAGTATTTTTATGTTTATGTTAAAAAATTAAGCTTAAAACTTAATGTTTTTTCTTCAATAATCATAGATGACAACTTAACAAAGAAAGTACGCAAAGAGTTCAGCACTCTCACTCAATTCTCTTTCACTAGGTCGAACGACTATTAAAACGAAAATTTATTAAAATACGTATATATTATGATTGAATATCAATATATTATTTTTTATTCTATGAAACCCTTTTTTAGCACTTTGAAACCCTTTTCTTCTTTCCTTCTTCTTCGTCTTTTTACCCTTTGATTCCCTTTATAACCGAGAAGAATTGAAAACGAAATAGGAAAGTGTTACAAATACAAGAAAATAACAAACCCATCTTTACTTATTCACCAAATTGAATGTAACAGTATCATATTGCTTCAATAATTTGCTCTACAACTGATAATACTATTTTTCGCATACCACGAAACATTCAGATGTCATTAGTGTTATTTATGAGAGCGTCGTACCGTGGACGCGTCGGTATCGAAACGAATACGTGATAGTAAATAGTAATGTATAAGGTTATATCAAGGCTGTTTCTTAATCGGTTGCTAATTGCTTTTTCATCTCTTTTACTCTAGAAAATTTATTAAATTACGATTTAAATTCTAAATAACTAAAAAAGTATTATTAAAAAAAACGGTTTAAGACGTTTATACCACTGAAATTGATATTAAAGAAAAAAATGTATTTATTTTTATTTAAATAGAAATATTAATGTCTAAATAAATATATATACAATCTGCATATTATAAATATAAATATTAAACACCCTTGTAGTACAAATATTCGTGCTCATCACTCAAACGAATGTCAGCGGGACTTGAACCCGCGACCGCTTGCACAGCACAAGTACCTGATTACTACAAACTGAGCCAACGTGTCGTCTAAGCATAAAGTTTTATTAATTTATTATCATTGGCTTAAATTTAATATGATAGTTGAATAAATGAAAAATAACAGATAATAATTTTAGCTACAAATGCCATACATAGATACAATCTTTTAGGCCGTAGTGGCGTTCTACGAACATCGCTACGACTAATCTACGAGTATGCATATGTATGTAGAAGCGACCAGCGTGAGATTCGAGTTACGGAGAGCTCGCTCGATAACTAAGTCCTTTCGCATGATTTCTTGTGTAAAAGTAGTAACTTTCGTTACATCACAATAGAATACTATACTAATATCGGATGATTACTTTGAACTAACTCTTATAGGATCGTATTAATGTTTAATAAAAAAATATATATGCTTAAAAAAAGTGAAAGTTAAAAATGGATGGTAGTTTTTAATTAAATTTTTTTAGTTATTTAATTGTTTTTTTGTTTGTTTGTTTGTTTGTTTGTTTGTTTGTTTGTTTGTTTGTTTGTTTGTTTGTTTGTTTGTTTGTTTGTTTGTTTGTTTGTTTGTTTGTTCGCTTGTTCGTTTGTTCCTTTGTTCGATTGTTCATTTATTCGTTTATTCATTTATTCATTTATTCACTTATCATTTATTTAATTACTTATTTATTTATTACGGATCTCCAACAGTCTACATATTTTCAAAGTCGGTGCCAGCCGACAATTATTAGAGTTTAAAATTTATACAACAATTTGTACTGTAAGCTTTGCTTTCGTATGTATTAGCAAAGTAAGAACTGAAGAAATAAAAAAACCACCCCTATTTTCTACACATAGGGACTTTTTGAAATCGGCTGAAAAGTGAACTTAGACAACACTATACAGTCATTGAAGAATAAAAATATTTTATGCGGAAATAGATATTATGAAGCTGCGACATAATACTTTCTACCATAATACATTCTTATGTCTATTTTCATATAGAACAAAATAAAAAAAAAGATGTTTTCTTTAGATGTATGAATTAGTAACTTTTTGTAAGAAACTTTTTAATGAAATGACTAATTGTAAGCAAAGGAAAAGTTGTACGTTATACGTGACTAGTGTTTAGTTACAAAGCTTTAGTTTAGTCTTTCTTTAAGAATTACACGTATAATAAGAATTTGTGAAAAGAAAAATGTTCATATATAATATTTTAATAAAAAGCATGTATTCATTTATATATTTTTTAATATTAGTAAATACATAAACTAAGCTTTTACAGATATCAAAGTTTTATTATATTTACGAAAATTATACAACAATTTGAAGATATAGCAGCAACTAACTTAGAATACTTTTAACTGCAAATTCAATAACATTTTAAAGTCAATTCATTCAAACCAAAGACAACATAAATTATAATCATTAACACGCCTTAAACGATCCCAAACATTAGAAAAACTAGCATTCTTCCCCTGGCACCCTGTAATATACGCACTTTGTAGAACATGCATACTTTAGATCCATGAAATTGTTGGAGCTAATAAATATTGTGTACGCATAATCGGTCCTTGCGCCAAAATGTCAGCTCGGGCTTCCTGTGTAACATACACAGCGTAGGAATGTTAACACTTTAAATTTCGTACCGTTACTGCTACGCCGGTTGCTATAAAATAAAAAGGACTACACGCTATTAAAATTTATTTGACGGTCTATTTTACCAACACCAGTTTACTTTTAAAACTTTTAATTACATACTTGGATTCGCTCTATAAAATTACGTAAAATAAAATATATTGCACGCTGCATCCTCTTTCTTTATAATTTGTGCACAGTTCTCGGGATTGTGGTTCTTTAAAAATTCAAATTTGGCTTAGAATTGTTTTTGTACACTTTACTAGATTTCATGAAGTTTAAAAATATTTGTTTACTAAATAGAATGTAAAATATTATAATGTGGTTTTTGTAAACGAAATCTATTAAAATGTTAAAGTTCAAACAACATTGTCCAATATTTATTTTGAATAGGCATTGATTTGATAGTATTTCTTGTTTTGAATTTTACCAGCAATTTAATTAAAATTAAGCTCTATACATCTATAAGATAAACTAAGTTGAATTTTCTGTCTGTAATGTAAAATAACATCTTTTTACGTAATGTGTATGAATTCTCCATTCTACATGACATTGGCGAAGTAAACTCCTTAAATGGCACGCTTATAAGCCACAGAAAAACAACAAATGTTAACAATATTACATGCGGTAGGTACGGTTTTTTGATAGGAATTTTACTGGCAGATAGCTCATGTTATAAGGAGTAATTGGGGCTAGTCTTATTTTAAAAATATAACGAGGGTTCCGGTTCAAAAAATTTAAGAAGGTATTTAGGGACGAACCCGAGGAAAGTCGCTAGTTTATAAAAAATGATTTGTTATTATAATTATTCTTTACTATATATTGTACTAGCAGTCGTCGTCATTTTATCCTATTGTAAGTATTTCCATGATAGCACAAGCCCATATAACTTTAAACAATACTTGTTCGTACTTGCTAATCTTATATTGACAAACCGGAAAAGAATCGCAAACGAAAGACAGTCTTTAATAATATTCAAAATAACATTATGTACGAAAGATAAAATTCTATTATGTCACTGTATTGATAATATTGTACTTCCCATCACGTACAATGGCACATACTTGCGACGTTGATGTATTGAATCATTTGGCGCAATTGTGCTGATTATTATCCTCTCTTGTTGTCGCGGCACTCGATCCTTAGTATTGTCTGCAATCGTGATAAAAACTTCAAATTTGCCACATAGTGTATTGTATTTCAATATTCCATATAAATATTTCGTATGAACTTTAAAAAAAACTCGTTTAACTAATTTTTGTCGCACCGTACATAGTATATTTACAAAAAAAAAAGAAAATAAAAGGTGAGTACTTCTTAAATTTATTCAGTTATACTAACGCTTGTACTAAGTCAAGTAAATTAATTTAACCATTTTACTATACTGACAATTTAAAATCACAAGAATTGAAGGAGTTTTCGTACATAAACCAGAAATAAAATACAAACTGTGTTTTTCTTTTAGTTCAACATTGGCGGAAGTGTGTCACATTTCTAAATTTATTTTTATTTACCCACCAAAATTAAGCACACTAATTGATTTAAACACCTATTAATAGGTACCTAAAGAATTGAGGTTTAATGCTTTTAACATTTATTCAGTCAAATAGGACGGCATCAATATAAAAAGACCATGCTATTATTATTGAAATACAGCTGTAGCCCAATGGTAATGCGCACGCTTACCGCTCAGATAACCGTTCGATTCGAGTTCCAATCCGGGTCTCGCACCTCTGATATTTTCATTACGAGTCATTACTAACATGATTACCACTTGTCTTACCGTGAAGGAAAACATCGTGAGGAAACCTGCATGTTTGACAAACCTAGCAAGTTTTCGAAAGACATGTGAAGTGGGTCAACCCGAACTTGGCCCGCGCGGTGGACTAAGGCCTGAACCTGAATTAAGGCCTGTGCCCAGCAGTGAGACGTTAAAAAGGGCTGAATACAATTATTAAACATAGCAGACCAAATTTTTCGAAAGAGAATGAATTTTTTTGTGAACATGGTAAAAATGCTCATGAAAGCTAACCTCTTTGCGGCAGCGCGGCTCATGGCGTTTATTGGCACAATGAAATTTGCATAGTAATGACCGTCCGTACGCGGCTGCCGTGGTTCCTACGCACCCAATTTACAAACGGTTCAGAATACATAAGACAAAAATTATATTTTTCACCTAAATCTATTTAAAATTGAATATCTATTGCATACAGTCAGCTCGTATGATATTCAAAATTAATGAAGGCAAAAAATATTTTTATATCGTAACATCACATCGAAACTAAATTGGTAATCCATTTGCCTAGTTTTAGATGACAATCCATACAAAAAATACCATTTGTTCGTATCTAAAATTATATTTTTCAGTACCGTAAGAGTCTATACAAATATTTTTTTATAAAACGTTAAACGCGTGGCTTTGTAGCGCCCGAACAGATGACCATTTTTGTACCTATGCATTTCTGGATTTCTATTAGAATTATTTTCTTGTTTCTTCCATTTTATACTCCCTTTTTTACGTAGTCAGATTAGTTTTTCAACTTTATTTTTTATTTAATACTTTTTCGATTCCCCATAGCGTCATTAAACGAGCAAATAATATAAGTGACTGAACTGTGCGAAGTGTAGGTGCCTACGACCGTATTTAAAACATATATTTTGTCTTAAATAAAAATTCAAGCTACAAGTCTTTCTTCTGATACCAAGCACGTGATAATAATCTCAGTTTCACTTTTTCGGTTTAAGAATCTTAGGTCGGGTAAGAAGTGCTTCAAACATTAGCAAACTTTGTTTCAAAACTCTTTGAAAGGTGAAGAATATCTATAATTTATGTATCAGCGTGATGGAACTAAAACATCACGTTCTATATGCTACAACACGCATAACTCGAGATTCGTTTAATGAATCTTCTTTGTGAAGTCTCTTGCAATCTCAAATAAGGTAAGAATTCATTAACCTACGTTACGGGGCCCGTACGTGACTATCCTCAGATAACTTGCGACTGTTTGTAGGACGCCTTAAATTATTATAGAATTTTTATCTCAAAATACTGTTTAAAATGCAAATATATTTATGAATTGGTTTTATAAAATTGCTTTACGACCCATGTTACTTTTTTTTAGATTTTATGGTGTTGCCTGCATCACGTTCAGTTACAGGACGTTTAATACAATATGTAGGTCTACTTTGATTTATTCAAAATTATTAATCAGACTTTAAATTAGACTTAGACTTGACTTAATTCCACTCCGTTTCTAAACTTGACGTAGATTATAATCGCTTTATAAATAAGGTTAAAGTTAACTGAATTGTTAAGGAACAACAAAACCGTATTACAAAAATATGAGAAAGCGCTATTGTAAAAAATACAAAGTGTATAGCGGATCATTTCCGTTTGACTAAAGTCTTATCAGCTCTTCGTTCACACCTGTCTCCTGTACATACTTGCGCTATATTCATGACTTTTATACATCCATGACGTTACTTTTAGATCAATCCCAAAACCTATTATTACTAATATTATATGAAACTTTTGTCTTTTTTTCACGAAAAACTGCTGAGTTAACGCTGATGTAAAAACATTATTGCATGATGAGTAGAGGCCTAAACTAACTTATATTCCGTTGGCTAACACAAGAGTCATAAAAAGCATTGATTTATCTATAATAAAAGTGATATGTCTGCACAGAATATTTCATAAACAGTTTTATTTTCTAATATAGCTACTTATAAAATATAAAAATTTACTGCTTTTAACACTTTATTAGTATCAGCAGCATGACTCCAAATACGGCTCCTAATAATAGTAAGTAGTATGTCTGTCTTTCATCAAAAATATGTGGAATGTTATATTTTAGATTATAAATCATGCAAGCAAATATAAGAAACAAAAGTTCCAAAGAAGACAAATGTCTTCATTGGAACTGATGTTGGAACCGAAATGAGGTAGACGAATCTATTATGCAACCACTGCACATCATATTCGAAATGCATCAAACAAATCTTAGCATTTCCTTAGAGCGCGATATTATAAAAGTTTTTCGATCGGTGCAATAGCTACGTGAGACAAAAATATCGAAGCGGAGGCAAGATAATCTCTTGGCCGCGAGCCAGTTCACGACATGTAAGCGTAGTTTTCAATAGAGCCGTTTAGGTATCCACTGCAGCCCAATAGCCTAGCGACAATTAAGAGAAGGCTGTGATTATCTGGTATATGGTACGAATATGCGTATAGTGATCCGCAAGTATGTGTGCA
Source organism: Boloria euphrosyne (assembly GCA_951802675.2). Taxonomy (NCBI): domain Eukaryota; kingdom Metazoa; phylum Arthropoda; class Insecta; order Lepidoptera; family Nymphalidae; genus Boloria; species Boloria euphrosyne. The sequence goes on from OX637888.1 coordinate 5,785,162, forward strand.
ATGTTCTCAGTATTCATGCATTCAATCGCTATCGAGGAAGGCGATTATTGAACAATATTGGTTTGGAATAGTTCCTAGATTAAGCAATTTAAGCTCTACATTTTCATTATATATTGTGTTAAATGTATGTAATCATAATTTTCTCAAAGCAATTTGCGATTATTTTCGAAATTATTTTATTTTATTTTTTAGATGAACTTAGTGAAGCCATAGAATTTGTTGTGCTTGACCTAAGTCAAAAAAGTGAAACAACTCTACCTATATACGAGTAGATATGTAAGTTGTGGCTGAACATTTAAACTGACTTGTATGTTATTTAAAACAAAATTAGAGATACAATTACAATACAATAATTATAGCTTCAAACTTTCAAAGTGAATTTAGGCTTCTTTTGCCATCCAAAAAATTTGCTAATTATTTTTGGTATTTCGTGAAATATCTTTTTATATACATAATTCTTCTGTGCGTGTGTATGTGAGCTCCTCCTAAGCGACTGGACCTATTTAGATGATCGTTAATTTTTAAAAAAGATATTAATTGATTGATAAAAAGTAACAGATTAACCCGGCGGGAGTGTGGTGGGGTGTGACATACCCCATAGTTCGTTTGTATCGAAATAAAATTGTATTGTTTAATGTGACGCTTTCGTGGCTTCGTGTAGCTGGAGGTGAGGATATGCGTGAGGGGATAGTGACGTGATCTTAGTGGTGCGTCAGCCAGCGTTGGAGATACACGAGCGCAAAGTTACGTGGGGTAAGTGATACCCGGCCACATAGTTCGTGTGTGCGTTTTGTAACAAAGGTATTTACTATTAATAATGTTATTATTTGCTCTTTTTTAGATTTATGTCAAACATGGGTGAGGCTGGTGGTAAAAGAAGACTTAGGTTTCTGTTATACGATGTGTTAGAGAATTCTGCGGATGAATCGAGCTCGACAGATGTGACTGATCATTGCAGCGAGCATAATTTAGAATCTGATACGGAACAGGAGCTAAATGATAGGGGCCTAGAAAGTAATGGTGATCAGGATTTTGATGACAATATTTCTCTTTCAACTCTGAGGACCCGTCGCTTATCTGCTCATGCTCAAGCACCTCATTACAGGTCTAAAGATGGTCAAAAATGGTACAAGCAGGTGCCACATACAAATATACGAACTCGATCGGAAAATATAGTTGACCAGCGTCCCGGAGTCAAAGGATTAGTAAAAGAAGTCAAAACTGAAACGGAGTGTTGGGATATTTTCTTTACAGAGGAAATGAAGAATGATATATTGAAATATTAAAATGAAGAAATCTTGAGACGGCAGGCAAATTGCAAAGAACCCAATAAGCTATACTTCATGCGAGAGACAACATGTGCTGAATTTGATGCATTTATTGGCTTGCTGTATATTGCTAGTCTAAATTAAACGCAAAATTAGACACATATGTGCAAGTAGAAAAGCTTTTTGTCTTGAACACTTATGTTTTTACTGCAAAAATTGTGCTTATTTTGAATCTAGTTCTTAAAGTGTTCCTAAATTATAACTTAAGTTTTATTTTGTTTATTTAACTTAAGATTGCATGTTTTTTGAGTTTTCAGAGGTTTTTTTTTATTTGAGTTAAATTACTTTAAGTTGTACAACTTTACAATAAGTGCTATGATTCTGTTACCAAAAATTTGTGACTTAATTATTGTAACGAAAATTATTAAAAGTAATTAATAATATCCATTTTTTTATTTAAAACTACCTTCAAGGATTCCTAAGTAAATTAAAAAAAATATAAGTTCACATCTTTTTAATAATAACCATAATATACGGACAGTTTTGTTTTGGGGCATGTCATACCCCGCCACATACTAGATGTAAGAATTCTTCACCACACTCCCGCCGGGTTAATTTAAATAAATAAATAATATTTACGTATTACAATAATATTTATTTAAATAAGACATTTACTAAAAATCTGAGAAATACTTAATTTAATGTCTAAAAAACATATTGTAATAACATTTTGTTCTATTTCAATAGCATTTTCGTTTATAAGACAACACTAAGTCCTGATGTAATCTGTCCACAAACCGTTTCTGGTAAGGCAGAACAGTTGAGCTATGGAGATTAAGCTGTCGTGAAACCATTACCCAGTGACTAAATTCTGCGTTCAATTCCCGCTGTAAGCGAGATGAGATCCTGGAACAGCGGAAATCTAAAAAGCAATCAAACGACAAAATAAATGCTCTGATAAAGCGTTGTGCATTAGGGTCACGTATTCGTTTCGACGCCGACGCGTCCACGGCACGACGCACTCATAAATAACACTAATGACATCCGACTGGTCTGTGGTACCCCAAAAAATAGTTATCAGCTGCAAATTGACGTAACAACTCGATTCAATTTTTCCTAAAGGCGTACTTTTTTTAATTAAGTAACTATCTTTTACGTACAGCTTCGTGTGCCATTTTTTTACTTGAATGTCCATTATTTATCATGACCTTGTATTTTATATTACTATAAGAAGGCATGAAGAATCGATAGTTCTGGATATTTTATAAGATCTACTTGACTCACTAAAATAAAATTTAGGTATGCTTTATTCCTAGGTACTATAAGTAAACAAACTATTAAAAATCACATGTTTTTGAGTTGTACAATCGATAAAACACAATATTTAAGAAGAAGCTCGTCTACTTCTCGCGCGCGCTCGCGCACTAACGCATTGTCATTATTTTGTTATGTGAAGCAAAATAGTTGTGTTGAATTACGTTATAAAGAGATTTTTTATCCGTGTTTCTTATTTGATTTACAAGAAAAATATTGCCTTCATAAAAATTAAGAAACCCTGTAAGGATAAGCTTTTTTTCGAAGTCGCTGCTCTTTGTGATGAAAGTTTAGTTTTGCTTTTCGATTGACGAGTTATTAAAAAGAAGTTCAGTTTGAAATCCGGGTCAGCTTGATGAACAAAATCGTGGTGTGAAATACTCTATTAAAATTTCTTTATTATGTCGGTTTTAAAATACAAAACCCGTCGATGCCTATTTTTTCAGTATCATCAATTGTAGTTTTATAAACTGATGATAAAAGTCTCGATAAAGCTTATAATGTATTATAAGTAAGTTTAATAATTACGGCCAATCTCGTGTCACAGTGTTTGTTATCGAACTCCTCCGAAACGGCTTGACCGATTGTTATGATTTTTTGTGTATATTAGGTAGCTCTGAGAACAGTTAATTTTTATTCCTCTAAGTGATAAGGTAGGCCCTCTCCAGATATTATATTTATTTTATTTTTAGACCAAAATTTTTATTTTTCATTTTTAATGATTTGGCATCAAAAAATCTTAATAACCTAAATTTTTATCTTTCGGGCGCGGACTGATCCGCGGGAATTGCTAGTTTTATTATAAAAAACTCATTAACTATTCTTAGCTCAACCCAAGACATGAATCCATGACTTCAAGAATATACCTTGAACCCATTAAGCTAAAGAGATTATAGAAAATTATTACGAGATTCAAGACAAAAAATTAAACTAAACCACCTTCAAAAACTTCAAGTTAAGAATAGTTGAATTTCAAATAAACTATAGTTGGTCTTTTGAAAAACAAATTCAAGAATTTCATTGGACATAATAAAAACGTTTAAAACCAGCCTGTTTGTGACATCGTGGTCTGTGTCGTTATTGGCTGAATGAAATTAGCATAGTAAAGAAAAATATTGACTGTGGAAAGACTTTAGTCTGCACCCAATTTGCGAGTGCTTGAATAAAATGTAGTGCATTTTTATTCGCGTTGTTTGTTTGTTAAATTTTTATTAAATTAGCATTTTATGCGCTTTTTGTCAGTATAAATGTTCAATCTATTTTCCAACTAAGTTTGATTACAATCTGTATAGTTTTAGGAAAGGCATCTGTTAGCTAGGAATTTGATTTTGGACGATCTAATAGTCAATTCTTGAAATATACATACATACATACATTTATGTATATTAATATACGTAATACATTTTGTATAAATAAGAAAAAGCTTAATTTACCTCTATGTCTAAACTGCAGAAAGTAATCTTGTTTAAGGAGAATTTAAATGATAATTATATAACAAATATTTTTACTTTAACCCTTACAATATGTACAATTCTAAACTGACGCCGCGGGATTTGGTTGGTCATTTCAAAAATATTTTTCTATAAAGAACCTTTAAGTTCAATACTGTACATTAAGATAATATTTATGGTATGAAAAAGTGTAAAACGTCACGTTCTCAGCGCGACATCACGTGTAAAAAGATCACCGTTTAACGTATGTTCTTCGTAAAAGCCACTTACCGTTGCAAACAAGGTAAGAATTCATTAACTGCGTTATGGGTTGCGTACGTGCTTCCCTTGATAAGTAAGTTTATGGCCCCTTAATTTAGTAAACGTAATCCTAATATTTGTATTAGTCACACTTACAAATTGTTTTTTGATATAGTCTTGTTCTCACCTGATCAATGTATGTTACTGAATTTGGATAATTTAAGCGTAACTTCGAGTTAGATATGCCTTGGTACAATACGTTCACATTGTTTGTTATCGAACACCTCCGAAACGGCTTGAACGATTTTTATGATTTTTTTGTGTATATTTGGTAAGTCTGAGAATAGGTTGTAAGCTATTTTTAGATCCTTAAGTGATAAGGGTGGCCCTGTCCAGATTTTTTATTTTTTATTTTTAGACCAAATTTTTATTTTTCACTTTTTATGATTTGGCATAAAAAATTATTATGACCCTAATTTTTTATCCGTTGGGTGCAAGCGGAGACGCGGAAATTGCTTGTAAATTAATTAAAATACATGAATATTTGACTTAAGTTTTCGAATCTCCTTCAAAGTGCTGCTAATAATACATGGTCATATTGTAAGGCACAATGGTGACAGAAACAAACTAACTTCATAATGTAAAACAGGAATATTTAAGTAATACCACAGCAAGAGTTCTGTCTGGAGTTTAAATAAATTTACATGATGCCACGATGAAGTCAGCACTAATTTATATTAAATTAGAAATCAGTAACTGACCCTATGGAAGTTTGGTCTTAGTCATATTAAGGAAAGTGGAACTTCAATAAACAAATCTTGAGAGTAGATTAATTTTATGTTAAACTATTTTCGATTTACGGATATTTTAGATATCCGATCTAGCCATAGTCCACCTCTCTGGCCAAGTGTGGGTGTTAAAAACCCGTAAAAAATCTTTTAGAACGTCACATTTAGGTTTGTCCCAACATGACACCGGCAGAGGCGTATTTACAGATTTGGCGCCCCGGGCCAGTTAGCTCTGCCGCCCCATGAAGTGACGATAAACTACTTATTTAAAAAAATATATAATAAGTCTTGAACGCAAAATATGTTATTTAGGTACTTGTAAGTATGGATGTTATGTTATGTTAGTAAATTTCCTCGAGACACCTGGAAAAAGTCCCTGGTTTTTACGATGAACTAATTTTTCCAGAAAAGGCCTTATATTAATTGGACCTGATAAACGCCCCGATAATACTACAAACAACAAAATCGACATCATTATATCGAACAATCGCCACATATTCAGGATGTCTCAGTGATTAACAGGGTTAAAATCAGCAGTGATCACCGACTTGTAAGGGGAGCTCTGAATACGAACATCAAAATGGAACGTACGCGGCTAATGAAGATGAAGTCTACTCTAAGACTAAGATAGTGATGTAGAAGCAAGCTTGCTGCGAAAGCTTTCAGTTAAAGCTGCAGAACACAAATCAAAAACGCGATCGAGGGATGGACAAAAGTTGAAGTTCTGAAGTAAGATTCTGAACGAGAATGGCGAAGGGACGCGCGATTGTAAATACCACACAGTCTTAGCGTCAGGTACTTAACAGGAATGTGAGAAACCTAATAAGTACTCCTTGTCTAAAGCACTCCTTATCTAAGACAAGCGAATACCCAAAGTATTGATGATGATGCTATAGAACCCAATATGGACTCGAAAAATTTTTGATTGACAACCATCACCTCGGAATCAGACATTCTCGCCAAATTCGAAAGATTCTATGGAGATCTTTTCTCCTCACAAATATTTCCATCTGAGTCCCACCACGTGGAGGATCCAATTGGTCTCCGAGCCAGACTGGTATGCCATTCAATAGTTGAGCTTCCCGACATCGACGTAGGCAAGATTAGGATAGCTTTTGGACACCAAAGAGACAACAAAGCTTTGTTTAATTTGTTGAATTACTGTAGAGTTCCTCAGGAGGCAGGAACAAAGGTTCTATCGGAGCTCTCAAAGGTCTTTAATTCTGTTCTTCACAAATCAAAAATCTGAATCTAAATATTCTTTATTCAAGGTCTTACATTTAAATTTGAATTGTTTCAAAGGCAAGCGCAATACGGACTGTGGAATTTTATTATACACTGCGTACACCTTGCCCCATAAAAGATCTATTTACTTTTTGAAGGCGAAAAGTGGGTGTTACAAGTTTATCCTTATTTCTTGTGTTTATAACGTGTTTGTCACAATGGCACTACACCGAAGGTATGGAGTAGAGGCATAGTAGTATTGTTCTTAAAGAAGGGGGATAAAACCCTATTGAAGAACTACTTGTGACTCTTTTGAACCATGTTTATAAATTGGTTTCAAGGGTTATGACGAATCGTCTCGCTGAAAAATTCGATGACTTTCATAAACAGCATCTATGCCTAGCGTTTGTGGACTACGAGATTTTTTTTATTTATTAAATAAGGCATACTAACTAGAGTAAATATACACAAAAATAGTAACTAAAACTTTATCGTTGTACGTATTACATGTATCCCCGAGACTAGTGATCGTGAATAGCGCTGTTCTTGAAGTTGTGCAGGAATAAGTATACTTAGCCAAACTATAAGCCTCGGCCGGCACAACTTTGAGAAAGAGACCAACCAAAGGATACGCTTGGGCTGGGCAGCTTTTAGAAGCTACATCATTTCCTAGAGTCATCGATCCCACAATCCCATAAGACTAGGGTATTTAACTAGTGCATGCTACCAGTAATGAAATGAGGAGTCGAAAGGTAGGGCTGGTCCACAAATTCAAGGTTCAGCAAGCAATGGAACGCAATACTTGGTCTTTCTCTGGCAGACAGAATTCGAAATGAAGTTATTCGCCATAGAACTAAAGTAACCGATATCGCGTGCAAAATTAGCTCTCTGTAGTGGAAGTGTTCCGGTCATATGTGCGCACTGATGGTCGATGGAGCCGAAACATGTCAGAGTGAAGACAGCGTGTTGGCAAGCATAGTGTAGGACGCCCTGTAGCACAATGGACCAATGACTTAAAAAAGGGGGCAGTGGATGGAGGCGGACTGCAAAGACTGGTTGGCGCTCATTGGGGTCCGAGCCCTTTGTTCAGCAGTCATCTGGTACTTCTCTGAGAGTTGGTTGTGGAGCATCACCTTTGACTGGGTTGTCTACTTCGGCAGACCTGCTGGGCCGTCGGGGCGTCGTGCTTAAATGCACAAGCAATTCTGCGCCGCCCCATTCTGACGGTTGAGGTCTGTTGAGGTTTTAGTGGGTAGTACTGGCTTTTCTGTTTAATGAGTCTCACATAACCACTTGTGTTTACGTTAATGCTAAAATCTCAACAATAAATAAAAAAGGCCTTTGTTCAGCAGTGGACTTCGATAGGCTGATTCATGATTGATAGTATGGATGCTTTCGGCTTTGAAGCTTTCGTTTTTTCTTTTAAATGTTTCAATGTCATTCAAAATAAAAAAAAATGTGTTGGCTTTGCCGCCCCTCGGAACCTGCCGCCCCGGGCCATGGCCCCCTTGGCCCTAGGGTAAATACGCCCCTGATGACACGGTTTCTTAAATCGGCATAACACGTTTTCACGATACCGCATTTCCACTGCGCTACTATTGCTTCAATTGCGTTATTATTTATAAACTTTTACTAATTTATTTATGTAGTACCATAAAGATTTTATAAAATAATACACTTAAAATTAAGATATTTAATTAGAAATAAAAATAATTTCTATTAAAATTTTGGTCTCGAAATAATCCTGGGTTAGGCTGTTCATGTTTCATGCCATCAACTCTATTTTTAACTACCGACCGTGAACGAAAATAATTAAAAGAAAATACCCATTTTTGTGAGCTTGAGCTTATTTATAGATTTTTCCGCAATATGTAGATACTTTTCACTTGTTGTAGTTTTATCCCTGATGAATTATAAGACAATAACAAAAAATTCTGTTATATCTGTTTTCCCACAGTGGATGTTTGACTCGCTATTTCCTTCGGCAATATTTTCAGTGAGATCATTAAATCGGACCTGAAAATTTGCCGGTACCTCATTATCATTATTGATGAATGTATAAAAATATAATCGCGATTGAAGTAATTTAATTTCAATTTACAATATAATTTAATAATATCTAATAAAATATTGAAATTTATTCACATGATTTTTTTTTGAAAAGAAGGATTAATATTATAAAACACCCAAAAGAACTTTTGTAGGGTTAAATTAGAATTTATTTAACCCCACAAGAACAAATGTAAGAGATTTATCAAAAGTCTTGTTGGGACAAATTTAAATTACTTCCAATCTTTTCCTTACTGAAATTGAATTTGCAATAAACAAAGCTATGTTCTTGGGACTACGAAAAGATAAACCGAGGTTGTGAGAGAGCAATTAAAACTTTACCTTGGAACTAACTTCGTTAGCTAGTGTTTCCCAACGAGAGATTATAAACGCGGTAAGAAATATGTTGGCTATTATTTTCAAACGAAGCTGCCGGTTAAATGGCTGGACTGATAAATTCAAACAAAGATTAAGGGCAGTTCAAAAGTTTTAAAATGAAATAGAAAACTTTGATCAATGAAATTGCCAGTAATAAAAATGTATAAAATGATATTTTTTTTATAATATTCGATGTTTTTATTTGTTGTAATCCATGGAAGAATAAAAAAAAGTAATTTGTTTTGGCCTCATTTTGCAGTCGTTGAAAATAAGTTACACCCCTAAAATGTTACTAAATATAAAATAAACTAAGAACTATTTTTATTCTGTTTTATTTTATGCTATGTCCTGTATTTAAAATCCTTAAAAGTCCTGGTAAACTAGGGTTATACTCGTATTTTTTAGGCCGATGCATGTTAAATTGCTCTTCAGAATGTTACTACCATTAATTAAGATCCCATGCTAACAATTCAAGCATTAATATCGAAAATCAATGGTTCTCGCTATGTCTATTGGCTGTTATTGAGAACCATTGTTGTAAAGTTTTTGGGCTGTAAAATATTAATCAACTTAAATAAAAACGGTAAAGGTACCAAACGTATAAAGCACATTCGAAGAATTTATAAACACCCATGACGATTCTCCAGTTGGATGTTTATAATACTCGTATGTATGTATTTAAAGTTATATTATATGTGTAGTGTATCAACTATCTGGTATCCATAACAGAAACCTCGTTACCTTGGGACTACACGATGCTGTCTTAAGGTCTCAACATATTAATATTTATTTATTCTTCACTATATACCTGTGTAGGTTTTAGGTAGAACATGCCAACAGAATAATTTTGATAATATACATTTTCTAGTGCAATCGCACATTCACAATATAGATCGAACTATAATGCTTAGATCGGTCGAATCTAATCTCACTTGTAGTTCGTTCAGGGTGAAATCGAACACAAAATTTAACGCTCTGGTAATGGTTCGGGCTGCTTTTAATCCCCATAGTTCAGCTTCGGATTTTACTACCAGATACGTTTTATTGCGTGTACTGAACAGAGATTACATTGGGCTTGGTGTCCTCACATTCCAGAATTAACCTATTATTTTATGGAATACGATTAACTATAATATATACTACTTGAATATTTTATTATTTGACGGCAAACGAAATTAAAATTTATCTTCTTATATATAAAAATCTCGTGTCACAGTGTTTGTTATCGAACCAAAACGGCTTGACCGATTTTTTTTGTGTATATTAGGCAGGTCTGAGAATAGGTTGTAGGCTATTTTTTATTCCCCTAGGTGGTAAGAGCGGTCCACTCCAGATATTTTATTTTTATTTAAATCTGTTATTTTTTTATTATTTGGCATCAAAAAATATTTATAACCCTAAATTTTTATCCTTCTACCACCGATCTCTATTTTTAATAGTGATTAGAACGCAGATAGAGCCACGGGAATTACTAGTATTTTATAATAAAGAGGCAAATGCAAATGACACTCTATGTAATACCGATAATGCAGTTGTTACAAATGAATTAAATTTTTTATTACTAATAAAGGACAATATATGGATGGTATATATATAAAGTTCTTGCAAGACGAAGTAGATGTACGAGTATCAACAAGTATAATATTGTAATGACATTCAAAAAAAGTCATATAAATCCCATGAAAACATAATTGATTTTACACATGGAAAATAAAAAAAAATATAAAATGTTCAGAGCTTTCTAAGTCAAAAGGATTTTTAATTTGCCAATACAAGCTTAAAATATAAATTAAAAAGCAAAAAATCTTCTTAGTTAAGAAAGCTAACAAAGTAAGCGACCCGACTTTAATAATTTCTAGTATGCTTTAGGTTTTCAGTATACGTTTTCTAAAGAAAATATTTCTTAGGAATACAATATAATTAAGATCCGAGTTGATTTAAAATGCTATGTTAGTAACTTTCTTTTTATTTATTCTTTTAGGCAAAAAATGAATGTTTGTACATTGAATATTTTTTTGAAAATGTAATTGAAATAGTCATTATTATTGAAACAGAGCCGAATCTCTAGTTTTTAAAATTTTTGTGTGTCTCTCTGTCTGTGACCGCATCACAAGGAAATCACTCACACAAGGTCAGATTATGGTAAAATTTGTTATGATAGCTGGTCATCAAGAGTCGAGATATAGGATACTTTTCACTGCAGGAAAATGTCTAATTTCTCAGAAATAAAATCTAAATATTTAGATTCCAGTCTTAAGAAGCAGGCGGAGCCGCGGGAAATGCTAGTCTATATCTATACATATAATAAAACTGTAGAAAAGTCGTTTTAGTACATCAAAAAAAAATAGAAAAAAATAGCCAAGGTGTTAAAGGACAACCAATAGAACCCATTTCCAGCATTTTTAGTATTTTTGTCTGTTTGTCGGTTTGTCGGTTTGTCTGTTTATTCATCCGGGCATCATGCAAAATGTACGAAAGCCATGTAGATAACTTTTATACGCAACGATTGAACGTAACTTGAAGTAACATTTAGTTTTTGTTTCATTGCAATCGGTTCAGTCTATCAAAAGATATTTGAGTTTAAAGTGAAGAAGTAGAGAAATTCCAGAAGTAAAATTAGGGTTATGTGAATTTGGTCTCACTCATCTACACACCTGAATGTAAATATGCGTGCACAGTTAGGAGGCTGCGAAAATGCACAAGAGTTTTCAAATTTATTGTTACAAATAGGCGATGGCACATACCCCGTACAAGAAGATGGAAAAGTTATTTTGATTGATAATGATTTGAATTGATGGTTCCACAGCTAATGTTGTTTATAAAAAAGCACTAGCATAAATAAAAAAAATGATTTGTATCGGTATCCTCTAACAGCGCTTCGCACTAGAAATACATTATTAAGTTCCGAGATCCACGCGAACGAAGTCGCGGGCACAGCTAGTATGCAATAAATGTTAAACGCTCAAGTAGTAATATTAATTTTTAAAATATTAGTATTAAGTATTTTTTTTTCCATTTCCTTTAATTAAGTAGTAACATTATTTTGTCAGAAATTAGATATTTTGCCCGCAGTAAAAAGTATCTGCTGTTAACGATAGATAGCAAGACAAACAAAAAATCTGAAAACTATTCTGTCTCTGTATCGATAATATTAAGAATATCAAAAAAAAAAAGTTAATTTACAGATTTGACTCTGTTACAATTTTTCATACACAATAGATATATTTAAACCTACGCCCAACGTTGACGCCCGTCATACTTTCTTTCTTTCTTTATATCCCTTATTTTACTTTATATCCATCCTTCTGTCCGTCTGGGCATACTTTCTGCTTATTATTTCGTTTACCTGTTCGTCTGTCGTATTTTATTGTGATACTGTTTATATTGTTCTTAAATCTCATTAATTAAAAACAAATGCCGCTCAAGGAATATATTTACGTATATGAATATAAAAATAAAGATAAGCTTCTATATTATCAATATAATATAACTTATCAATTATCCACAATTTATTATTGACTTTAAACTACCTTTCTAAGTGCACTATCAGTTTATAATTTCCAAGTCACGTGAAGTCCAGTAATATATTCCAACTACAAAGTAGCCAACATAATTCACAGAAAAATTCTAGATTAAACATCACGGGTGGGAAGTTCTGAATTTATTCTACGGAGAAATTGCCGGCGGTTGGCCTTCCTTCGCCGGCTTCCTCGTGAGATATAAATAGCGTAAATTTTCTCCGAGCCACTACAATTTCATGAATTTTTGTAGCTTCATATTACGTGACAAATAGCTAACTGTGACTTTCCGTGGTTGGGAAATAGGTCCCGCACGCGGTGAACATTTTCACAAGGAATAATTGTTTGGAAAAATTGTATTTCTATTTTTGTGGGTTTTTGTGAATAATAAATTTAGTTTTTAAGCTATTTGGTAGGTAAATGATTTAGATGAATTGAAAGACATTGGCTAATTACATACACTTTGTGCCTTTTTTTAATATTGGATAATACATTTACGCATACCACCTGTACATAACAGGACTTACCGGCTAAAAAGCCAGTACTACCAACTAAAACTCAAAAAATCATAATGGGGTATCGCAGGATCGCTTACGCATTCAACCACGAAGCTCCGACAGCAGGTCTGCGAAGCTGACCATACAGCCACACATACTGCATAGAAATATTAGGAGAACGGTGCGATATCATCTCTTAGCTATTTTATGGGTGATAAGTGTATTTCCAATCTAAAACTTCATCCCATAACGATTCACTTATTTATTAACAGTAATGTACATTTTTTACCTCAATATAAGGTTTCTTGATGCAAAGAACTGATATTCATAATGGATTTCTTCAAAAATGGCGTTGACAATGTGATATATAATAACAGATTTCCTACCAATTATAAAGAAAAATAGAAATAACAACAAAAGTGTATAGCAATTATAGTTCAAAACTGGCGACGAGTTATCGATGAAATACATAAAGAACATACGAATCTTTCAATTAACAAAAAATATCCAACGTATAATCGAAACACAAATTCTGTCGGGTAAACCTTCATCAAGGATTATTTTTCATACGTTTTATTGAACACTGTTAAATTATTCACATAACAATTATTTTTATTATTGTTACGCTATATGAAATCGTATCGTAGCTTTTAAATGTTCAAGTTACTAATATTTATTTGCCTTAAAGTAAATAAAAATATTTCAATATTAGTATTTTTATAGGTCGTGGCTGAATAATTAATTTCTTTGTAAATTCTATTACTCTGTTAGGTAATATTGCGGCGGTAGATAGTTATTTACCAAAAAATATAGTCCTATAAATATAAGAAAAAATACTTTTAAAGTAACTAAGGTTTGTAACTATATTTATGATAAACTACTTATCTTTTATCTATCTATTAATATATTTTTATTTTTTGTCTAATTGTCATATTAAGTATGTATATAAAATTCATATTACAATGCTAAATAATACTACTATCTATATAAATAAAAATGAATATTGGTAAGCTCATAACTCAAGAATGGCTGGACCATTTCGGCTTATTTATTTTTTTGTATGTTCCTTAAGGTCTACGGAAGGTTTTAATAATAATAAAACAAAAATTCTAAGTTTGTAAAAAACTTATACTAAAGAGGGTACTATAGGGACGAACTCGAGCGAAGCGAGGGCGAGTCGCTAGTACTTTATAACACTTTGATAGCTGTGAGTTGTTCTAACTATTATGAAGTCACCTTCGAGTAAACCGTTGAATTAATGTTTAGTCTTTTCATTTTTCTTGAAGAATTAGTTAAATTCTTATTTTTCTAGTTTTGAATTCTTATTTAAGGGCCGTAACCCATAAATCATAAGGCCAAGTAACATTGTTCACCTTTTATTATGTTATGACTTAATAAAAAAAGATTCCCAGTTTGATCTATTGGACTATCTTAATATCAAATATTATTTTATATACATAAATTGACTATTTTTATCTTTAACTCGCGTACTAAAAAACGGTAGAGAAGTGTAGTGAAATTTTTTAGGCTAGCGCCAAACTAATTTAAATTTTGAAAGCACTCTCGCGAGTAACAAACTTTATTTGATAATGAAATTAAAATAATAAAAATTTTAACAGAACTCAAACTGACTTTTTATTATAATTTTCATATCAATTGCCAATTAATAAGCTGTAGAGCTTTTAATTAATTACGATTTCTTTTAATAGAGACCAAATAAAGAACAAGCATTGAATAGGAGAAAGGAAAACTTTATTATGAGTTAAGTCCCAGACTCCTCGAGCAAAGTGCTTGTTATAAGAAAAATTCAAACGACTGCCACAAAAATTTCAAAGTTTTATGATTTTTCAGTCACAAACAAATAAGTGCGCCAGATTCTTGTACTATGTTCAGTTTTTATAACGCGGAGTCGTGTTTATTTCAAAAGATCAAATGGTATATTGCTATGAGCTTTGCTTGCGAAATTTATAATTAAATCTGATTTTTTGAGCTGATTGATATTTTAAAGCTATTATTTCCAATGGTTCGAGTCCTATGTCAGGCTAATGAATAAAGAAATTAAGTTATTAAGATTTTTAGTAACAAATTCTTAACCTGAAATGTAGAAACTACCGATTGATTTTTTATGTTGGTCTGTCTATATGTTCGTCTGTTGGGTCTAAATTGGACGTATGGACCTGGGTGTATGGAAGTGTTCTTATACGTGAATTTGTATGCATACGTGCATTTGTGTACGTGTAAGCTATTTAATTGTATTATAAATACAAAAGTATGCTTTTGTTTTTTTTTCTTTACAATAAAATTACAAATATACATAATTATATAAACAAAGCAAATGTACACCTTATTAAGTATTATTATGCTTATTTCTTAATACATCAATTAAAAAAAAAGATTAAATATACCATACGATATGTGAGCTCGCTTTTTTATGCAGCGTTAGTGGCATGGGAAAATATTTGATCTTTTAAGAACTTGTATACATATTATATTTTAATTAAGATTTTGTTTGTAATTTCAATACCAAGTTTCTTACAAAGAGTTTTATTAATAAAATTATATATGTATTAATTTTCATCATGTTTATAAGAACATCTAATTTGATGCTGTGGTTTCCTTAAAGCGCGCAAAGACTTTACATAAAATAATAAGTTTGAAGAAGTTTCAAGTATTAACCATAATTTGAAGTATATTTTGTATCTATAGCGAATATTTTGTTTTTATAGCTCTCTATATTTAATCTATGTATATTTAAAAAAAACTAAGCATTGCACGCGGTTTTGCCCGTTAGTATATTTATGTGTAAGCATAATTTCTCACTTTTAAAGCTGCCCATTAAAAAAACGTATATATTGGTTAGTTCAGTCCTCTCGCAGAATTCCTTCTCAGGTGACATCTTCAACCCAAAGCACAATAACTAAACCAACTTACAATCTGCCGAAATTCGAAATCAAATAGGACTTATATTGTAAATATAAGAGTATTGAGTTTTATATACATACTCTACCGTTTTATAATATCATGAGATAGATAATATACAAAATTTGAATGTTTTTAACCATGTGTGTTCGACGACACGTTTGGCTCAGTTGGTAGGGACCCTACTATCTGCGCCAGCGGTCGCGGGTTCTAGTCCCGCTGGGGGCATTCACTTGTTGAGCACGAATCATTGTACTCCAGAATTATTTATGTTTATCTAAATAAAACCTCTTATCCTAATTTTTCCTCTGTATGAAACTCGCAAACCATTTAGTGCATTTGTTATCAGCTGACAGTTAAATTGACATGCATATCGCTAAAATTGTATAAAGTTTGCAATGGAACATGAAACGAAAATGAATCGAAAGCTATGAAAGTGATCATTGTATAGTTAAAATTGTCATAGTTATACCTATAGAGGTGAAGCTTTTAACCAAAGTAGATAATAGTGGCGATTCACCGTCGTTTCGCTCGGCTACTTCCCTAGCTTACATTAAACGATTAGTGATTTTATTACAAATTAAACAGCTCTGAACTTTCCTCACTTTCCAGCAATATTTTTAGGATTCCTAATAAAAATGATATGATAGTCTAGACATGTTGCATGACAGTTAGCAGCTAAACTTAACTAAAAAATATTCAAATTTTCGAATGGAAAAACCATTATTTTCTAGTTTAGTCAAATTTCGGAAGCCGGAATTTCAAAATACTAAGGCGAAATAATAGTGAAACAGTGAAGTAAATTAGTGCTAAAGCGAAAAATTGCCAAAACAGTGTTAAAATAAAACATTTAATCGTATAATACAAAAGACATACCTAGGTCAAAATCACCAAGGTGGCAAATCAGCTTTGCTAGCAAATAAATGCCTAAGTTTAGTTTTTTTTAAATAAATTATCATATGTAAATACTTAACAGGGTTCATATTGACTATACTTAATATATTATACTTCAAAAGTAAAACAGATTCATAATTATTTGGAGAAATAACGGCAAAAATCATTTCGAGAACGCGTCCTAAGTAACAATCTTTAGAAACTAACACCGGAAACATACATAAAATAAAGTTAATTTAACGGTTCTTCTTACTTATTGGCCTTCAATATTATCTAATATCACGTAATTATATGCATTATTATAAAATAAAATAAAACTAAAGAAAATCAAGTCAAAATGTTATGTCCGACAATGTGAGCGTCAGTTGAGTGAACGCTGTTTTGATGGCCTAAAAAAATTGTGTTTTTGTACGTGGCCTGTAGATGTCTCTAGTACAGAACAGAGAAAGATGTAAACAAAGCTGCTGTCAAGAAATTTTCTTGCCAAAATAATTAAAAATAAGTGGTAAGTACTTTTCTATTTATTATTTACAGAGCGTACATCAATAGGTCATCATACCGGGAATGCGTTTATTAATTCGGAATATTGAAAAAATACGTTTTATAGTGCTTATAACGAACAATAGTCTTAAGTATTTTACATTAACCAAGCCAAATATGAGTTCAAAGATAGCTGCCGTCTAAAAAAAGCGAATTTATTTGAAAAAGTCATTTCAGGAACGGTCATTTCGGAAACGTTCCCGTACTTGACGGAACGTTCTCCAAATGATGACGAAGTTCCTGAGATGACTATTTAGTATAGTACCCAGCAATAAATATTGCACTTCGACCTTTGGAAAGAATTTTTTTTACAAGTGCTGTCTTTAAGAAAAATAAAATAAAAAGATCATGTTTATCTACTTTTTTCTTTAAAATTTGCAAATTTTGTTGAAGTATTCAATTCGTTTGAAAATTCTATCGTGCTTTTCCATAAGAAGTTTTCGATTGTTTTCAATTAGTGAACCGTTTTGAAATTTAGTGAATCGAAATACAAACTCATGAAGTATTTTTATCAACGTCTTTTCAGACCAATTGTAATTAATAGCACACCATTCTTCCAATAGCATCATAATTATGGGTCTACCTTTTTTCTGAGAGCTGAACACAATTGCAGTGGAAGGTGTTTCATTACTAAATTCGTTTAATATATTGTTAAAAGTTCTTCTTGAAATTTCAGTCGCATTTGCAACTCGCTCTTAAACCTTCTTGAAATTATTACCTACATTTTTATTTTCATTTTTTTTAATCTGTCTGCATTGGTTACAAAATATTTTAAAGCAGTGAAGATAGTTTCGCGTGACTATTCAACTCGACGTTCATAATACAAATTTTAATTATTAAAAGTTGGGGGTTTTAACAATTCTATATTATTTATTTATGACTGAGCGCGTCTGTACTCTACTGCAGTTAAATAACGAGTGATAAACGTCACATTGATATTGTGAGACAGATATAACGCTCTATGGAACCGAAATAGGTCGATGGCTTATTTCCAAAGATCGATGTGCAATATTTCGGTATAATAATCGGTTTTTTAGGATAAGTTCATCCACAGGCGTTAAGCGCCCGTGCCTTTTGTTATTTTAAGGCGTTTACAATTTTTATTATTAATAACTCAAGACAAGAGTACTACAAACTAATTCTCAAAAACCACAGAGGGCGTGGCCCGACACTGTTTTTTTTTTCTTTTTTCTTATATATTTTTTTTGTTTTTTTTGTTACTTTGACTAATTTGTCTAACACGCAAACCCGCTAAGTTTTGGGCCCTGCCCCATCCTGCAATTGCGTTCAAGACAACTCATACGTGATGTTGGTCACCAGGGTTGGCCAGCAGTACTTTAGCTCGAACAAATTTTCTGTGTCGATATAAGGAAGTATTAATGATAATATTTATGTCCCCGATGAGTGCTACTTTCTCTGCACCTGACATTCGGGCGGCCATGATGATGGCTCCGAATTGGTTCATAAGGGCTTCGTCAACCGTTAAGCGGCTGCACCTCGTGCCTTCTTTGAAACCATTGACCAGTATGGAAGCCATGGTACGCACTTTAGATTTGGCTTTGTCGCCAAAGCGTTCCACGAGCTTCTCTTTGAGGTCTCTGGCCCCTTCGACTGTGGTGGTGGCTACTACTTCGTTTTCCTCAGCGAAGTGCCTGATGATGTGAGTTGTCTCACCGCACCCGGGTACCCCATTTGTCCACGTTATTTTTGGTAGTTTCCAGTCCACGAGGACAGCACTGGTTTCGACTTCTCCCGAAATGGTATTTGCCATTCTGAGTATCCTGTCGTCCAGCATTATCCTCGTGCACTAGGCTACTGCAACTTTTGGTTCTCCCAGGGGTGTTTCAAATTTTAACAGTGTGTTTTCACATCGATTTCACATTTCCTCCCGACGAGTTTTAGAGCTGGAGGCTTTTCGTTTTTTTTTATTCTATTCTGAATTAGCGCTTGACTACGCTCCACCTGATGGTAAGTGGTAACGTAGTCGTAGATGGTAAGTCGCACTTATTCAGTAGCCACCTGTTCACTCTTGCCTTGAAGACACCCATATTGTAACCGGACGGAAACACTGACGCAGGCAGATTGTTCCAATCCTTTGACGCACGTAAAATATATGACGAAGCGAAACACTTCGTCCGGACGGGTGGAATGTCCACGACGTAAAGATGGAGACCAGCCGTTCGTCGGGCGTCCGATAATGGAAAGGGGATGGGGAATAAAATCGTGTAATTCCTGCGCACACTCTCCGAAATGTAACCTATAGAATATACAGAGGCTGGCAACCCTACGTCGGTGATCGAGGCTGTGTAGGTTGGCTTTTACCAGCGTAGGGAAACCTATAAGTCTCTGGGAACGCCTCTCAATCGAGTCCAAGGCTGACAGATGGCATTTCGCAGCACCAGCCCATATGTGACTACAGTTTTCCACGCACGATCTGACTTGAGCTTTATATAGAACAAGAAGCTGTCCCGGTGTGAAATACTGTCGGACCTTTGCGAGGATGCCGACTTTCCTCGCTGCTACATTAGCATTAGAATCGATGAACCGCCCGTAGTTCATGTTGGGGGTAATGTCCATCCCCAGTAACTGCAGACGGTCTGCGTATTCAAGAGGCATTTCGGAAAGTAGGGGTCAAGGTGAAAGGACTCCGTTTTGTGGTGAACAGGCACGCCTGTGTTTTGGTGGCGTTGAAACTCACAAGATCGGCATCGCCCCAAGTGGAGACTGACCTAATTGTGAGATTCAACCGCTCTACCATGGCCTCTCTTTCGGACTGAATTTGATCTCTACTGGCCCGAGGATTCGGCAGGTATCTCTCTACAACAGTGCTGTCGTCTGCGTACCCATAGATACCGGGTATGAGCGAATCATTAATATACAGCAGGAACAAGGTTGCAGAGAGAACAGACCCCTGAGGAACTCCTGAGTTGGTCTTTAAGGGTTGTGATGAACAGCCCTCAACCACAACTCTGAGTGATCGGTCGCTCAGAAAGTCTTTAATCTAGCCAATCAGGCCAGGAGATAAGCCATAGGCTGAAAGCTTCTCGCGTCGCATCTCATCCCAATCTGCTAACTTGTATCGCCATACTCGTCTAACACCAATGTAGTTGTTATCTGGTGGAGAATAAGACGATACAGTTTTCACCAGACAGTGGTCAGAGCTATCGTGGTCCAATGGGGATGAAACCTGGATGTTATATCTGTCTGGATCAGTTGTCAGCAGAAGGTCCAGACAATTAGCTGTGTGGCTGTCTACATCGGGTACCCTCGTCGCTTGATCAACCAACTGGGAGAGTTCAAGTGACACCGCAAACTTCCACGCTTCTCTCCCAGCATGGTCGCGTTAAAGTCCCCCAGAAAGACAAGCTGCGCGGTTGTGTCTTTTCATTAAATTTAAAAAGGAAGAGTGAATAGGATGGAGAATGGCAGTTGAACGAGGTGCTGCACGAGCTTGGCGGTGATATTGATGCTATCATGTCCTTGAGAACTTAGTCTGGAGACTGCGGGGACGCCCGAACCCCCCAAGGATCGTCATCGAGCCCTCTCCCCTGGTCGCCAACCAGCACGATGGAGCCACCCTGGGATTTTTCACAGATGGCGGGCAGCCTTTCATGGGTGGCTAGCCCACTAATTGGGCCCCCAACTGTATGCGGTCGGCCAGCGGCATGCCGTGCTTCGGATCCCGCTAGCCTCCGCGACTAAGCTCTCGACACAACAAACAACGATCCACCACCAGCACGGCTACTGTGCAGCACAACTATTCAGACCCATTCCCCTTACGGCTTCGTCAGCCTCTACATCCCGGAACACGCTTTTGGGCGCTTGGCGGCACGACTTCTGCTGACGGGTGTGACTGCTTGTTCAGCCTCTATTCGCCTTTGAAGCCAGTCGGACCCGCTGAGCGGGGGCCCCATGCATGGAGGTTTTGTAGAGGAGGGGTGTTGCTTGACCTCTTCTTTTAGGAAGTTGAGGTCTTCTCCTCTGTCTTCATAGACGATGACCTCAGGTGTGATGAGGCCAGTAGGCATCGATAACGATCCGCTACGTCGCATCTTACAGAACCTACCCTCATGGCGTCCACTCTAAGCTTATGTGGCGGCGCGCCGTAACCCTCCCCACCGATTCTTGAGAGCATTGAGCATGCTTGTGAAAAGGCGGATTCCCTTCCCCACTCGAATAGTGCGATTACTTTGTATTGTAACCACACCAGCCGGTAAGGTTGGTTGTTCTCCCTCTGTACTGTGAGTGCGTCGATCTTCGTGCACTTGATGCTCGTATTTGTTGTGCTCCCTTTTATCAGTAGGGCGAGCCCCGGCGACACCGACACTCTGCCCGAACTCTCTGGGCGACAGAAGCTGATTCCCACTTTCTCTTGTTTGCAGCTCATGAAAGGTTCCACACCTTTTACCCTTAGGCCCCGTTCTCCTGTTCCTGCCCTTTCGAGTATGAGCTCGGAGAGGGTTTTGGGGAAGGTGGTGGGTGGAGGTGTAATTGTAACCTAAATTGTATCTATATCGTCATTTAGAGAGCATACGCATCATTTCGTGAACACCTCATCATTTCCGGGAACATCACTAAAATTACAGATAACACATTATGATTTTAGATAATATTTAAAAAAGTCCCTGGCAATATTAAAATAAAAGGGACGTGTAATACCTACAGCTTATTTATTTATATATAAGTCAGAAATATTGGCATATTTAGTTAATTTAATACATAGAAATAGTCAAATAGCTCCATTTGTAGCGATATTTTGCTTCTAAACGTTTTTATTTGCAGTCTTTTTAGAGTTTTTTAATTTCTTATTAATATTTGCATACTTCCGCTATTAAACACGGTCAAGAAGAAATACTTAAGTTATATTATAATTTTATTATAAGCCTCACAAAAACGTTCCCGGAATGATTGCTTTCACCGAAAGCTCAGTTTAAAAATTAAATTACAAGAATAGTACTTAATTCTATGCTCTGCCAACTTACATATTGTTTAAACATAAGTTAAGTGATCATGGAAGCTGATCATCGAAGTGATAGCTGCTAGGTATATTCATCATAAAACAGAATTCGGAATTTGCCACCTTGGTGATTTTGACCCACCTACTTTAACTTCTGAACTTCAAACTTATTAGACGTCAAAATTAAAACTACCAAATAATAAAGTGTTTTGCCATTCATTGATATATTTCAAAGTAGAAAAGTTTAAAAAATCATTAATTTCATTGTAAAAAGCCTACGTGACCTCCAATGACATGTAATTAACACAGGTGCTAACTAATTAGTGAATGAACGAGAGATTCAGATACTATATACAATAATGAGCAGCCGTTGGGCAGTTCATTTATCAACGTCTTGTTGAGTCAAAAAAAGGAAGCATTTCCAAATTTTTACCGACTTTAAAAAAAACAAGGTAATATATTTATAAATTGCATTTTCGTGTACATAGGTTTAGTTTTGATTTTACATTAAATTATATTTTTTCTTTTTCTGTTAGATACAATACAGAAATGAATTCATTACGTATAGGTTAATCAATCAAATATGATTAAGACATCCGGAGTTATAAAAAAATCCCAAAACTAACTTGAGTATTGTGTTAAAAACATATTTGTGTAGATTATATTAGTGTATGGCAGCTTGGGCTGTCACGTCCGTTGGCCGACTATATGTTTCATAGGCTTTGGTTCAAGATAGTGATGGTAAGCTCTATGACTGGCTTATCACTTTTATCAGTGGCAAAGCAGGCTGTAAAAAGCACTTCAAAAATATGAACGTGTCTATAATACATAAAAAATCGTATAGCAAACCATTTTCTAAATTGTAAAATGCAGTTAGAGCGTTGCATCACCTAAATATACTTGAATGTTATGTTTTGTTTGTATATACGACATCTTGACGACACGTTTGGCTCAGTTGGTAGGCTACTTTCTGCGCCAGCGGTCGCGGGTTCGAGTCCCGCTGGGGGCATTAATTTGTTGTTTAGTTTGTACTCCAGTCATGGGTGTTTATATTTATAAAAATATGTATGTATTTAAACTTATATATGTGTAGTATATCAACTATCTGGGATCCGTAACAAAAGTCTCGTAGCTTATCACGGAACTAGATGGCGCTGTGTGTAATAATATCCCAATATATTTATATTTATTATTATATAACTTAAATTGCAGTTGGTAAGATACACAAATATTTCACATTACATCTATTTAAATAAAGGTGATTTATAACGACATGTTTGACTTACTCTAAATGGAGTTGGTTCATTTAAACTTTATCGTTTTGTCCATAGTTATATAGGAACTACGGAAACTTTATCTCGTTGGACCTGTACTACTTTCTGCATATGGTTTTGTATGAAGATTTTCATTTCGTTTCGATATAATCTCTAGTTTATGAGTGATCTCTCGTTTGTTTGTATTTATTCAACCATCCCACTACTGGATACGGGAAGGAAGAGGGCTCTTTGACAGACTTTCGAAAACTGGCTAGGCTCTCACAGACATACAGGTTTCTTCATGATATTTTACTTCATTGAAATGATTTCCACATGAAGCGAGACCCGAAATTTGAATCCACTTCACTCGGTTTATTAAGCGAGCGCGTTACAATTGGACTACATATTGCGTTTTTTAGTTGCATACCTCTAGTTTTTAGACGTTTGTATTTAATAACGAAAGTATAAACGAACGAAGTATAGAGTAAAATTATAATTATGGCTAGAATCCTGAAGTTGAACTGCTTTTAAAAATGTATAATTTCGTATTAAGTGATCGAGTATATATGTCGTAAGCTTAATCTTAAGCTTGTTATAGGACGTAGTAGTCATTCTTTTCTTTGGATTGGCTGCAGTCAGCGGACTAAAGCGCCACAACCAACAACACAACCGTGTTACATAATTTGATATATAGAGTACTGGTTAAAATTGTTATATTATAGTTTAAGTATTAATAATTAAAGTTAAGTAAATTATTTATGCACACTTTCCTACACATGAAGTACATGATAATGGACAAATATAAAGCACTAATAAAGGAAACTTTTACAAATAAATTACAGTCTCATGAATATAAGTTGGGAAAATTAAATCTTAAGCTTTATTAAGAATCCCAGTTACTTCAAAGAAAAATTCTAGTTAAGCAACACTAGCGGAAATTTCTCGAATTTATTTTCGCGGAAATATTACGTTATTAGTTACTCTTCCTAGTAAATTGCTTTTAAGGTATAAAATAGTGTAATATTATCCGCATTTAATTACTTCTTTAAAGTAACATTATGAGATTTAAAATTCTATATTGTACTAGAACTGATGCTAAATATACAAATAAATACATTCTGTGTTGAATTTTTTTAGCTTCAATTACGTAAAAGTAACTCTGTTTGTTTGTTTTAAACGTTTTCTCCCATACATATTTTGATGTAATTTGGCTGATTGTATCATGGAGACATACGTGTGATATCTTTTACCCCTGCTACACACGTTACGATATATCGTAGCGATAAAACTGCGCAAACTGGTTTGCGTCGATTTATCGATCGTGTGTATGGTAAATCGTTGCAGTTTATCGTTCATCGATGGCAGTTGCAATTTCTATCCAATAAATCGTTGTCGATTGCGTTTGCACAGTTTTATCGTCACGTGTGGATGGAGATCGCTCAGTTCGCGCCAGTATTCAAGGCGCTCGCTTGTTGCTATATACTTTCCCGCCGCGTCAATTAAAAAGTTTCTACTCCCGCTTTATATAAAAACTAGCCTTTCCCGCGGCTTCGCTTGCGTTCTAAAGTCTGGAAATCAAATTCTTTCGCCCGTCCGCCCATATTCAACGCGATGATAATTATTTTGTTGCGGAGTTATTTTAAAACTATGATATCTCATAAGATATTGAAATCAAATGATTCCAAGAGCAATTTTATTCAAAATTAAATACTTGTGATGAATATCTTATTTATTTGGATAAGGATTAATATCATGTTTATTAAACACCATCGCAAATAATGCATTATCTTAAAACAAATTTTATAACAATAAAAAATATTATAGCGAGTCCAGCTTAAAAGATAGACATATGCTATTGCGGACTTTTTTTTAGAACTTTTAAAGAGGAACAATTCCGTCATACATAATTTGTGCATAACTTTAACCGTTTACGCAGCGCACGCAACGGAAGCTCTCAAAAGGAATATTTTTCTCCCGTTTTGGCAACATTTTTTATTGATGCTCCGCTCCTATTGATCATAGCGAGATGTAATATAGCGTATAGCCTTCCTCGATAAACGGACTATCCAACACAATAATAATTTTTAATTCGGACCAGTAGTTCCTGAGATTAGCGCGTTCAACCAAACAAACAAACAAACAAACAAACAAACAAACAAACAAACAAACAAACTCTTCAGCTTTATAAATAGTGTATATGACTTGCTGTGCAGGAAAGGGTGTCACAACACGTCCCATAAAGAAAAATAACAAAAAGAAAATCATATTTCACAAGTTATACTCATAATTTTAAGTAAAACATTCGCCTATACAGAAAATTAATTTGTAATCAAATCAGACGAGGCCTAATATCGCAAGTACGTCATCATCATCCATCGTGGACGACATGTTTCTTGCGTGAGCTTCTACGGAGAACTGACGATCGATGTCGATATCGGAGGCGTGTGGAGGCACTATGGACGTTCGATTTATCTGCACAGTTTGAAATCGCTACGATATATCGTTACGTGTGTAGCGGGGGTTATACTACCTTATGTACCATACGAGTAGAGTCGCGGAAAAAATATATAATTTATTATTTAAAAAAAAACACCGAATTGGACTTTATCCTTATATAAAAATTCGCATGAAATACCTAGTTTTTGAATAAACAGCAAGAAGGCAGCTAAGAATAAAATAAAAGGGGTTTGTAACAAAACCTTAAACCATACAAAATTTTACTTTTAATGATTACAACTTCTTTTGTTGTTTTTAAAAATATTCATATAATGAGACTGTTTTTATTCTTTAATTAGACTAACAGTATTTAGGCTCACGTTTTATCCAAATCTTTGTTTGCTTAGGTCAACGCACGCTTATACGTGAGGAGGGTAGGGTAAAAACAATTAAATAGAAAATAAACATACTCGAAATTAAGTTTATACTAAGGTCATTTCAATTAATTGATTATCAGAGGCCGTAACTTTTCAAGGATTTTAACTAAAGTGGGTTTTCACTTTTAGAGGGTTCCAGGTTGGCAACGTACAAACTGAGCGGTTAGAGTAAAATACACGTCTCGATAATTCTCCTGAGGGCCTAGACAATGTAACAATCGATTAGCGAAAGCGCTAGTAGAAAAGTCCAAAATGTATGGGTTTGACATATGCCTTAGATATGTCACGTGATCTGTTGTCAACGAATAGATGATGGTAGACAATGTAAATTCATTTCAATTATTAGTGATTTAAAGTTCAAAATGCATACGCTGCGATTAAGCGATGACGATTGTAGAAATCGAATCGCTTCATAACGAATGCCGCTTGGCTATAGGCCCTGAGACTTGTTGCTTTGTTCGGCAAGTTTTATTTTATAAACAGGCTTTTTGGAATAAATTGGGCAAACTGTTTATATTATAGACTAAACTCTGCAGTTATAGTATAGGTTGTTATATTATGTGGGTAGAAATTAAGAAGGTAACCTACAGGTTTCTTTATAAAGCGTACTTACGTACGTAGGAGGACGTACTTTTGGATTTTTTTTTGCATGATGTAAGTATATAGAGAGCGTAGTGACAATCTTTAAATCATGTAATATATGATAATTTTTACCTTAAAAAAACGCATTCATGTGAATCCGACCGCGTTGTAATTACTATAATAGGGATTCGTTATAAGTATTCTTTGATGCCGAATCACAAAAAAATTAAAAAAATTAAATTTGTTCCAAAAATAAAAAAATAAAAATCTGGAGCAAGCCATCCTTATCACATAAAGGAATAAAAAATAACCTACGACTTATTATCAGACCTACCAAATATACACAAAAAGAATAATAAAAATCTGTCAAGCCGTTTTGGAGGAGTTCGATAACTGACACTGTGACATGAGATTTTTATATATTAGATGAGTAAGTACATTGTATGGCCTTAGTGTACATATTATTATCTAGAAAATTCATATTTTTGCGTACTTTAGGTATTCGGAGAAATTAGGCAATGATAAATAAACGTACATGTCATAAACTATGAAGATATATTGTATTTTTGTGAAGAGGTTTAATTTACACTAGCAAAGGCGATCCACTTTGGGCCTAAGCTAAAATAATTACACGGTTTTTATAACATTAGCTATCTGCGAGTCAACGTATTGTCAAAATCGGTACAGCCGTTTCAGAGATTAGCCGGAACAAACAGACATTTCGCTGTGTGGCTACGGCAAGTAGAATATGGCCACCCCATATCTTCCCATGGGTGTCGTAAAAGGCGACTAAGGGACAAACTACCGAACACCATGGTAGTCGTGGTGGTAGGCTCCAACATCAGCTGACGGCAGAGTTACCACCCATCAGCAGAAGTCGTGCCGCCAAGCGCCTAACAGCGTGTTCCGGCATGTAGGGGCTGATGAAGCCGTATGGGGAATGGGTCTGAACAGTTGTGTTGCACAGTAGCCGTGTTGGTGGTGGATCGTTGCTTGTTGTGTCGGGAGCTTAGTCGTGGAGGGTAGCGGGATCCGAAGCACGGCATGCCGCTGGCCGACCGCAGACAGTTGGGGGCCCAACTAGTGGGCTAGCCACCCATGAAAGGCTGCCCCGCCATCTGTGAAAAATCCCAGGGTGGCTCCATCGTGCTGGTTGGCGACCAGAGGAGGGGGCCCGATGGCGATCCTTGGGGGGGTTCGGGCGTCCCCGCAGTCTCCAGACTAAGCCCTCTATGACATGACAGCATCAATATTGCTGCCGGGCTCGTGCAACACCTCGTTCAACTGCCGTTCTCCATTCTATTCACTCTTCAGTTATAATATTTAAATGACAAGGCACAAAAAGGGTAAAGTTTTTAAGCGGCTGCACTCCCCCTCACTTAACGTGCATCTCACGAATATCCGTGGATTGCACACTAACCTCTCATCAGTCCACTACCACCTCGAGACTGCGCAGCCGCACATGCTCTTTTTAGCGGAGACGCAGATTCAATGTCCATTGAACGCTGCGTAGCTGGACTATCCCGGCTACACGTTGGAGCATAATTTTAGCTCGCGAGCCGGAGTCTGCTTGTACGTGCGAAATGACCTCTGTTTCCAGTGTCTCCGCTACCTTGAAGACCCCACATTTTCTATGATTTGGGTTATTGTAGACACAGGAATCGAAAAGATCCTGTATTCCTGTGTCTACCGATCGCACACTGGTGACCAGGAGACAACTCGATTGTTTGAACATCTTAGTGAGGGCGCTGATGTGGCTATGCAACGGTACCCTTCCGCGCAGCTTGTCTTTCTGGGGGACTTTAACGCCCATCATGAAGATTGGCTGTTCCCATACCAGAAGACGGACCATGCTGGGAGAGAAGCGTGGAAGTTTGCGGTATCACTTGGACTCTCCCAGCTAGTTGAACAAGCGACGAGGGTTCCCGATGTAGACGGCCACTCAGCTAATTGTCTGGACCTTCTGCTGACAACTGATCCAGACAGATATAACATCCAGGTTTCATCCCCACTGGGTAGCTCTGACCACTGTCTGGTAAAATCTGTATCGTCTTACTCTCCACCAGATAACGACCCTATTGGTGTTAGACGAGTATGGCAATACAAGTCAGCAGATTGGGAAGAGATGCGACACTTCTTCGCATCCTTTCCTTGGCGGCAGGTCTGCTTCTCTTCTTCCGATCCGTCGAGCTGTGCGGATGCTATAACCGATGTGGTGCATCAAGCGATGGAATATTTTATCCCGTTCTCTGATGTACCCGTCGGTGGCAAAGCTCACCCATGGTTTAATGCCGAATGTACATTTGCTGAAAAGCGTAAGCATTCGGCTTACCTTGCCTGGGTTGATGCTCGAGACCGCAAAGCTCCGGATGTAAGATCCAAGAAGAGAGCCTTTAACTTAGCCGCCAAGTCCTACAAAAAGACATTAAAGAAGGCTCGTCTTGACCGAATTACACATATTGGCGCAAAGCTCTCTGCCCAACCATCTGGCAGCAGAGCTTTTTGGTCCCTTGCCAAAGCGGTCGAGACGAACTTCTGTCGGCCCTCACTGCCACCGCTGGTGAAACCCGA
Source organism: Boloria euphrosyne (assembly GCA_951802675.2). Lineage (NCBI taxonomy): Eukaryota > Metazoa > Arthropoda > Insecta > Lepidoptera > Nymphalidae > Boloria > Boloria euphrosyne. The sequence goes on from OX637888.1 coordinate 5,814,481, forward strand.
CGGATCCCTGGCTCATACGGCAAAGGAAAAGGCGACTTTGCTTGCTTCTCTTTTTGCCCGAAATTCATGTCTAGACACTGGCAATGCTACTCCACCACATCTACCTCACTGCGGAATCTCAATGGCAGATATCCCTATAACTAATAAGGAGGTCAAGAGAGTATTGTGTCGTCTAGATGTGAATAAAGCCAGTGGTCCTGATGGTATACCAGCGATAGTGCTAAAAACATGTGCTCCCGAGTTGTCTCCGATATTGACTCGTCTGTACCGCCTTTCTCTAAGGACTGGAATAGTGCCTAAATCCTGGAAGCTTGCCAACGTGCAACCAGTGCCCAAAAAAGGTAGCCGTGCCGACCCTGCCAATTATCGTCCGATTTCAATCACCTCCATACTCTGCAAGATTATGGAGCGTGTATTGAATAGTCGTCTAATGGCATACCTAGAACATGATCTCCTCAGTGATCGACAATATGGGTTTCGCCGGAATCGGTCGACTGGGGATCTTCTAGTGTATGCCAATCACACCTTTGGCGAAGCTCTTGAGCGAAGCGGGGAGGCGATTGCCGTTTCCCTCGATGTCTCAAAGGCATTTGACAGGGTTTGGCACGCTAGCCTTATACGCAAGCTTTCAGCCTACGGTATATCTCCTGGCCTGATCGGCTGGATTAAAGACTTCCTGACCGACCGATCACTTAGAGTTGTGGTTGAGGGTTATTCATCACAACCCTTAAAGACCAACTCAGGGGTTCCTCAGGGGTCTGTTCTCTCTGCAACCTTGTTCTTGCTGCATATCAACGATCTGCTTATACCCGGTATCTATGGGTACGCAGACGACAGCACTGTTGTAGAGAGATACCTGCCGAATCCTCGGGCTAGTAGAGATCAAATTCAGTCCGAAAGAGAGGCCATGGTAGAGCGGTTGAATCTCACACTCAGGGCAGTCTCCACTTGGGGCGATGCCAATCTTGTGAGTTTCAACGCCACCAAAACACAGGCGTGTCTGTTCACCACAAAAAGGAGTCCTTTCACCTTGACTCCTACTTTCCGAAATGTGCCTCTGGAATACACTGACCGCCTGCAGTTACTTGGGATGGACATTACCCCCAACATGAACTACGGGCGGTTCATCGAGTCTAAGGCTAACGTAGCAGCGAGGAAAGTTGGCATCCTTGCAAAGGTCCGACAGTATTTCACGCCGGGACAGCTTCTAGATTTATATAAAGCTCAAGTCCGGTCGTGCGTGGAATACTGTAGTCACATTTGGGCTGGTGCTGCGAAATGCCATCTGTCAGCCTTGGACTCGATTGAGAGGCGTGCCCAGAGACTTATAGGTGACCCCACGCTGGTAAAAGCCAAGCTACACAGCCTCGATCACCGACGTAGGGTTGCCAGCCTCTGTGTATTCTATAGGTTACATTTCGGAGAGTGTGCGCAGGAATTACACGATTTAATTCCCCCATCCCCCTTCCATCATCGGACGACCCGACGAACGGCTGGTCTCCATCCTTACGTCGTGGACATTCCACCCGTCCGGACGAAGCGTTTCGCTTCGTCATTTATTATACGTGCAGCAAAGGATTGGAACAATCTGCCTGCGTCTGTGTTTCCGTCCGGTTACAATATGGGTGTCTTCAAGGCAAGAGTGAATAGGTGGCTACTGAATTAGTGCGACTTACCATCTACGACTACGTTACCACTTACCATCAGGTGGAACGTAGTCAAGCACTAATTCAGAATGAAATAAAAAAAAAAAAAAACATACAAAAATTTTTAAATTTGTTTATTTGATATAAGTAAAAACTGTTAATTTGAAATTAAAAACAGACACTTCAATTTTATATATAATATGTACAAATTAGAATTAATATAGGCATTTTAACATTCTAATTAATAAAACGTCCAGATATCATTCATATTTAATTAACATAACCCCCGCTACACACGTAACGATATATCGTAGCGATTTCAAACTGTGCAGATAAATCGAACGTTCATAGTGTCTCCACACGCCTCCGATATCGACGTCGATCGTCAGTTCTCCGTAGAAGCTCACGCAAGAAACATCTCGTCCACGATGGAAGATGATGACGTACTTGCGATATTAGGTCTCGTTATGTGTTTAAAGAAAAAAAAGCGCGGAGTGTTTATAAAATTAATTTAATGAAATAAAATATAATATTTTTAGAGCGTCATAGTCGTATATTTAACGTCTAAGCTCTCTAAACGGAGATTAACAAAATACTATTATAGCTGGAAACTTTTTTATTGTAATACAAATTAATTTTCTGTATAGGCGAATGTTTTACTTAAAATTATGAGCATAGCTTGTGAAATATGATTTTCTTTTTCTTATTTTTCTTTATGAGACGTGTTGTGACACCCTTTCCTGCACAGCAAGTCATATATACTATTTATAAAGCTGAAGAGTTTGTTTGTTTGTTTGGTTGAACGCGCTAATCTCAGGAACTACTGGTCCGAATTAAAAATTCTTAATGTGTTGGATAGTCCATTTATCGAGGAAGGCTATACGCTATATTACATCCCGCTATGATCAATAGGAGCGGAGCACCAATGAAAAATGTTGCCAAAACGGGAGAAAAATATTCCTTTTGAGAGCTTCCGTTGCGTGCGCTGCGTAAACGGTTAAAGTTATGCACAAATTATGTATGACGGAATTGTTCCTCTTTAAACGTTCTAAAAAAAAGTCCGCAATAGCATATGTCTATCTAGACAGCTTGACTCGCTATAACATTTTTTATTGTTATAAAATTAGTTTTAAGATAATGCATTATTTGCGATGGTGTTTAATAAACATGATATTAATCCTTATCCAAATAAATAAGATATTCATCACAAGTATTTAATTTTGAATAAAATTGCTCTTGGAATCATTTCATTTCAATGAATATCTTATGAGATTATCATAGTTTTAAAATAACTCCGCAACAAAATAGTTATCATCGCGTTGAATATGGGCGGACGGGCGAAAGAATTTGATTTCCAGACTTTAGAACGCAAGCGAAGCCGCGGGAAAGGCTAGTTTTTATATAAAGCGGGAGAAGAAACTTTTTAATTGACGCGGCGGGAAAGTATATAGCAACAAGCGAGCACCTTGAATACTGGCGCGAACTGAGCGATCTCCATCCACACGTGACGATAAAACTGTGCAAACGCAATCGACAACGATTTATTGGATAGAAATTGCAACTGCCACCGATGAACGATAAACTGCAACGATTTACCATACACACGATCGATAAATCGACGCAAACCAGTTTGCACAGTTTTATCGCTACGATATATCGTAACGTGTGTAGCAGGGGTAATATAAGTAGAAGATCAGATTAAAATGTAATTTTATCATTCGAATTGCATTCACAAAACGAAACGATTTAAAATAGCTGACTTTTAACGGGATGTAATATCTTTTGTCAGTTCCTGTAGTTTATAACCTGCATATAAAATCTGAAAATATATTTCTCTGTAAAACAATGGCCATATTAATACGCCTGTGGCTGCAACTGCATTTAATAATAGATTAACCTCAGTCCAAACATGGGACGCTATATAATCTTTAGCGCACACACAAATTTAATTAATTCTGGTATGACAACAGCAAACACACTATGTCACGTTTGAGTCATGTACTCGTAGTAGGAACTTTGTTTAGCAACTAAATAAATATTTCGACATAAGCAAATATTGTTTATGGGTAGAAAATTAGCAAAGAACTCATTATATTATATAAAATAAAAAAAAAAATTGTTTCTGAAATTTTTGGGTCTGTGCATATGATATTAAAACTGTCAAAGGAATATCACTATATCTGTAGGCTCAAAATCCATGTATTTACGTACGAATACGTCGTATCTGGAAAATTATATGGACCAAATCCGCCTAAATCAATTTAAAATTTAATGTTAATATTTACTGTTTAGGCCACTATTTTCTTTCGTTTACTTCTAATAAAGAATAAAGAATTTTTTTCTAAGTACTATTTTTTTAATTATTTATCAACTTGAAAAAGACAAATAAATAAAAATACATCATAATATATACAGTTGATAACTCTATCGTAAAAGTTCATAAATTCATCTTCAATTTATTGTCAAGCATAAAATATATAAATAAAACAGAATATTTTCAGGCAACAACTTTTAATCGCTGGATCGTAACTCAAGTGGTTAAATGTAGGAAAATATGTATGGCGTGAAAACAAACTTATAAGCGAGGATATCACAAAAGATGTCGTTCTAAATCGAGCCTAAGTTTGTATGTATAACACAATACAGTAGTGGATCGTGTACAAAAGTATAGCTAACGACCGTCCGCTTTAAGTTTTAATAGCTTCGCTCTTCCAGCAAGTTTAAATAGTGAAATGGGACCAAAAATAAAACATGTAAGCAAGTTATTACAAAACTACAATAATAATAATAAATATGTTGGGAAATTATTACAGAAGCGCCATCTAGTTCCGTGGTAAGCTACGTTACGTGCTTATGTTACGGATACCAGATAATTGATATACAATACATACATTTTAAATACATATATATAATAAATATTAAGACCCATGACTAGAGTACAAACATTCGTGCTCAACAAATGATTGCCCCTAGCGGGACTCTAACCCGCGACCGCTGGCGCAGAAAGTAGGGTCACTAACAACTGAGCCAAACGTGTCGTCAAATATCTACAATAATAGGCATATTTTAATTAAATGTTTGTTTAATGATATCTTAGATTTACACAAATATGGGACCCACCATGGGACCAATCATGGGAGAGACTCTCCCGTAACCATGATTGTTGTTATGCATTAGATATTTCGCGAAAATAAATCCGCGATAGTATAATGGAATTTATATGGTTTTGGTTTACCCCTAAAAATTTTACACATTTATTTAAAAAGTATGTACATTGTACATAAATAGGTACATACTTTTTAAAAGCAATGGCGTACGTAACATATACCCGCCATTGGTTTTTATAAATGTCTGTCACTTAAAGTGGAAGATATTAGGATAGACTATAGCTAATGTGCATGATCTATCTCCAATCCAACCAATCTTTGGATATCGAGATGTAAAGCGAAGGTACATCCTCGTATCAATACTTTTCCAATCAGCAATTCAAACACAGCATCAAATAAAACTTTTATCAAACAATGAGTAATTTACTTTGTAGTGTAAAATAAAATTTTATTTTATGACTATGGGTGAATTCACCAATATTAACTAACGACCGTATAGCACTCTCGCCATATGTACTTCATCGGAAACATCGTAATACAGTGTTTAAATAGCAATCGTTTAGACAAGTAACTAGTTGGCTTGAAACCAAAAACGAGACGGCATCGAGCTCTCAGATGCTACATCTGATCCTGGTTTAATTAAAGACAATGTCTCTTGGCTAGTGCCAAGTTCATAGAATAAGTATTATCATTGTCACCCTATTTTAGCCAATTTCATATATTTTTAGATATCTATCTCTTTTTTTTCATATATTAAGCAACTAATTTGTATTTGATTAGCTTTTTAAGCTCTTTTAAGTTATTGATACGATTGCTATATGAGCTTTGGTGAAATGCTTTGCTTAATACATTGTGAAACTTTAGTCAGACATTAAAGTATGTGAGCGGGTGCGTTTTTATTGTGTATACATATCTCATTAGACAACCGCTGTTCTTTATACCTTAATTCGGCTTATTTGGAATCGATTAACCGTCGGTTTATAAAACAAATTATGCTTAACTACTTTCATGTTAAAAAATCTATGACGTATGAATGTGTTATTTGTATTGAAATGGGAAAACAGAAAACTAAGAAGTGGTTTCCTATATCAAGAAGTTTATATAGTTCGTCCCTAGGTACCACCTTTAGTATAATTTTTTTACAAACTTTGAACGTCTTACTTATTTATCTTAGACTCTAGACTATCTGTGTACTAAATTTTATTTAAATCGGTTCAGTAGTTTTGCCGTGATAGCGCGACAGACAGACAGACAGACAGAGTTACTTTCGCATTTATAATATTAATAAGGATATCTAATTAATGTAGTATCGTTTGATATGATGATGTTGTGTGATACAGAATAATGAAATCACAGGGCAAGCAAATAATATAAGCGCGTAATATCTTTATTGATGAACAGAGGTCTGTCTTACATCAATTCTAGTTTTGGACTCTCCTTTTTACAATCAAACATCTTATTTATACCTTCCCCACCCAAGCTTACTCGCAGGTAAACTACTAAAGCAAACTTACAAAGAATCGGCAACTTTCACAACTATAATAAAGTAAAGCTATTATAACAAAGGGTCATTCTAAATCTATTCACCATCTTTAAAACAATACTTAAACTTACTATTGATGAACATCTGTTTGCAAGATCTCGTACAATAACTTAGACCCTACAATAAAATTAACATGTGCTCTTTACAATATTTTAAACCTTACATTGAAATAAACATCTGTAGCTTAACAAATAATTCTTAAGCTCAGCCATAAGATAAATTACACTCTATACATAAAATTCACAATTAAGCCTACAAATAAAACTATTTCCGATTCCACATTAATATAATATCACTTCTGTATATTACAGTTAAATAAGTTTCTTCAGCTTTGTCTAAATAAATATTAGTTGTAAAGAAAAGTTGTAGGCGTAAATTCGTAACAAAGTTAGCTATTGTTTTTCTAGGAGGTGGCTGGTGATCACGCTTAGTCACAAAGGAATGACGGTTAAACATCACATCAGAATGACTGGCAGTAAAAGCCGCTCGTTTAGACCCATATCACCATTTAATGACATGACAGGCCCGTGGAATTGTTCTTGGTAGATGCCTCTTTCAGGAAATGGATTTCTTTTATAAACCTATCTGGTTTGAATACGTATTCTTATAATTCATAATCATTGAATATGCACTATACCTACATAGTTTTACGAGTTCTGTTCATTCATTTGGCTCAGTTTGTAGTGACCCTGCTGCGCGGTCGCGATTGTGGGTTCGAGTCCCGCTGGGAGCATTTATTTGTTGAGCACGAACGTGTACTCATGGGTGTTAATATTTATAATATGTATTTTACAGTAATTTGTATTCAGCCCTTTTTAACGCCCCACTGCTGGGCACGGATCTCCCTTCAATACGAGAGGGATTACGCAATAGTCCACCTCGCTGGCCTAGTGCGGGTTTTTGGACTTCACATGTCTTTCGAAAACAGTTTTTCTCAGACATGCAGGTTTTCTCACGATGTTTTCCTTCTCCGTAAAACAAGTGGTAATCATGTTAGAAATGATTCGCACATGAAAATATCAGAGTGATTTGAACCCGCATCAATTGGTTATCCAAGCGAGCGCGTTATCACTGGGCCTTTTAAATAATATATGTTATCTTTAAAGTTATATAATATGTGTAGTGTATCAACTAGAGCGTTGTTATTGAGGTTTTCTTAAAAAATAATCAGGATGCAGAGACTTAATGTTTAAAGAAAAAAAAATGATAACGCAGCTTTCTAATACAATGATATCACAGGAGTAACATTTCGTTACGAAACATGGAAATTGATAACATTTAATTCAGTTTTGTTAAGGCTGTTGAAGCGGATTGTTACTACTTAAAATATTCATATAAAGAAGAGCCTATAATTTTTAACCGGTCAATATACCTGCGTGATTTTTGCATTTTTTTAAATCTATGCAAAAAAATATGTACATTTATATTATTCAAAATTTATTTCTATTTATAAATAAATTTAAAGTGTATGTTTTAAATATTACAGCAGCAGCACCAATTAACAGCTTTTCACTAAATGCATATGAAAGTATATATTATTATTATGGTAAACTTACATTAAAAAAATCAATTTTTAAAATTTTTGTCTGTCTGTTTGTTCCGGCTAATCTCTGAAATGGCTGGCCCAATTTTAACGGGACTTTCACTTACAAATAGCTAATGTAAGGCGTAACTTAGGCTACTTTTATTTACTAAATTTTATTTATTTTAATTACGGTATGGACCACGGTAACTAAGGGTTTCACAATATTTTTTGTTTTCAAAAGAATTCTTTAAATAACGTAAAATAAAAATACTCAATCTGGTCAATATTTATCACGAATATCTTACATGTAGTTATGAATAGAACAAATGTAAAGTAAAATCTCTAAAGTTTCCTTACGTTTTTAGGAACGAGGCACTCCACACACGGTTACTACGATCGTAGATTGTTCTTGGCAGGTTACGGTCACAAAACAGCTGCGCCGAATTCGCACATTCGACCAGAAATACGACGTGCCTTATTAGTTCACGTGTAGTTATCGTACGGATATTTTTTCGATGGGATTGTATTTGGGTCACCTTTGTTTCTTTTCTTTCTTATCCGAAGTATAGTGGCCGTAATATTGCTAATTACGTAATAACCTACTCTTAATATTATTTGGGTAGTATGTATATAATACACTAGATTCACTCAAGTAATATATTATCCTTAAACCAAAAGTCTGATTGAACTTTATTACATACTAAGATTACATTGTCTATCAGCTGTAAGTCTGTGAAGTCTTTCTTGGAAACCAATTTGGAATTTTGTATCATATTTGTGGAAAACCTAATAAATAGTACATATTATACATGTATAATAAAATTATTTCTCCGGGGTAAACCGTAAAAGTGACCGATGTGCTTTTCTTGTCTATAATCTTTTACTGTACCTACTTAATATCACATTGATAAAATCAGTCGTTCTGGCATGAAATAGAACATCTTTCTATGGAATATCCTAACCATCCTTACAAACTTTTGCATTTATAATATTAATTGGAAGTTACTACTATTTTTGACTATTATTAAGGTAAGTGCGGGTAATATCATCATCATCAGCCCTTTTTAACGTCCCACTGCTGGGCACGGGCCTCCCTCAGTACGAGGGGGATCAGGCCATAGTCCACCGCGCTGGCCCAGTGCGTGTTGGCGGACTTCACATGTCTTACGAAAACTTGCTAGGTTTTCTCAGACATGCAGGTTTCCTCACGATGTTTTCCTTCACCGTAAGACAAGTGGTAATCATGATAGAAATGATTCGCACATGAAAATATCAGAGGTGCGAGACCCGGATTCGAACCCGCATCACTCGGTTATACAAGCAACGCGTTACCGCTGGGCTACCAGCAGCGGGTAATAAGGCCTAGCTAATACATATAATAAAATTCTAATTTAGTTAAATCTGTACATTGTTTTTTTTGAAAATTCTAATTGAAATAGTCATTATTAACAATACAGAGGCCGAATCTATCGTTTTTATAATTTTTGCCTGTCTGTCTGTCTGTGACCGCGTCACGAAAAAACCACTGGTCATATTTCGATAAAATTTGGTGTGGCGATAGTTGGTTCTCCGGGTATATATAGGATACTTTTTATTGCAGAAAAATATCTCATATCTGATATATCTATACTAACCTTCAAAATGTATCCAGGGACGAGCCCGAGCGGAGCGAGAGCGAATCTCTAGTTATATAATATATGGAGTCAAAACTTATTTACTGGACTCTAAATTATCGTATAAGTGCAATCCATGACACCGTTAGAGGTAAAAAAAGAAACTAGCGATGTCAAACTAAATATAGGCAATCTGACTCCTTTATGCTAAAGCTACTAAATATTACATAGTCAAAGTATACATGGTCAACAACTCTCACTCTAACTGAAACTCTTGCCAAAACATGTTCTGCCTTCAAACAAATCTAAGTTTATAGCTTAATATTGATACGTGTGTTTGACATTTCTCTAAGAAAACCCTTGAAAGGGGTCTACGGGAAGGTCTTACGTACATAGATCCCATCATTATATTGCTGTAACTTTATAGTAAATGTGGTTGAAGCAGGTAGAAGGATATCGCCTCACTGCTAATTTGTTCAAACAAACAATAGTTATTGTATTTACTGTAGACATAATTTTCTTCAATTTTAAAAACAACTATATAGGTACTCGTACATGTGTATACCTATAAAATACATATTTTTGGCTTTATTAAACTATGTAAATATGTTTCATACTAGTAGAAATAAGAGTCAACAAGTTAAGTAATAAATTTTGTTTTGGTAAATTGGTAGTTTGGGTAAATTAGAACTAGAGCGACGACTGTTGGCATCATTTACATTTAAACTTTTCATGTAACATGATATTTTACTTGATATTTTTCTGATCTTATAGATTTCCAAATACGACATATGTTGCTTTATATCTATATAGTGATGTGCAGGTATTGGGACATCAAATTTCTTCGCATGCGGAGTCAAGAGCCAGTAATAAAGTTAAACAAATAAAGTTCTTTAACTTAAGATGGTAAGAACTAAATAAATTTAATTAAATAATAAATTAAACAAAAAATAAGGCTAAACCAACAGCAACTCTCTTAATAGCGACGACACTCAATTGGTAGTGACCCTACTTTCTGCGCCAGCGGTCGCGGGTTCGAGTTCCACTGGGCATTCATTTGTTAAGCACGAATGTTTGTACTTCAATCATAGGTGTTAATATTTATAGTATGTATGCATTTAAAATTTATGTGTGTAGTATATCAACTATCTGGTATCCGTAATACAAGCCTCGTGGCTTACCACGGAACTAGATGGCGTTGCTGTAATTATGTCCTAACATATTTATTAAAAAAAATACTCGAAAGAGCACTTAATGCTGTGTCAGCACTTTGTTACATTTTAAATATTTAGCAACTGTTTTAACCGTCATATGAGCAGTGAAATTTGCAATATACCAAAGGAAATGCTTCACAAATTATAAGTTCATGTGAATGTGAAATTGTCTGAAAACCCGATATTCCCGATTGGGGTAATTGAAAGCTTAAAGGAATTTAATTTCAATTTCCTATGATATGAGGTTTTCCACCTATGAGGTATGGCGCTTGGCGCGATATTAAATTTATTGCCTGTTTCTTTTAATTATTATTTCATGAACATTGTTCTTGCTGCGTTAATTATTAAAATCTGGGTATTTAAAATCGTAGTAAATGTCATATATTATGGCCAATTTTTATTCGTAATTTATTGAAACACATTTACTGCTTAAGCGATATTTTGTTAACTAGATTTCGCACACAGTTCCTCTTAATTAATTAATAAATCTATACATCTACGAGTATGCATATAAATAAAATTGAAGTGTCTGTTTTTAATTTCAAATTAAAAGCTTTTCACTAAATGCAAATGAAATGTTTGTCTGTCAGTCTGTTCCAGCTAATGACTGGACCGATTTTGACGGGACATTTCACTTGAAGATAACTAATTTTATAAGGTGTAACTTAGGCTATTTTTTTCCAAATTCAAAAAAGGAGGTAATATTTTAGAAGTTTTATTTATTTTAACCCGTGGCTTCGCTGTCGCCATACATAGGAACGAAGCCGAGCGAAGCGAGGGTGAGTCGCTAGTAAATAAATAATATTAAATGTTGGGACATAATTACGTTGTGTTATGGATACCATCTGGTAGTTAGTTCGTTACCCTGAAGCGTTGAAATAAAACCTCAATAACTAATAAAAATAATATTTAAATGTCATAATATAATAGCGTAATTACGTAACGAATACATACAATATACACTTCTGTTCTATTATCTTGAAAATTATCTTGTCATGTGCTTCAGATAGGGCTATAAGACCTCACTAAGAATGTTTATGAGAGGTTGGTAGTAGGACTGCTAGTGATTACAATAATGTTAGTCACATTTTTGACCCTTACTTTGTGAAATAATTGAAACAAAAGTCTAGAAGAAGGATGTTTCATATTATATAGTATTGCAACAGAAAATCGAAATTCATCCGTATTCGTGTAAAACGTATTTTCGTTTCGTTAAAAATGGTTGTAGGTAAAACATTTTTTCTAAGACCTCAGGCAATGTTTTTATAGCGCTCATATTGTGAAAAAAAACAGTATTAAAGTACATTTTAATTGTAAGCCTATTTTTGTTTACAATTAATTTTAATTAATAATACAAAGAATTTGTTATTTCGATAATAGCAAGCACCAAAAAACCTTTTAAAAAATTATTTAAGTTTGTACTCGCTTATCTCATAAACATTTCGATTTGAAAAAATATATTTAAAGAGTTCAAAGTAAAAAATTCTGCTTAATGACAAAGGCTGTTTTACCATCGTGTAACATATTAAAATTACGAGTATAATCGCGAGCAAAATCTATAAAGTTCTTGCACAATTTAATTCTAACCGAGTCAAATTTGAATACAAAATTTTTTTTTTTAATTCTTATTGAAATAATCATTGTTATCGATATAGGGGCCGAAATTATAGTTTTTATATTTTTGTCTGATTGGGAATAAAAACGCGCCACGAAAACCGCTGGAATGATTATGAGAGAATTTGGTATGATAATGGCTGGTATCTAGGAATATTCAGATTACTGTGGGAAAATATCTCATCTCTGAATCAATACTTAATATTATTGTATACATACATTAATACGTAACCTACATAGAGAAAAACGAGCGGAGCGAGGTCAAGTCGCTAGTTTCAAATATAATACTCAAAGACGATGTCAAACGATAATTTAAAATGTCAATATTGAAAGTTAAACAGCACGCCTTGACTGCAACGCTAAAACGTTACTTTATTAGCTCTAATAAATGCACTCGTTATTTACTTAGGAATTTATAGCGTAGGTAGAACACACCTGCTCGTCGTAAACTTTGTTACATTTCTGAGCTACGCTTATTGACACGATACGCGTTCGTATACGGCTTTCGTTAAAGATTGGTCTTGCGAGTATGCACACTGACAATGAATTTTAACTTTTAAATATTTCGCTTGTATTGTTCGCACTTGTTAACTATATAATAATCTCCTTAACTATACATTGTTTTATATTATTTAACGCAAACTTAAAATTAATTATAGAACATACTTTGTTATATTTACTTGGATATTGGAAATTTTAAGTAAAACTTATACCTTAATTTTTTGCCGGTTTTTTTTACTTAATTATATTTCAGACGTTTCGAACAATTTAACAACAATTATGGTCACGCGAGACAGACTCAGGGTTTAGACGTCTCAATTCTCAAAGGTTATCATATTATATAGTTGTCACAGACAGTGCCTACCAACAAAATTAATTAGTTATTTTAATATTTAATTATAAAAAATATATACAAATATTTAAGATTAATATTATTGTAAGATAATGCGATGCCAATTTTGTTTTTATTTATATTATCATTGATAACGCCCAAAACTTTTATCTTAATTTTTATCTCGTATCTCATTAAAATTAAATATGATCCCATTGATAACATTTATTTAAATTCGTATGTGTGCTAACGGCTTCATTTTATAATTTGCTACTTCAAACTGAACTACCTCGTCAGACCTGAGTTAGGTGTGAACTTATTTCGAAGCAATTAAAACTTCGACTAAGCTAAGGTTGTTAGGAAAATTCGAACCTTTTTGTGTTGTGCTGCTTACAATTGCAAAGTAAACAATGAAGTTGTAGACAAAGGAAAACCCCCCATAACAATACGAATTTGTATATAATTGATAGACGGCTAAATACTTTAGATTAATATATGATTAAAATAATATATTATACTTTTAAAATTATAAAAAAAATACGTAAATAAATTTATTCTATTTATTTACGTATTTTTTTTATATTATAATAGGGTTATTTTTGTGATTTATAGTAGTTTTTGATTTTAACGCTTCGAGCGCCATTTTGCTAATACTCATAGGGATGTATCTTACTAGGTCGTTTGTCATTGTTAATTAGAAAAATTGACACCACAAATCAAGAAAAAATATTATAATATACTTCAAGCAGGAATTAAACTTCGAGCAGTGAGTAAAGGTGAATGAAAAACGGTGGTTCCTGATGAAAAAATGTATTACATCAATTATATTTTTATATGAAAGGTAAAATTATAAATTATTACCTAAATCATGATAAGCTATAAAATTTCATTACCTCGTTATTATTCGTATTACAATAAATTGTAACATCATTTATATCTAGGCCATATTAACAACTACATGTACTACAATAATAATTGATATTATGATGAAATCAAACGCTACAGATTAAATTCACAATTGGTGTAATCATTATACTCCCAAATTTACCGAATTGAAATAGATTGTTAAAGGACTACAATTTGAATGGTTATTTTTGCAAATTTTTGTTACCTATGATTTTGGCAATTTGCTTTGATTTTTAGGAAAAGTGAAATTTTGTTTCGTTTACTGTTTTTTATCAATTTAAGTTTGACTGAAGAAAGCATAAATTATTCTTTAGAAAAATACCTAACAAGCTAAAGTGCTCCTTAAAAATTAATTATTTTTGTGATATCTATACAATATACATAATAATAAAAGTCGCACATAAAAAAGAAAAATAAAGAAACGCTGGACAGAAAGGTATGATGAAAGCTAATCGGGGTCAACATATAGAAATTTATTATTGCAGGAAAATTTCCCAAATCTGAGACATGTATAACATATAAAATATCTAAATTATAACCGTTGATATATATATTTTTTAATTAAATTTCATCACTATTAAATAATAAAATTTCATAATATAAACACTAAAAAATGACATCTGAAGCGAGAATGTACTTAGTTCAATATTCAGTAAGCGACGTGAGATGAACTCCGGGCCGAGTTTATCATCGCGCTGTCACTCCACTTTTATTTATGGACCAGTAAACTTAGAAATACATTTTCCCCGTTGGCGGCCGCGTCCATTTCAGGTTAAGCCCCTTGGGCCCAGCTAGACGAGTCAAGTGTCATAAATTTGAAAACTGTTTTGTGAATGAAAAAATGAATCAAATATTTGCCCTTCCACGGTTACTGACTTTGAAAGTATAGGAGGGTTATTGATATAGGCATCTACGATTCTATTAGTTCTTCTGTTACAAGAGATGTAACTTATATGTCAGTAGCGTAATAACAAAGCATGTAAATGTTTTTGGCTGATTTGAAAAATAATGTATTAGTAGTTAATTTTACTGTACTTTTATCACTAATATTTAAAAAAAACTTAAAATCAAAGGTGATAGTTATTTTAAAATCTCTCTATAGAAGTTTTGCGTAGGTTCTACGCGGAATATGTACTTAGTTGTCAATAAGTACTTACAAAATGTTTTACCATAAAAGTTATACCTACAATACAAGCAAAAACTTCAAAGCAATTCAACACCCGTATTTATTTATTTGTTTTTGATCTGCTCTGAAAACTGCAGAAATACGCTTGTTCCAAAATCTACAAGTTTGGTAAAGTTATTCGCACAATAGTATTCAGCCTTTTTAATGTCCAACTGCTGGGCACGGGTCTTCCCTCAATACGAGGAGGCGAGATCCGTATTTGAACCCGCACTACTCGGTTATCCAAGCGAACGCGTTACCAGTGAGCTACCACTGTCTTCGACAATTAGCAAAAGCAAAATATATTTTTTAAAGGGAAATAGACCACTGCGTAACCATTTGCAACAAACTTTAGAGAAATATTGCTGTAAGAAATAAATATTCGATGTTATTATTCTGTGGAAAGGAGACAAAAGTCGAGATATATTTTATAACGACATGGTATATTTTTAGTGGCAGTTGCTCAGTGCCGACGCGCTCGGATAACCGAGTGAAGTGGGTTCAAAACCGGGTCTCGTACTTCTAATATTTGAACATGCGAATCATTTCTAACATGATAACCACTTGTCTTACGGTGAAGGAAAACCTCGTGAGGAAACCAGCATTTCTGAGAGAACCTAGCAAAGAAAGACATGTGCAGTCCCTCAACCCGCAAATAACTTAATGGACTATAGCCTGATCCCCTCGTATTGAACGGAGGCCCATCAGTAGGACGTAATAAGGACTAAATGTAAGATAAATTTTCGTTTATTAAATATTATCTATTAGAATTAGGGTTAAAACGTCTGCGTGTTCATTGTTTTATTATTCACTGAAGAGCCCCACTAAAAGGGATGTAAATATCATATTAATACAAAATCGCTTCCGAACTGTAGATAGATATCTTACCCAATGACGGGTACTAAAATACTTAATTTAATGACACTTTGATAACTTTTATCGCAGGTTTTCGCTTCAGTTGTCGCGTTTTCAAACCATTAGTTTTATGTGAATTGCTACTGAGGAATTTTTATTTATTGTACAAGTTTTATAGATTTATCCTAATATCATTTTGGAAACAAAGGGGGAATAATATAAAAGCCGATGAATTCGCCACAAGTACGAAAAATAGGATTCGTCAATGAAAAATTGATTATGAGTCAGTTTTTTATGTTAGATGAAAATTTTATTAGGCGACTAGTGAAATGCCCTCACCTTGTCTGGGTTCGTATGTAGGAAGTTTTTTATTTATATATATTATACAGGTAGCCTTAAATTTTGTAGCAGGCTAAGTAAGCATTTTTCAAAATACCTATGTACCTGGAAGATGGTAAATGTAAGTTTGTATTTAGATTAAGTTGCGCTTTTTAAGTTATTCTACTATAAATTATACTCTAACTCTTGTTGGTGTTATTAAAAAACGCAATTTCTTACAAAAAAATATGACCTACTGAACGAAAGCCCTCGCTGAGTGAAGCTCAGTTGCCCAGGTAATATAATATAAACGAATATACACTAAAGAAATGGTAAGTCAGTACATTAATTAAGATGCAAAGCTGAGGAGAGCACAGTGAGGTATTAGCATTTAGGCATGATGTACTATGAATTTCACTTAAACAACACTAACTACTACGGTACGGACTACGGCAGTCTTGTAAGTCTCATATAATTCAGTCTTCCACATTAATTACAGCTTGGACACTACTAAATTTTCAGCAGCTTCGCTCTTGTAAATAGTTAAGGGGAAAATATTCCCTGCATTTTCCTATGTACTGACATTAACTAGAATCTGTAATTTTGTTACTATATCATTTTAGTTTCAGTTATTCAGCATTTTTAAGAGAGATATATAGAGATACATAAGTTAAAGTATGTAGATTTTAATAAGATGAATATCCATTGAAGATAAATTACAGCAAAATTAATGGTATAAAACTGCATATAAAAACTTTTTTATTCGTAAACAATGAAATTCTTGATAGGTATCTCAGAGGCAAGCGGTTATGAACACATGAACTGAAATAGTTCAAAAATTTTAACAGATTAATTGTTTAACGTGCGAGAATATCAAGTAATTTGACACATAACTGAACTGTAGGACAATCGAAAAGCATTTGTATAAAGAAATTTAAAAATATGTAAGAATTAAATTTATGGGGACAAAAAATACAATGAAACTTAATGTATATTTAAAATGCAATAGCTTTTAAACCCTACAAATACTTATTTGTGACTCTCAGCCGCTTGGTTTGGATTACTATTTTTTATCTTCAGATTGCGTACTAATCCGTCAATTTACGCTTTAATAAAAAAAACTTAAACAGGTACATTACTACTTGTAAATTATAATATAGTGGTATAATATGGTACATTAGTAGACATCTTATGTATATTTTTTCTATTTAAAGTATTCCGCAAACACGCTGCAACATGATTGTAAGTGGTGGGCGTCGCTTAGTTTAATTAGTAAACGTGAGTGAGAGTATACTGCATACTGTTCACAGCACCGCGTTCTATATTATAATTACGTTGAAGCACCTGATGCTCAGAATTAAAAATATAATGTATGAACTGCAATTGTAAGTATATTATTATATGTAATTAATTACTGTTTGCGTTCGATTGCGTGATAAGCGGTATGTGGCTAATGCTATCTACGACTTTCCCAAGTTTTAAGATGACTTATTTGTCTTGTATAATATTTAGCAATACTTTTTAAATTATACAGTTACCTGTTTTGTATTTATTTATATTAATTACAGTACCTAATGGTATATTATATATTTTTTTATTTTTGTATACTTATTATCATATTATTTTTTAAATCATTTGTATTCATATGTAATTTGTCTGAAACTTCAATTTCAAAACATTATATCTATTCAAATAAATAGACTTTTAAAAATCTTTACACAACGATATATGGATCTTAAATTATACAAAATATTTATTAAACGGTATATTTTAAAAATTCCAATCGGATCTCGCCTAGAATTTTGTGTTGTCATTTTTGCGCCATATATCACCTTTTCTAAATATTTTTCCAGTCTAAAATTGTATCGTGCGCAGATTTTTAATATTTTCTCATAGACTACACTAGTTCATGACGCAGCCTGCGGGTGGATAGTGGAGATAAACTTGATAAATGACTATTTTGATATCCCCTCCCCTCGGATCGATTGTTTAGATAAAATGCGCTTCAAAAATTCAATTTTCAACTTACTCTGCTTTAAGTTGTAAGTTTGCAGATAACAGGTGCCCGCTTAAACTTTGAATAGAGTTGAAAATGTATTATTAAATGTCATGAATTTGAATTTGAATTTGAAAAAATCCCTGGTCGTACCTCTGATATTTTCGTTTCCTCTAAGATTACTAATTGTCTTACTGGAAAGAAAATCATCTTTAGGAACCCTGAATGTGTGATAAAACCAAACATGTTTTTGAAAGACATGTGCAGCACAACTTGCAACCCGCACTTGGCTAGCGTGGCGGACTATGGACTGACCCCCTCGTATCTTGCAAATAAAACAATAGGGTAATACTTGTAGTTTCACATTGAATAGAAAAATCAAACAATATCTATAAATTTTCAGATTTACAGTAGTGGTGAGATTAAAATTCACTGATATATTATTATTAACAGAAAACACATATACAAGCAGAATTTTATTACAATGTAATTAATTATTATTAAGTAGTATAGTATTTTACAATACAACGAAATGATATAAATACTTTCACTTTTTGCATTTACTAAAAATTATATTATTGAGAAAGTGGTTTTCAAATACTATAAGGTATCTGGTTTGTTTAACCATTAATTTTGTGGACAATATATTATACCCTATTTAGTCTTTATACGGATGTGTTACTCGTACTCCCCAAGCAACATTCGTTCTGCAGAGCCATAAATGTCGAATCAGCGAGGTATAATGTCGATAAATGACTTCGGCGCTCGATTCACTAAGAACAAAGGCACCTTCTTTTCTTTTGTGGACGGACGACAGTTCGCACTCTATTACCGAGACATTCATTCGCTCAAATGAACCGCTTAATTTATTGCTTCTTTGTTAAACTGTTTTAAAGTCATTTAAGTCGACATTCGATTTTAGGGTGTTTTATGTTAGAACTGGTTTAATTATAACGGAAATGGTAAATCTTGAACTATTGTATGTGCTTTTCTTTGCGATTATTAAGGATTCGAAATTGAATATAAAATTTTGCAAATATATTCTGTATTTAATAAGTCACTAATTTTAATGTTCTATAGTTAGTACAGTACTTTAATTAAATATAATGAGACAACTTAAAAGTGCTGGGACGTTTTACCAACAGTAGCCGAAGTGTTAACTCTGTTTATTGATTTACCAATTTTTTTACCAATTTTTACCAAAATTTAACAATTTTTTTTCAAATTCGTTCAGCTTTTTAAGCGTAAGGGGTAACTAATACGCGTACGTTATACACACACGCATAAACTCTCGCATTTATAATAGAAGTCGGATAGAAAGCAATTCTTTTACTATTTTTCCGAATATTATATGAAAGTGTATGACATTCAGTTCATCCTTCTCTCAATTAAGTTTGTGACAGAAATAGCTAACCCTCTAGAGACGGACGTAGATTACTATCGTTACTACAAAAGAAAGACCGTAAAATGAGGATTGAAACTGGATAAATGCTGTTAGTTCTCGAAAACTACTTAATTAGATTCAATTTTTAATTTAACTTACTTTTTTGACTTTTTAAATATTTAGTATAATATCTTTTATTCTTAATCGTTTATTAAAACTTTACATAACATATAGGGTCTAAGCAATAATTTGCTGTACAAATATTTAATTGAGTTGAACTAGGTACTTATTACCATTCGATCTAGTTAATGATGCGTTGATTTATGATTACCTACATACGACATACATATTGTTTAAATAAAGGAAAATAGCAACTGATCATTACTTTTTTTACTTCCAGAAAAAAATAGAATCCTATCTATTTTCCCAGCCTTGCGCACGGCTCAATCTGCGTACTCTATTTATGTCTAACCAGAATAACTCTTCTCATATCTCGTACAACAGAAACAGGACTTTTATAAGTACAGCGGGTCACTAATAATGAAATACATACGAATACGTTTACAGTTCTCTAATTTATATCAACACATTTCAAAAAATGGACGCGCTTTGCTTAAAAATTATATAATTGTTAAGTTGATTCATAATTATGACTCTAAAAAAATTATGGTTTTTCATACAAACTTGCGATACCTAGTCCTTAGACCTCTGTCGCAAAATACGTTCACAGCGGACGCCTATTAGCTATAAATGACCTCCAAATTTCATCTTTATACTTACGTCAAGCGACTTTCGATATTTCGTGATGAGTGAGTGAGTGACCTTTAGTTTTTTTATAGTTAGATGAATGTTATATGAATTAGAAAATGTGTCAACGTATACAATTTAGTTCTCCGTCTGTAAGTAATAATGAGCTTTTAGACCCCATAAGCTTGAACTTGGCACAAAATCCGGTCTAAGCTATTTTTTTCGGACCTATATAGTGTCAAGCTGAACTACATAAGACAAGTATATAGTATTCGAAAGTAAGATATAACATTATAATATTATATTAATTGTTTGACGTGTGTGAGTGTGTATGCTTGTTCCTCTTTAACCGGAAATAGCTTTTCGGATTTTGATAAAATTTTGTACACAAATAAAATATACTTGAAGTAACACGTATCAATTTGAGAACACATTACATTAGCTCAGTTTGTAATAATGAAGACCTTATTTTCTACGTAAATTTTCATTGGTTCAAGTCCTGGTAGGGGAATTTGTGCGTGATGTATGATATAAAGTAAAATATCAACTATCTGGCATCCATAATACAAGCCTCGTAGCTTGGAACTAGATGGTGATGTGTGACACTAAATACAAAAATATTTATTATATTTATAGGCTAGGTATTAGTAGAAATGTAATGATGCACCTAAGCGAAGTGAAGGTAAATCGCTATTTAATAATGTGCATAGCTTGTATATTGGATACCTGCACCCCACATTCAGTGCATAACCTCTTACATATCGATAAAAAATGTACAGAAAAAAGAATTCCTATAGGAAAATATACAAATACCTTTGCAATTAACCAATGACTAAAAGTATTAAATTACATGAAAATATACCTATATAAAAGCGATTTTTAGAAATTAAACCGTAAAAAAAAAACAGTTTTCCGAAAGCAGCAGGCAGAAATCTAGTCATGTACCTATATATGAATATGCCCGGCGCCATCGTGCGTGTGATTGACACCTAGTACGGTAGTTGGTTTACACTCGTTAATTGAACGAGTATTATAGAATTACATTGTTAGCTAAAAGTGTCAAACGCGCCGGGTATAGTAACTACATATTTTCACAGTGAATATTGAATATCCTCTTTCTATTTTAGACTAATTTAAGCGTTTTTTTCATTTTTTTTTAGTATAAAACAGAAGAGATATGACGAGAAGAGATGTTTGTTAGTTTAAAATGCACTTGCTGGCTTGATTTGAAAAAATCGTTTTGCTTTTTGTTTTATTGAAAAAGGTATAAGTCGAAGTAACTCTGCAAAATCAAAGTGTCAAACTCAAACAATTACAGAAATAGAAACAATATGAATATTATAGAGTAGTGGTATACGCTACTATACCGCGTTTAAGTGTAAAATATGCATGACCAAATTACAGTTGTATAATTAATACTATACATCCATAAAATATTAAGTTGAAGAGTTTAATATTTTTATTTTCTGGCTGTAATATTCTTAATGATGATTTGACGACATCTTTGGCGCAGTCGGTAGAGACCCTACTTCCTGCGCCAGCGGTCGCGGGTTCGAGTCCCGCTGGGGGCGTTCATTTGTTAAGCATGACTGTTTGTACTCCAATCATGGGTGCTTATATTTATAATATGTATGTATTTAAAATTTAGTTCTTCTCAGGTCAGTGGCTTCTTCTTTCCGAACTGGTAGTAAACTCATGACGTTCAGTAAAAAATTGTAATAATTTTATGCTGAATAAAATATTTTGAATTTGAATTTGAATTAATGCATTTGATACGTAAGCTATTTACTAAGAAAAGTTTTTAAAAGAAGGAGACACTTAGAAACGGAGCAATTATACATAATATAACTTAAGTGGTTAGATACTTGGGTGAACTCTACTATGCGTAATAATATGTTTTCATAGTTTACAGGAAAATTGCGGCGAGTAATTAAGTTTAATTTTTTTTTATCTTTTACTTCATGTAACTCGACACGAGTCCTACTTGTACTTAAATACTTTTTAACTACTGTACTAACAAAATACTATAATTAGTAAGCAAATTGTAAATAATTTGTATTATATAAATATTGTAGTTCAAAATGTATGTGGATCATAATTCGAATATACCTATGTATATTTTTTATTATTGTATACAACAAGGCCGGCCTTCGCCTTCTTAACCGATAAGATAAATATTAATATGTTATAGTTTATATAAGGTTTTTAGGCAAAGCTTAAAATAGATCCTAATTTAGGCTTTACTTTGATAAAACCTTAGTTAATCCTGGAAGTCTCTTAACGTGGTAGTTAAACATTGACATTATATATTAATAAATTTTATTATTTTGGTGAGCCGAGGACATCCTTCAAAATAACGCAAATTCGATCCCCATGACTTACATTTTTACCTAAAAAACGTTTCAAATACGATCGATTATTATCTCTGGCGATGACTGCCTCTTTTAAAACCCTAGATCATGGGTCAGGGCCTCACACTCAATGTTCTTATAATTGTATTATTTTGAAAATGATTACCACATATCGCGAAGAAACTTGCGTGTCTGAGAGAATCTAGCAAGTTTTCGAAAGAGCTGTATACAAAGTACGAACCGCCGCACTCAGAGTCACTTGACGAACTATTAAGTCGAGAATATCCATACTAAAAAATGACTTAATTGTTCATTAAGTGACACTGAGTGCGACGGTAAGAGTTATAAAAAGTAAAGGAAATATAAAAAGTGTGTTTGGTACAGAGATAAATTATTATCTGGTATAGCAGATAACCTCCTATTACTCATGGGATAGAATTAATTTTTACCTTTGTTAGTAATTCTATAGAATAGAAATGATTAAACATGCATTTCCTATACAACCAATATCCCAATTTCCTTCACGTACACAACATAAAATCCCGCACTATAACAGTAGTAAATAAATCATCTGCTGTTATGAAGCCACATCTCGTGTGATGTTTTATGCTATCAGAATTTATTTGCACCCTTATAAATCGCAGCGCATCATGTAACGATGCCGCTTAAAATGACGAGCATAATCATACGAATATGTGATGTAACTCAGTTGCTATCATTAAAGATTTACGTTTTTTTAAGTAAATCGGGTATTTTATTACTAACTTTAATAGTTTCATAGCTTTTCGCCCTTAGATAACCAATATTGTATAGAAATTACACGTAATTTATATAGGGAACTCTTCCTCATCCTCCTTTCGATGGGGTTGATTTTGTAATTTTTAGGGGGTTGATTTTGTAATTTATGTTTTTTTTGTTATTTTTCTTAGATACATTGATAAACGTTTGTTGTTACGTTTTGTTATTATAATTTATATACAGGGCGTGTAGTATCTCCACTCGGGGTTTTTAATTTTTTTATTAAAAGTTGCAAGGCTAGGTTTGGTCTTAGCTACCTAGTCCTAGGGGCGGGCCTGAATCTATGCTTTTGCGGTTCCCTTACGTCATGCTTCGCATGGTAGTGTAGGCGCAGGCCTACCCTACTGACTCCTTCAGAGACGGTAGGGTGGCGTTGGTCTTGGGGGAGAGTGACGCTTTTGTTGCAAAGATCCCCAAGGCAAGTTCGGTGTACTATCCTTCACGAGGTTGCCAGCCCTGTTATTGGTCTAGTTCACTAGGAAATAGACGCAACAGAAAACACCGAGCGCTTTTGCTTTTTGCTATATTCATTTATGTATTTACTCATTTTTCTCATTCTATTACCATTATTATGTGGATTATCTAAGTAAGTTTATCTATCATTCCAAAATAATACTCATATTTATGAACATGTATGCTTATATATGTATATGTAAGTACATTTATGTGTATATATATATATGTATGTTTATATAATATGTATGCGTATGTAAGTATATGTATGTGTATGAGTTATGTATGTATATACTTATACTATATATCTATTTTAAAAACCCAATCCAAGGTGTGATTCGTACCGTGCCGAGGGATGCGTGGCTGGGGGGGAGCTCAGTCGCTAACGGTGGCTATCCGACACCTGGACGAATCGGATTGTAATTTCAGTCCTCTCATCGGCATGCGGGGCTCTGTCGGTGGGCATTTTTATTTCCCTAGCTACTCGTGGGACCAAAATGGAAATGGACCTAAAAACAAAAAACACAAATGACGTTACCACGTCACAAACCCTGGATGAACTATGCCAGGACCTTATGCCGTTGACAATGGGTGCGGACGAAACCGCCCAAATGTCAGAGCAACCAATGGAAGTGACAGCAGGTACCGAAATGGCGATAGGGGCTCCTACGAACCCTGATTCACCTACTGGTAACCCTGCTGCCACCTCTACTGCCACTGCCCGACCCAAACGTAAAAGATTGAGTGGGGCAGCTCTAATCCGTCTTAAGGCTCTTAGGGCACAGGGAGTTGAGGCTGCAAAAGCCTACGAACTGTCCTCTAAAACCTTTGCGGAACTCAGGGCTATGGGGTATCGATTTGATGCTTCGAAACCCGAATCCGAGCGCCCTATCAAAAGGACTCGCTCGGAGGAGGAATCACCACAGGGACAACCCGTGAGGAAGTCCCAAAGGTCAAGCGAAGCACCGTCGGCCCCTCCAACCCCAGCTGCCTATAGTGCGGCCTTATCCTCCTGCAAGGTTGGTGTGAGGGACTCCACTCCCATGACTGACGCACAGCTGCAGTCACTTTACAATGCAATTGTGGCCCAAATCACCACTTTGGAGAAGGGTAAGGGACCTGCCTTTGGCGGGCTATCATTCAAGCCAGGCTGGCTGCTCATCACCTGTGCAAACCAGCATGCCAGAGAATGGCTTGAACAATGTATACCCTCCCTACAGCCTTGGCCAGGAGCTAAGCTCACTCTCATAAATGAGAAGGACTTGCCCAAACCGAGGGTTGGGGTGGTATACATTCCCGATCCGGAGTCCAAAGACGTCGACAAGGCGCTCTCCTGTCTCCGGATACAAAATGATGGCCTTAATACGGAGCTGTGGAAGATTCTCAACAGGAAGGCGGAGAAGGGCGGAATCACTCTCACCCTCTCCATCGACGACCAGTCTGTTGAGACCCTTCGTAAATCCGATCTGAAAGCCTATTTGGCTTTCAAGTCGGTCCAGTTCCGGATTAAGGGCATCAACCAACCGGCATCAGATCCTGGGAAACTTCCCTCTGAACCTGTGCCGTCTACCTCTCGTGCTGCGGCCGCGGCCGCTGGTGTCGGTGCCAGCGTGACAGCGCCTCCACCATCAAGTGCAGCTGCAACTGGCGCGACTCCCGTGGCTGGGACCAGTGGGGCGACAGGTACTCCGCACAGGTTTCCTCACTCAGGGGGGCATAACAGGGGAGGACAAACCCCCAGAGGTAAGAGCCAGCGCCCCCGCAAACAAAAGGGACTCCGACCCAGCAAGGGACGTGACAAGCGCAATGGGGCTCGTCCCCAGTAGCGCCTCACACCAAACTGGCGATGCCCCCACAAAAATACTCCAAGCCAATCTACACCACGCTATTGCTGCCACAGCCGTGGCAGAACACTCTTTTAGGGCACATGGCATGGATATAGCGCTGGTCCAGGAACCATGGCTCAACGCCAAGTCCAAGATTTTGGGCTTAAATGGAGTAGGTAAGATCCTATCAAACGAAAATGGCACCAAGCCTAGGGCCTGTATCGTTTTTAAGAAAGGTATTAACTTCTTGCCTGTTACAGAACTCTGCAGTGATGACATTGTTGCTGCAATCACCGTTCTCAGAGGGCGTGGCCAAACTAGAGCACTCGTGTGCTCGGCCTACCTGCCCGGAGAGAAAGCCAACCCCACCGAAGAACTGTCTAAAGTCGTCGACTACGCTCGAAAACACAAGACAGAACTAATTGTCGGCTGCGATGCAAACGCCCATCACACAATTTGGGGCAGCACTGGTACCAACAAAAGAGGTGAGTTACTTTTTGATTTCCTTCTAGCTAACGACCTTCAAATACTTAATAAAGGCTGTAGTCCAACCTTCGTTACTAAAGCTAGGCAGGAAGTTCTTGATATTACATTCGCTACTGAACAGATCGCCAAACACATAACTAAATGGCATGTCAGTAATGAAAACTCTATGTCTGACCACAAACACATTGTCTTTAGCATACAAGGCTCAATAATTACTGAACCTATAAGGCTTAGAAACCCCAAAGCTACCTCGTGGGTCGACTTCAAAAACCTACTTGCTGAGGCAGCTAAGGATTTCCCAAAATCAATTAAGACACCCGACTCCCTCAACATTTTAAACAACTTACTAACGGAAGGCATCTTAAATGCCTACGAAAATAGCTGTCCTGTTAGGGAATTTAAGGTTAACAACAATACTCCGTGGTGGAACAAAAAGCTAGAACGACTTAGAGTCTCCACACGTCGCTTATTTAATCAGGCTACTACGCCGAATGGGTGGAAACGGTATAGGAAAGCTCTGACTAAATACCATAAACTGATCAGAAAAGCTAAAAGGGCATCTTGGAAACGCTTCTGTGAGAATATCGTCCAAACACATAAAGGTGCGAGAATCCACAAAATCCTTGCCAAGACACCAAATATCTTTCTCGGCTTTTTAAAAAAGCCAGACAACTCTTTTACGACCACAGAGATGGAAACGCTGGAACTTTTAAGGACAACCCATTTCCCAGGATCGTACCCTGTCTCCGATAGTGAACTGAACCCAGAGGAATATAGTTTCCACAGGGCCAACAATTATGACTGGAATATGGCTAAGACTATTTTTGGGCCAAACCAGATTAAATGGGCTCTGAATAAATTCAAACCATTTAAATCAGCTGGTGAGGACGGCATTTTTCCAGCCCTTCTACAACAGGGCATGGAACTCCTCATTCCGCATCTGGTAAAACTCTTTAGAGCAAGCTTTGCTTGGGGCATTATACCAGAACAATGGACTAAGGTCAAGGTTACCTTTATACCGAAGATTGGTAAAAGTGACTATTCTCAGCCCAAATCCTTTAGACCAATTAGTCTTACTTCTTTCCTACTAAAAACAATGGAAAAAGTAATCGATCAGCACATCAGAACAAGGTACCTTGTGGCTAGACCACTCTCCTGCAACCAACATGCTTACCAAAAGGGTAAATCCACAGAATCTGCCTTAGTAGCTCTGATCGACAAGGCAGAAAAGTCCCTAGAGGATAAGCAGGCTGCTCTATGTGCATTTTTAGACATTGAGGGGGCGTTTGACAACACACCTACAGCAACCATTCTTAAAGGACTGAATGCAAAAGGTGTTGATGTCACAACCACCAGATGGGTGGAATATATGCTCTCCAACCGACGTGCAAATGTAACGCTAAACGAACACTCGCACAACTTCTACACTACCAGAGGCTGTCCGCAAGGAGGAGTACTTTCACCCCTATTATGGACACTAGCTGTAGACCTACTGCTTGTAATCATGGCGGATCTCGACTACGACACACAGGGCTATGCGGATGACCTTGTTGTAATAGTAAGAGGTCCCTGCCTGCACACAATTTCCACCAGGTTACAAGGAGCTCTCAACACTATCGCAAGGTGGTGCAGAGAAAACGAATTATCAATTAATGCTGATAAAACAGTTATTGTACCTTTCACCAGGAAAAGGAAGCTTGAAAGGCTGACCGAACTCAGACTCAACGGCAAAACCCTTAACCTATCAAATGAGGTAAAGTACCTCGGAGTCACTATTGATCAAAAGTTGACCTGGAACTCTCACCTCAACAACATTATGCAAAAAGCCAAAATGGCCCTCTGGATATGTTGTCGAATGGCTGGAGCCAAATGGGGCCTCAAACCCAAAATGGCTCTCTGGATGTACACCGCGGTAGTAAGGCCGATTATAACATACGCCTCAGTCGTGTGGTGCAACAAAACCAAACAAAAGACAACAATTAGTAAACTAGACAGTGTTCAACGGACGGCATGTCTAATCATCACGGGAGCCTTCCATTCGGCACCAGGCAACGCTCTAAATGCACTGTTGGACATAGCTCCGCTATATCTCCATGTGCAAAAAGAAGCGAAATCTTGCCTCTATAGGCTCTGTACACAATCGAATGTAAAGTTGCAGTCGCAACATATGAACAAACTTAAAGAATTGACATTCGAACACAATACTCTAAAGATGCCAGCAGATGGCATGAACACAGAGTTTAACTTTACAAAACAATACAAAATAGATCTTCCCAACCGGGACATGTGGCTAAACGGCCAAGAGTCACACAAGAAGGGAAGTCATGTATGGTTTACGGACGGATCCAAGAAAGGGTCTGATGTAGGGTGCGGAATCTATGGCCTCAAGCCTAGGTTTGACATGAGTGTCAATCTAGGTAAGGAGGCCACTATCTTTCAGGCTGAAGTCTTCGCCATCAATAAATGTGCTGAAGTCATCCTGGAGAGAAAACTTAGAAACCAAAATATCTACATCAACTCCGATAGCCAAGCAGCAATATTGGCTATAGATTCTCTTGAAACCAACTCTAAGTTGGTTAAGAACTGCATGGATAATCTGAATGTCCTGGGCACATCCAACAGAGTCACCCTCAGATGGGTCCCAGGTCACTCAGGTATAGATGGGAATGAAAAGGCAGATACATTGGCTAGGATGGGTGCTGAAACCCCACAATGCGGTCCCGAGCCTTTTTGTGGTATTGCCAAACAACATGCCTATTCAATTCTCAAAAACCACTGCAATCGCAAAGCACTTCAAGAGTGGCAATCCACCACTGGACAAACTCACTCCAAAGCGCTAATTAAGGGGTATTGCAAAACCTTTACAAAAGAGCTGCTTCAACTCAACAAGTATAAAACCAGTGCAGTAACCAGAATACTAACCGGCCACTGCAAACTCAATAAACATATGTTTACCCTCGGCCTAAGTCAGTCCGCAATGTGCAGACTATGCCATGAGTCAGAGGAATCTGCTATGCACATCCTCTGCTCGTGCGGACCACTCATGCACCGCAGAAGTATCTACCTAGGGCAGCATATCATGCAACCAGAAGAGATACAGAAGCTCTCTGCTCAGAAAATCTGGAAGTTCCTGGAATCAACAGGACTAAGCGGAGAACTCTAAATATATTTTATGAAGGGAGCTACAATGGACCTGAACTGGTCGACGTAGCCAGGGCCGTCCTCGGCACCACACCCAACAACACAATAATAATAATAATTGGTCTTAGCTAGGCCATGCAAAAATATTCTGCATGTATAATAAACATCCGTATCTGAATATGTGGCAAAGTCACTATTTACATCGTGTTTTCCCACAATTTTCACCACGTTTTCTAATACAAAATGATGTTATAGTTTTTCATAGTGGCAATACCAACATTATTCGCTGTTTTTATTCATATATTAAAAATTACCAAATTTGATAACATGTAAGTTACAGTTAGAACACAGCTACACATTTAATTGATTATAAAAATATCTTAACTAGGATAGCAGTGTGCATACAAAAATGATTATCTCATATTATTAAAACGTATATATGACATTTACAATAGGTTAGGTTCCTGTATTAAAAGAAGAAAATTTCTTTTCAATAACAACCTATTTAAGTTTAGGACCTTATGTAACAAATTTCATATATAAATCAAGCAAAAAATATTTCTTCATGCCAAAATGACAAAAAACCAGCGCTGCAGTAGCAGTCATTCACATATACTCGTAGATAGAAACGACATGACTGGTCGTTATCTACGAACAGTTTGAATAAAAACAAAAAAAATGCACAAAATAACTTTATTTTTTCCGATTTTTTTATTTAAACATGCTAAAAATCTTGATTTTTTATAACATTTTTACTATTCATAAAAAATTATGAAGTTACATAATAGCGAGTAACTTTTGTGACTACGTGAAAGCTTTCCGCTCTACGACACTCGCCTTCTAACCTGATTTATGGGCAGCGCAGACATGACGCATTAGCCAAACGACAAGGTATTAAATGGCACTTGATTAAATACAAGGCTCCCATAAAAGAAGTAACTATAATGTACTCCTTTTAATGTCATTAATGAACTGACAGTAAAGAGATTGAAATTTTAAAGAACAATTTGTTTACAGTTCTTTTCATGATGCCTTTAATAAACCTATATTAGTAAACTATACTAGTTTTAATTGTGTTCAGCCCTGTTTAACATCCCAATGCTGGGCACAAGCCTCCCTTAATGCAAGAGGGATTAGGCCACCATGAGCAACTTGCTAGGTTCTCTCAGACATGCAAGTTTCCTCACAATGTTTTCCTTCACCGTAAGACAAGTGGTAATCATGTTACAAATTATTCACACATGAAAATATATCAGAGGTGCGAGACCCGAATATGAACCTATGTCAATCGGTTATTCAAGCGAGCGCGTTACCACTGGGCTACCACGCTCTTTTAGCTTAGGTGTCTATATATCTTTAGGTACATAACAGTAGTCGTAGGAGCAGTAACAGTAGTAGTACTAGTGCAAGCACACATCTACTGATCTTACTTCCTTCGGTTCATTCGGTGCTCGGAGAAGTCACAACAGACAACATACTATTATATGAAAATAATTTTCTTTTAAAGATAACGATTAAATTTCAATCTAAGTTAATACAAATAATATTCTTAGAGGTTATAACTTTTTTAGTATATACGAGTATAACGTAAGAACGCTATGATCATAAATATGTAGGGACAATATTACAACAGCGCCATCTAGTTTCGTGGTAAGCTACGAGGCTTGTGTTACGGATACCAGATAGTTGAAATACTACACATATACATTTCAAATACGTACATATTATAAATATATGTCATATATAATATATTTCATGTAGAAGTTAACGCTATTGAAATGTTTTGTTGTATGGATGGTATGGCTTCACGCTTTATTATGAGCGTATATACCTATGTCATTTTGCGTAATTTAACTAATTATTGAAACATCAGCTTATGATGGGTTTGTAGAGCAAATTCACAGATTAAAATCGCTTTTTTTTCCGAATACATAACGAATTTTAAAACATTAACCATTCGTTCGTTTGCATATTTTTATAAGTAAAATAAGTGAATATTTGCGATAGAACGAATATTATCTAGCCTTTTATGAATTTCACCAAATCAAATAATAATAATTATCGTAAATTTCTATATCATTTTGTCATGTATAACCTTTCAATAAAATATTGTGAAATAAAAATGTATTTACAATATAATATAATATTTCTTTTACTGAAATATATACAAAGTAAGAAGCCATATTGTTGGCGCTTTCTACCGAATAATCGCCGACTACGAAAGTTGCCGGATAGTCGGCTTTACCGACTAGTTAGAAAGTAAGTATACCTCGTGTTATTATAAGAGATGTCCCTATAATATATAGTGGCAAGTTAATAATTTTTAAAAGTAATATATATTTTATATATTACATATTATAAGCCAAATTTGTCTTAAGTCTGAACTGGTGTAATCTGATTTACTGTATTTAACGTTCTTAACAAGTATGTTTCTCTGTCTAAAACTTCGCGCTTCAAAATTAGCGGGATTACAAGTTTCACATTACTCTCCCCGTAATATTTTGTATATATATTTTATTTAAAAATTTCATCACAATTTTAAATTATATAAAAAAATATAAAATAGTGAATATATTTCGATCAAAGGTCAAATATATTATGTTATTACATTATTGTCTTATTAATTCATTTTACAGATAATAACTTTATATTAGTTCAGTCATAAATTTTGTTATATTTACTACAAAATTATGCATAAAAAGGTAACTTACCAGTATCTTTTTCTGGAGCTGAATTTTACCGGTTCTGCTGGGTTCAACTATTGCTGATGACCATTTCCAATTATCGTACATGATATATTTTTTATCATAAGTATCGACACTGTTACAGTTAAGTATAATGTACCCGAGGCGTGTATTCAACCCTCTAGGCGTGTATGTTAGTGTGCTTCACTTAATTCATGCGAAATCTATTTCTCAAAATGTACGAGCTTTTTGACTATTCCGATTTGTTTCAAGTAAAAAAAATGCTTATCACTAGCACCAAAGCTTACCGCTTATCTGACGTGATTTGCGATAGATTCTCTTCCACGTTTTATTTTAATTCTTTATTTTTAAACAGAGCTCGGACCCCCGTCAGGTCGTTCTGTAATTCAAAATGTCCAGAACCAAATTGTTGGAACCAAAAACTAGTACCAAAAACTCACCGTGTTTCCTTTTACAGTAGCTTCTTCATACAAATCGTTAATCATTCAAGATGTATCTGCAGCGCTTGTACCATGGTATAACTCCTATTCGTAACAAATTCGTTACTAAACCATATTATGAACAGAACGATGTCAAACAAAAAACAAATGGCGTAGAAACATATGATCATACAAGCCTAAATATTAGATTTTTTTAACGTTCTTAAATACTTATATAATAAGCATATTAAATAATGAACAACAAAAATCATGAATCCAATATCAAACAGATTTATCAAGGCGAGATTACTTAATAGAACAGTGACGGATTGACTTACTCTACCTTTTCCAACGCTCTAGTAGACCATCGCTGTCTCGTTCTTCAGTTAATAGGAGAGTACCTGCATTTGTTCAGGCGTCGTTGATAGCGCCGTCGGGACTTATCTAGTCGTTGCTAATGCCACAAGATTGATGAATATCGCAATTGTCCATATAAATTGAGTTCCTAACCACATTTACGAACCGATATTTAAGTATCTAAAACGATTTACTTCTTGCGTGTTTTTATATTACCTATCGTTATTTAGAAATTAGTTTTGAATTTTATATAATATATTAAGTTTATAAACAAGGTTTGTATTCGAATGTATTTTAAAAATGCTTCACAATGTCGTATTCAATAGAAAAATATAAACTTTTAACTCACTGCGACGATTATACAATATGTTACTCATGTGTACTTTATTTTAGTCAGTTAAAATTATATAAAAGTTAAATATCTAGTAACAACTAAATTTTATTAATCCTATGAACTGTAGCCGAATTGCTAGAGACGTAGCATTAATAATATAGCTGTCCAATGATCATCTAATTGATCCAAAGAATATTGTTAACGCAAAAAAAAAACAAGCTACGGACTCTTTACATGTAAATCGGACTCTCACATACAAATCCAATCTATTTTTTCTTACTTCTTGATTACTTTTTGAACTTCTCAGTCAAATATCATTGATAAAAAAAACAGCAACTAAAAATTAATAATATATAATAATTCACTATATGAACAAATACTTCAGTATACAGCCTTTTCAAATTTTGAAGTTAATTTTCGTTGCTGCTCAATTCATACGTGATTAAACATCGTTTATTTAACATTTGCTCGTTTTTTAATGTATATAACTTAGGTATGCACACATTTGAATGTTAATTATATTACTGAAGATAATCTGAAATTGCCTAAAACCATGTGATAGTCGTTAGAACAGCGTGACATGTTACCCTAGTGTACGATTGGTCAACGGTTAAACACTCATCAGACATTTCAGTCACGTCTTGCCTGATGACACGCTTCAACACGGAGACGCAAATAACAGCTAATGACGTTTCATATTATCCTGTAACCTAAATTATACATAATATGATCTAACTTTATAATCCTAGTAGTACCTAAGTAGATTTAAAATATTGAAAAGTACAATCTGTACTGCTTTTTCCCCTCTTTCCAAAGGGGCGAATAAATTGATTTAAAGATATCAACTATTTTTATATTATGATGTGTTTCCAACGTATGTTAAGTAAGTACGATAACTCCCGCACTCATAATCACTTAATGAACCATTAATTCGTTCTTTAGTATGAAGATTCTATACCTAATGGTTAATTAAATTACTATCATTACGGCGGTAAGACTTAGAGTTCCATACTTCTAATTCTACCTAGTGCCTAGACTGTGACTGTTGATATTAAAAGCACTTCAAAAGAAATACTTTACGCTACCTGTACTTCACGTAACTTTAGATTATACGTGAGGCTCTAAAAGAAGAATTCTTAAGAACAAAGTAAATTGAGTTTAAATCCAAGGTCTTGCGCCTCTGATATTTTCATTTAAAATGATTACCACTGTCTTACAATGAAGAAGAACATCGCGATGAAACCTGCATGACTAGGAGAACTTGTTAGCTTGGTGGATTTTGGCTTGATCCCCCATATTGAAGGGAGGACCGTATACATAATACATAAGTTTTATTGATCATACAAATTTAAAAGAAACATACTTACATTTTAGACTTACAAAACACATATTAATCAATAGATACAAATTACCTAAATATATATTCTACTTTATATAATAATCACCATTTCAAATTACAAAACAAATAAACGTATAGATTCTTAACAATGTTCCACATGTGCTATTTATGTTTAATTAAACCACTCTACGAGATTAAACGATTCAGCCTAGCGGAATATTAACTCAGACCTCTGTGATGATGTGAGGGATCCAAATAAAGGGAGGTTTGAATTTCTAAATTAATACACTAGTCTCTGCACATAGCTTCCCTTACGTAATAAGGGAGGCAGGGATCAAGTGTAGTCTGTATTCAATCCCAGGATAAAATTTATTTGCTTTCCTTCCTATTCAATTCATTTTTGAAGACCTATCCATAGATACCCCACACCAATGGGTTTGATGAAAAATTTTTTTTTTGAGTTTCACAGTATAGTTCTTATAGTTTCGGGAAAAAGTGGCTGTGATAACAGACAAACAGATCGTTTTTTGCCATTTAAAAATAGACTAAAAAGAGCTATGTAAAAAATAGCTTCTTTCACGGTTATGCAAATTATATATGCAAAAAATTGAAGAAAGTGTAGAAAATAACATTCACTAAATGTATATAAACAATTACAACAATGACTATAATAATTTAAAAAAAATTGTCTGCCTGTTTGTCTAATGTCTATTCTCTCAAATTACTTTACCTTTTTTGATAGTTGACGCTATAAAGGCTTTAATTAGGCCTTTTTAATTTAGAAAAATAGTATCCGTAGTAGTAAGTAATAGTAGATATAAAATATTAAATGCTACAACTACTATGTGCGTTAAGTTGGCCCCGCAATTTTCGAATTTCCAAAAAATAAAAAATGTGCTGTAATGTGCCCAGCTTGTGCTATTATGTGCCGCTAATTAAAAAAAAATTAGCACAATAAAAATCATTTTTATGATGTGGTCCTTTTTTTCAAGTACAGTTGGCCCCGACATTGTGGTGTATCGGAAAAATTAGAATTGTGCTGCGGTGTGCTCAAGATGTGCTATCGTGTGCCAGTGTTGAAAAAGAAAAAAAATTAAAAATGTCGCACGGCCATATTATGATGACCCCACAATTTTTGAATTTCTAAGAAATTGAACATGTGCTGAAATGTGCCCGGTGTGTGCTATTATGTGCCACTTAAAAAAATAAATTGACACAAAAAATAAAATTTTTGTGAGGAGTCCTTTTTTTGGTAATGTCCGGTTGGCCCCGACATTTTACTGTATCGAAAAAATTTTAATTGTGCCGTAGTGTGCTCAAGATGTGCTATCTTGTGCCAGTGTTGAAAAATAAAAAAAATGAAAAATGTTGCTCGGCCATATTATGATGACCACACAATTTTTGAATTTCCAAGAAATTGAACATGTGCTGAAATGTGCCCGATGTGTGCTATTACGTGCCACTTAAAAAAATAAATTGAAACAAAAAATAATTTTTTATGAGGAATTCTTTTTTTTCAAGTCCAGTTGGTCCCTAGACTTTACTGCATCGGAATCATTAGAATTGTGTCGTGGTGTGCTCAAGATGTGCTATCGTGTGCCAGTGTTGAAAAAGAAAAAAAATGAAAAATGTTGCTCGGCCATATTATGATGACCACACAATTTTTGAATTTCTAAGAAATTGAACATGTGCTGAAATGTGCCCGGTATGTGCTATTATGTGCCACTTAAAAATATAAATTGACACAAAAAATATTTTTTTTGTGAGGAGTTTTTTTTGTCAAGTCCGGTTGGCCCCGACATTTTACTGTATCGGAAAAAATTGAATTGTGCTGTAGTGTGCTCAAGATGTGCTATCGTGTGCCAGTGTTGAAAAAGAAAAAAAATTTAAAAATGTTGCATGGCCATATTATGATGACCCCACAATTTTTGAATTTCTAAGAAATTGAACATATGCTGAAATGTGCCCGGTATGTGCTATTATGTGCCACTTATAAAAATAAATTGACACAAAAAATAAATTTTTTGTGAGGAGTCCTTTTTTTGGTCAAGTCCGGTTGGCCCCGACATTTTACTGTATCGGAAAAATTTTAATTGTGCTGTGGTGTGCTCAAGATGTGCTACCGTGTGCCAGTGTTGAAAAAGAAAAAAAATGAAAAATGTTGCTCGGCCATATTATGATGACCACACAATTTTTGAATTTCTAAGAAATTGAACATGTGCTGAAATGTGCTCGGTATGTGCTATTATGTGCCACTTAAAAAAATAAATTGACACAAAAAATAAAATTTTTGTGAGGAGTCCTTTTTTTGGTCAAGTCCGGTTGGCCCCGACATTTTACTGTATCGGAAAAATTTTAATTGTGCTGTGGTGTGCTCAAGATGTGCTACCGTGTGCCAGTGTTGAAAAAGAAAAAAAATGAAAAATGTTGCTCGGCCATATTATGATCAAAATTCAATTTATATTTTTAGCAATTTTAACTTAATTTTCTTATATCAAATTAATACTTAATTTAAAATTATAAAATGTAACTTAGCATAAACAATTTATAGGTAAGAAAATATACATATTATTATAATAGCAACACTACAAAATACTTTTGAATAACTAATATTAAAATAAAAATTATAATAATTATAATAATACTAGCTAAAAATAAGTTAATAATATTGCCATAATTATAAATTATTTTAAATTATTTAAATCTAAATATAAATGTTTAGAATTAAAATTTTATAAGTTACTCTGATGCCATTTTCAAAATTCTTAGTAAATTGTGGGTAGGCACTGTTTGTAACAAGTATATAAACCTACGAGACGTCAAATACCTTAGTCTCTCCCGTGACCATGATTGCTGTAAAGCATTCGAAACGTCGGGAACTAAAAATCAAAATAAATCCGCGACAAAATCCGAAAAGGTAGTTTCATTTATAATGTCGAATATTCGCGTAAATCTAAGAAAGTATTAAATTTCTAAGAAATTGAACATGTGCTGAAATGTGCCTGGTATGTGCTATAATGTGCCACTTAAAAAATAAATTGACACAAAAAAATGTTTTTTGTGAGTACTTCTTTCTTTGGTCAAGTCCGGTTGGCCCCGACATGTTACTGTACCGTAAAAATTTGAATTGTGCTATGGTGTGCTCAAGATGTGCTATCGTGTGCCAGTGTGGAAAAAGAAAAAAAATGAAAAATGTTGCTCGGCCATATTATGGTGACCCCACAATTTTTGAATTTCTAAGAAATTGAAAATGTGCTGAAATGTGCCCAGTTTGTGCTATTATGTGCCACTTAAAAAAAAATAACACGAAAAATAAATTTTTTATGAGGAGTTCTCATAAAAAAAGTATTTTTTGTTTCAATTTATTTTTTTAAGTGGCACGTAATAGCACACATCGGGCACATTTCAGCACATGTTCAATTTCTTGGAAATTCAAAAATGGTGTGGTCATCATAATATGGCCGAGCAACATTTTTCATTTTTTTTATTTTTCAACACTGGCACAAGATAGCACATCTTGAGCACACCACGGCACAATTAAAAATTTTTCGATACAGTAAAATGTCGGGGCCAACCGGACATTACCAAAAAAAGGACTCCTCACAAAAATTTTATTTTTTGTGTCAATTTATTTTTTTAAGTGGCACATAATAGCACACACCGGGCACATTTCAGCACATGTTCAATTTCTTAGAAATTAAAAAATTGTGGGGTCATCATAATATGGCCGTGCGACATTTTTAATTTTTTTCTTTTTCAACACTGGCACACGATAGCACATCTTGAGCACACCGCAGCACAATTCTAATTTTTCCGATACACCACAATGTCGGGGCCAACTGTACTTGAAAAAAAGGACCACATCATAAAAATGATTTTTATTGTGCTAATTTTTTTTTAATTAGCGGCACATAATAGCACAAGCTGGGCACATTACAGCACATTTTTTATTTTTTGGAAATTCGAAAATTGCGGGGCCAACTTAACGCACATACAACTACTTTAGTTAACTTACCAAGTTCAAACTTAAACTTTATATTTTTTCAATATATTCTAAACTAGCAACACACCTTTCTTCGCTCGGGTTCGTCCTTAGATTTAGCGCGAGCAAAGCCGCAGGTTCCGCTATTAAACGGATACAAAAACTTGAAAAATTATATACTAAAACCTTCCTCAAGAACCACTTTATCCATTGTTGAAAACAACATGAAAATCGGTGCAGTAGTTTTTGAGCTTAACGCGAACAGACAGACAGATAGACAGACAAACGCAGCGGAGGACTTTGTTTTAGAGTATCTTCAAAGCCAATTGTCAAAAAATATATCCTTCGCTAAAACGTGTTAAATAAACGGAAACTTTTCATGTTGTACAACTTTTTAATTAAAACATCAAACACCGTAATGGCAAAATTGTTTTGATCTTTTATATTTTATAATTATATATTTTAAAATGGTTATACCCTTGTCGTTTAACCGCAAAAATGACAACAGAATATATTATGCCTCGAATTTATATAAAAATTATTCTTTTAATAAGTCTTTAAGACAACTTGACTGAAAACTTTGGGATATGAATTATACTTCACACATTTCATTATTTATTTAACAAAATCTTAGAAGCCAAGAGCCTTTTATAGTATTAGTATGTACCTTTATTAATAATATTACACGATATAAAGATCGCAAGTAATTTAGTGAAAGGACGTTAAAATTTTTTCGGTAAATTGGTTCTTTGGACAAAAATTAGCACTGAAACGACGATATGACGTAATACAAGTGGACGTACATAATTTTGAGTTTCTTAATAGACTTTTACAACAATAAATAATTGTAGAATTATTTTGTTTAAATAATTTAATAATTATGTAATTACATTTTAAAAGGGTAGTAATAGTAAAGAAATACAGGTGTTTATCCTACAATGGTTAAGACGAAAAGGCGCTGACTCACGCCACTTTATATCCACGGAAACAAAAATCAAATGAAAAATCACTATGCCTTAATCTGTCTATCGTGCAAGAAAAGGGCGCGAAAATAGGGGAGTTCCCTTCCTAAAATTATTTCATTTTATTTAGATCATAGAAAGTGTGAGGGCAAAGCGGTAAATACACTTTAAATAGGTTTTGTACGTCATAAAATGTTTCATATATTTTCTACTTTTCGAGTTTAGGGTCAAACTACGATAAATTTTCATCACATAATTAGGGTAAAGAAAGAAAAATGGCTGGTCAGCATCCTTGTTTTGTGCAGATGTCGTGTAATCTTATTCAAAAAGGGCACTTTGTTTAATTTTATTATATCCTACTAATCTTATAAATGCGAAAGTTTGTGAGTATGGATGTTTGTTACTCTTTCACGTAAATACTACTGAACCGATTACGATGAAATTTGGTATGTAGGTAGCTGAAGATCCAGAATAACATATAGGCTACTTTTTATCCCGGAGTTCCCGCGGGATTGACTCCTAATATTTAAAAAATTAACGCGGGCGAAGCCGCGGGTACTGCTAGTTTTTAATAAAAATAAGGTAAAAATTGTGTATTTGAATGCATATTCAGTGAAACTTTATAGACTGTTTGATACATGTTAAATACAAAAAAGAATGAGATGAAGCTAAAAATTACCTAAAAATTATCCTACATTTTGTCGCGGATAACTACGTATCATATATAATTTCATCTAAATCTGTCTAGTGGTTTCTCGGCATACGTTAACAGACAGACAGACAAAAAATTCAAAAAATATAGATTCTGCATCTACATCGATAATAATAACCACTATTCCAATTAGATCTTCCGAAAAAATATCTTATGAACAGATTTGACTCAGAATTTTACCATATGAATAGATTGAGTAATAAATTAAATCTGCATATCTAATGCCTTCTGTAAAACTGTACTCGAATATGGATTAGGTACGACCAATTTTAAAATTTATATTTACAGTGATGGGCAAATTCATATTTAATTTCAGCAATGAAGTTATTTATTACGAGCCTAAAATAGAAGATATTATATTCAATGTTCAATTTCAAATAATTTACATTAAATCAAGCAATTGAATAGCGTTCGTTATTGTGTAACGAATTTTGTTTGAGGTGGCCCATTTAGATACATTGATAAATCGAATGATGCCATTTCGAAATATTTCGACGAATTAACATAACCATCTGAAAATTGAAATGTAAATTTGTGAGTCCTAAAGGGCGACGGTGTCGGTGATCGATTTGTGATAACAAATTGCCTTTCAGAGGAAGGATCGAGACGATTTGTTGAGTGATGTTGATTTCAATTAAAGCGAAAATTATTCAAGAAATACTGATTCTACAATGATAAAAGCAAAATATTTTACATTTGAAGTATTTCAATTATGATTGATATCGAACTTCAAAATAATAGATTAATAACTTATCTGATTAAGTTAATTTATTATAGTAATTCTAATTAAAACAAGCAATTATATTACACAAAGTGTTTATACCTGTCCACTTATAATCAAACTTCCATGGACTGATAGATGTGTTGTTTCAGGATAAGGTTGACCTGATAATAGGAGTATGTCAGTAGCGTCTAGGAGTTATATGAAAAAATGGATGTGGACAAAATGTGCTTATCATCGTTTATTCCGAAATCGCTATCTCATTGAAACAGTGCGTTAAGTTGGCCTATTCAATTATATTTAAACAAAATACCTACATCTAATTTGCACGAAAAATTTAGAACTCAAATTATTTAAAATAATAGAAAATAAATAAATAAAAATATTAACTTCAAACTAAACAAACCTAATCTATAATTAAAACATAATTCTTTTAAATACTTAGTTATATTTTCAGTTGGTGCCAACCAAATAACTTTAAATAGATACCTACTCGATTAATCTATCAATTTGTACACAAAATCAAAATACTCATTAGAAAGTTTATTGTAAGGACCGAATGAAACTTCTTGGCTGGCACCGACTCCAAAACTAACTAAGTAAAATGCCTGTACATTTTACATAATATTAATATATGAGAATTCACGAATCTACGATACAATATTATGCTTCAAAAAGGTAAAAATAGTATTGGAACAATAGAAAAGATAGGTAGACCCTAGTAGACCCTAACATTCTTAAAAAGCTAATAAAGCTAATTTTTTTTAATCAATACTGATTGAAGTTCATTTAGTTTAACGTTCTCAAATAGATTTCTCCCAAAATAACAAATACATTCCAAATTCCAATCCTCCGAAGAAAATGTTAGTTACATAGTAAGCTTTCAGAAGTTTTTCTTGAAAGTAAGCTTTATTGGAAATAAAGTATCTTTGTTTACGAGCAATAAGTGTTAACTCAATAACCTATCTGTACCATGTGGTCTAGGCTACAGTAGAAAATTTTTACTAACTAAATTTTTTAAACACAGAGCTTTTATTATGTAGGTACTCTTAAATATAGTTTTCATTAAGACTTCTTTTTTTTAAATGTAGTGTATGAAGTGCGAGTTTAACCAACGGTTGTTGTATTCTTTACGTATGATGAAAATTTTTAGAAGGCATTATTTTTAAGCCGTATATGTCATTAAAACTGAAATACCTTTTTGTAACATCAACATTTTTACATATAATTTGAATGTATTCTAATTTACGTTACTTATAAAATAAACACTTCTAACATTTTTGTTTGTCTGTCTCTATGTTTATTTATTTGGCTGTCTATTAGTTCCTGCTATACTTTAAAAATACAGGTCAGATTCTGACACGAATTTCACTGGTAGATAGATAACTGTTTGAATTTGAATTGATAACAGATTGTCAATTTTAGAAAAAATAATTCGGTCTGCTCAAAAATAATTTAATAACTATTCAATATAAACCTGAGTGAAGCGTGGGTGAGCCACTAGTTTTGAATAAAACTATATTTTTTTTAAAATCAGCTCACATATTCTTTTTATCAAACGCGGTTATTTCCAATATAATCATACTCTTGATAAAACAAATTATTACATTTGGAATACAGCATAAGCATTTTGCTCGAGCCCCTTTTCGCGTAATTTGTACGCACCCCTCCTTATGGGTGGCTTCTAATACCGAATGAAAAAAGTAAATATATGAATAGTAATAGCAATAATCATTTTAATTTAGTAAATTTTCATTTCTTTATAAATTTTGACGACTATTAGACAAGAAAAAGGGTTCATTTAAAACATTTATTACTGCAGTATGAAATACGAAAGCTAAATAATGCAATAAAAAATCAAGTTTTTTGTTTCTTCATTTCCTTAATACAGATAACCAATGAAAATAATAATTAAGAAATTGTCGTGTGCGAAAATTACACTTTCTTATTTCAAATTTGGTAAATTTTAGTCTTTTTTCATAATCTCT
Organism: Boloria euphrosyne; assembly: GCA_951802675.2. NCBI lineage: Eukaryota > Metazoa > Arthropoda > Insecta > Lepidoptera > Nymphalidae > Boloria > Boloria euphrosyne. The sequence goes on from OX637888.1 coordinate 5,857,520, forward strand.
CGTATAATTCATACTTGAAAGCTGCAAAATTCTATCCCAAGAATAAACCAAGATGGACATGAGTATAGTAATACAATACTGTTAACTTACGCGAATATTTCTAGTTTTGAATAAGTTTATTTGATTTGACAGAGTCAGAGTATAAGATTCAACTCGGGGTTCTACGGGGATCTTGAACTTCAATATGAGAAGTCTTACTCCCAGAACGTCTTAGTTGGGATTTATTTACGGAGAACGCGTGTTTACGGTATTTTTTTCAGCTTATTGCCGTCCATTGCTGGATGAAAGCCTCCCCCTTAGAATGCCAACCATCCCGATCTTGGGCAGTCCGCATCAATTGTACCTCTTTCAAATTGTCGGCCCATGATTGCTTAAGCTTGGTCTCCACTCTAATATGTTTCGGTTTCATCGGCCATCAATACGCCAGGAGACATGACCAGACCACTTCCTCTTCAGCGTGCAAATTTTACTCGCGATGTCGGTGACTTTAATCCTTTGGCGAATGTCCTTATTTCGGATTCTATCTGCCAAAGAAACTCCAAGCATCGCGCGTTCCATTATTCACTGAGCGACCTTAAGCTTGTGGACCAGTCCTACAGTGAGTGTCCAAGTTTCGGTTCCAAAAGTCTTTACAGGTAGGACGCACTGGTTAAAAGTTTACGATTAGTTCAGTTGAATGTTGGAGAAGATGAATATGATAAAGAAAAGATTAAGAAGAGACAAAAAAGAAAATGTTAATAAGAGAATATGATATTATAAATGAATGAATGAATTATGATACAGCTGTATATGTAATAAAAGTACGAGTATTCGTAAACCATCATAAGTAAATGTATAGTTGAATTTACGAAAATATAAGTGTTATATATTCACTATTTAAATTTAGCTGCATTATCGTAAAAATACTTCTTGAAAATTTATTATTAGCAGAATGAATCGTGAAGTACATTATTAGATTTATAAAATTATCCATCACCATACAACCTTATCTATCTAATGGTACCCTATAGTATAAAGTACGCATGTCGAGAGCACTCGAGCGCGTAGGTTTAAGCTTGATTTACAATCAAAGATACTTTAAATACAGAAACATCATAAACTATTATTTACATAAATGAATAGGTTGTTACATGCTTTAGAAATATTAGTGCTAAAAATTAGTTCTAGTTCTTAAAAAAGTTCTATTATATAATTTTTTTGGTTAGTTCTATTATATGGTATCACAATATCAGTGTTGTTAATCGCTACTAAATTTCACAGGATTATTCTCTTTGGTAATCTATAGATTGCCTTAAATGTCATTAAAATTGCTTTAGTCGTTTCAGAACCCATCGAAAATAAGCTCCTGATCCGCGTGGATAGAACGTGAGACTGTTGTTGGAATTTATTTTACTCCTTGGGTTACATTACTGAAGTTTTAGTAGGGATCTCTAATTTTTTCAAGTAATAAACATAGCCTATTATGTTACTCAGGACTAATGTAGCAATCTAATGGTGAAAACTGTTAAAATCGGTCCAGTAGTTTTGAGTTTTTTCGTCATAAACATCATATAAAAAACAAACATTTCCTCTGTGTAATATTAGTATAGATATGGATAAAAACTTTAATTTCGGCGATACTCACTTTTCAAATGTACGCCTGAGTCACACCTAAAAAAGGTTAACTTCAATTAGCTACCTATTCAGAGTTTTGTTTTGATATTAACTATTAATTAATTAAACAATAAGTAGTATTGAGAAATCTACAGAAAATAGATAGTTTAGTTATAAAGGTGCTGTCCAGTCCAGCAGCCAGCCGTCACAAGATGTTATCTACGTGCCTGTCATTTCTATGGCTCGTTTGCCACTGTGCTATTGGAATATAATAATATAGCTTTATCGTAAAATGTCGACAATATTAAGTTCAATTTCATGAGTTATTAGAGGTGTACTAAGTAGTTGATATAATTTTTAATTTAATTAAAATAAGACCCTTTATATTTATTCTTCGTACTTCAATTACGTATGACAAGTATCGTCGTTAATCAAATATTGCCCATTTCTATCTGTCATACCATACCTCATATATAAACGTGATTAAACTACTTACCGCTGCACTCAGACTCACCTTAATGAACCATTAAGTCGTTCTTTAGTATGGAGATTCTCGTCTTAATGGTTCTTTAAGTGACTCTGAGTGCGGCGGTTAGACATATTTTGCTTAAGCGTATTAAATGAGAAAATAAAATGTTATATTTCTATTTAAATTTTATAATATAAGGCATTTATATTACGAGTTATAATAAAATATTGCAATTCTTGGACATTTTTAATATTATTGTACAAAATACATATAAAATATAATACCGATAAACCGCAAGCAAGTTTCTAAAAGCATGCCTTTTTATATGACAAAAGTGATTTAGAATAATATCACTTTCATTTCCTTATTTTTTGTGCTCAAAACCAAAAATGTATTTATGGCATAGTGCTCCATTGGGTGTTATTTTCTGTTTCCCAATGTAGCAGAAGATCAGGTATGACGTTAGAAGAAAGAGTGAGAATTCTTACATAGGAATTCTTACATAGTTAAATGAATATTGCATGAAAATTTGTATGGGCACATGACAAATAAATAGATTGAAGATTTAGTTTTGCTCACATAGTATTTTCAATACATGTAACAAACATTTATTAGTTGTTGATAAATAAAACTAGCGACATGTTGAATACCACTCACTTTTGGGATAATTGCTTTACAAAATAACATCTCTTGCAGAACTAAATTTAAAAATAATTACAATGTAGTTTAAAACGAAACTAAAGCACCTATGTTCAATAAAAGTATCTACGCAGGTTTGCTATTTTCTATCATCAGCGTCACACTATTGGAAAAGTTTTTCGATCAACTGAATAGTACTCTACGTGGAACATAAATGGGCAGATGGGGCCTCCTTTGTTATTCTACACACAATGCTTACGCGAGCTAAACATTTTTATTGTTTCATCTCGTACAGTGTCTTCCAATTAAAAGCCTGAGGGTTTAGTTTTATTCGCTTCTTGGATACAAGACTCGAATAATGATCTTAGTTTATTCTGATCGAGTCATGTTTAATTTTTCGAAACGATCAATATCATATGTATTTTTTAATTTGTAATATTTTCTTCGTTATCTCATTTTATTACTATAATGTCATATTTGTGAATTATAAATAAGTTTATGATATCTTCCTCGTATAGCTTAATTATGATAATGATCGATTGTCAGTCATTCTGGATTTTTTCGTCCCACGGCTGGGCACGAGTCTCCCTTCAATACGTCTGATCTAAATGCTGGCAAAGCCGGTTGGCGAACTAAACATATATTTCGAAAACTTGCTAGATTCTCTTAAACATGCAGTTCCTAACGATGTTTATCTTCACCGTAAGACAAGTAGTGATCATGTTGGATATGATTCGCAAGAAAATCAGAGATGCCAGACGCAAGATTTGAACCCGCTTTACTCGATTTTTCAAGCGAGCGCATCACCACTGGGTTATTGATGCCTCCATATTATGTTATAATTACATTACGAGTACATTTCATAAAAGTGATAAACATTACATTTTAGGAAAGTGGTAAACCATGGAGGTTAGATACAGGAGAACCAACGCTTCATACTAAAGCATTACCCGCCTGTCTCTGAAAATTTGTAGAGTTTATAGCGCGCTGCCGTCAATAAGTAGTATCTGTGAAGTTAGCTATTTATGAGTACTGTCACTATTGTGACAACGTGAAGTTAGGCATTGAGACAACATAGCGATCGCAGCGCCTCCTTGGTTTGACAATATTTCTGAGACACTACATTCTAGGGCCTTGGTTCTCCTGGTTTCTAATCTCCATGTGGTAAACGATGAAAACCAAGATGTCTTAGTTTGTAGAGCAAGAGACAGGTCAGAAACTAAGCATACAGCATACATATAATAAAATTTAATTTTCGAAGCATAATTCCTCATGTTGTTGCACTTGACATGAGACGTAGACTGACGGGATGTATGACAGATCTTGTCTTAGATATGCAAGTGCACGTCATGCCTTACATAATTCACGCTAAACTTGAAGCAATCAAGATACAAAATTTACCCATTTAATAATTTATTTATTTTCTAAATAGACACAAAAATGCATATTTGTTTATTTATTTATTTATACTTATACATTATTATTTAAATTAATATGAAAATTACTACTAAATATTTACTATTTTTGTATTATTTGTTTAATAATATTTTAAGCGCACAAAAAGCACATAAAGCATAACAACATTTATACACTTAAAAATTTTCTGTAAACTAAAATACTTGTATGTACATAAATACACATTTAACACAATCGGACGGGTCTTAAAACTAATGCCATGTCCAATTGTTAAAGCTTACAAAAGAGCTTTTTACTTGATACGAGGTTTCACCCGCAGCTTCGTTCACGTGATAAGCAGGACGAGGATAAAGAATAGCCTATATCCGATCCCAGAATATAATCTACATCCTCTTCAAATATCGCAATCTATGCAGCAGTTTAAGCGTGAAAGGTACCGGACAAAGATACTTTCAAACTTATTGACCGATTGAACAAAGCGAGCAAAGCGTCTCTGCTCTGCTTAAAGCCTGGCAGAATTTGGTTTCCTTTGTGTTAGTTTGTTGGTACAGGTACAGATCGTATTTTACAATTGATCTGGACTAAACTTGGTATTACGATTTCATAGTTTTTATTTTTTAATAATTTTTATTCGAGAGGTGCTTCCTCGGGATAGAGTCTAAAATAGAGCTTTAGAATATCTTCACAGTGTTGGTTCGCAGAAGTTCCAGTAATAAAAGTATCTTAACTAGTAAAATCAAACTACTAATATAGAATATATAGAATAAAATTTTAACTTAGTCCAATCTGTACATTGAATATTTTTTAGAAGTTCTTATTAGAATAATCATTATTATCGATACAGAGACCGCATCTATAGTTTTTAGAATTTTTGTCTGTCTGTCTGTAACCGCAACACGAGAAACCCATGGACAGATTTTGATGATATTTGGTACGATATAGCTACTTATCCGAGTCAGAGTATAGGATACTTTTTACTGCTGGAAATATCTCATTTCTGAGAGATTTAGAGAGAAATTTAAAAATTTAAAACGCCAGCGGAGCCGTGGGAAATGCTAATTCTTGTATTAATGTAAATTATTAATTGTCTTGAAAACGGTTGTAACAATTGGGATCAAATTTTGTATTAAGATAAGGTTTCATACAAAGTACACATATGTACTAAGTTAAGGTTTCGTACAAGTGAAACTTCTTTGGCAAATATTTATACTAATCTAAATCTTTAGATTTCCGTGACTAGAGGGAGGAAAAAAGGAAGATATGTTAGGAATTTAATTAATTTAATTGTAATTAAAATAGTAAGTATCGAAAATTAATACAAATGCCCTTTCTTACGCTTTCTTAATCACTCTCTCCGTCTTTTTGGACAAAAACGTCACACATTTCCGTGTCACTAATATTATTATTACGTTTCATTCAAAAACACTGGCTGAATTTCGACCTTTCAGTTGTTGTGATATAGATTTTTTATTATATATTATATTGTATTCTTAGAAATGTTAGAAATAGTTTGTTTTACTTATAATATTATGATCTCAAGTTTCTATGTTATTGTTTACTGATTTGTCCGTATTGATTGGTAAATATTATTCCGTCCATAGCTTAAAATAGAATGCTTTTTGTAACAAACAACGTTACTGTTTAATGTACATAGGTATATCGCATTTCATTTCATTGATTAGGGACTTTTTACCATAGCTATGTATACTTTCAAATATAAATTATTGGCAAACCTGGCCCGTTTCGCTGGGCGTAAGTTAAAAAAATTAAACGGTTTTTTAATTTTCTAATAAAATAAAGGTAGACTAAGTTACTCCTTATAACATTAGCTATCTGCGAGTGAAAGTCCCGTCAAAATCAGTCCAGCCGTTTCAGAGATGTAGTAATACATTACACGTGTCATAACAATAAATAAATATACGAGTATAACATATCTTTCAACATACTCTTATACTTTTAGATGAACATGAGAATATAAATAAAAATATATTTGTTATCAAAGTAAATACTAATATCTATAAGTTTACCAAAATTATTATCATAACCTAAATAAACATTTAACAATAATTACTTTGAAAAAAATCCAGCTGTAATATTATGGTTCATTTAGTTTTATTATACTACCAAATCATTGCTATTAAAAACATTGTGGTGCCTGGGTTTTATTACATCGATGAATGAGACGTGTTCGATTCTCAGTCTAAGCAAGTTACCTCGATATTTCACATTCAACGTAAACTAAAAGTTAAGTAACATATTTCTATACAATAATACGAGAATACCTTTAGCCAAAATATATGTTATTTGCATAATAAACACTGACATAATATCACTTACACCATTACGTCCCGAAACCACTCTAAAGCTCTCTACTATCACAACAACAAATTTCAAAGCCCTTGATATTCATTTATATCGATATTCAAACAGCGAAAGCTCAAATCTTTCCGCGTGGGTTAATAGTTCATAAGATGGGCGTGTACTTTTACTGTACAACCGTTCTTGGAACGCAAGTTAGTATACCGCCGTTTTGTGAAGCCCAGTGGCGCAAATAACATTAGCATAGTTATAGGACGCGTCGGGATGAGCCCTCCGTAAAGGTCCCGTTGGGGCCGAGACGGCTCTTAAACCCGCTTTCTCGATAATGACTATCGATGATTCTGCCCCGAATGTGAACCCGACCACAATATTATTACGTAGTTTGCCCATTTCAGGGAATTGCAAAATATAACATGCGTGCTGGTATTCAGTTATTTGCTTGCAGGAATTCGGAAGAGATGTTCTTTAGAAGAACTTTGTTATTTTAATTATTTATCAGGCTTAGCTTAGTTAAACATTGTTAGTTATATGAATTCGCTTTATCTAATCTAAAGATCATTAACTCACTCACTCATCACGAAATATCGAAAACTGCTTGACAAATAAAGTTGAAATTTGGCAGGGAGTTAGTTTATAGTTAGTAGACACCAGCTAGAACGCATTTTGCGACAGGGTCAGATTAAGGAGGTCTAATAGCTCTCGCAAGTTAGAATGAAAGTCCTTCACTTTGCTGTGGATCTTATCAAAATGTTTACCATTAGCTTACATTTAACTTTTACGACTAGTATTTTTGATAAGCTTCCTCTACAAAATATTATAACTTATTTTATAAATTATATCCAATATTTTACACCTGAAACGCACAAACATCAAATCACTCCAAATAACTCCAAGTTATTAAAACATAAAATGAATCTTTACATTGAAGGTTGAACGTTTACTTAAGAAATCAAAACAGGGGCCTTAGAAGGGGAAGATGGGAAGGAAAATTTTCGATTAATAATCTTCTCGTCGCATTAGAGCTGATGAAATAAAGGATTGAGCGGGCGTGAGATTCAATTTGTTACAATCCTTAAGGAAATGTTTTCGAATAGAACATTTTGTTTTGTCATTTTGAAATTATATTGCCGTTGCACTAACGTTGTCAAATAGAAGTTAAGAGAAGTAACGATTAGAGGTATGTAGTACGAGTAACTATCGACTCACGATCGTTTCTCTCGGGTTCATCCCTATGTACGTTATAACGTTTAGCGTGGAATGGATAGATTTTCATATGTACGTATAGAAAAGTAGGTAAGTATACAAAAACGTCAAAGACATCATTTAGTTTGTCCTTAACTTGATAAATTATTACTCCATAATGATAACTTCAACCTCTTTTTCACCTGATTCTAGTTTTAATTTTGCAAAATAAAACACACAAATTGCTATAATTGTAAGGTTTCGCTATTTTAAAGTATAATAAAATAGTTTTTAATTTGTTAAACTGGCCATTTTGTAAATCTGGCAGTCAAAATTATGAAATATGTTATGAAAATAAAAAATATTCTAATAAATTAAAAAAAAGAATGACAGGACAGAGGATGAAGGATTGATCTGCGAGGAGTTAGGAGGCAAGATAATATAATAAGAAATTGTTAAAATTAGCTCATGCAGGAGTTGTAACCTATTAATATGTTATAATGTTATTCAAAGCTGAAGCTGGTTTTACGGAGGTTTCCCACACTATAAGCATTTTTAGCTTTTAAGATTATACTTAAATATTATGTTTACATCAATTTCTTTCTATGTTTCGTTTGTCTTTATAAGTAATAAGCTTATTGAATCAAAATCATCATAAAATATCCGTTATCAGCATGTAGGCAATCTCCGCAGCGAGGTATGAGAAACAATGCTTACGGGCGTAAAATTCGACTCGCTTGATTAAAATGCGAACACATTTGCGATTCAAATCTTCCTTTTACTGATCATAAAGTATTCAAATGTCGAGTTAATATTTCCGACACGTCTCCGGATGGTGGCATTTTTATTTTTTATTCGAGCACCGGGACCGATGGTCTCACGTGATTTATTTCACGTAACGCTTCGTTTATCTGTTACAAAACGTTTACTCCCTCGATAGTAAAGTTATATTATTAAGAATTTTTGAATACAAATGCCTTTTTTAAAATATTTGTACTAATATAAAAGTAATATAAAAAAAAATACTACATGTATTTGTTAGACTCATGGACGTGTGTCTATTAAATATTTTAAACTAAACATTTTAAAACTTAATTGCAATATTTTAAACAATTGGCTGTCTGGTGAGGTAACAATAGAAGCAAATTGCACTGTTCTATAAATTTATGAAAGTGGAAGCGTACATGTTCTATTGTTTTGATCACGTTATTTAACTTTACAAAAGTATAACAAATGATTGAACACATTTCAATTAATTATAAATGTTTTAGAAGTGTCTGAAAATAAACGCTTTTTGTAATAGTTAATACTCATTGCTCAATATTTTAGGAAATTGACAGCAAGTACGTACTTACTCTAATTTAGGCAAAATATATAATGATTTAATTTGTTCCGAAATATTCCGTCTTGTGTTACAGAGTACAAAAATCCGTGCTTAATACACAAATGATTACTCCCACCTGGACTCGAACCCACTATCGCTAGCACAGAAATTAGAGTGCCTGCAAACTAAGCCGAACATAGTCGTCATGTATAAAATAATACAAATACCATACACTTATATTGAAAGTAACAAATGCAATACCTCTCAAGTAAACACGGTGTTATTGCGTCCCAGTTTTCCCCCTATATAAGATAAATATCGCCCGTAGGAAATGATGAGAGTGGTCTTCTTAGTCCTAAGAACGATGGCCAGAAGGAACGAAATTTTGTTTAGTAAGCATATATAATCAATCGTAATATCAAAAATGTGTTTTTATCTATTTTTCGTTTAAGGAGCGGTACTATTCTTAAAGGTTTACGTAGCTTTATTTATCATACATATAAATATGTGCGTTTTAGACGTGGCTTTTTGGATGTATTTATTTATGTAAAAACTTAAAAATAATAGATTTCCGAACTTAAAAATATATAAAAACCTGCCCGTAGACACTACAAAATATTAATAATTAATTAAAGAGGATTTTCATTTGTACGTAATTAGATATTTTTGAAGCCGTTTGAAGTTTATGAGTCATTCGTGTGTTAATTTTCAAAGCCGTCTTTTAAGCATATAGGAGATAAAGCATACACTAATTAATTACATACGTATAAATTTTCGCAATTATTGTAGAAGAAGAGAGATTCTATGAATAATAATTCTAAGTATCAAACTTACCAATTGAATGAATGAAGCTTATATTTTTAAAGCATTAAAAAAGTAAGTAAGTTTTAGTAAAATATTGTAACATTAAAAGTTTTATATAGAAAAAGGGTTGATGCCCTTTATAAAATAACCTGTTCTGAGCCTCAAGTGAACGCAGTAACGTTACCCAAATGACGCGGTGACGTATTGAATACGGCTGGATCTATTTCATTTGTAGACATGGTAATGTTTAGGAAATTCCTTTCTTCTTTTATATCTTACTTACTATTCACTTTTGTTTTATTCGTCTCCTATAGTACTTTGAGATAAGAATATATAACTAAATATAATGTTCAATTGTTAATAACTACTTTAGTGGCGGTTCTATTACGGATTATGGTATGTTTTCGAATGACATCATTTTTTATAGAATTTGTAGCTTTTTCTACCTCTATATGTACATTATGTATAACATTTTAAATAAGATAAAATCTAGAATAAAAACTATAATCATCAAAATATAAGTTTTTTCATTATAATATGATGTGGCAAATATTTTGTTATTTTTCTCGCATAACTCAAACCGTATACGTTGAATAAAATATGATAGACAAAATCTTGTTTAACGAGAATTAAACAAAAAATAACATTAACATAACTGCTAACACTAAAGCGGTGTAACATCGTGGATAGTAGCACATTAACGTCATGAAACCTCGAACCATTAGCTTTTAGCGAATATTCAAGTTATAGTGGTAATAACCGAATTGCATGCAAGTTTGTTAAACTATTATATAATTGCATTATTGGAATTCGTCGTAGACTTTGGCTACGGTATTAAGGTATTATTGCTACGACGTAGATGTTTTGCGTAGCAATATAACAGCTACGCAATTGTAGTACCAGAATTAATGTGAACGTAGCAAAATTTATAGGGGATATTTTTTTATCTATACTGTAAGACATTTGTAGTCTACTAGGCCGCACTTTCCGCGAAGTGGACTATTACCTGATACCCTCATATTGTAGAGAAGCCCGTTTCCAGCAGTGGGACTTTAAAAAGGGCAAAATTCAATCTAATGCGAATAAAAATATATGAATTTCATTTCATTCATATAATATGATGAGGCAGTGGTAGCCCAGTGTTAACGCTTGAATAACGTTAATGGTGAAGGAAAAACAACCTGCATGTCTGAGAGAACCTAGCAAGTTTTCGAATGATATGTGAAGTCCGCCAACGCACAATTGGTCAACACGGCGGACTATAGCCTTTACCCCCTCGTATTGAAGGGAGTGTCGTGCCCAGCAGTGGGACATTAAAAAGTTATACGAATACAATTCATATAATAATATAGTAGTACTAGGAAATGATCAAAGATAAGTTATACAACATGAAACCCAACTAGTTTCACTAATAAGCCGTTGTTCTGAGCAGAGAGACGCCTCATATTAGCTAAGTCTTGCTGTAATAATTAAACGCTAGCGCGTCTAACAAGTGATGAAACTGCTTTTCGTTGGTTCAAATTTAACTTGTAACTAACAATTGTTGAGATGCACAGTACAGCTCAAAGTTTACAAGGAAGAGGCTAATAAAAGCATTGGATATTTGTTCTTATTTTTTGAGGATTACGGTTTATTTTGGCGTAAATAATTAGGCAAACTTAAAATATAGCGCTTGTATTTATGACTTTTCATTGCTTACTACGGTCGCATTTTACTTAGACATGTCATACTCTTAGCTGAAAGTTTAGTGTATGTGTCAGCTTAAACCGATGTTAAAATCTTTTTCTTAAGATTATAAAGAAAATGTTTATTATTTACGTGTATATAATATAATATACGAATTCGAAATATCTTTCAGATATTGAACTAAAATATATATTATTATATTATTCTAACATAAATTCCAAGCACCTATTAAAAATACTTTCTGTACCGATAATTCCGGAAGATTTTTTTATAACTGTGCAAGAAAACCTTTATTTCATACAGTAATAAATATAATAGTCGAGAATCGTGGGTTTGGCTGTCTAATATTATAAAATTTCTCGCAGAAAAGCTCTACTAATATCTGTAAAGGCTAGGTACGAGTATCTATTCAATTCAATTCTCTTATTAATGGCTTCAAGGTGCCAGTTGAGCACAGATTACTTCGCCAGTGTCTCGTAGAATGAAGAAGACACGAAGGAGATTGGTAGGTAACATAGAGTCAATAAGTAAATTTAAATTATAATTGTATAAGGGAAGTAAATCCTTACTAAACCCTTACTAAACAAAAGACAGCACAGCTAGGTATCTATTATTCCTTACCAAAAATAACACAGTATTGACAACGTCAATAGGTTTTAATTTTACATCATTAGTCCGTTTCAGTATAAAAGGTTAAACAAACATACAAACATTGACATTACTTATAAGTAGTACAACAAACACAAAATCTCGCTCGCTTGCTCGCTAGCAATTTTCGTTATACAATAGCACGAGTACAAAGCTTATGACAGTGTAATTTTTATACAAACCATCATCTATTCTATCAAATCTATTTACATTATAACAATATCTTGTGAATTTATTAAATCATAGTGTGAGAGATGTTATAAGTTCAAGTAAATGGCGACTAAACTTTATGACGTAATATTGTTGGCACCCAAGTTAATACATAAGTCGATTATCCTGCGTAAAGCATGTCAGAGCAAAATCTAACGCAATTATAAGATTTGTTTGGTAGAAACCTGTCACTAAAGGATCTGTTACGGCCCGGTTACGAGTTTAAACTTAATTTGTCACATTGACGTAACACTGTTAGCTAAGATCCAAGGGCCTAAATAACGAGATCTCCGTTAAGTCTCGTTTCCATTATAGTAGATAAGTGACTAATAAATTCGAAAGTTGCTTTTAAATAATATTAAGTTGTTTAATTTTACATGTTTTATCAAGCACTAAAGAGAGTTATCTGTCATCCTTAAAAATAAGACATTCGAATAAAGCATAAATGTTACTTGCATTACATATTACGGTGTAGATAAAGTTAATTGGTTTAGCCTTAAGTAAATCTATACATATAATATATTTTCCTCTCCTATCCTTATTATTGATGCAGAGGCCAAATTATTTTTACAATGTTTGTTTCTCTTTCTGAATATTTGATCTCTATTCTAACCGATAATACCAAAGAACTAAGTGTAAGGGCAGTGAGGGGAATGAGTCGAAAGTTTTAAATATATTAGTATATAGTTTTAAATATTTTTTATTATTAATCATTTTTCAAATAGATCAGTAGCGGTAACACCACAGTAGATTGCTTATTAATATGTTGTCACGTTCCTAATGTACCGTATAAACTAGATACCTTATAAGCTTCCACAGTAAAAAGGCTACATCTAAGCCCTACTCTTCTATGAGATAAATACATTCAAGCTAACAAAAACATCCCTTTATAGATTATCATATTATGTATAAAATACATATTAATAATTCATGCTACAAATAAGTAAGCTTGTATAAGCCAATAATGGACAGTCACAATGATTTTTGTATTTTATTAAGAAACAAAATGTCGTCAGTCTTCACGTTACCTTGTAAGGAAACGTTACGTTGTAACGTAAACAAACTTCAAAACTCATTCACGTGAAACGGTTCAGGAAGTCCTCATCAAACGCCAGTCTGAAGAACACTTTGACAATATAACAACCATAAACCTGATTTAAATAAATCAAATTCCCTGACGTAGAACATTACACTTGCCTGAAGGTTAGCGAACGAAGTTACAGGATATTATTTGCATACGTACAAGTTACTCAGTATAAATAATTTATATTTCCCTTTTACATTTGGTTTTTCTTTAGATCTGAACTTTATCCTTTTAAACTCAATTTTAAGCTTTTAATAAATTTGGACTGGAATAAAGGTAATTAAAATGTGAAAAGTAACTCCAAATTATACAAAGAAATCTATAACATATTTTATAGACAAATTTTGTCAATCAAATCAGAAAATATAGACGAGCTTTTGTGTTATCAATAAAATGGGAAGGCTTAGTTTTTTCTTGTTTATGATTTAATCAAATATTAAATAAATTATTATGGTTGGATTTCGACTATTGGGTAAACACTTGTGAAAAAATAAACAAACCTTTGAAAACATATTTATTTAAAAACAATGAAAATGTGTACACTTTATTACTTTTTAAAAGTATTTATGTAGATCTATGACCTACGATCTAATTTAATAAAACGAAAGGTAGCGATATCTTTTTATAAAAGTGGCTCACGCTCGCTTCGCTTGGGTTCGTCTCTAGTGAAAAACCATACATTTTTCCGAGATAAAGATAATTTCGCTTACGAGTAAGTGCCATTCCTATATCTATTACTGTATCGAAATTCAACCAAATCAGTTAAGTCTTTCTGACGTAATTGACTTACAAACATCTCAACTCTCTTAACTCATGACTTATAACTATACACTAGAGAAAAAATGTACTATGTGTAACTTTTCCATCAAACTTTGTTTCCCTAAACACGAATCCCCTACATTTCCTGGACGGATCTTTGCCACATTGCACAAAGGAAATCGAAAAAGACCTGTTTTTTCTACACAAACGATTACCTCGACGACTTTCTTTTAACGGCTGGCTATTTATTCTAACTGTGCTTACTTATTACAATATTAATGTTTTGTATAATATTTGTAATCAATAATGTACATAACTTATCCATAAATTGTTGAGCATTCAGGCTTTTTTTATTTTGTTTTTTTTTTAACGTGCCGGGCACTGCTGGGCACGGGCCTCCCTCAGTACAAGGGGGATCAGGCCATAGTCCACCGCACTGGCCTAGTGCGTGTTGGCGGACTTCACATCATGTCTTACGAAAAGTTTATAAGTTTTTTAAGTCATGCAGGTTTCCTTACGATGTTTTCCTTCACCGTAAGACAAGTGGTGATCATGTTTGAAAATGATTCACACATCAAAATATCAGAGGCGTGAGACAAGGATTTGAACCCGCATCACTTAGTTATCCAAGCGAGCGCGTTACCACTGCATCAGATAATCTCCCCTAAAATAAGTAATCTCTTATAGATATAAAAAGTGATAGAAAATTAATTGAATTATTTTGAAAATATTATATCATCATCAAAATTAAACACTTTAGGGGTTTTAAAAAGGGGTTGGAAGTTTATTTGAATATATTAGTTTTAGACTACGTGAACCAAATCGCATATGCTTATTAGACATATAGAGCATAGACTTCTTTATAATACGAGGTGACTCAGGCCATATTCTTCTTTTTAATTTCTTTTTATAATATTTTAATATTTTAATTTCTCCACTTGTAATTATTCCATTTTTAAAATAACGAAAGTAGGACATAGAAAATGTAGAATTCCAAAATTTTAATATTATAATATTATAAAAAGATAAATTTAAAAAGTTTTATAACAACTCTATACTACGTTAAGAGTTAGTAGCACTTTCCTCTACCGAGTGGGCTCATGAACTGAACTGACAAGCGGCACACATTTTTTAGACATAAAATCGAGTGAAACTACGAAATAGTTTGCGCAAAAATTTTTCATGACTTACTTATTAGTACAAGTGCTATAATAAAGTTATGTGGAACCATAAAATGAGTAAGAATTTATGTAAAAATGAATTGTAAAAAATGTCGAATTCGCCTGACCTGGATAACGTAGATATAGTTACCGCGTAGCTGCATTACCGTAGAATAGAATCACGTAAAATATGATTTTGTCGAACGTGTCTCGGTTATACGTATACAGTCAGCCATGTAAGAAATACCTGCTATATCATCGTCACGTCTCCACAACCAATAAAACTCGTTGCGAAACGAGTAATTCCTAATAAAATAACTGGTGCGCAAAATCGTTTTACCGTCTTACTGTTAGTATCTACATTAATTGCCTTAATATTTTTTATTTTGACATAATTTTTTCACCTACTTTTCTTTAGCTTTTACATAAACAAGATATTATATGCATTTTCTGTAAATTTTAATGATTTTATTACACTACTTAACATAGATTACTCAGTCTGCTTCATGAATGTTGGTATACTTTATTGATTATAACAAAATTTTCACGTGTCTACTCCATGATTGCAAATGAAAATATCTGAGGTCCGACATTTGAACCCGCTTTATTATATAGTTTACCCAAGCAAACAAGTAACTAGACTACCAGTGTATAATAATATGTTAATATTCCTTTACAGGTATGTGAAAAACGTATTTATCCCTTTTTTAACGTCCTGCCACTGCTGGCCACGGACCTATTTTAATACGAGGGGGATTAGGCCACTCAAAAATCCAAGTGCACGTAACGACTGGGCTGTCTATAGGAATGTGAAGAAAGGTCAGGTAGAATAAGGCTTAATCCTTTCTCTCTATTGTATACTCTAGATCGCTACTTTGCAAGGGTTATTGAGTGAAATTTGTTTATTATTTGAGTAAAGAGGTTACTACAACTGTACTGTTTGTCTGTTGATCACATATCCGTCAATTCGTGTATCCGTCCATCCGTTTATCTATATGCATCTCTCTCTATTCTAGTTTTAAAGTGCTGTACCATTTGAGTTTTAATCCCTAACAGGATGCCGTTGGATTTTATATGAACATTTACCAATATAACTTGTATCGCTACACCCGCTAGTTTTAACTAAGTATTTCAAACAGTTCTTTTCTACGCGAACATAATATACTGTAATGCTATTGAGCATTACATATAAAAAATAGATTCACAAATGACAGATTTATTTAAAAGAAAAAACAAAATTTGAATCAACCTATTAATTCTTTATAACATTATAAAGTAGATTTTTAATCTCAATCGTAAATATTAAGAAAAAATAAAATTACAAAATATAGGTAGAAAAAACAGAAGTCCCTGATTGAATTGTACAGCTGTTAAGGTCCTTGACGAAATTATTTCCATTGGAACATTCTGTTCGGCGACAAAGTTAAATTGGATTTCTTATGGTGGAAGTACGCTGAGTAGCGGTCGATTTTATTCATCTGTGCTACCTTATATCATCACTACAGCCTTTTTTCTTTCTGGGTTTTATAGAATTACCTTAGACCTTGTAGGTTACAACGCAGTTGATGATGCTTGTTACTCAAAATAAATATAGTGCATAATAATACATTTAAAGTTATGATAAAACAATCTAAATTAATCATGATATAGAGAAAGACATTTAAATATAATCGTATAATAAACAACGATTTTGTTAAATTTCAAGAATATAGAGATAGCTAAAAAATCTTTCATAGAATTTTTTTAAGTACGCAGAAAGTGAAGTGAGATTATTATAATTCAATTTCGGAAAAGTAATGCTGACCAAAAATTATATGATATTAAATCCATGCAGATAAATAAAATTGAAAAAGTCTTTCAAAATCGTAGCTTTTTACTAAATAAAAATGGAATTACATTACAAAAAATGTTGTCTGTCAGTCGATAGTACCTGTTCTGTCGGGACTTTCACCGGCTGATGCTATAAACAGTGAATTTGCTTTTAGTATGGAAAGCAACGCAATTCGCTAGCTTTAAATAAAGGAACCGATTTTTAATTGCAATTTAAATTAAAGAGGTCGAGTGAGAAAAATCAAAGAAAACTTATTTAATTGATGAAACTTCCATATTTTATTGCAAGACTACGTAATATAACACAAAGAAGTAAATCGTACAATGTTTATAATATACATTAAGAAAGTATCAATTTTGCAGTTTTATTATATATCTAGCATTTTATAAGAATCACGTAAAGTATAAGAGTAAGGTGCACTATGGAGCAATTTTTATGACTTCAATTTTCGTTGTACCTTCTGTTACACGGTGTATTTTATATAATGTGCTTTGTGTGAAATTGTTCTGCTTTATTGCAGTATGTCGTGCTAAATTTATGTTACTTTACAAAGTATCATGTTTGCGCCAGGTACTTTGTTCGGACAATGTATTACCATTAATTGTGAAATAAGTTATACAATTCTTATATTTATGTAAAAAGTAAGTGAAAAAATAACTTTTAGAAGAAGTAACAGGAAAAAAAATAATTTCTCAAAATTAAGGCGAGGCATCACGGGAGAAGCGGAGAAAAACGATTTGCTAGATCAATTTTTTTAGGTATTTATTACTAAATATCGGTCTCGCAAAAAATAGACGATATACTTAAGGATATTGTCTAAGGAATGTGCTAATTGGTTACACGATAGGGTGTACTTCACTCGATCATAAAAAATCCCAAAAACAACCTAATTAAAAGTCTAAATTGAATAATTTGATAACAAAATTTCTGACTTTGCACATCATTTTTATATGGAAATATTCGTCTTTAAACACTACAGAGAACCTGCTAAAAATTTGGTTTCAAATGAAGTCCTATATTTTTTAATTAATTTATTTACACAAAACTTGAACATTTCCCAGCGGTTTGACAAGAATCCGCGCCGCCCGCTACCCCGTCAGTCGCAATCGGGCGCTTGCCAACGTAAGACGTTTGCCAAAATTTTCTCCGCTCGTACTTACGTTCGCGCCACAGCATAATAATTAAATATGGCTGATAAAAAATTAAAGTTAGGAGGAAATCAGTGTTAATAGCTAATAAAAGGACTGGGAAAGAGAATTATAAGAAACGCTATTAAGTAGTAAATTACTGTATTTTTATAGGAAAATGTTTAATTATTTAAAAAGGTGATTATTTTTTTTTAATTTTTGAAGTTATACTTCTTTAGGCGCGATATGAAAAAAATATGAGAGTGAATTTTTATGATGCGCGCGCAGCACCGTCACACGAAAATCTACATGTATAAGTTAGCTATAGTCAACATTTTAGTTTTTTTTTTCAACAATGACATGGGTGTCATTTTCCAGGTTTCTCGGGGTGCTGATTGCGAAAATGAGGTCCATTTTCAAATCCAAGATGGCGGACATCTGGTTTTTTTTTCAATAATGACATGGGTGTCATTTTCGAGGTTTCTCGGGGCGCTGATTGAGAAAATGAGGTCCATTTTCAAATCCAAGATGGCGGACATCTGGTTTTTTTTTCCAACAATGACATGGGTGTCATTTTCGAGGTTTCTCGGGGTGCTGATTGCGAAAATGAGGTCCATTTTCAAATCCAAGATGCCGGATATCCGGTTTTTTTTTCAATAATGACATGGGTGTCATTTTCGAGGTTTCTCGGGGTGCTGATTGCGAAAATGAAGTCCATTTTCAAATCCAAGATGGCGGACATCTGGTTTTTTTTTCAATAATGACATGGGTGTCATTTTCGAGGTTTCTCGGGGTGCTGATTGCGAAAATGAGGTCCATTTTCAAATCCAAGATGGCGGACATCTGTTTTTTTTTAAACAATGACATGGGTGTCATTTTCGAAGTTTCTCGGGGTGCTGATTGCGAAAATGAGGTCCATTTTCAAATCCAAGATGCCGGATATCCGGTTTTTTTTTCAATAATGACATGGGTGTCATTTTCGAGGTTTCTCGGGGTGCTGATTGCGAAAATGAGGTCCATTTTCAAATCCAAGATGCCGGATATCCGGTTTTTTTTTCAATAATGACATGGGTGTCATTTTCGAGGTTTCTCTGGGTGCTGATTGCGAAAATGAAGTCCATTTTCAAATCCAAGATGGCGGACATCTGGTTTTTTTTTCAATAATGACATGGGTGTCATTTTCGAGGTTTCTCGGGGTGCTGATTGCGAAAATGAGGTCCATTTTCAAATCCAAGATGCCGGATATCCGGTTTTTTTTTCAATAATGACATGGGTGTCATTTTCGAGGTTTCTCGGGGTGCTGATTGCGAAAATGAGGTCCATTTTCAAATCCAAGATGCCGGATATCCGGTTTTTTTTTCAATAATGACATGGGTGTCATTTTCGAGGTTTCTCGGGGTGCTGATTGCGAAAATGAGGTCCATTTTCAAATCCAAGATGCCGGATATCCGGTTTTTTTTTCAATAATGACATGGGTGTCATTTTCGAGGTTTCTCGGGGTGCTGATTGCGAAAATGAAGTCCATTTTCAAATCCAAGATGGCGGACATCTGGTTTTTTTTTCAATAATGACATGGGTGTCATTTTCGAGGTTTCTCGGGGCGCTGATTGAGAAAATGAGGTCCATTTTCAAATCCAAGATGGCGGACATCTGGTTTTTTTTCCAACAATGACATGGGTGTCATTTTCGAGGTTTCTCGGGGTGCTGATTGCGAAAATGAGGTCCATTTTCAAATCCAAGATGCCGGATATCCGGTTTTTTTTTCAATAATGACATGGGTGTCATTTTCGAGGTTTCTCGGGGTGCTGATTGCGAAAATGAAGTCCATTTTCAAATCCAAGATGGCGGACATCTGGTTTTTTTTTCAATAATGACATGGGTGTCATTTTCGAGGTTTCTCGGGGTGCTGATTGCGAAAATGAGGTCCATTTTCAAATCCAAGATGGCGGACATCTGTTTTTTTTTAAACAATGACATGGGTGTCATTTTCGAAGTTTCTCGGGGTGCTGATTGCGAAAATGAGGTCCATTTTCAAATCCAAGATGGCGGACATCCGGTGGATTTTTCAACAATGACATGGGTATCATTTTCGAGGTTTCTCGGGGTGCTGATTGCGAAAATGACGCCCATTTTTAAGTCTAAGATGGCGGAGCTGAACACCCATGTCATTATTGAAAAAAACCTGGATGTCCGCCATCTTGGATTTGAAAATGAACCTCATTTTCGAAATCAGTACCCCGAGAAACCTCGAAAACGACACCCATGTTATTATTGAAAAAAAAAGGATGTCCGCCATCTTGGATTTGAAAATGGACCTTATTTTCGCAATCAGCACCCCGAGTAACCTCGAAAATGACACCCATGTCATTATTGAAAAAAAAACCGGATATCCGGCATCTTGGATTTGAAAATGGACCTCATTTTCGCAATCAGCACCCCGAGAAACCTCGAAAATGACACCTATGTCATTATTGAAAAAAAACCGGATGTCCGCCATCTTGGATTTGAAAATGGACCTCATTTTCGCAATCAGCACCCTGAGAAACTTCGAAAATGACACCATTGTCATTATTGAAAAAAACCGGATATCCGGCATCTTGGATTTGAAAATGGACCTCATTTTCGCAATCAGCACCCCGAGAAACCTCGAAAATGACACCATTGTCATTATTGAAAAAAAAATCGTACATAATTTTCTAAAAATATATAAGTATATCTACTCGTAAGTTAATTAAGTAATAAATAATTACTAAGCTTATTTAAAAATGACAAAAATAATATTTAACATTGTCTACATAATCAAGTGGTAGTGCCATGCTTGTTACCTTCGGGTAGTAGCCGAATGGGCCGGCACGCCCCGTATAGTACCACTCTCTCACAGAAGACCGGCGTGAAGTGGCAGCTATGCTGTCGCGTTTCGTCCGGTAAGTAAGAGTCCGGGAGGCCCACTCCCCATCCCTCTTCCCGTCCTTCTCCCTCCTACCTCCCATCCTCCCTTTCCTGAAAGGCCGGCAACGCATCTGCAAGCCCTGTGGTGTAGCAGATGTCCATGGGCGGAGGTGATCACTTACCATCAGGTGAGCCTCCTGCCCGTTTGCCCCCTTTGTCCCATAAAAAAAAAAAAAAATAATAAAAGTTGATCATAGTCAGACGAAATATTTTAAGCTGTGGCTTATTGCTAACGTTACGAGACGCGCGTGCGGCCCCCCACACCTCACCACCTAAAATCCTAGCTTGCGTCGTGATGCCTCGCCTTAAGTCAGTTTTTCAGTAAGAAAATATAGCAGTTACGCTATTATATCAGTACCTACAGCAGCAACAAACTAACAGCTTCAATTTGACTTTTCTAAATATTTACATTCTACCCTCTATAAATAGAATGTGTTTCACAGAGCAATTCTAAATAATTAACTACGTGAACTAACTTATCTACATTTCAAAGAATTTAGATCATTTGTTGCAGTATATACGATTTTATAATGTCACAGAAATATTTTGAGTCCCATTAGTCTATATATAAAATCTACGCCCACAAAAACTCACTTTTTGACTATTAGTAGTATTTTTCTAGAATTATTTCAATAAGTACTTATATTTAATCTATTTTAACGTTCAAAGATTTCATTTTAAAATGAGAAAGTCAAAAAGTTTCTAAAAACTTTTTGTTAATTTGGCTATAAGCTTAGTAGGTAATACAGAATACTAAATGTCATCTGTGGTAATACTTACATTATCCTTTAACGCAAGTAATTTTAATACGTTTTAGCATTTTTAAGAATCGTTGTTATAAAAATTACACATACGATTACACAAAGAATACGTTAGAATTGAAAATGTCTTTATTTCCAATAGGTTAACTACATTTTAACTATAGTTTACTGTAGACCGCGCTTTAATTTAACTTATTTGTACCTATTGTTAATAAGAAAGCTACTTTCGAATACTAGCATTCGGCTAGAAAAAAAATAAAAAACAAGATGATAATATTGTAATTATTATTTATTTACTTGAATCATCGCCTAAATAATATCACACGGATCAATATTTTTAAGATAACATTTCAACCTAAAAATAATGGCACAGATTCAAAAATTAGGATAAAAAATGTATATTTAAAATGGATAGTAAGCTAATGATACTCAGTTACTTAACAGAAGCTCGTCACTTGTCCAACACCCTTGGGTCAGATCTCAGCGAGATACAGCACGATTTCTTGCGGCGTACAGTTTAGATGAAAATTAGTGTACTAATAGCAAACTTTCATTATACTATGTTGAAATTCTAAATAATGTAGAATTCAAGCTTCCTTTAATAACATATTAAATCTTTATATTATATATCAGTGGTAGCCCAGCGGTAACGCGCTCGCTCAGAATAACCGAATGATGCGGGTTCAAATCCGGGTCTCGCACCTCTGATATTTTCAAGTGCATTTCTATCATGATTACCACTTGTCTTACGGTGAAGGAAGACATCGTGAGAAAACCTGCATGTCTGACAGAAACAAGTTTTCGTAAGACATGCGAAGTACTGAAAAATGCTGATACTTTTCCATGAAAACCATGAAATGATGTCAATTTCAATTATAAGTAAAAAAATACCTAGATAAAAAATAATAGTTGTATTTAAGAAAGATACTGTTATTATGTTATATATCGTACATAATGTAATTTCCGTATTTCTATTTATAGATAGCGAAGGAAGTTGACTTGGTACTTGAACGAGAGCGTGTAAGACGAACCGAGACTCTTCTCCACATACTTGAATTGTACTTTCGATGCGTCATCGAATTTTAAATACGCGGTCTATTATTAACTAGCACCCTACTCTGACTTTACTTATGATTTGACACTTTCGATCAAAACACTGCCTGTTAAAGTGTTGAATTACGGAAACAACGATGTAATATGATGATCTCACAATTATAAGAAGTTTAAACTTATTAGTGTTAAGTTTAAAAATATTTACATAAACTTAAGTACACATTTATTTATACTAGTATTATAGTATTATTTATGTTAGCTTAGAATTATATATTATGCTTAAATAAATAACATGTTGAGACATTATTAAACCTAGCGCCATCTAGTACCGTGGTTTGTTAGTACTATTACCGATACCAAATAGTTTATATACGAGTATATAATTTAAACACATACAATGTACAAAATATAAACACCCATGACTGGAGCCTGAAAAAACTGATAGCCCGCTAATGGCTGAATATTTATTTTTATTTATTACTAAGAATATTCTTGATCAATTTAACTTGCAAACAAAATAAACTTTATTATAATCAGTTTACCCGTTTGGTGCGTTAAACACATACACATTTAAAACTTATAACACCCCTCTTTTGCAGCATAATATATAATATTAAAAACATATAATATTTTAAAATGCTTGAGACTCGGCGCTCTATAATCTCATAAGGTTTTTAAATATAGACTTAGAAAATTTAGTACTTCATTTTCTATTTTGTCACTTCGAAGTATATTAAATTTTTATTAAATTCATCCCATAACGCTTGCATTAAGTGGATAAAGCTTATAGCATACTGCAAATTTTTAATTTTTACTCAAATATACTTTATGTCTTATATTAAGGTATAATATTTTTCTATTCAAACTCAAATGAAAATATATGAAAATTAATAAGACAACTGAATAGTGAACTTCCACGCAATGGCATTCTGAACTACATTGAATTCATATATAAAGAAGTAATATTTAAGGCAACATGACACTTAGGTACGAGGCGATGGTACATCGCTACGTAAATTATGTACAAGTATACATACAAACACATTAGAATTGCTAATATTAGTGATCTCCGATTACTACTACTATCTGATTAGGTTGATCTTCCAACCCTCTATCAAAGCCTATGAAACATATAGTCGGCCAATGGAGGTGACAGCCATACACTCGCTTGGGACATTAGTGTATGGCAGCTTAGGCTGTCACTTATAAAATTAAGCTTTGATAGTAGTTAGTAGTGAAATAGTTGTAGTAGTTCTCTAACATGTCCTTTTTTTTGTATAAATTAACTAACCCTTGTGCCGTTTATATGTTTTTAGGTGGAGGTAATATTCTAAAAATAAAATCATACTATTTAATACTGTGAATCCAGTCTTTTTTGTGGAATAAGTTAAAATTTCACCGGCCAATCTCGAACGTGACTCCTCCATTCAACGTGACATTGGCGAAATAATTTGTGCTCAACTGGCACGCATTGAAGCCAACAAACCAAAGAATTGAATTGAATTAGATTATTAGGCTTTACCCCTAGTATAATTACAACGATTAGTCTTTATTAGAACAAAAGTAATCTTAACTGGTATTTAATTTTAAATAAAATATTTTCCAAGTAAATATTAATTACTTTAACGTTTTTAAATTACTATTTTAATACTTTGCCAAAACAGCCTTTTGAATTATAAGAGTCATCATTTAAATAAGGCTAAAATATAAAATAAAAGTAAAATCGTGAAAACACACAAAAAGCTGTATAAAAGCTTCGCGGGACACTGACTCCCATTTGAAAGGCTTGAATTAGGTCTATTTTAAATAAAATGAATAGCATATTGATGTTTCTCTCTAACTTATTAAAATTAAAAGTATACAGGCATCGTGACTATTCCACCGTTTATTATATTTTATTTAGTTTTTGTTAAATGTTATGTTATTGTACGTTCAATTTCTAATGTTTATTAATTGATAGTATTGTAAATAGGTTTTGTTTTAATTAAAATTTATGTTTAAAGTTGATTTTTAACCGATGGCGCAAAAATAAGTACGGAGACATTGTACATATATGTCTAACTCATAGACTCCCCTAAAGGTTTATGTTTTACATAATGTATACGATACCATTTAGAAGTGGCATACACATGCGGCATACGAATATACTTATTATATTAAATAGAAAATAAATAAATATGTTTTGACATTATTACAACAGCGCTTTCTAGTTCCGTGGTAAGCTTGTGTAATGGATACTAGATAGTTGATATATTACACATTTAATTTTAAATATATATACATATTATAAATATAAACGCCCATGACTGAAGTACAAACATTTTTGCTCAACAAATAAATGCCCCCAGCGGGACTCGAACCCGCGACCGCTAGCACAGAAAGTAGGGTCACAGCCAACTGAGTCAAACGTGTAGTCAAATATAGCAAATTAGCGATAATTCTACATTATATTTTTGAACAATATATTAAAAATAGTGTACAGAATGTGTAGACCTCAAACTGCCTCAGTGGTCTAGTGGCCAGGGTTTTGGTTCGGGGTTAAGCCAATGCCAAGTTTTATATTTTTCTAATAAATTCTCAGTAATAGCGTGGAGTTGATGATTTTAACTTTTTGTCTAGCTATAACTAATTTTTTGGATAAAATTTTTAGGATACTATTATACATACATTACAAATTGTATTTAATGTACAAATAAGTTAAATACATCAATACAATTTATTCTATTGACAGTCTGTTTATGTTTGCATCGTTTAAAAACCATTAGTCGCATTCCAAATAGATTTAAAAGACACATATCCCATGTTGTACCCTGTGAATAATAAGTATATATTTTTTTATGGGACAAAGAGGGCAAACGGGCAGGAGGCTCACCTGATGGTAAGTGATCACCTCCGCCCATGGACATCTGCAACATCACAGGGCTTGCAGATGCGTTGCCGGCCTTTCAGGAAAGGGAGGGAGGGAGGAGGGAGAAGGACGGGAGGAGGGATGGGGAGTGGGTGGCTCTCATTTACCGGACGAAACGCGACAGCATAGCTGCCACTTCACACCGGTCCTCTGTGAGAGAGTGGTACTACGTACGTGGTATACGGGGCGTGCCGGCCCGTTCGGCTTCTACCCGAAGGTAACAAGCATGGTACTACCACGTTTAAGCCCATTGATGTTAAAAAGTGTTTTAATATAATATTATAGTGGCTGGACTGATTTCGATAAGCTTGCATAAAAATAGATTATGAAGTAACACAAGCCTTCTGTTAGAGAAACGTGAGGGTAGGTCGCCAGAAAAAGTAGAAGAATGATCAATAGACTACTATTTCAAATTGGCTCACTATATTGATACGATTACAGAATTGTTTTCTACTTTGGTCGAAATAGTTAGAAAAACTAGCAAACCTAAAAACGGCTAACGAATTAACTATTTTTTCAAAGAAATCCAGGAAATTCGGGCTGATTGAGAGCAATGAGTTAATCCGAAAATAAAATAAACCGAGAGACAAAATTGTTTGGAAGTCGCTAAAAATTGAAAGCTGCAAAAAATTTTACTTTGATCATTAGTACTTGTTTTCATTACCCGATTTCGGAGTTGTGGACGTCATATAAAGTACGCTACGTGTTTTTAAAACCATTTGAATAGATTCATATCAATTGTGCCTGTACAGAGCCGTATTTCAAAATTTAGGGCCAGTAAGAAATAGAGATCCCTTATAATCTATCAAAGTAATTAATTGTTTTGGCTCACTTGTTTATGGTTTCACCATGTCTTACGATTATTTAAGCAAGTTCTCAAAAGAATCAAATAATAATCAAAAATTATATCAAATGTTTCTATTAATAGGCAAACACGAAACAGTTGAATACGTTTTCCTCTCTTTGTCAACCAATTTTTTTATATAAGCAATATTACTGACGAGCTTTTATGTTTTCAATAACAGAAATTTGGCTTTTTAACAATGAGTTGTTTTTTATATTTATGGGCCAATTCTTTTCATATAATTCATATTCGACGACACGTTGGCTCAGTTTGTTGCAATCCTGCTTGTTGTGCTAGCGGTCGCGGGTTCGAGTCCCGCTGGGGGTATTCATTTGTTGAACACGAATGTTTGTACTCCAGTCATGGGTCTTTACATTTTATAAAAATATATATTTATGTATTTAAATAGTATATCAAATTACTGTCTGGTATCCATAATACAAGCCTCGTAGCTTGCCATGGAACTAAATGACGCTATGTATTAATAGCCTAATTTATTTATTTATAATTAATTTATGTAAATTTTCCTCAAATATTTAAGAACTATTAAAGTCGTATCTTAATGTTTTCTATGGTTCTTGATTTTAATTTCTTTTACTTTGCTTAGTTACCGTAGTGAAGTTGCATAATTACCTAGGTCCACTACAAAGATGGAGGCTAGATTCGTTTGGGATTCGAGCACTTTGTGGGTGGCAGTTAATATCTGCCGCCGGGGCGTGCCTTATCTCGTCAAGCCGAGCAAAGACGGAATTCGCTAATAATATAACGTCTCATAATTTATGGCCTCCAACAATTTGTTAAATATTTTCGTTTTGATCTAAAAGTCAAATAACTTTGTAATTTTAAGGTAAATTATTTAATTATAGACGGTAACGGAAATATAGAGTTACTTTAGGTACTCACAATATTAAAATATTATGTATTTTCTTTGCAAAATAATAATCGATCAAGTTTTTGTAGTAGTGGACTATTGATAATTCATCTGAAAAGAAGTGGAATTCACCTTCAAAAGGGCTAATAATAAAAAATACATATTCATAAACAGTTAAAGGTATTGAAAAAAGATTGAATGAATAGATGAGTAAATTATTCATTGAACATTGAATATTCTATAAATATAGAGATCATTAATAAATTAAAAATATAAATTTCAGTTCATCAAATTCTATGGTTATTAAAAATCAGGGTTCATGAATTATGCTTGCTTTGATTGATAAGTAAATTAAACAAACTGTAAAAAGCAGAAAAGTATCTTTTTTAGTCTGATAATTAATTTTATTAATAATTGTTTGGTAGAAAAATTAAAATAGAATAACTTCAGGATTCAGGATAGGAAGAATCAATACATTATTTAAAGTTCGCTTACGTATGTTTTTTGTAATCTTCGATTCGCATGTAAATAATGTTCAATTAAAAAGAAGGACCATTAAAATATTAAAACTCAAAATGGTATTAGAAAGTAATATATTGTTTTAGCTTCTAATATACAGTTTATTAGCCAATACCTACTATAATGAGTACTACTCAGATAAGAATTTTACAATAGAATTTGGTAAAGCTCGCGATAACCATTTCATATTAATAACAAGTATTTGATGCCACACTCTGACATGAAAAATCAAGTCAGTTCGTAGGTAGTAGGTACGCAATGCATTGAAAAACCTACAAACAAACTTTTTTATATTCTTAGTAAGTATTCCAAAAATATATATTTATATTATTAAATGAATAATAATAAAAATTATTTTTACAAATTATTACTTTTACTACAAAATATACATTTTTATTTAAAAATGTACCTTCTGTAAAGCTTTAATAAACAATGAACAATTTAACGCACATAATTATCACTTTATAAAATAAAAAAAAACATGAGTTAAATTTAATTTTAACCCCTACCGTCATTTTGTTCCACAGTAAATCCTTTGCCCCTTCGACAAACAAATTTAATTACCCGCTGAGCTCTGTAGATATGTATCAGCTTGCATAACTTACAACAGCGAGGGAGCTTTAAAACTATTTTTAACAGAGCTTTTATAAAGCATTTAATGTTATGTAAGCGTTTAAAAAACAGTCTTTATTTCCTGTCACCAGCACAAATTACCAAGTAAAATGTATAACGGCCATAATTAGTTTATCAAAGGAAAGTGATGAAGCTTACCGCGAGTTTTTTTCTAAATTAATCTTATATAAATAAAACAAATTTAATATTCAAATGACATTGATTATATACAAGAAATTACATAGTTTTATATTTTAAATTAAAACGTAGAACTTTGTATTTACATTTACTTTGTTAATATTGCAATATACTCAAATTGGTTGGTTAATTTGTGCTAAAGTAAAACTGTATTGAGATATTTATGAAGACAAAATGACTTAATGTGCACACAAACTTTTATACATATTCTATTATATTTCAAGACCAAAGAAAAAAATTACAAATATTTCCATTTGAAAATCGTTAGTACTAAAAAATATTTTGAAGTAGTGACCCAATCCCGCGCCAGGGGAAATTAATATTAATGAAAAATAGTTTAAATAATCATCCTAATATTACTTTCTCAAAGTGATCATCTATTCGAAGTTATTTATTGTAAAATGTAAATGAAAATGTGACTCTAGCGAACAACATTGTCTAGTTCCATAGTAAGCTACGAGCCTTATGTAATGAATACCAGATAGTTGATATAACTAACTTTTTACATACATATTATAATTATAAACACCCATGACTGAACAAACATTCGTGCTCTCAACAGAAATAAATGCCCACGCCGGGACCCGAAGCCGCGATCACTGAAACGCAAGTAGGATGTTGCCCAACAATATAGTTTCAGCATAGATTGCGTATTAAGTATTTTATGAGAAATATAACGTTTGGTTGTGGGGAAAGTTTTGGGATGGTGTAATTAAAGTGGGGAAAAATGATGACCCATCAAGTTTAAGTCGACATAAATTTTAATTTGCAATTCTCGAGATTTCTTATTTCATAATTGAATTAAGTACATATATTGATTACCTTTGCTTAAAAATATGTTTAATTTAAAAAAATAAAAAATACTATCATGCTACAACAAAAAAAATTAAATTATTAGTGTTTTAACACAGTGAATATTATTGGAACGTTTGAAATCACAGTAAACAATTTTAATTTTACTCACTAATGAGCTGTCTGTGGCCGCTCTCGGCGTACTTGCAGAGTAAAAATACGAAAGAATAGTTATTATGCCTCTCTTTATGTGTAGGTGATAATTTAACTTTATAAAAAATATTTATTTTATATTTTTAAATATATCACTTACGAGTACTCACGTTTCCATTTCATTATTTAGAATCAACATTAAATAGAAATTCAAACACTCAAATTCTAGAGACCGGAGCAACAAGCTATTTCAATTTATAAACCACTTTAAAAATACTTTTGATTGTACACACACAAAAAGTTAAAAAAAATTAGAACAAAAAAATTTGGGAGTATGTACATAAAGTGGCCTTATCGTTAAAGCAGTGATCTCTTCCAGTTAATTTGATGTTTTTTATCCAATAATTTTTGAATGAAAACAAGTACTATAAATTAAAACAAAAGTACTAATATAGTACCAACATTTCCTGAGGGATGATTGACATACGAGGACATACTCGTATATAATACTAAATTAATCTTAAAACGTAAGCCTAATTGAACTTTTCTATAAGATTTTTGAGACGTATTCGAGATCCCTGAGGAATTTTAATAATTAATTTGATTCTAATGTCAACTACTTCTTCAAGAGGCTTAAAAGCTTTAAATGCGGTATTTATTCCATATATAGAGCACATTTTTTTGAAAGAAGGAAAAAGTATGCTATATGCTATTCTTATAATTATCCTTCAGTACTAATACCATTCAAAGATTCTAAAGATGTTACGAAGATTTTAATATTTTATACAAAAATAATTTTCAATAAGCAATGCATTCATTCGTGAAATATGAAAATCTTTCTTTACAATCGAATTCAGATGAACGAAGGCTGCCGAGAGCCGGCGAGGGGGGAAATCACCTTTCGAAAACAACGTCGTAGCCGAATCAGTGCTCGATGGAAAATCTGCGCGGTCGGTCGTGTCGCTTCATGAAAAATTTTTACCGCGCGATTCGTGTTTGTGTACAAAATAATTATGTTAAGAAACTTAAAGTGGAATTAATGTAGTGATGAAACATATTGATTTTGAAATATGACTTTTTTGTAAATAAAATATGCTATAGAAAAGTACAGAACAAATGTTCGTGTGTTACTTGAATTAGGTTTTTAGGTGATTGTTATATAATACGTGATTATAAAAATTAGATTATATATAGTAAGTATTAATATAAATTTTGTTTAAAAGGAATCAAATTTTAAGTTCATGAGTTTAAGTTTTTTTTACTTAAATGTGAAGTTTAAAAAATTAAGTACTTCATTGTTGAATGTAATTCTCATGAAAATTAATTTAATTAACCCAAGCTTTGAGCTTTATAGCTGTCTGTAATGGCTTTAGTTTCACTATCCAACACCTAGTTTCGTTATCAAATCACCTCGGAGATATTAGAATATTTCATACAGATCGTAACTGTTTCATTGGTTCCTTTATATGCCAATTAAAATCAGGTTGTATTCGACTTTATATAGTGAATATAAAGTAATAAGTAACAGGAAAAAATCATCGCATTTGATTAAATTCTTCAAACTAAACTAAATAAAATATATTTAAATATATTCAAACTTTCTATATATAGAGAGCAAGTTAGTACTTAAATAAACATTATAGTTAGGTTCTAAAATATCTAAGAAATTTTAAACACAAACTGTACACGATATTTAACGTATCTAAAAAAGGAAAGCTTTCTTTAAGCTTAAAGCTTAGTCCGTGAATATTATTACCAGTTTAGATGAATTATATTTTTTTTCTGATTTAATAGTTTAAGTTACTTTAAAACTACACTAACAGCTTAGTGTGAGCATAATACGAGTATATTCCTGTTATTTCATTAAAAAGCTCTAAAAGCTCTGTACAATTTGTAGTCTGATGGAGCCTAATTTATACCTGAACGGCTTAAGAAAATGTGACCGTAGCGTGTGTTATAAGTTATTTCCATGTAGTAATTTTTGCTATTTTGCATATTCCAATACCAACATTATTAAATGCTTTGAGAAACGTGCATTCTAAGTTGTACTTTTACCCGTCTAAATACAATTTATATAATATTTTTACAACTTTTTTGTCACATAACTAGCGACTCACCCTCGCTTCGCTCAGGTTCGTCCCCAGGTGTAACTTCTTTAGTATAGTTTAAAAGATTTTGCCGCTTTTCTGTTGAAATTTTTCCTGAATTTTCTTTGC
Source organism: Boloria euphrosyne (assembly GCA_951802675.2). Classification (NCBI taxonomy): domain Eukaryota; kingdom Metazoa; phylum Arthropoda; class Insecta; order Lepidoptera; family Nymphalidae; genus Boloria; species Boloria euphrosyne. The sequence continues at coordinate 5,889,647 of OX637888.1, forward strand.
TATAAACCTTACGGAGCCCGAGACCTTTCCAACGAATGCAAAACCGTGGAAATCAGTTCGTGCGTTCTGGTGTTATAGCGTCAGGAAGGAAAACCCGACTTATTTTTATATAGTAGATTAAGAAAGACAAATAAGAGTAACAAGTGGTCGCCCAGTACTCCAAATTCGACCATCATTAATAACTAATATATGTACTGTAAAAGATGAATTTATTATGGTCATTTTTGACATTCAGTAAGACTACAGAAAAAACATAATTTAAAAAAAAAACTTCCGCGCTGTTTTCGTAAAAATTTAATTATTTTTTTGTTTCACGTATAAATTACTTTTACTCGTACATCTTACATATTATATACGCTTACTAAATCACTATTGATTTGAAGTTAACCTGCATAGCAACAGTTTTCTCTATCGAAAATAAATATAAATCTTCATAGGTATTTTACATACTTTATATAGTTTGTATATACATTATACGATATCTGTTAGATTTAGAGAGAGAGGAAGATAGAGAGAGAAAGAGAGAAAGTAATGCAATCCGTATGTAACACGGCGACACGTTTGGCTCAGTATGTAGTGATCCCATTTTCTGCACCAGCGGTCGCGAGTTCGAGTCCTACTGGGGACATTCATTTGTTGAGCACAAATGCTTGTACTTCAGTCATGGGTGCTTATATTTATAAAATGTATGTAATTAAAATTGTATATGTGTAGTGTATCAACCATCTGGTATCCGTAATACAAGCCTCGTAGCTTACCACGGTACTAGATGGCGCTGTGTGTAATAATGTCCCAACATTATTTTAGTAAAGCTATCGCTTTTTTATAAACTGACGAAAGTTATGCAGTCATTTGATGCAAATGCTGCAAGCTTCATATATTTTGACAAGATTATAATAAACATCTCAAGGCCAGTCCACCTCAGTAATGATTTTTTGTTTGAAGCTATTGTTTGCCAAATAGACTATGCCCATTCTTACTTAAATCCTTTTGGTAAATATAATTTTCTTAACGTTATTATTTGTGCAATAAAGAATATAATAATACTTGCAATTCCCGCGGCTCCGCCCGTGTTTAAATCCCGGTGGAAATGAAAATTTAGAGTTATAACTATTTTTTATGCCAAATCATAAAAAAAATTGATCTAAAAATAAAAATCTATATATCTAAGTATCTGAGGAGTTTGTTAACAAACACTGTGACACGAGATTTTTATAATATATTAGATATACTACAGTATTTTGCGTGATATACTACTCTATAGAATGTTCTCTTTGTAATAACTGGTTTACTAATTATAGAGAGCTGACAAAACATATATGAATAATAGATTCTGATTTGACGTAATGAGTTTTCAAACCTTCAAAGATTAATATTCTTATACATATTGGCTGCAAACATTCCGTCTTAATCTAAATTTGCTAAGCTTTATTTATATTTTTATGAAGGAAGGAACTAAGTAAGATTTATATATTTAAAAATTTTCTATAGAGCTTTAAATAAGAGGACTTTGTACGAGAGTTGGTAATTTTTTAAAGTTTGAAAAAATCTCTACGGGCCAGTTGTTTATTTATTTCAATTTCAATATTTTATTTCAAAGTATGCATGTTACTCGTAGGATGTTAATATTTTTACAAAAAATGATTATGCGGTTCTTACTACACAGGAAAAACAAAAACATGACCTGTTATATTCAAGCTAGAATTTAATAGATTTTTAAAAAGCATATAATAGTTAATTTTGACGGTATCAAAAGAGCTTTTTCGGGTTTTTGGGTAACTCTATTGATAACTTTAAAAGTAAAATAATAGGAAAGGTTAAGTTGCTAATATGCTTTGATAACTAATGAGTCGAAAAATTATGATGAAATCGTTTTATAAGTCTATACAAATACAATATAAATATGTAATTAAAATGTTTTGCCAGAATTTCCTTAATTCTAGTAATTATCAATAACCGTTTATTAGAAAATGTAATAGATTCAACAATATTAGTTGTCAGTAATATTTCTATAATAAACAAAAGCCATATCAAGTGTCCATCATATAGGTTATCGATACGAACGTCCGCCAACTGCACTACTGTCAATTTTCAGATTGATATATTGAAATCTAGTACTAACATACATATGTTATTGAATTGTAAATCAAATTCATGTCACATTTTCTTTTTAAGCTTACTTAATTCTACCATATTTTTGATAAGTTAAGCTTTAGCACGTTAAGCTCCGATTAATAAATGTAATTTTGATAACATTTATAAAATTGTTAGTAAAGTTAAATACTATGTCACATATTTACAGGAGCAAAATTCATTCATAGTTAGTGTACTTATGGTAAAATAATACCTTTAATAAAATAAAAGTAATGGTAGCTTAGTGGTAGAACGTTAAAAACGCTGGAGACGTAAATATAATGAAGATTGTAATAAAATAGTAAAACTAAAGCTAATTCATTAAAAAATATATAATTATATTAAGAAATCATTACAATAACAAAAACTTAATCAATTCCATCTGCGTTTATTTATAACATTTATTTAAATCAACTACGGCTTAGGTTTTACTCGCGGCTCCGCTTACGTAAATTAAAAAATCCATCAGGGCTGTATGAAAAAATATGTGCATCTATTAATATGATTTAATTTTGCATTATATTATTTCAATTATTAATATAGATTTATTATTTAAACAAACATCAAAGTTATAAATATGTATTATAAGACAGTTTTGTTTTAATATTAATATAAAAGAATTCTATAAATATATGGCAACATTTTTTCGAATCGTTTTCATATATCTTGCTTGAGCACTATTTAATTATGTATCGCTGATGTTTCGCCGGAACGCTTGCCAACATCAATGGCTGTCCAAAATGAACGAGCAGCTATTTACATCAGTGTATTGCATCATCTTGTTTTGTGAGATCCTGGAGAAATGTAAAGTTTGATATTATTTGCAATTATATCGTGTGATGTAATAAGCTTTTCCAATACAGACTTTATGTATATTGTTATATACCTTCTCTAAAATAAATAAATAAAATCAACAACGCTATCCCAATTTTTCTATTTGGCCCTTAGTTCTTTATGGGAAATGTGACGATTTTGATGCGGCTTTCGTTATCATTATGAGAATTTCTTTGGAAAGAATTATTTTTATTTAAACAGTATGTTATATATTAAGTACATGTTAATAGACAGCAAAAAATTCTTTTAATCTAATTTTCTAGTTCATATCGAAGTGACGATCACTGTGTTTTTGGACTCTGCACAAAGTGAACCAAATATACCTTAATATATAATTCTTCAAAACTCACTGGCGGGTTTTACTATATTCAGACTAATAAATTTCAAATTATCCTGAACAATTGTTTCGCTGATGAAATGCGCGTTCAACAACTTAGCAGAGTTAGTCTAAGCTCACGAGTACGAACACTTGTTAGTATACTATTAGGAATATTAAAATGAATTAAGTAATACTAGCGTTTCACGCATCTCCAATCGCTATATAATATAAGTAAATATGTTGGGACTTGGGACATTATTACTTACAGCGACATCTAGTTCGGTGGTAAGCTACGAGACTTGAGTTACGGAAACTAGATAGTTGATACAATACGTGCATATTATAAGACACTGCTACATGCATATTATAAATATAAAATCCATGACTGGAGTACAAAAATTCGTGCTCAACAAATGAATGCCCCAAGCAGGACTCGAACCTGCGCCGCAGCTAGTAGAGTCACTACAAACTGCGCCAAATATCGATAAATTATAATATCTAGTAACGTACTCTAGCTGTTAATTATCTAGTCTATAGTATCATCATCATCATCATCAGCCCTTTTTAACCTCCCACTGCTGAGCGCGGGCCTCCCTCAGTACGAGGGGGATCAGGCCATAGTCCACCGCGCTGGCCTAGTGCGTGTTGGCGGACTTCACATGTCTTACGAAAACAAGCTATAATAAAATTACCTAGTATATATTTACAAAAATCAATAATATCTTTAAATATTACCGATATAATAATTTCATTCATAAAAATAAAAATAACCACGATATGTAAGATTGTTTTTACGGATGGAAAGATAGATAAGCGATTGATCGTATCTTTGTACGGTTTTCCTTTTGCAGAGGAAAGACCCCAAGAATACTATATTGCTCAAAGATTTTAGATTTACCAAATCGAATCGGATAATACAGATTTCATTGGATTACTGCTTGCGTAGGAAATGTTACGTACGTGTATTCATATTTCTTTTTGGCGATATTTTACCGATTTTGAAATAATACTAGTTTAAATATAAATTGCAGCTTAAATTATAATATGTTATATGAATGTTTCAATTACGCCCTATTTATTGTGTCATTGCTGGGCCTGCTTTCGGTACAACTGGGATCAGGCTATAGTCCACTCGCTGACCAAATGCGGGTTGACAAACCGCACATGTCATTCAAAAATTTGCTAGCTTCTCTTAGACATACAGGTTTCCTCACGATGTTTTCCATCGCCGTAAGATTAGTAGTAATCATGTTATAAATGATTAATACAAGAAAATACCAGAGGTGCGAGACCCGGATTTGAACCCGCTTCACTCGGTGTTTCAATAAAGCGCGATACCACTGGCCTACCAATATATTATGCTACTATGTATTATATATTGTAATGATAAAATTTTACTGCAATATTTTTGAAATTTATATTCATTTAATCTTGACTTTGTCTATGACTTCCATGACTAGTATATTATTAACCAAAACATTCGGAATAAGTTCAAAATAATGTTTGAATTTGTTCTCATTCATATAACTAAAACTAAAAATACACTTTAAATCTAAAATAAAAGTGCTATTATTATATTATATGGAAGACCTATATAAAGTTTAGGTCCCATAATTTATATTAAGTCTATTACGCGTTATTAATTTAAAGCATTAGCCATAGTTGTTAAAGTTAATTATTTTTCATTGCCGTTTAATTAGCACAGTTCTGGCTTCTACAGCGCTGTAATAAACTAACCCTACAATTTTAGGAACTTTGTAGGTAATCAAATTTAGCCTTCGTAGTGAGGACCGGAAATATGTTTTACTACATGTTTTAGAAGCTGCCTATTTTGCTTAAATATTACTAGTATATTTTGCAGTAGGCTTATGCAAGACTTTACGTTTTATAAAATGGCTATATAAGATAGTGATATTCTCTTTTATTGCATAGCTATTTTAAGAAACTTTTCAAATAAATAACTTAAATATGTAGTTGGATAAATGTAGTAGTAAAAATGACTGATTACACAAAGTATTTTAGAGCGATAATTAGAGTGCTCTAATCGATGAATGAACCTTTTTTTATTTACATGTAAATAACGAAGTGACCTTTAAAATCCAGTATAAATTTCAAAAAAATTTGGGACAAGGTTGGGACATTACTTATTATTACCATCTAGTTCCATGGTAAGGTATGAGCTATGGTCATGGATACCAGATATTTGATTTACTACACATATATATAAAACTTTAAATACCAATATTATAAATGACTGGAAAACAAACACATCCTCATCACACAAAGAAATGCCTTCAACGAGACTCGAACCCGCGACCGCTGGAACGGCAAATAAGGTCATTCATTACAAATTATCAAACGTGTCGTCATTATATTGTATTGACAATAGGTATAAAATCTATACTATATATGAGTAATGTATAAGTCCTTATTAAAAATGTATAAGTGCTTATTTTAAAATTCTGTTGTCATTGAATGCAAATACTGCACCAACACCTGCTATCCTGATATTAATACTCAACATTTAACGCATACACGTAAGCACTGTTTTGCAAGTAAATAAATAAAATCATTGGATACCTACTATATGTTTTCGAAATCATCTCACCAAGTAAATTGTTGTTTAAAAGTTAATTGTTAACTTGAATTTTGTTTACAAAATTCAGAATGAATCCAGAATATTATATACAACTAGGTACGTGTTGTATATATTTACTTCGCACCGCCCGGTATATAAGTATTTGATTTGATTATATGAATTACCATTGCACGCACCATGGCAACGGCCATAACATGATACGTCAAACGCCGTTAATTTTATAAAGTTTTTTTTAAATTTCCTGTTTTTTATCTTTCTTAATTTTTTCTTCCATATAAACCTTCTCCTGACAATAACAAACACAACAAAAAAAGAATTAGCGAAATCGGTCCAGCCGTTCACGCGTGATGTCGTGACCAAGGAAAATAGGCATTCATTTTATTATTATTTTGTAATAAAGTGAGAGTTACCTCGTATTCTACGGAGGCCCATGTCCAGCAGTAGAACTTTAAAAAGGGGCTAGAGACAATAGAGTGTAACATCAATTTACGAAATCTAATAGACTGATATACAAAATAGTTATACCTGAGTGAAGCAAGGGAGATTTGCTAGCGAATGTTAATGAGATTTTTTCTTTCTAAAACAACAATAGTAGTGGTATCAAAGACAATTACTGGATGCCGACGTTCGAACGTCCGAGTGCAGTGTACTGTTTATTCGTGTCGGTACGCGGTTGTAAAGAGAATTTCTTTCAATCCGAGTTTCCCGATACGAGCCTTCGTGACTTCGACAACACAAAGACGTGTTGACCTAACAACGGTGTTTAGTCGACAGACGAGCGAGATTCAATAGTTTATACTGTATACACTAGACACTCAAGCAACAAAATAGAATATTCAAGTGTTCAAAGTGACTTAAAAGCTTAGGTCTTTTTGTTACACATTTATTTTCAATTTCCATTGTAAATTACCAATTTCGTAAATTAATTTCAACTTTAGCATAAGGCATGTAATTAAAAGTAAGCTCAAGTTTAGTGAATAAGTAATTAAAAAAGTAATTAATTCTACCAAACTGATATCTCAGATTTTATTTAAGCACAATCGTCACCAAAGTCCGCTTAATAAGCCGAGACTTAAACAAAATCCGACGAGTTTTTCGCGAAATGAAATTAGCCGAAAAAGGCGGTGTCATTAAAATTACATTAGCATAAATAAGAGGAATGCTAATCTTAGGAGAATAAATCTTGGTCGAGAAATAAAAATAATCCGTTCAATGACGTCGTGACAGATTCTCTTTTGCTGTTATATTCCTTCTTTAGTTCCATTCTTCATACACTAATTATCTACTTTTAATAAATGAACTACTTGTATCATATAATTGTCATATTTTATGTGAAAATAGAAAAATATGTGAGTAAATGTTATATTATTTATTTAATATTCTAATATCTTGAAGAATAAAATTAGTGTGAAATATTGTATACGCAAAGTCATGTTGGCGAAAAATTGCGTTGGGTTTTCAGAAGTTGATAGTATTTTTCAATTTAATTCTAAAACCGCACTGAGAACTCTTCACATATGAAAGTAAAAATATTCTGTAGTATTCTGTAACACAAGCTTCGTAGCTTACCAAGAAAGTAGATGGCGCTGTTGTAATAATGTCCCAAATGTCCCAAATGTCCCAAAAAGTTATAGTTTAATTCTAAAATGGCAATCTTCGGTCCATAAACCTATGATATTAATTACATTGTGTATCTGTTTATTATCTACGTAAAATGATAGAATAAGAAACAAAAATACTATGAAACAATAAATTTTTTAATAAATAATATTATAAATATGTATAAATGATAATATCTATACATACAGTCATACATATATATTAACCTAAGCTAGTTTATTTCTTATTACATACAGATCCAGCAAATTTACATAAGTAAATTCAATTAAAATACCACTTATCTCAGCCATTTGAGTCTTTTATCATAAAATCAGTGGAAATTAAATATTCATGATGTTGCCGAAAAGGTAGTCTCGAAGGAACCAAATGCGACCGTGAGTTGTACGCAACTTTAACACTCTTTATTCTGATTATGCCTCAGGGAAGTACAGTAGTTCGGAACTGAGGAATACTTATTTAATTTTAAGGGAAAAGCCCTTGATCAATTCTCAATTTTCAACCGACTTCCAAAAAGGAGCAGGTTCTCAATTTGACTGTATTTTTTTTATTGGGTGTACTTTAAACGATTTAAAACATTTATATTTTGTTGTACATTTAAATGGACCTGACTATTTTACAATAATTACCAATGCAAATTACAAGAAGAATGAAAAAAAGTATTAACCTGCCACCTCGTGAAGGATATGTAAGTGACATATGAACATGTTCTATAATGATATGTGAACACTGAACATGTTTAATATTGTGAAATACAGCTATCTCTCTCTTGTTCGTAAGCTAACGTAAGCTAACGTGCTAGATTGTCGATAAAAGCTTATTTATCGATAAGCTATTAGTCAATTATAGACATAAGCTATTTTCATTTATATTTCACTATACCCATTAAGCATTTACAGTGTGAAGATGTAACAAAGAGACAAACATTCAAGTGAAAGTTTGGTCGTAAACGTATTGTATTTTTAGTATGGTATTGGTTTGTTATCTGGCGTGCTATAATTAATAAGACCACTATTTAACTATTTCTTTATAATTTATTCTTTAACATTCAAAGTGGTAGTGCCATGCTTGTTACCTTCGGGTAGCAGCCGAATGGTCCGGCACGCCCCGTACAGTACCACTCTCTCACAGAAGACAGGCGTGAAGTGGCAGCTATGCTGTCGCATTTCGTCCGGTAAGTGAGAGTCCGGGAGACCCATTTCCCATCCCTCCTCCCTCCCCCTCCCTCCCTTTCCTAAAAGGCCGGCAACTGCAGGTCTTGCAGTCTTGCAGATGTCCATGGGCGGAGGTGATCACTTCTCATCAGATGAGCCTCCTGCTCGTTTGCCCCCTTTGTCACATAAAAAAAATCATAACAAAACTTTAAAACTCAACCAATTTGAATTTACATCTAGTGCATACGTAAATTATAATTAAGCCAATATAGCCTTAATATAGACACTATTATTTATTTACTCTGTTATGAAAATACTAGTAAAACGCAGCCAAATGATCATCCAGCAAATTAGTACCTGCGAAACTTGAAAGCTGCACAAACACAAGAGTAAACGAAAACAAAATAAAACGAGATTGTATTATACGAGCACTTTAAATCTCGTTGATGATTATTATTTTTATGAGCTCATTTCTTGCTTTTAAACCATTTGAGGATTTCCAAATAAAAGAAGCTTTGTAAATTCCACAGACGATAATCATGCTATATTTCCCAGACATTTGCAGAGCACTGCGACAAAGCTAAGCGTTTAACTGAAAGGTCCGTGGAAAGATGCTTTTAGAATAACCTTTGCTAGAAACCCAATTTATAAAGTATACACTAATTAGACTTACTCGTACTTTGCTATTAAAAATCCTATATTCCTGAACGTAGGTGCATTTGACACACACAGTAACTAATATATAAATTTACATTACATAATTCATATTTTATGATATTATTTAATCAAAGCACAGGTATAAAAAACTTACGTAAGCCCTGTTATTCGATTTCCGTATAAAAGCGTATTCTACAAGTTTTCTGATGACGTATACAACATTCATATTCGCTGGCATAGCAGTGTCTTCCCCTCCCGACACGTATTAAGTCGATTTCAATTCATCCCAACATATTCCACGTGTACAAAAATAGTGGAACCGGTCCCAAATCGATGGAATGAGCTCTGGGAAAGATAGCGTAATATCACAACAGATGTCGACGACGGTTATGTCAACTGGCCGTCCATTCACGAAACTAATAAAAGATTCAGCATAGCTATTCACCCGAAAGAGGGTCCTTTTGAAGCATTGCTTCAAACCAAACGCTTTGAGTCCGTTGTCTTTAGCATACGGTACTGGATTGAATAAATATCGATAACCTTAACTGTCATATTTAATATAAATGATAATTATGTTGATTACTATGGTACATTAATAGTGTCGTGGATATATTTAACCCTTTGAAACGTTTTGCTGAGAACGTACTTCCCTTGTAAAATATAAGGGGGGATTCGCCATATTCAACCACGCTGATCCAATCCGAGTCGGTAGATTTCACATGTCAACAAACTCTCTAGGTTCTTTTGACTATTGATATGGATATTTCTCTACGATATCTTCCTTCACCATCGGTCACACCCGTTCCTCGTCGGTATCCTCCATAGCTTTCTGCAAAAAAAAAGGAAATCTCATAACACACAACACACGAATTATACACCTTTATTCGAAGTTGGCGTGGAAATAAACTAAATAGACAATATGTACATACTTTTTTAAGTTCGTTTAAATCTGAATTGAACTTTATTTTTTTATTTCGTTCGTTCATTTTACTGCTGACTATTGCGTTGTTCATACGAGAATTAAAAGTACCTAACTGTTGAGCGTTTTAAAAATAATGTCACGTTTTAAAACTCTGAACACATTTACCTGTAATTAAGAATAATCCCTAAGCGTTTTGCATTTATTTAACAATTTTTACTTCTTCAGTTCAATATTTTAAAAATAATATTGTTGGATAATTACACTTACGACATTGTTACATACTACGTTCTTTTAAAATACTAGTGCGAGTGAAACCGCGGGTTCCACTAGTATATATACAAAAACTTAACAAATTATATACTAAAACATTCCTCGAGAACTATTCTATCCATTAGTGTAAACAGCGAGACAGACAGACGCAGCGGAGGACTTTGTTTTATACTATGAAGTGATAGTGAATAATGTAAAGATTGTAAAGTAAGGCGTCCAGGAGTAAAATAAAGTACCATTCAAAAACAGAATTTGGAAAATATACTTTTTTGCCTTATAAATAAAATTGAAATATCTGTTTTTAAATTAACAGCTTTTCACTTAATGTATATAAAAGTAACTACGGTACTTGCATCAAAAATCAATTTGGCTAATCTTTGTAACGGCTGGGCCAATTTTAACGGGTCTTTCACTCGCAGATAGCTTATGCTATAAAGAGTAACTTAGGCGACTTTATTCATTTGACAATTACAAAAACCTTTTATTTATTTTTTTATTTACGCCCAGCGATGTGGGCCGTGTTTGCTAGTTATACTCGTAAATAATATTTATTAGTTGCAAACCTATAGATATAACTAATAGTAATATTCCCGAGGGGTAAGCCGTTATTATACATTAGGCTAAGCCAATAATACTTGGTTGGTTCTAAGTTAGCACTTACCCTGAGTAAAGTTTACGGAACAGTTCAACCACTTGTAAATAATGCCGGTTATCGTTCAAATGATTTTGGTTAAATTAAAGCATAGAATAATTCACATAACACTACTGCATCATAATTTGCTATTATTGTTTCGAATTACTCTAAATTTTTGAATATTTTATCATCATCATCATCAGCCCTTTTTTACGTCCCACTGCTGGGCACGGGCCTCCCTCAGTACGAGGGGGATCAGGCCATAGTCCACCGCGCTGGCCCAGTGCGTGTTGGCGGACTTCACATGTCTTTTGAAAACTTGCTAGGTTTTCTCAGACATGCAGGTTTCCTCACGATGTTTTCCTTCACCGTAAGACAAGTGGTAATCATGATAGAAATGATTCGCAAATGAAAATATCAGAGGCGTGAGACCCGGATTTGAACCCGCATCACTCGGTTATACAAGCGACGCGTTACCGCTGGGCTACCACTGCCTTAATATTTTATGTATTTTACCAATTATTGCAATATCATTGTAACACTTATAACTACACAGTAATAGCTACATAAATGTAATCTAAGCTATTATCATCAAGAAAAGTTCAAAATGATGTATATTTCTGCTTATGGTATTTTATCCATTTGCAGATATAGCAACAATTTTCTTAAAAAATATGTTACTACGAGGTTGAGAAGATAATGAAAAAAGAAAACATACCATGTCTTGCTCACATACATTAATAGAAGCGAAGCGCTCTCGCTTCGCTTTCGTTGATAAATATAAATATTAACAATTATTGTATTCAATTATTAACTAACTTTGGCTACGGGAAATATTTTATTTGCATTCGAAACGACAGCAACGAAAAACATGTTATCTAAAATATGAAATAATTATATAAGAGATTAATACTACACTGTCAAATCATGAGAGAGAAACATGCTTGTCTGAGAGCGCCTAGCAAGTTTTCAAGAGATTCGAAGACTACTAAGCCGCACTTGGCCAGCATGGTGGACTGTGATCTGAATCTAAAGAGGTCCAATAAAGGAAAGCTCAAGCTCAAGCTGCTCAAGCAGTGGGACGTAAAAAAGTGATGAATTCATAAATACATACACAGGTGTATCTTTATTTATAGTTACAAGGAAATATCAGAGAAGTAAGACGTTTAAGTTATAAGTAATCTAACTAAAAATAGGTAGAAATCTCTAACGTTACTTACATATTATATATCAAATAGAAATTGCCAATTCCGTATAGAAACGGTCCATCCTATAAAGTACGTGAGGCGGTCAAAAACAAACTTGTGCAATAAATAACTGGATCGGATAAGAAAGGTACGTATTCAGCCATTTTATATTCAATAAAAAATAAGATCAAGTAAATTGCCTTACAATACACGCCAGATTTATTGAAAACAAATATCCCCTTTGATTTTTGCACGAACGTAAACATACATATGAATAAATCGTAAAAGAAATCGTATTATTCAGATGACGTGTCATTTTCTTTATACTGTCTTCAGTCAAATATACTTTTATTGCATGAGTTTTTGAATTGTTTGTTACATTAATTTTAAACTTCTTTCTTAATCTCTTTTAGTGGGTATTTAAATTATAAAAAAAGTAATAAAGCGCCATCTAGTTCCGTGGCTGGATACGAGGCTTGTGTAACGGATACCAGATAGTTGATAGAGTACACATATGTAACTTTAAATACATACATATTACAAATAGCACGTTATATGTTTATATATATTTAACCTATTTCAACATTAAAAATTATGACGATAATAATAATTGATTAGAAAAAATTAACTTTTTAAATTTTGTAGCACTAATATCATGAAAAGGCAGTGTTAATAAGCAAGGATATAAGTGGTAGTCTCTAAAACTACTAGTCATGAAATTTCCTTTACTAATAGTAAGCTACATTACCGTTGAGTGCTATAGGCTATTTTATTCTGATATAAATCACCGTTAGTCCTAATAACTTTAATTGAAGTCGGAAATAAATTGGCCTTTCAGTTGCTTTATCGGCAGTCTTTAAGCACAGTTTTGTCTTTGGAATAAAGGTATAAAATATATGGCAATAAAACACACGAATCATTCAAAAGTTAACTAAAAAATTAGGAAAACGAAATTGTTGGGGAATGTACGGATTAGATACTTTACGCGCTTATGCAGATTAGGACTTGACTGCTTAATACTATGTCCCACTTCGAAGACACGTTTGGCTCAGTTGGTAGTGACCCTACTTTCTGCACCAGTGGTCGCGGGTACGAGTCCCACTGGGGGCATTCATTTGTTAAGCATTAATGTTTGTACTCCAGTCGTGGGTGTTAATATTTTTAATATGTATGTATTTAAAAAATGTATGTGTAGTATATCAACTATCTGGTATCCGTAACACAAGCAAGTAACGTAGCTTACTACGGAACTAGATGGCGCTGTTGTAATAATGTCCCATTATATATATTAGTGTTAATAGGCATTTTGCAATATTATAAGTTATTTTATATTGATGATTTTTTTGTCTACTATTAACAATCAATACATTATCAAAAAATAGGGTTATTTTTAACCTCTCATAAATCACTTAATCTAATATGTGTTCAAGTAATGCAGTCACGTTCCAACTTAAATTTACCGCACAAACGTAGCAAGGGTCCGTTTGAAACAGCCTTATCCTTTCCGTTTGACTGAATGTTATATAACATAATCGAAAAATAATTTTTCTTCCCTAAATCTAACTTTTGTGCTTACTTTTCACTGGAAATGGGTATTTAAAATATATTATTTACTCGTGTATTTAAAAGTTAACATATATTTGTCTTATATAGTGACATAGGACTCAAAGGTTGACCCTTTGCACACTGGACTTACTAGTTGACATTGTAGTGTGTAGTGTAGCTGAACAATTTATTTAGAACCTCCCAATGAGAATTAGTAAACCGTCACACAAAAATATACATTGCGCTGTAAATAAATATCAAATAGGTAAAAAAAAACATGTCAAAAAGCGATGAAAATGTACTAAATGAAGTTAAATTGAGTAATAATATGAAAGAATAATTCTCATAAGAGACATCTTTAGGCTACATTCAATTGTACGTTGTTAATAAATCAGAACGTTAGTCAGGCAGGTAAAAATTACATTCAACACATAAAAGTTGTTTCCGTGTTAACTAATACGTTTCCAAAGTGTCTTTCTTTAAGTTTCCATATTATTATGTTTGAGTTTTGACAAATTTTCTTTTACTTAAGCTTATATATTACAATACTAATATTACGGATGATAACATATTATATAAATTTAAAAACTAAGCCAATATTATGAGATATACCATATTCTTTCTTCACACATCTCTTTGATCCGCAGTACAATAGTACCTCAAAGAAGGTTTATGAAAAGTAACAGAAGAATACAATAATAGTCAATTTTATCATAAAAACTTGAAGCTACAAATCGACAACATTATGTCAGGCGTTCCGTCCCGAGAACTAATACACATAAAATACAGTTCAATTGGACAAATTTAGCCTCCTGTTGCCAGACGTTTTAATAAAATTGGCGGACGCCGAAGGTTTTCTCTAAAGAAAATGTTGAATTGCTTACTTTGAAGTATTCCTGGAAATATTGAAAAGCTTTTATGTAGAAAGTCCAAATTAGCTTCTTTCTTTTGCATAAGTGGCAAAACACTACTTCAAACTGGATAATTTATTATGAATACAATTATTTTCATTAATAACTTACTATACTAATAATCTAATTAAAATCTTCTCCTATATGTGTAATTATAAAATTATTATTGTATTCTAAGGTGTAAATATCAGATATGTTAGTGGAGACAAAAATTTTGTTGAAACAAAAACACAAGTGATGTGGAGTAAAACGCGAGTGAAGTTCATAATGTAAGTCATGAGTTCCGTCAAGTGGATCCAGTTGCTTGTGATGCTGACGGCTTGCTGGGCACAAGAGGGCGAGTGGAGCGAAGACGCAGAAGACCTGGGTAAGTAAGAAATTTAATAAATCTACACTAATGTTATCTAATAATTCAAAATCTCGTGTCACAGTGTTTGTTATCGAACTCCTTTGAAACAGCTTGACCAAGTTTTTTTATTTTTTTTGGTTATATTTGGTAGGTCTAAGAATAGGTCGTAGGCAAATTTTTACTCCCCTAAGTGATATTTTGCTTGTGAATGGGGAATTCTTAATAGAATAAAAAAAGAAACATAAAAGTATATCATACCTATACTATAATATATCAAAAAGATAAAATATAACATAAATTTTAAGTAAAATGAAGTATTGATAATAATAATAGAACAGTTAGCAATGCAATTTTAGTGGGAATGGGTAGAATTTTGGGTAAACGACGTAATGAGACAACAGAAGCAAACATTTGTTTGCTCTCTTTTTCTGGCCACCATTTATATATTTCAAGAATTTGGTCTATCAAATGTAATTTCCAGATTTCTCACTTTATTATATAAATGTATATATTACTAGTAATTTAGCGAGAGCAAAGCCGCGGGTTCCGCTAGTATTAGCTAAACAGTAGGCAAGACGGTGCGCTTGAATTATGTGTCGCGTCCGTTTTTTTTTTGCGATTACTCCTAAGATATTCGTTTAAATTATATGGTGTAAAAGAGTTTTCCAATTAACCCTTAAAATCGCCCATTTTTTAAAGTATTCAAATGGATATTATAGTACATTCTCCGATACGAGATAGAAATATGCTATTGCGGACTTTACTGTAGAGGTAGACCTATATAAGATACACAAGTCTAGCATACATCATTTTGTTACATCTCAAAGGGTTTAGGCAGCGTTTTCGTTGAAAGCTCCCAGACGGCTTATTTTTTTCCAACACGTCCAACAGATATCATTATATTCTAGCGAATGTATATAAAAACTTTACAAATTGTATACTAAAACCTTTCTAGAGGACCATTCTATCCATTGATCTAAACAGCATGAAAATCGGTGAGTAGATTTTGAGTTTATCACTAACAGACACACAGAGAGACAGACTGACGCGGACGCGGCGGAGGACTTTGTTTTATAATATGTTGTGATAGTGATGATAAGGGCTAATCCCTTACAGTATTCTATTACAAAGATTGTTTATCTGATAACAGTATTTTTGATTTTAATCTTGACCTAGTTATAATTATAATAATAATAAATAATAAATAAATATATTGGGACATTATTACAATAGCGCCATCTAGTTCCGTGGTAAGCTATGTTACGTGCTTGTGTTACGGATACCAGATAGTTGATATACTACACATATCAATTTTAAATACATACATATTATAAATATTAACATCCATGACTGGTACAAACATTCGCGTTCAACAAATGAATGCCCCCAGCGGGACTCGAACCCGCGACTGCTAGCGCAGAAAGTAGGGTCACTACCAACTGAGCCAAACGTGTCGTCAACTTATGTTTTTCAGATTCATTAATAATTTATAAAGCTTCAAATCGATATGACAATTAGAAGTAGATTAAAATATCGACTACGCTTTCATTACATGTGTAGTTCGTTAAAAGTCAAGTTGATTTAAAAAGTGTATAAAATTCAATATAGCCAGCTGTTTGATGTCACAGAGAAAAGCTTGGTTACAAAATGTAATATATCGGGGGATAGACTTCAGGACTATTATTTAAATAAGACTACGTCCTCTCTTGTCAATAGAACGGTATTAGAACGAGGGACTCACGTTCGCTTGAGTGCGTCCCAAGGCCAAATCTACGAGTTAATTCAGGTCATAATCTCTCTGTATATTAAACATTCAAAAGTTTCAAAGGTAAAGGTGTAACAAATATTTATGCGTAAGCACACAATAGAAACATAAAATGGAAATTCGATTGCGTTCGTATTATTTATGACCTTTTTTTTCAAATTCTGCGTCTGTCGGAAATCGTTTTCGAGTCTTTCGACAAAATGGGCAATCCCTATGAGACTAATATCCTACTAAGCTTATTTTTATCATTAATATAAAAAAGAATTAATACAATTAAATTTTATGCGTATACGATCGGTACGAGTATAAATCGTAAAAGCGATTAAATTAAAACGAATGGAACTCAAATGGGAGCCATGTATAACCCATTAAATGTGGCTGCTTGTCAGAAATTAACACAGAAAGTATATTTTTGATTGTTCGATGCGCGTTAACCATGTTTTTGTCCAATTTTTATTATGCAATCCATCGGGAGTTGCGTTTACACGCAACAAATTGCTCACTTTGATTTAGGGTATCGATGGTAGGTAATAAATGTACTCGCTCGTGAATACAACTTTTCACCAGTCCCCACTCCATGTATTCAAAACTGACACGAATGTACTACTCGATATAAATATGTTAATCCAAATGCTTTTTCAATAATGTTAAAGCATTTAACAGCAGTCCGCTTTACAAAGTAATTGCAGGTTTCAAAAGGCAGCTTATAGGCGCCTCTTGAAGGAGATCTATGCCCACTCCGAGTAATTTGGATTCGTCCCCATAAGAACTTGCTCAAGTTTGATTTCTCGTTTGAGTGATTGCGAAAGGAGCAAAAAGATCGACCCAATTAAAAAGTGTTCATGCATGGGCGGCTCTATTCGGCTCCTATTTTATTGGAACGATTAATTTTATTGCGAAAATTTCTGGACAGCGGAACGAATGGGAAACGGAGTCGGCCGACGTGGTTTCACCGACCTTTTGTGGTAGGGCGATGGATGGGTTTGTTCAGTAGCGAATCTAATCAAAGAGCAGAGGGCCAAAAAAGCACTCGCCACCTAGACACTGTGAACGTGATAAATGAGAACAAATTTTAATGTAATTGGAAAACGCCGATAAAACCTTTCCTGATGTAGATATGTGAACGATACCAAACGAATCGGAAAAAATACGATAAGGGTGATTGTTTCATATATATCGGTTGCAATAACAGAATACTTCTATTATTAAACATTAATTACAAGTATTGTTGCAAAAATGAAAATTTTACTATGATTTATAGTCTTAGCGATTCAAAAAATGTATTTAGGAAGTGGAGACTGCCTTCTCTAGAGACAGCTTGCTTACGTCATGCTTGAGGCGGTTGAACAATGATGTAGGCAGCTGTTCCCAACTTACTGTAGAATTGAGCACGTGTTAGACGAGTAGGTCAGGCTCGACGCTAGCTACGTGTCCCCACAATAATTTTATTAATATTGCGCCCCGAAGCCTGTCACGCTCCCAACCGCTCATATATCTTTAGAGTCGCAAAAAATATGATATATTGAGAGAACGAGAGATGTAAGAGCTATTCTTAGCCTCTCTTTGCTGAGTTTAATGTCATATGCTACAGCTTGAATCTCCTTCTTATTGCAACAATTGGTACAATATTGAACATTACTCATAGTGTCGTAGTTTTTCTCATTTATTATTAGACTTCCGCGATAAATTGGAAAATTGTGTTTGTAATTTTTTATTAAAATTAATCAAAGATACAAAATAATGTAATTTTTAGCCTTTATAGTTGATCTAATTTTTACAAATTTTTCGGGATATGTTATAAAAAGTCAAATAATAATTAGAATTCCGTAATTAATCGTGTATAGAGTTATAACAATTTTGTTAACGTTTTCTACCGTCTATCAATCTATAAGAACATATAAGAATATATAAATTTAGTCATACATGCACTTAATTTTAAAACTAGCGAACTCATTCTCGATCTACTCGGGTTCCTCCCTAAACGTATGTAAAGTGTTAATGGTTATACTATAGTAAAAATATCCTTTATTTTTATTTATCATACCAAAATTCATGAAAATCTGTTCAGTGTTTAATTTTAAATGTTCTTTACCTATCTGTTTAGATTTTTATCTTTCCCAATATTGAGGAAATCTACAAAAATGCCTGTCACAAAATACTGCCTCTCGTCAGTCACAATTACTGCAATTATAAAGGGCAAAATTCTTTAGTGCTTTCCATCACGACACTTTCTTTGAGGCATTATGCCGCCATTACACCGCCTAACCCCCAATCTAATATAATTTATATTTCCGATACATTATGCGTGACATCTAACTTGGAAAATTCAGGCTTCGCACAGCTTTATTTTGACAACAAACTTTTGCTCGAAATTACGCTCGCTTCTGTTTTTATATTTCGTAAATGAACATTGAACATGTGGTACCGTTATACTTAAAAAGCTCTAAGCATACGTTGAAAGTCATGTATTATTTATAAAATATTTTCTATCAGCGAGACAATTTTTATACGGAATTAAAAATTTTGGAAAATATAGCATCAAAGACAGGATTTAAGTAATTAAATGAAAAATTTATGTTATACTCCTAACATACGCAATTTATTATGTAAAGAAGATAATATGACTCACATAAATGAGTACTAATTTTGTTTAGATATCATGAGTTTGGGCTTATTAAAATTGACATGAATAATAAAATAGTCCGAGAAATAACGTGTGTTACATTTTTTCAGTAAAATAAAATATTCTTAGTTACAAAATACTATCCAAAGTATCTAAAAGGGAGGTGGACAGATATGCATATTCGATACGTTGATTGTTGCGCTTCATACCATCAGAGCTATCGATCCTTTGGGGATAGAATTACGTATAACATAGCTATGACGGTAACGTATAATCGTACCAACCAGCAAAATACAAAAAAAAAACATGAAATTAAAAAAAATCACAGTCATGAAATCATTTTATAGAATTTATTCGATGGTCTAATAAAGGCTAAGGCCCAATGTCGATGTTACTAGTATCAGAGTACAGTTGAGAACTTAAGTGGTATATATTCAGCTCTTTTCAATGTGCCAGTACTGGGCACAGGCTTCCCTTCAATACGAGTGATCAGGTCCTCGTCAATTACGCTGGTTGCCTATGTCTTCTGAAAACCTCGTAGATTTTCTCAGACATGTAGGTTTCCTCACGATGTTTTCCTTCACCGAAAGGGAGTGGGTTTTTATTTTCAATCATGTTGAAAATTAAACACAATATAAGGTACACATACGAGTATTTGAGACTGGGATTTGAATCCCGTTACACTATTTTCCAAGCGAGCGAGTTACACCTCAGTTACGACGGCCTACTTTGGTATAAATAATGTTAGAATACAATATCTTTTATAGTCTTAGGTATCATTTGTTATAAGTGATGACTGGAAACCTCATCTAAAAGCGTCAAATGGGAACCCTTGAGGATAAAAACAAATTGATAACCAAGACTGCGACCGAATAATCTATCTTTATTTTGTCGGTCTTCACGGGAGTAAATTGAAAAGTTCTACTAAGTATGACTGATGGTGCATATTACTTGGCCTCAACACGGTGACAGTTCCCCGTAAAGAAAAGAGGATTATTTCGTGCGGGAATAGGGACGTTTTAATATTACGACTATTTATATTCATGTCTGGTTATCGCCTAAGGGTGAAGCAAAGAATCATAGCTATGTAGGCGAATACAGTGATATTCACTTATTCATTCTTTTCGCCCCCAATTTTATGCGAGGCTCGCGACTGTAACAAGTTTTCACGAATACTAAGGTTTCTCGTTGTTTCAAGGTCGAAAATATTTACTGATCGTCATAATAATATACTTTATTAAATATACTATTTAGACTTCTTTTTGGTTATTTTGTTTGCTAGTTATTTTTTGTAAAAAATCAGAGTTATAATTAACCATTTATTAAGACAAATATTTTTAAACTACATGTAGAGAGTGTGATCTTAATATTATATTCTACTTTTGTTAAAAAAAGTAAAAGATAGAAACATCTTCAGCCCTTTTTAACGTCCCACAGCTGGGCACGGGCCTCCGTCAGTACGAAGGGAATCAGGCATTAGTCCACCGTGCTAGCCTAGTGCGTGTTAGCGGACTTCACATGTCTTTGGAAAACTTGCTAGGTTTTCTCAGACATGCAGGTTTCCTCACGATGTTTTCCTTCACCGTAAGACAAGTGGTAATCATGATGGAAAATGATTCGCACATGAAAATATCAGAGTTGCGAGACCCGGATTTGAACCCGCATCACTCGGTTATCCAAGCGAGCGCTTACCATTACCTACCACTGTCTATGTAAAAGATAGAAAAGGGCATATTTTTTAACCCCTAAGCAGTAGTGCATTAACGTTGCGCAATTGTATAAAATTTTGACTTTAATAAATCTCAAGGTCATATGTTAAAGTTAGTATATTTTATTAAATATCTTTAATATAATATATTTTACAGTTTCAACTGTGGAGGTGGATGCAGTACTTGGGCGTACGGCGTCGTTGCCGTG
Source organism: Boloria euphrosyne (assembly GCA_951802675.2). Taxonomy (NCBI): domain Eukaryota; kingdom Metazoa; phylum Arthropoda; class Insecta; order Lepidoptera; family Nymphalidae; genus Boloria; species Boloria euphrosyne. The sequence goes on from OX637888.1 coordinate 5,911,083, forward strand.
TGACGTCACTCCGGACACCAACGAAGATCGCGTCTACATGGTACTGTGGTTCCGAGCTGGAAAGAGCACGGGCGGGAAACCTATTTACAGGTAAATTTGTTAAAAATTCTAGAGTTTATTTAGAAAGAAATTATTGAAGTTGTACATTTAGACGAGTATGTATCTAAATATATAAAAGCGAAAGAACATTCACTTACTCAACACGTAATATCCAAAACTGTTTGACGTTTAAAAATGAAATTTGGCAGGGAGGTACTTTATAGTTCGTAGACAGGGCCGAATTAAGGAGGTCTAAGGCCTCTCGTAACTTTGAGTTACAGTTTGGCTTAAAAAATAAAACTTACTTACTCGCTACTCCATAGTGTATTACAAAACAGTAGTACATTTAATAATGTTATTTGTCTACGTAGAATGCTAAGTGCGTTCCTCTCTTGAATCGTAATACTAATTTTTTAAACGAAAGAGTCGGCTCTCTTTTCACTGGTAAAGGCGATAAGCCGAGGTGTTTCGTCTTATAAAATATTTTTAGCATTTACTTCATGGGCCGAGGGTTTCTACTGCAAAGTGTTTAAGGGAATAATTTTGACTAAGGAGGACATTTACATAACTTAAACAGTTTAGGTATTTTCTTAACGACTATCACAGTATTTTAAATGAAAATATATATTTTTATTTTATACTTACGTTATTATTAAGAGCAAGTGTACTAATTTAAACTTATACTAAGAAAAATTGTTAAAATAGCTAAAATTATAGTTTATACAAATTAACGTATTCATTTAGTTTTCTATTAATACATTATTTGGAATTAATTAATTCGTATATTTCAATATTATGTGTATTTAAATTTAGTCATTAATAAAATGTTCACTTTATTTTATAAAAGAACTAAAAATATAAATATTGATTGAGGATCTCAAACGCTTATTTATTTATGCAATCGTTGCACTCTATCACGGTAGAACAAAAAGCCGCGTAGCACTTAACGTAGCATGACAATTTAACTTTTGACTTTTTTCCCTTACTTCACCTTCAGCAACAAGCAGCATACTATAATTATTGTTAAAGGTCCACATTATTCTAAAAGACTCCTGGTAAAATTCTATTTTATATAATAGATTATTTTATAGTATAATTGTATTTTATATAAGTATGTCTTTTTAATTTTGTATTTAAATAATTGTATATCTAAGAATTTTATAAAACTTGTTTATTTTACTATTGTAATTTTTAAATGAATATTATACTTTTCACCACAACAATATACTGATTGCATTCAATATTTTAAGTTTTAATATTTCAGCTTTGAATTTTCCGAAATATTCACAGTATTTGTCATACGTAGGAAGTTTATGTGTAATTCGTAAAAACAACTAAGCACAGAATAGTTCACTATTAGATTTATTTTGTTAGATTTCATGCCTTTGTTTTTACTGAAATATTGCTAAATAAAAATTCGTTTTATTCCCTTACTAAATAGGCAGTACAGTTTTTGATATAATAATTATTTATAACAAGCACTATAATCGTATACTTATATTAATAATAATAATATTTAAATTATTGTTATTTTTTTTTTAATTTTCCGTATGAGCAATAGCAATAAGATTGAAAATTATAAGCAATCATGTCATCCTTTGAACCCTAGTTTTAAGCTACTTTATTTGGCTTTTCAAGCGAATGTGATTTCAATGAGCTTATATTAACATAATATTATTTCAATAAATAAAGTAAGTATAATTAGAAAATGTATAATTACGAATTGAACCTACCTAGTTGAAGCCTTAAACTTATCAATATATAAAATATTTGTGAATTTTTTTACTGAACAATTGGGTTATTAGTTAGTTTTTAAAGCTATCCGTCCTTTCGCTTGGGTGCATCTTGGCAGCAATTTTAATAGATTAGGATCAGTCTTGCGAAATATAACGTAAATTCAAATTACATATCATTTTAAGCTTAAATATTTCCCTAATAAAATATATACAAACTCTTCATTCAAACCTTTTAGTAAAGCCGTGCCAAAGGTTGCCTTGGAACACCTAAAGTCAAAAATTTAAAGTAGGTACTACGAGTATACAATAATATTATTCTTTGATATTTATGTTTTAAATACACTTATAAAAACATTCATTTCCATAAAACACGTAATAATGTACACATTTGAGACAGCTTTTATATGTTTTGTAGCAATTTGGATAAAAGAGCATGTAAACTCGTCCGTAATCAATGGTAGAACCAAATCCGGGAGAGGCGACCCACTTAATCAAATCAAAAGTGATATCAATCAATACGGGGTGTATTTGCTATTTGTATAAAAATACACGGTCTATGCTTTCCCGTGTTTTAAATTGCAAGCGTTTTTGACTCGGTGACTGTTTCGTTGATTTATTTTTACACAGATATTTACGCGTTGTACGCATATCGCTCTGTATCGGGCTTACTAAAAGTGCTTTAAAACGAGTCGATTGTTGTTTAAAATATTAAAACGAAAGCTTTTGAGCTGAATGAATGTGGTTGAGAAAATATATGAGTTATATTATTTATTTAACATAAGCTCTTTTTTGGGCTATATATAACATAAGCTATTTATCTATTTAACATAAGCTCTTTTTTGGGGTTTTCCGCAGCTTTTCTCGAGTAGGTACATGGATGGAGTGAAAATATAATTTTAACTGAAATACATACATTGTATACAAATTTTCATGGTACTATATACATTTCAATACAATATGTACCTATGTCCATTTTAACAAAACATTTTTTTTTAGATTTTCCATTTACGCTGTACAAAACATACGAGTACAATTATAATAAAATGTGGTTAAAAGGCGTTAAATTACTCAATTGACATAAAAATATTATGTTTTTGCTACTTCAGAATATTTTGAGATATGTATGTATGTAATCGCAGACCAATAGCCGCAGTGGATTTCCGGAGATAGAGACTTCCGTGTACTAGATATACTATCAACAGAAAAGTAACTTAAACATTCGAATATATGCCTTATAATCTAATAAAACTAGGTCGAATTTTATTTGACAGTTGAAATTTCAATATTGGATTGAAAGTCATCATATCGTAAAAAACACGAAGCATTATTATCGGGCCTGTGTTTTGGTCCCGACACGCTTGAATAGATCCGTGTTGATTTGTTTGGAAATTTCGAATAACTCCAAAATAGGGGCCATAAATCTTAATTTCAATAAAAATAATTTACTAAAAATATCAGAATTGTTTTTAGGGTATATGCTTGTTCGTAATTCGCGAAAAAATATTTTATTAAAGTTTAAAGTTGTGCTATTTTACCTAAAGTTATTATTGATTCAATTACTATACATTGCTTACATACTAACGTCTTATTATCACCACATAACATTCTACTTGGCGTCATCTAGCATTATGTGCACATCGGAGTTTGAGAATATTCTATAGATTATTAATATTCCCTATATTCAAACAAGTCTTAAGTATACATACTATATAGTATATACATGTAGTAGTAGAAATACTTTCAGACATAACGACGACGAACGAGAATTTCACATGCCATTCTAAGAACTACGCTACAGGTGAAGAACATTTTACTATCGATTTTGTTGAAATTTTGTATGACGATAGCAGCGTTATTCGATTATTAAATAAACAAAATACGTGTCTACTTTCCGCAAAAAAATTAAAATAAATTATTTTTAACAAATAAAACCAAAGCCGACTTTAAAACTAAACAAATCAAAACGAAAAAGTAGAAAATAATATTTTTAAGAACTTAGTTAATTTTGGCGTCGTGCCAGCCAGGACGGACACATTTAACTTGCCTTTGCAATGAATGGACTTTCGAACGGTATTTTGATTGTGTTTACAAATTGATAGATTAATCGATTACTTTGTTTTGGCTGGTTGCGTGTGGTGGGACCACAGGTGGGAAGCACCAGCTTTCAAATAAAAAAAGAATAATCAAAATTGGTTCACCCAGTCCAAAGTTCTGAGGTAACAAACATAAAAAATATATACAGACGAATTGAGAACCTCGTCCGTTTTGGAAGTCGGTTAAGAACATCTTTTTTATCATTTTACATTTATCAAAAAACTCATTTACGGACTTGGGCAGGCGTTAACGAACGCAAAAGGGAATTATCAATATTGACGTCATGTTGTCAATTTAAAGCATATTTCATAACATAACTACCAATTTTAATTAACCATAGTTTAATTGGCACCAGCTGACGGCAGATAACTATGAATTACCTTAGCGGTTTAGTATCACACACGCCATAAAATAAGATCTGATGGGAGATAGTACTGGATGAAATTGTTACTGCGTCGTAAATCAGGACGATATTTGTATTGCTTGTTAAGATGAACAAAGTTTTTACGAGATGGAATCAATTATGTACTGTTTTATCGGTTCATTATATTTTTGCGATAAACTTAATATTGATAACTTTGTGATTAAATTTGATTTTATTTAGTGATGTATTTAATTATTTTTTTTACACCTAACTTATTAAAGCATTTGTGTTAAAATAATATGAAAAAGGTCGATGTTATATTGGTTTGGGTTCAAATCCGAGTAGGCAATAGCAGCCTGGTGTTGCCAAGCTGGCGGTGGTAACACACTAATGTCTCATTGCTGTCAAAATATCGTTCTACGGACAGATAGATAAGAAATCTTATGTATGATTAGATTGCTATTGTACAAAATTATGGTCAGCAAGTTTTAATCATACGTTCATTTTATAAATTACTCAATATTTTAATTATGTAACGTATACATTAATTGCTCGATAAATTGTTATATCATAATTATATGATATATATCATTAAATACATCCAAATCAATCCAATGATTTTAATCAACTCCATTATATTTAACATTAACTAATAATGTTGGAAATTGTAAAACATTATCTGATATTAAAAAGAATATAGTCACTAATTGCTTTTCATTTACTTTATATACGGAGTAAAAATATGAAAAGGAGAATAAAAATTGAGAGAAATGATTAAAAATACGTCTATCTAAATATAAATAGACAAGGACAAAGTTTATTCTCTTTTCTCTCTACACTATATATTATGATAGCTCTATCATTATATACAAAAAAAACCTTTAAACCGGGCCTTATATCCTTCGTTCGTAGTGGTACCCCAGTATCCAAGGTCTCGCAGCTCCGATATTTTCATATACGAATCGTTTTCAATATGATTACCATTTGTAGTTACTTTGAAGGAAAACATCGGGTGAAAACCTGCGTGTCTAAGACGACACACCTAATTTTCTAAAAACTAGTAAAATAAACCTTCCTACATACTACTTTAACCTTATAAACTTAGTGTTATCAATAATAAAATATAAATAGCAAAAAGCTGAGCTTTGTGAGGGCTCGAGTAGTTTTTCTAACGGGTAATAATGTTACAGCAATGTTAACTCTTTGGTTTTCTAACAGATGGCGTTAGGAGTACAATAACATTCTATCCAAAGAACACAAAATTGTGAATGTTATTTTTTTTAATGGTTATAAAATTATTTTTTGACAGATAACACGTCTAGATATGACGTTAAATTACTATGTTAAATAATAAATTTATAGGCGAGATAGTTTTCCAGTAAAGTGTACTACAAAATGCTCAGGATAGTGTTAGGGCTCGCTTAGCTCGCCCTAATAATTTGCTTTTTACTTCACATTATGGTTATACTTTACGGTATAACAGAGAGAGTTAAGTTAAATCTGATTATGACTATGAGTCTATGAAATATGAATCTGCTTAACAGAAAAAAAAAACAAATACCTCTGTGATAATCAAACTTAGACGTCTACTAATATTATTATTTTCAATTTAATTAATATTCATAATTTCATTTCTACACTGGCACGCTTGAAGCCATTAACAAGAGAATTGAATTGAATTGAATTCATTTCTACATGGTCCGGTTCGGTAATAAAGAACTACTATACGCGACAATGGCGAAGTAAATGGTACTAAAATCCTAGAAGCCATTGAAAATTATTTCTATATTATTATTTTTGCAACCAGTTTTTTCTGTATAATGCTAATGCCACATTATCAAGATAAATTACGAATCGCACTAATTTGTTGATAGTGTGCCATAATTCGATAACTATTTAAATATACAACATTATAATTGATATGAAAATAGAAAATGATTGTTAATCATCAAACTAATTGCCTTGAATTAATTATGGAATCATGATGTTAAAGGAATTAAAATATTTGCGATCCAAATTATATAACAATAGTATTATAGGAATGAGTGTTTAATTTTGGCGTTTTAACATTGTTGGTTTCTTTAATGGGTCGGATATTAGAGTTTCCTTTACCAGTTGGGCCGAAAATGCGTTGAATTTTTTAACAGAGACTTTTTAAAAATTGGCAGAATACTGCATCGTTTTTGACATACCAAATATATGTATGTTATACGAATATTATTAATATTAGTTAAAAATACTTTAATATCATTGTAAGTAACTTAAGTTAGTAAGTATGCATGCAAATTTTGAAGAGTAAAATCTAGTTTTTGTATTAATTCCTTTAGTTTTTTTTTTATTATTCCAGCGCTATATTATATATTATATTTTCCAAAATAGTATAAGATAATATTACAATAGCACATTGGTTGTATTTATTTTCAATTTCATTATTTTTAATGATTAATTACATATTTGAACAAATTTAAAAATAGCGAACAAAGATTTTTGTACTTTGTTTTCACATGTTATACTTTCAACATACTGAAACTTACAGCAAATGATAACAACGATGACTAACCTTACACTGAGCATTATCGTGATAAGAAGAAAACTCTAGTACTACACTTCTTTAAAAATAAAGCACTATAGAGTGACGCAGCAGTAAAAATTAGGTCATTATTTAAGCTTAGGATAGGAATTACACTCGCTAACTTAATCCATCCCCCGGGGGCTATATCGCTAACCAGAACATAATGTGGTGTTAGACTTTATAGAAGCCCTAAAACTTATATCTATGGTAGTAGCTATTTAGATTTATATTAAAAAAACTACCAAAGCCGGTACAAACAGACAGACAGACAAACATTTTAAATATTTTTTGATGTAAGTAGCGTATATACTTTCATATGCAATTAGTGAAAAGCTGTCAATTTGTAATTAAAAATAGACACTTCAATTTTATTTATATTAACTGATAGTTTCTTGTTAGTTCTTAAAAGCTCACGTAATATATGTATCGGTAAAAAATATACTATTGTAATGAAAAAAATATCCGAATAGAACATTTTCAATTATATTTTTTTATGATATTCATAATGCTTGCTTAGTGGTTCATAATATATGTATTGTTTGTTCATATGAATTGAAATATGCAAAAATTAACTTATTCATAGATTATATTTGCTTTAAAATTTATAACGATTGTAACAATCATAACGTTCATCACGGTGTGAGAATTAATGAAGGAGATCATATTTCAAAAAAAATTTTTCTGAAAAATTCTTTAACGATGTTCAAAATTGTTGAAGAATTACATTTTTTTTATTTAAAATCTTAAAAAGAAAATGTAGATTATATTAAAATAAAAATAACCGATATAATTTATAAGAGCACTTCATTGTTATTGAAAAATTATACATTCGAATGAAGTACCTCCTCTTATTTTGAAATCGGTCAAAATAGTAATTAAAACAGTTGGGATTGCGTGGTTAAAAATGTAATATAATAAATGGATAGCAGCATGTGGTACTCGGCATTTCACATAATAATATAACAGAAATAATGAATTCTTACTTATTATGATTCATGCATGAGTTTCAATGGAACATCAATTAAAATTCAAGAACACATACAAGGGTCATACAAGAGCTGTACCGAAGAATCAGTGTACGTAGGGATTAATTACATGGATTATTATTTTTACTAAAAATCATATATCATTATTATGATAAATATAAATATGAATCCGCTTTATTGTGTTAGTTATGGCAATAACTTGCCAGGAGAAGGTTCTTATGAATAAAAACATAAGTTAGTTACGCGGAAAATTAAAAAAATTAAAGAAAAGTTTTATAATATATGGTGCCATTTTGAAAAAAAATTGTACAACGGTAGGTACAGTCTGTAGGTCTACTTCTTATAAACCTCTAAGACGTCAAAAACCTTAGCCTCTTCCCTGACCATGATTGCTGTAAAGCATTCGAAACGTTGGGAATCAAAAATAAATCCGTGACCAAATCCGAAAAAATAGTTTCATGTATAATTAAGTAAACTTAATAAAATTAACGTCTTTTGATGTTATAATTAAATTAGTAAATACATAGAGCGGTGCGAAGTAAAAATACAAAACTCATCATATGAGTATATCAATCCTGTACCAAGAGTTAGCACTAACCTAGGGGCGAACCCGAGCGAAGCGCGGGAGAACCGCTAGTCTAAACTAATATTATAAAGAGGAAAGATTTGATTTTTTGTTTGTTTGTCACATATAACTCTAATGTTTCCTGAATTCACATTGTTTGTAAGAAATCAATTAGTTTAATGAAATATGTTATCAAGTTTATGTAACACAATATAATTGATGTCTCTAATACTGATTCGAAAGTTGCTTTGATGGAAAATGGCCTTTGAAATGAATAGCTTCACAAGATCTAATTAAAATAACAATTATTTGACGTACCATACTTAACTTTTGCTTTATTTTGTATTTCAGAAAGAAAGACGAAACCTTAAAGTATCATGTGTCCGTCTATATTTTTAACTTTAAATACAACTACTTAATTATTTCCTTAATTTTGAACTGGTTTATTAAAAACCCAACCCATTTATATTACAAAAAAGGCATAGAATTTAGTTATTCTATTTTCAGGAAACTTTTATAATTAAATACTATTTGTTATACGAAAAAACTCATTCAAAATTTCCGAAATAATAAGAATTTTTTTCGTTTGTCGTTTTGTAAAGCAATAAAATTTATTTAAGATAAACTATTTCGTTTTATAAAAAAATATTGAGATGCCATAAAAAAATATTATAAGAGATCAAATAAATTTAATCAAATTAGGCATTCCCATTAGTAACCTTCTTAAAAGCTTATTTCAGTTCTAAAATAAACAAGATACTCAACAAGTAGTCGCGAGAGAAAGGAGTATGACGAAGCACAGTTTCCTTTCGGGTTCTTAAGGAAAAGTTGAGATAAAAAGATGCTTAATGCCTCGCGGGCAAAAGTAGGTTAAAGACTGCTATAATATTTTATAACGTTTTTATTGTAGGTACTCATTTCGTTACATGTTAAATAAAACTCAGAATAATAAATATTTGCTAATAAAATACAAACGCATGAAGAGTTTGAGGTATATGCGAAAAAATATTGATATAATTGCCACAGCCAGCGAAGTTAATATGTTATATGTATAATGACATCATTACACACAGCGCCATCTAGTTCCGTGGTAAGCTACGAGGCTTGTATTATGGGTACCAGATAGTTGATATACTACATATATATAACTTTTAAATACATACCTACATATTATAAATATAAACACCCATGACTGGAATACAACCATCCGTGTTTAACAAATTATTGCTCCCCGCGGGACTCGAACCCGCGACCGCTAGCGCAGAAAGTAGGGTCACTACAAACTGAGCCAAACGTGTCGTCAGTTAAAAAAGCATTATTGATTTGTCATTGCAAACTGAGTAAGCACTCTGTGTTTAAAATTCAAATAAAGTTTGCATAAAAGCACATCATTTTTAAATAAGTTAGTGAAAAACTATAGTCATAATTTCATACATATTTTATGGAAAATAATAAAAACTACCTTCTGCATTTATAGTAATTTAAAAGGCCAGATAGATTTGAAAGAAATTTTGTTCATATATATTCTTTGACCACGTAATTCATAGGACGAACTTGGTTAAATATTGCCATAAATCGGCCTTGTTTATTTGTAATGTATGTATTATATATACAAAAGGCATCCAGGAATACACCCAAAAGAAACGTGGATAATAATAATTTCACTATAAAAATGTATATACCGATCCAATATAGTGAAAAATACGCCGTAAAGTCAAAATTTTATACACGTCTATCTTGATACAAAGCGAGAAAGCAGTCAAATATGTAAGTTCATTCAAATGCCCGAAGATATACCTCTATAACTTTGTCTTAAATGTCGCTAACGTCGTAGACAACTTCGTAGTAATGGCATAAAATAAAAATGATACAATTGTTTCAGTTTCGACGTCCGCGGGCGATCTTTCAACAAGGCTTTGCAGTGGTCTGACCCGAATGTTTTCGGTCCCCGTGCGTACTTCGCGACTGTCGCTCGTCCCGCTTCACTCACACTTGACACCGTTCAGCTGGATGATGAAGGCGTATACCGATGCAGAGTGGACTTCAAGAACTCACCGACACGTAACTTTCAAATCCGATTATCTGTTATTGGTAAGTAGAAGTACATTCTAAGTTAGTTTCAAGATACCTATTCGAATATGAGTCGCAAGGGCCACTACTTATATATTGCAAAAAAACGCAATTTTAATTTGTTTGTCTGCCTCAATAATGCCGGATAATCTCCAAAACGGCTAGATTGATTTTGATTCAAAATTTGAAAATCGATTTAATTGATTCCCTGGAAGTAGCTGATGATGGAAGTAGCTAAAGCTAATTTTATTGTACAAAAAAGAATTAGATTCCGGCAAAAAAGTTTAAACACTTAAGAAGGCACCGGAGCTAAGCGAGAGTACGTTGCTAGTTAAAAGATTAACAATGTATTTAATTCGACTTGACGCTTATTCAATAAATCATACTTTGTCAATTTAAATTCTCTCCCAACGACATGGATAATAGAAAGTCAACTTGTCTATGTAATCAGGTTAGAAAGGCTCTTATTTGGTATACAAGAGTTCGGAGAACTTAGTTGAATTGCTTAAGCCCTCCAAACTCTGTGCATTTAGGATCTATTCGAAGTATTAAACTTTGTAAATGAGTGAACCAGTGTGTGTGCTTGTTACTCGTACATGTTAACACTGTAACGGCTTAAGGATTGAGGGAAATAAAGGTAATAATGTAAACTAGTTGATCCCGTAACTTTGCCCGCATAGTCTTTTTATATGCAACTTTTTCGATCCTTAAAGTCGTAACATGATGCTAGTAGCCTATAAATTAATTCAAGAATCGGACTATCAAATTTAAAAATAGATTTTTGAAACCGATTACTACTTCAAATAAAAGATTCCGTACCATTCGATAGCTGCTGCAATACAAAATCTATCGGCTATATGCCGGATAACTTGTGTAGTTCTACATCACGTTTACTAAATAAAAATGGTTTTTAATTAAAAGGGGTACATAAATTATGTTTTTATTCATCTACGGTAACTTAATTAAGAAAATTATTTTGAGAAGGTAACATTTTTTCTCGATTTTTCATATAGTTATGTGATCGTAGAAAAAACTAATAATAATAAAAGTCAATGCCGATACAACGACCGCTATAATTTAGTACAGCAACCAAATATATCCTCGTATAGAGGATATCTTGGCGTGACAAGGACGAAGCTTTCGTCTTTCATCTAATTTACAGTTTTGTTAACATCAAAAGCTACAAACTACAGTGAAATCTAATACACTTTAAGAATACTTAGACTTAGTAAGTAAGTACGTACGTAAGTATAATAAAAATTATCGATATATAAAAGCGAATAGTAAAATTTTTAAATATTCCTCTTTTCAAGTAGGTTAAAATAAAAATAAAATTCGTTAAAGTCAATTTGGAAATAGTAACGTAACTATTATATTAGGTTTATTGTTACTATCGGTGAATTTTATTACTTAATGGCACACGCAAGACTTTTATATACTTAGAACTTTATTTCCTTTTCTATGATCAGATTGGGGTCCTTTACAGCAAAATATAATATTACCTAAAATAGTCGGATATAAAATAATGAAAACATGTTAATTTAACATTTAGTGTTATTTCAAAAACCGTAGTGAACTTAATCATTAAGATAATATTTCTATGAATATAAAATCTATCGCTGTTCGTTAGCCTCGCTTAAACTTAAAAACATAAATAATAATTAATATGTTGGGACATTATTACACACAACGCCATCAAGTTCCGTGGTAAGCTACGAGGTTTGTGTTACGAATACCAGATATGTAACTTTAAATATATAACTGAAGTACAAACTTTCGTGCTCAACAATTGGATTCTCCCAGCGAGTCTTGAACCCGTGACAAAAAATTGAGCCAAGTGTCTTCAAAATGGCTGGACCGATATGAAGTATTATTTTTTCATTTGTTGAGGGTGTGAGTACTAAAAAATAGAAAAAACCCAAAAGAAGCAGCCGAAAAATCAAACATTTTAAATTGTTTATTTGCTATTGCTGGGAATAGCAAATAAACGAAGCGGGGGTGACTTGCTAATGCATAATATAAATAATAGCTTCTGGGATAATATCCGTCACCACTAAAAATATGGTTTTGGAGAACTGAAGAATTATCTAAGGCATAGTGAGGTAGCCACTTCTTGGTGTTGTTTTAATGAAAATTGTAGCAAATAAACTTAAATTATTTTAAACTAGCCACTATATCAATAACCCATCTTGCCGTATGGAAAGGTTTATAGAATAGAATACAAAAATAATTTGATATAAGTATATGTAAGGTAAATAGAATTATTCCAATACTATTTCTAAGCTTAGTAATAAGGTATTGTTCTTATAAAGTCAGTATGGATAAACAATTCTGTAATCCGCGAACAATATCAAGTTTACGAAACATACATTTAGATGTTCGGCATTTTCGGTCTATCTCGTCCCACAACATTAGTCTACCCTTGCTCAGATAATTCGAATACATATTAAATGTACCGTGAAGGGTCGCCCGCCTATAAAAAAGGTCACTAAACGTACCAAAATCGTTATAATTTAACATCTCATAATTGCATTTTTATATAAAGGATTCGCTTATAACTTACCATGAAACGACCCTCGAAAACTAGAATAGGGATTGTACCAGCTGCTCACATTCCCACAGAAAAACTTTAACTCAGAACGTTTCACCCTATGCTGAGAATTTATAGGGGAGCCTTATCTAAAAAGCCAGCCTTTCAGAGGTTTTCTCCGAGCGAGCGATGCAAAACAAAGCTTTGTAAGACCTCCTTTGAATTTCGGTAAGGAAAATGAGAGGTTACACACGACCGTTGCTTCGTCAAAGAAGCCTCTGAACATTCTTATTACAATAATGTACAGCGATATCACGTTTGGAGAGCTTCCATCAGATGAGAACTAATTTAGAAATTCGCTTCGACTAACAGAATCGCTAAGATGCTCGGAATTCACTTTACGAGTTCAAAACGTTTTAACGCTCATTATAATTGGCGAAAGTAGAGCAATTTAAATGCGCATATTAGTTTCGACTAGCTTTCGCTCGGCTATTTTGCTCGCCTAAGTAAGTATATACTACATTACAATGGGAGGTTTCACGCCAAGCTCGGCTCAGATGGCGCTACCAGCGCATAACGTCACCAACGAAAACCTCAATGCCGCCCAATGATATTTTAACTATAGATATGTTATGAGCGCGCAATCGTGAAAACTCGAAAACATCCTAATTAGGACGTATTGCCTTTAGTCTGTGTCACCGCATGGCGACGAGTGGTACGCTGCTACAAAATTAAAAAAATGCCATCCTGTGTATTTAGGAAATGCACCAATTATGATACCAAAGTTAATAAAACACAAGGGATCTCATACCACATGTAAGAACGCAGTATACTTCGATTTATTAATATATTTCAATTATTTGCCTAATATTCTGATATGTCATCGGTCGCTAGACTAACACAGTGTCCTACGTGGACGACTCAACGCGAACGCGATTGCGAAACGATCCGATGCGAATTTAATGCGGTGCGGAGCGATGCGGCTACTCTGTCCTACGTGCGCGCGAACCGTCCCCTCCGCGCCCTCCGCCGCCGTTTAAACATTTGTCATGGGCGGACGGAAGTTAATGTTGTTGGAAAATTCATATCTATACATATAATAAATCTGTAGAAGGGTCAATTCTGTACATTGAAAATATTGAAAAAATAAATAGCAGGGGGTGTTACTGGATCGATACCAAAAACAAATATGCGATAAAAAAATTTTTTGTCTGTCTGTCTGTCTGTATGTTCAGGCATCACGTGAAAACTAACGGTTCGATTTCGATGAAACTTGGTATAATTATACTTTATTATCCTGGGCATAAAATGGGATACTTTTTATCCTGGAAAAATACGTAGAAAAAAACAAATCTTAATTTTTATCATAGTTTGATTTTATCCTGTAGTCCATGCGATCGAAGTCGCGGGCACAGCTAGTCCTAAATATGAGATATTGAAGAAGTGTATAACTTTTATTCCTTTTGTCCCAGAATGTAGGACGTTCTTGGATAGCATTAATAAGAAGTTCTACTTCCGACATTAATTCAACAACAATTTTTGCTTGAAAAAAATATGGCCGACGCGTCCACTTCGCGCGAAAATATCAAGCCAACTGATCGCGTTCGCGTCAATTCGCGCCGCTCCGCACCGCACCCCACGTGCGTTTGGTCACATAGGACACTTCAATAGGTTTCGAATGTTTGTTGTTTTCGCGCCGTGCCGCGCCGCTTCGCGTTCGCGTCTAGATCGCTCACGCAGGACGTCGCCTTATGTTTGTTTACATTGACGCGCAATTGACAACACTAGCTGTCTCTTTTTTTCTTATTGATTTTATCGACTATCCCATTTCTATCATTTTGACTTGTAGTGAAATGTACCTTGAATGAAAAGTGTGTATGTGTGCAGCGCGGAACACTTTTTTCGGTTGTTTAGTGAGCGTATAACATATCTATAGTTAAAATATCATTGATGCCGCCTATTTTGGCAGACGCGTTTATTATTATAGAATAGTTTAGTTAAGTTTTGTAAAATCAAATATAAGATGGAAAAATACGGTGTTTTAACTATTGTTGAATTAAAAAATTTGACATAAAATAATTTGACATACACTACACACATACTTGACGTTGTTTACGTTATGCGCTTGTAGCGCAACCAACGGCTAAAACTAGCAGTGAGACCTCCCATTCATTGGAGACAAAAACAGACACTTACTATAATAATGATGATAGTAATCGGAGCCTTGATATCATATCATATTTAGTAATAATCCGGCTTTTTTTAATTTTCTACAATGAGAATGAATATTGATAGAAATCACATACCCTTTTGAAAGTTAGTTAAGATTTTGTTTCTTTCAAATTATATTTGCGAAAAGTGCAAATCAAAATCTTTAACTGATACATTTTAATATAAGTATATAACAGCAATATCTTATAATTACAATAACAAACCTGTTATACTTCCTTGTTTATCTCAACTTGATAAAATTAAACCAAAATTAGGATACATATTTAAATACGAGGGTTTATTTAAAAATTTATATCCCTTTATAAAATGGGCTTTGGAAATAAGGTTAAAGAGCTTAAAACTTTATTTAACTTTTCTAATTAGTGGCTAAATTGATGGCTAGAATTATTGATTAACTTCAAAATTGGTTATTAACTTACGTATATAATTATTATATTAATTATTTAGTAAATCAAACTATATATTTATTAAGTTTTACATATACATTGGTAAGTATTTTTAAATTAAGAGACTTACAACAATAAATCCCTTTGAAAGTAGGTCTTTCCTCTCTGAGGTGTTTTTAATAACGTAAAAATTATGAGTAAGGTGGACTTCTTTAAATTATGTTTAAAATTTATGTTATTTTGTAATAGTTTAAACGGACTTAATAGACTTTTTGGCGGATTTTGGTTTGATTTAATAAGTTTTAGACAGTTTATTTAAATAAATTTTTTAAGCACCCTAACAATACACACATTAAACTTTTTACTAAGCAAGCAAAAACAAAACAGTCATGCATGTAAATTAGAAGTGCGTAGCATTAGATTAATCACATATTAATTCAACAGGGAATTATTAAAAATGTTGATAGAAAATATAAAGGGACATGTTATAAAAATCACACAATCTTAAATAAAATATGATTATTTTATTTAAATTGTATACAATTATTGACAATTGTGCTTAACGATAAACTTATATATATACTTTTTTAGCATATCACAACATATCAGTGGGATTTTATGCTTGGAGATAGTTTATCAGAAAATTTATCCTGATATAAAAGGGCTTCCGTGGAAGATTTTGGTTTACGTTGAAAGCTATGCGTAGCTTTCCGCCTCAACCTAATTTTGTTAAGGGCTTACCGACAGCCCTTATCAAAACGAGATTACATACTACAATTACACTTACGCCATACGAGTATAATATATTCGTACATATCACAATACGTCATATAGTATTATAAATATGCGTAATAAAACACCAGTATGTATACAATATTATATGAAAAATGTATTTATAAGAACTTTGGCTTATCATAAATAAAGTTTGAGGGATCTTATAAAAAATTAAAAAAAAGTGTCTCAATTTCATTCTAAAATATAATGTAAAAAAAATTTTACCCTTATCAGTCTTTTTATCTTCAAAGAAAGTCTTTTTATCTTCAAAGAAATAGATCAATTTTGTAATATAAAATACTCGCCAATAACAAACTTCTTACAAAAGTTCTCCAAACATTTTATATCTGTTGTATTTTATTTGAGATGGGAAAGTAATTCAATTGAACTCGGTAATAAACGGAACTCTTATTACGCCATATCCGTCCGTTTGTCACGGTCGGGCTGAAATATTCTTCAATGTCGTCGTCAATGTACCAATTGTGAACTTAAACGAAGCAATAATATTATATTTGAAGTCTAAAATATGAATCTAAAAAGTATTACCAGTCTATAATTTAGATTTCAGCTTCAAAATCGTTTCCAAAGAGCATATTCGGATGTCACGTAATTCTTGACATCCGAATATAATTAAACTAGCGGAACCCGCGGCTTCGCTCGCGCTAAATCTAGGAATGAACCCAAGCGAAGCGAGGGTGAGTCGCTAGTACAAAATATTTAACAGGGGCTGCAGTGTATAATTAAACACATTTTATTTATTTAAAATTTAATTATATATAATGTTACAGCGTATACCTACTCATTATATATGCCTCAGATTGTATTCATAATAATAAGATAACAAAACTTGGTTATGCTTTAACTCTTCTTTATCCACCAAAAATATTAAATAAATATTCAAATAATAATAAGTATTGTGTATCAGTGGCGAAGAATGAAATTTTAGCCCTACAGTTTAACCTACAGTTTTATAAAACAATTCACAAAAATAAAGAACGTAATCGTGATAATTTTTCCTTTTCATATTTAAGGCAATTATCATTATTTTCTTAAATATATATAATATATTATATAAAATATTATAGCAAAATACAATTAACACTTACTCAAATTGAATAATAAAAATATTATTATTTTTAACAGTATATTTTACAAACGAAGTACGTTTTAAGGATTTTTTATATATAAAATACCGCCACCTGCTAACATCTGTTTGAACGACTTCATCTTACTGAAGATATTGATTTATTATTTATTTATCAAGTGAACTACTGAATTAAACGTAAAATATGTAGATAGGGGGGTTTATTTATTATATTTCAAATTATATTGGTTGTTAAATTACCTAGCGCTTTTAAAATAGGTAACTTAAGCATAATTTCACTTGAAACACAAATTAAGGAATAATAAACATGAAAAACAAACTGAATTATTACATTATTAATTATTACATAAAATGTATTAAGTTAAATTCTATATAAATATTTTTATTAAAATATGTGACCTGCACTTTATTAGTTTATTAAAAGTTACGTAAAATGTAAGAAATGTAACCGTCTGGCAACACAGGTGTCATCCGATGTGACGTTTCGCTTGAGTGGCCAATATGGCGACTGCGATTTGTCTGTTATCACCATTAGAATTAAACGAAATACTCGACAATCCGAATTTTGCGGATATATGTTGTCGACTCGAAATGTTTATTTTTTCATGTTTTATTATTCAGCTAAGGTTTCGATCGAGTCTACCGTACCCCTTCACGGAATTATTAATATAGATGTTGAGATCTATGTACGGATTGATAATGTGAAATTCACTCATTTACTCACTGACTTATTTAAAAAGAAATTAATATTTCCTTTTATAGATTATACTTGTAGTGTATACAGTATTGCTTTTAGGCCTATTTAAAATTGATTGCAATATGGGTGTCTTCAAGACAAGAATGAATAGGTGGCTACTGAATTAGTGCGACTTACCATCTACGACGTGCGTGCGTTACCACTTAGCATCAAGTGGAACGTAGTCAAGCACTAATTTATAATAGTATAAAAAAAAGTTAGATATTTCACTTTTGCTAAATAACCGTCTTTAAAACGTCTTAAGCTGAAAATATTGCATGAAAAAATAAATAAACATCAGTTTAAACCGCTGACCGCTAGTATTACTCAATAAAATTACTTAACTAATAAATAACAGACGATCTGGATGACACGCAATTTCTTTTAACGCTTCTAATGTACATTGAAATGTATCCAAGTCCTGACTAAGATGTAATTATATTCAGAACTAAGTGAATTGCTTACGAACTCGCAAACTTGTTTTACAATAAACGGCTTAGTGAACTTTGTTTTCATTCAACGTGACTATTGTGCTGGGGGCTAGCAACATTATCTCTTAATGTAGGTGTGTGCCTGTTAACACTAACTATAAAACAATTATTCTGTGTACCGTCTATATTATTTTGGGACTATGCCTCAGTATAAACATATAATTTAGATGCCATCAACGTTCATTGCGTCGTTTTGTGTAATTTATATACAACTACGAGTAAAAGATATAAACTGTTCAGTTAACTTAAATGCTTTCTTAATGAAATCACTGATCGCCAATTTACCATATTATTCATTAATCATATTATTATTTAATAACTAGCGACTCACCCTCGCTTCGCTCGGGTTCGTCCCTAGGTCCCTAGGTCCCTTTTAAGCCTTCTCTGGACTTCCACAAATAATTCAAGACTAAAATTAGCCAAATCGGTGCAGCCGTTCTCGAGTTAAAACTCGAAAAAGCGAGACTAACGAACAGCAATTCATTTTTATATTATATAATATATGCATGTACGTATGTGTTCAGCCTTTTTTACGGGTAAACGGCTAATTCTTCTGTTAATGGGCCTCCCATTAATACGAGAGAATCACACCACCACCACCACAAGGCCACCACCATGGTTCAAAACACTAGTATGGTGAAACATGGCGGTGGTCTTTACATGTCTTTCGAAAACTTGTAAGGTTCTCTCAAACATGCAAGTTCTTTTCTATAGGTACCTTTCATCCTAAGACAAGTCGACAATAACCATATATATTTGAACCCACTGCCCTCGGTTTTTAAAGCGTGCGCATTACTACAGGGCTGCCCCTGTTTTACGAAATGTCAAAACGACCGATGACAGATCAAATGCAGGACGGCTTTATGTCATATTCAAGTTAAGTATGTGAAACACCGCGACCTTCTCAACTCTGGGCTATCACTAAGAAGAATTTTATTGATAGAAAAACAGAATATCTGTATTTGGTCCAATACGGGACTCGCCTTAAGATCTACGAATCTATAGCTGTACAATTTTTCCTCTAGTCAAACAAAATAGTTGTTAATTATGTTAATAGCTAACAGCGATGTCTGAGTGCTTGGAAAACTCTCACAAACTTCCTCCAGTAAATGCGAAAACGACAAGAATATAAAAAGCATCCGCCTAGTCGACTCACGATGTGGGGAAAACGTTCGCCTGAATTAATAAGTATAACACGAAATTTGAATTTAATGAAACAAGTTAGCGATCAGCTGAGCGGGTATCGATCGCTCCTTATAAGAAATGAACCGGCGGATTTAAAACGTCGATTGTATTCATGAATAAGCTGAAGCAAGCGATAATGGAAATTCGAAATTGCTCTACATTTATCCAGCCCTGTTTCAATTCAATATTCAGTGGAAAGAACACGCTATTAATACATCAAACCATTGCCAAACGATACCTTTAAAAAGTGATTACATTTCAAAATTCTGAATAAAATGAATAACTTTCACAGTTTGATTATTTTCGAACCGCATTTCCTCTCTATAATAAACGTATTCAAATAACATTCATTAGTATCCACCCCTTAATACATGAAGCTCGGAAGCTATAACTATCCATATGGGATTATAAACTATCTTACGTTACGTCTGTTGGACATCGTAAAGTGAATGTCGCGTTTAAGTTAGTCTTGAACTTTTCAAGTCGTATAAGAAGTTAATTTCGAAAGCTCATAATCCGATGCATAAACACGAACGTGCAATAAAGTGCTACAATTTGTGAATAGAATACTCGTTCGAACGGGAAACCAGTTTTACTACTTCTAACACAGCGTTTAATGCATAATTCAGATGGTAAAGTTCCGCTGTAGTCTTCAATAAACGATTATTATTACATGAAATGTATAAAATGTACAATACGAATAAATTAAAAGATTGCTCAATTGATATCATGTGGGGTGGGAAAAATTATAGTCACCGCGTTTCCCTTCAAAGCGTAGGGCCATTTCTGTGATTAAATTCATTGCTCATAATAATTTAGGAGAACGTTTGTGAAATGTTGTAAGCATTTTCTTCCCCACACTTGTAAGCTATAATTGTTTATTGGAGCTTATTAAGCGGCCTTTTGGTAACGCAATAAGCTTTTTAATTCGAAAGTATAAACAAAACCTTGGAATTTTGTACCAGAATTTCGTTAAGTAAATTGTTAAATAATTATATTATACTTTGCTTAAGAAATTAATAAAATTTAATTATATGTTGTACATTTCGTAACATTTTAACTCTTAACAAATATATACAATATTTAAGAATATTTACGATATTTTGAGCTTTATAAATTGGTAAGTACTTGTCTAAATTGGAAAAAACAAAACAAAAAATAGTTACATTTAGCATTCAAACTCATCAAAATTAAACATTTGTAGAAAACAGTACAAAAGCACTTAAATGACAGTTTCAATTATAAACTTCTATTTTTACAGCTGTCTGGACAACAATTGTTAAGTCGGGTAATAAATTCTAGATAGTAAATTTAGATAAACTTGTAATGAATTTAAAGCACAAATTAATTTAAATTTTATTTACACAACCTTTAGAAGTTTTGTGTTACGGAAAAATGGAAAATACGAGCAAATTTTAAGTTTTATTATATATATTTTCCTTTTATACGTCTTACGATCATACTTGACTTTATTTTTCAACGATTATCTATATTCTACTGATGATTTAGCATATCTATAATGAGTTGCGAATATTACTCCGCTTTCATGTCTCCAAAGAGAATTGTTATATTTTACTTCTATACTGAGTTTTTAGGTTATGGTACATAGGAGACTACGAGTAGGTACGTATGTATCAAAATTCCTGTGTAATACCAAATGTCACAGATAAAGATAAAATCATAGACTAAATACAGTCTACTTAAAATATCTACTTAAAATAAACAACATTCGTATATTTACACATTTAATGTTGGTACATAGCCCAACCTTTCCGCCAGGTTGGCCGGACCGATTTCCGTTTCAGAAGAATGTTGGCATGCACGCCATAAACGTTCGTTCCGGTATATTGCCTGTTACTACGATATAGGAATGCTATAATATTTTATTGAACGCAAAGTTGAAGCGAGACTTTGTTATATGTGAATTTTATATTATGATCTGAATGTAGGTATCTAATATTTTCTTTCGAAAGTAATTTTTGCATTTCTTCTTCTTGTCTGGTATGTGATGGAATTTTAGTACATTTTTTCATCGATAAGCCGTCCTTATATGCCTATCCATTAATTATGGTTTTCTCATAATTAGATAATGAGAGAAATACTTCGTGGTTGTGAGTTAAATAAAATTACAAGCTGTAGACAGAAGATATTACTATCTCTATTTACATAACACAGTAAAATAATCAATGCTCCTTTCAAATTCGGTTATAAAGCAATGAATTAATCAATTCAAAATTCAAAGTGTATATATGTTACAGTTAAAACCCGTTCTCCGATTAAGTGCGTATTATAAATAAAAACTGGCTCGGTTGTGTAGTGGCTATTTATAAGACAGCACATTCAGAGGTCCTGGGTTCGAGTCTTGGGTTGGGCCATGTTTAGTTATTGAGTATTTCTATTTAGTCAGTCAATTCAGTAACAGCCTGGAGTTGAAAAGTTCCACCCCCGTGCGCCTGTGCCGTGTACCCCGGTCCTGCGCCTTAACTCTTAGTCGTCGTTTAAAGTAGTCTCCCACTGGTGTTTTTTTTAATCTTCAGGACTATAATATGTATAATATATATATGGTACTATATAAGAATTAAAAACCCTGTTTCTTTAATAGATTTCATTTGCTAATTATTGTATTGACACGGGTAAATCACAATTAGTGTACCATACCGTTAAGATAAACATTTTTATATTTTTGTTATATATTATTGAAAGGCATCTTTTGAGCAGTTAAAGAGACCTTCTTATGAATTTTGCGCAAATTAAAATCTTTCTGTCACCTTTTACGTTCATTATGAGTATTTAAGACCTTAACCTTTGCTGAGATTAATATTGAAGCCACTTAAAAACGGCAGAGTTTTAAGGCGCTTAGAAAAATTCTCAACTTTCATTATACGCACCTTATTTTGGTTAAGCTTATATTTTCTTAGATGAAGAAGATTTTTCTTCTTTTAATAAAACATTTCACATGATTTAAAAGAATCATTGATTTGTTGTTGTGATTTAAAGTTATTGGCTAAATTTAATTAATATAATAAACGAAAATGAGAGATTGATGAGACAGCATGCGTTCAACATTCTGTCGTGTTACACGTATTTTGTATGCAGTAAGCTTTCCGTATCATATTGATAGTATTAAATGTATAATTTTAAAATTACAAAAACTATAACATGAAAATGAATGTAATCTTAATCAAAATCCTAAGTATAACACTTAACGTATATTGAGGGCTAACAATATACCCCGAAAGTATAAGGATATTACAAAGCCCAATGTTAATAAAAAGAATATGGAGGAATAAACTAATAATAGCAATAAAAATCTTTATTACCGTTTGATAAGTGCTAAATTTGTTTCAGTGCCACCCCACCAGCTGATATTGTACGATAAGTCAGGCCGAGATGTATCCGGAGTGGTCGGCCCATTAGAGGAGGGCAACGAACTAGTCCTCGTTTGCGAAGTCAGAGGAGGTAAGGCGTTGTATAACATACTAATCTAATATGTAAATATGACATTAATGCTAAAATAAATTTCATTAATGTAATCTTATATAGACTTATTGATATTACATGCATGTCAGAAATCACATATTCAATTCTATTCAATTCTATTCTCTTATTAATTAATGGCTTCAAAGTGTTCCAGTAGAGCAAGTATTACTTCGCCAATGTCACATAGAATGGAGAATACACGAACGAGATGTATTGTATTGTGTATGTATTCATAAAAAAATAAATAATGTGTCAACTGTCATACCACAAGTGTCGACCCTATCGACTTAAACATAAGGCGCCTTATTATGTTTTTTAAAATCCTTTCAACAATCTCCAGTACTCCAACATTTTGTATTCACTGTGATAGATGTTTTTAATCTCATAAAATATTTGCATTAAAATCTTAGTACACTTTGTTTAAAAAAAACAGTAAAGTGTTTTCAGTAGTAAAGGCATAAAAACGACAACGCTAAAATAAATCCTAGATAATCTTTTGATACTAAAAGACTAAGTGGTCGGGGAGTGTCGGTTAGAAGCACATGCGGCACATTTTAAATGTATTAGACATTCACACAGCCCCAATATTTCTTCAAACAAGCTATGTATCAAAGTTTATACACTCAGTAGTTCTTTTTCTTTTTTGAATATATTTTATACTTATATTTTAAGTTAGATTTTATCAAAAAAAGTAAGTACATATTAATTATTTGTTTACCGTAGCGTGTTTACTTAAGAATTGCTTTCTGTAAATATTAATGATGTTAAGACTTAACATCATTAATATTTACAGAATTCGCCATAAAGTACTTATGTTAGGCAGTTCTTAAAATACATTGAAATACTTATTTTAATAACATTAATAACTTAAATAAGAATATCCTACACGCAAGTGTAAACATCAATATTTTTTGTAGGTAGTATTTTATAGCCCGAACCGTAGATTGTAGGAAGAAAGAATATAGTACGAGGTGTTATGTAGCTAAGTACCTACTTGGGACTTCATCTTCATCAGTGATAAAAAAAACTGATCGTAATCTGCCAGATAGTTAAATACAGTATGTATTTTAATAAGCTAAAAATATTTAATAACAACAACGGAACATAATTATCCAAAGAAGCCTGGAGCAAATAGATAATAATTTATCTTAGAGCCAAATAAACAGGCCATTATTACTAATCAGGACGGTATCATTCAAGAAATAAGCATAAATTCCTCCCTAGTGGGAGATGAGAAATTAAACCGATTACTTTGATATATAGTGCTTAAACTTGCCGATAAGTCACAGAGAGATCGGCTCCAAATGGCACCCGCGTAAGTTATCTATCGCCGCCGGGAAGAGGGATCGCATTTTAACACAAACTTGACACTTACTATCTCTTATGATATTATATGTTTTACTTAAATATAACCAAATATTTATTTTTTAATTCAATTTTATTATTTGAAAATAATAAAAATAATAACATTTTTATTATCTCTATACATTATAAAAAAAGTTTGTACGCTTAGATCTTTTAATTTATTCTAATGCAATTTACATTAATAGATAGAGTGATTCACAATTAAAAGTAAATAACAAGTTAGACGAGCTCAACATTTATTTTTGAAATGACCGAGAATAAGTTTATGCCATTCGATTGCCATGTTATGAAAAAAATATTTCCAAAAACATTAGTAATTATACGTATTTGTAAATAAATTTTGAAGTACTAGAATAGTTCTAAAAGTTAGTTGTACAAAATAAAAAGCGTGTAAAAACAGAAATATAATGAAAATGATGATGATATTTACATAATATAATACGCTATATAAATGAATACGCTTCCATCAAACTTTTCTAATTACTAACTCTATAAGATAGGTTGTTAAATACACAAACAAGAAATATATTATAACTTATTGTTTAGTACATATTTGAACAAATTTATTGCACCGTGAATAATGTGTAATGTAAACCCTTCGAGTTTGGGCTCATTTGATTTGTTTTGACAAGTTCACGTTACTTTTAACTAAAATAGCGTCCTTAAAAGGCTTGATTCTTAGTTAAATATAAAAGTTCTTATTTTGAAATTCTTCGTTTAAAATTATACAAAATATAATCTTTTTCACTGCTTTTTCTTCTGGCGAAAATCATAAGAGTTTAATAATGCCAATAAGCTGTATGGATCGATCATACAATATTTTTTTGTAATTAATACTTCGATCAAGCATAATATTCATTTTGATAAAGCGTGGAACAGACTACTCTTTAACATGCTTACGAAGTGGTGTTTTTTCTTTTATAATCTACTAAGGGGCATTAAAATTGAAAAACCCATAGGAGAAAGTAAAGGCAACTGTTTGGGCTGTAAGCATGAAAAAAGATGAAGGTATTTTTAGTTATGGATAATGAGTAGGACAGTGGTAGGCCAGTTGTGACGCACTCGCTTGGTAGCGAAGCAGGTTTAAATCCAGGGTTTCGCCGAGATCGGTTTAAATGATCACCATTGAGAACATCTAGAGGAAAGCTACATGTCTGAGAGAATCTATCAAGTTTTCATAAAACATGTGAATTCCGCCAATCCTCGATTGGCCAGTATGGTGGACTATGGCCTGATCCCCATTGTATTGAAGGAGGGCCCATGCCCAGCAGTGGGATGCTAAGATGAAGAAGAAGAAGAAGAAGATGCTATACTCCTTGTATACAAAAATAATACTATACAAAAATTAAAGTAATAAATACTAAAACAAAATATTCAATATAAACCTTAATCATGTCAATTAATGATAATTACACCGGTACGTGAATAAAATTAAACCCGTTATTAAAATATCATCTTCAAACTTGTATGCGTCATGTTTTGTCAACTCCCATAACATTAAGTTGAAAGTCTTCTTGTATAAACAGTTGCTAATCCAAAGAAGCGATTAAGGTTTCCTCGGAATTATGCATAGCCTTTGGGATTACGGGGTCGTCATCCCACTTTGCGTTTGATTTTGCTTGGTTGCTGATCAGATCCACGTTACTGGGTGAATTACATGATCAGATTGTCTATGTAAGAGTTCCTAATTACCAGGCTGCAGTAAAAAACTATGGGCGTGAGTCGTGACCTAGAGTAATACGAACGATAAGTTCTGTTATGTACCTAGAAAGATTCACGAGCGAGGCGACATAAGTTTTATACATTTGCTTAAAATAGAAGTTAAGTTACTTGATTCCTTATTCTCAATTGTATGAAAAAGGTTATGTCTGTGAAGATAAGTGTGCCCTGATAACATAGTAAATGAAAAGTAAATATATAAGTGAAAATAATATTATTTCAATATATAAAACTAAATAAAATAGAATGCGCTAATCTAAGCTAAATCAATTATCACCTACTCGACATTTATTTTTAGAACCAAATTCGCAATTTCTAGTTAATCTAGAGCTATACATACTACAAAAGTGACCTTATAATATTATATAAAGCCAAAGTATGCCTGAAAATGTACTAACGAGGTTCATATTCAGCAGTATTTTAAGACAGACAATTTCAAAAACCGTTAATTCACCTCCTATTACGTACCTTACATCTTCAAAGCGCAATTTATAATAAAATATTCAATGAAAAATTGTGACGCCTTTAGAATTTTATTTTATACATATGTTTAATATACATTAAATTACAACAGGTGCTTGTTAAGTATTATAATATAAGTACATAGTATTATTCACTTTATTGTCTACACTATATATTGTTCCAGCCCTTTTGTCCCACTGCTGGGCATGTACCTCTCTTTAAGGGGATCAGGCCATAGTCCACTGCGTTGGCGGACTTCACGTGTCTTTCAAAAACTTGCTAGGTTTACTCAGACATGCAAGTTTCTCACGATGTTTTACTTCACCGCAATTCAAAATTAACAATATATTAAAACAATATTGATACTAATAGATAAAGTTTGTATGTAACTAGGGGAATTAAGAAAACAAAGTTTTGAAGTAAAAGCACATATTGATAAATAGGCCAAGTATAGAACTATACAAGTTTGGAAGAAACAAGTAAGTTTGTTAGTAATAAGTGACGTAATGTGATCGATATAGTTAGATCGAGGTACGAGAACGCTATGATAGGGATTCATGGTTCATTATACCTCTTTGTGATATCTTACTTCTCACTTATATTATTAATGTAAAGTTTAGATGTTTGTAAGAATGTTTTATTACTCAATCACCAGAACTGCTTAACGAAATGGATCTAAAGGCTACTTCATCAAAGGCTACTTTTAATCCCGGAAAAATGTAAGGATAAATATGTTTTTGTTCTTTACTATTGACATCCCGAAGTGAGGGTGTCAGATATAAAATAAGAATAATTCACATACGAATTCTTATTTGTATTCAGCCCTTTTTAACGTGCTACTGCTTTTGAGGCACGAGCCTCTCTTCAATACGAGGGGGATCAGGCCATAGTCCACCGCGCTGACCTAGTGCGGGTTGGCAGACTTCACATGTCTTTCGAAAACTTGCTAGGTTCTCTCAAACAAGCAGGTTACCTTACGATACTTTCCTTCACCGTAAGACAATTCTAATTTAGTAAACTAATTTTACTCGTGAATTCAATCACTTTGTAAGTAGGACGGAGATATTAACATACAGTATACACTCTAACATAACAGGCTCTTACAAATATGTAAATAATGTACTATATACGATACTTGTAGGAAAAACTCAATTTTTAACATTTTTGTTTGTCGGACTGTCCTGATTGTTCCCACTAATCTCTGGAACTGCAGATTTTGATGGGAATTTCACTAAAAAATAGCTGAAGTTATAAGAAGTACCTAATTAAGGCTAGCTTTTTTAGAAAAAGAATTAGGGTTCCGCTTAAAAAATAAAACGTGCCTACGAGTAGGAACGAGCCCGATCAAAGTGATGTTGACTAGTATTTAATAATTAAAAAAAACGTTCAAGTAAACATGCGAAATTACACAATATTATCTTAGAAAGCAATATATATATACAAGCTCTTATTGTTTGTGTTCAATTAAATACTTCAATGACTTAGAATAACGCTTACACGAATATTATATTCTATGATGTTATGAAGCGAGTATAAACTATCTATCAGTAATTGGAGGTTTTCGATTGTAATACACAACAATTTCTCAATAATATTTGACTATAAATATCCTATTATAATTAATTAACATTATATCACTAGTATACCTCTATTACTCAATTTTATAAAATAACTAGCGACTCACCCTCGCTTCGCTCGGGTTCGTCCCCAGGTGTAACCTCTTTAGTATAGTTTAAAAGATTTTTCCGCTTTTCTGTTGAAATTTTTCCTGAATTTTCTTTGATATAAACCTCACGGAGCCCGAGACCTTTCCAACGAATGCAAAACCGTGGAAATCGGTTCGTGCGTTCTGGAGTTATAGCGTCAAGAAGGAAAACCCGACTTATTTTTATATAGTAGATTGGCCTTTTTGTATTCCTATAAAAATAACCTTAACTTATTGAATAACAAGGAATACAAAAAGCAAATTTCCTAATGTCGATTGTTGAAATATTGAGATTTAATGTAATTAAGTATTTAAGTACCTACCATAACTTAAAACAAATAAACTTAATAAAAAATAATCTGTAGCTTAAAATTATTTGTTTTATTACAATAATGTATTATCTTAAAATTACCCATTTTTGCATAAATTATGAACAATATTAGTAATAATTATCAATATCGTGAATAAAAGTAGGTGAATTTCGAACATTTTATCAGATTTAATCTTATTTGAGGTACGAGTACAGAACAATATGCTTCAGATGTCTATTGTTTATCTGTCCACATGGCTTTCATTATCCACCTAAAGTTGGCTTATAGCCAGGCACTTGGCCAAATCTAGTCTACCCCAAAGTATATTATTAGTGAATCTTGCCAAATGATGATACTTGAAAACATATTGGCCTAACAAAAGATTATAGTAAAAATATCTGTAATAAGTATTTCAATACTGTTGATCGAAATCGAATTCAATCTTATTCAATGTGGGTTTTCCTAGCACAAAAGAATGTAACCATTATTTTTACAATTTAATTAAGCATCAATATTATAAGCTTGTAAGAAAGCATCAGTAATTTACATGTAATATTTATTGTAAAAAATATTTTGATTTGATTTATATGAACGTGATAAATCAATACTTGCCTTGTATAATAATATAAATAATAATATGTTGGGACATTATTACAACAGCGCCATCTAGTTCCGCAGTAAGCTACGTAACGTGCTTGTGTTGCGGATACCAGATAGTTGATATACTACACAGTACACATATAAATTTTTAAATACATACATATTATAAATATAAACACCCATGACTGGAGTACAAACATTCGTGATTAGCAAATGAATGCCCCCAGCGGGACTCGAACCCGCGACCGCTGGCGCAGAAAGTAGGGTCACTAACAACTGAGCGAAACGAGTCGTCAAAGTCGTATGATATTACCAATTGTTATTTATATAATATAACTAGCAATTCACTATTAAAAATAGGAATTGGTGGTAGAACAATGAAAATTCTTCGTTTCTTGTGAGAGCTATTAGCTAAACAGTAGGCAAGTTGCGCGTAGAGTCGGCGATTGCATCAAGCGAAGCGGCGCTTATAGCAGCGTTTGCATTTTATTCTCGCGTCCGTATTTTTTTTTGCGATTACTCCTAAGAAATGCGTTTAAATTATATCGTGTAAAAAAATAAAATAATGTGCATAAAAGGCTTAAAGTCCCTAATTTATTTAAAATGATAAGGATCAATACCGTATTTGTGTAAATAGGCTTCCAATTACCACTTTTTAATTGCATATTTTTAAACTATTAAAATGGATATAGTATGTTATTTTTAAGAGACAGACATATGCCATCGCGGTCTTTTTTGTAGATCTATATAAGATACACAATTCCACCATACATCATTTTGCTATTATATCTCAAAGGGTTTAGGCAACGATTTCGTTGAAAGCGCCTAGACGGCTTATTTTTCTCCGACAACTCCAACAGATATTGTTATATTTCAGCCAATGTATACAAAAACTTGACAAATTATATACTAAAACATTCCTGGAGAACTATTCTATCCATAGGTGAAAACTGCATGAAAATCGGTGCAGTAGTTTTTGAGTTTATCGCGAACAGACAGACAGACAGACGCGGAGGACTTTGTTTTATAATATGTAGATATGTTGTCTATTACCTAAAAAGAAAAGTAATTATTTTT
Organism: Boloria euphrosyne; assembly: GCA_951802675.2. NCBI lineage: Eukaryota > Metazoa > Arthropoda > Insecta > Lepidoptera > Nymphalidae > Boloria > Boloria euphrosyne. Next base: position 5,941,667 of record OX637888.1, read on the forward strand.
CTAGATAACAAATATTGTATTGTAGATATATAAGCCATCTTCAAATATGTTTAAAATACTTTGTTAAAATTAAATATATTTTTTTATAATAAATGACTAATATTTCATTTATTTTTCTCTTCTAGAAGAAACTAATATTCCTATGCTTCTGTTTCTTGAGTTACACTTGTACAACTGCTGGAACAGTGCATTCATTGCGTTTGGGTGTCCGAGTTTCGTTCATAGCTTTTACGTGGAGATATAGTGATTTTTCAGAATAGAAATCTATATATGTATAAGCTTTAAAATCGAAAACTTATTTAACATTACAAAATTTTATCCAAATTGTTTGAGTATTAAAAAAATACTTTACTTTACTTTACTTTAATTGAGTATTAAATAATATATACGAATTGTTCCTTTAATATTATAGATTAGCTTTTTTGACTAAGGCGGTGAGAAAAAGCAAATTGTATCATAATATAGTGGAAAAGCGAAGAAAAGTTTACAGTTGACCTGCGCCCTTTAGCGCTGTAACACGCGTAAACCCACGCCACGATTCCGGTCAGGAACGACAGGTTTTGACACGCTTTCCGACCGTTCAATGTGTTGGAGTTACATAAAAACATCTCTTAAAAATCTTGTTTATTTTTCGACTTTCAATATTTTGTTTAACTATTTGGTTTTTTAAAACACATATAAAAAGGTAAAAAATGTCCTACATATATTCAATTCTGTTAAAACTACTCTAACTGTAAAGCTTGCAAAAGGCCAAAATTGTTTGTATTGAAAAGCACAGATAAATTCTTTAAATTACACTCGAAAATTTATATATATTGACTAGCGATTCCCGCGGCTCCCGCGCCCGTGGGATGAACATTTAGGGTTACAAGATTTTTTGATGGCAAATCATAAAAAGTGAAAAATAAAAAGGAAATATCTGAAGAGGGCCACCCTAACCACCTAGAGGAGTATAAATTTGTCTACGAACTATTCTCAGACCTAACAATTATACAAAAAAAAATCATAAAAATCGGTCCAGCCTATTCGGAGGAGTTCGATAACAAACACTGTGACACGTGATTTTCATATATTAGATTAATACGTTTTTATATAATTATAAATAAGTAATCTAGTTGTTACTGACATTGCCCCTTTGCAATAGGTTACAGGTTCAATTTTGAAATTAATTATATACATAATCTAAGGTTATGTCGCGTCGTCCTTCATCTGCACAGTGTATAATATGAAGTAAAAATGCAAATGTATACTATTGGATTCACTCAAGAGCAGTAATGAATTTCAAAATTAATTCGAAGCGACCGGTGAGAAAGATGAGGTCTAAGTTATGATGATAACATTGCCGGCTTCTGTTATTGGACTGTTATTACTAAAGACTTTCTTAATACAAAAACCTAATGACTATATACATACTTGGTTTGACCCGGGAATCAAACTCTGGATCTTCAGATCTGTAGTTGTACTATCTGGCCACTAAGTCAACGTAGCAGTGGAACGCTAAGATTTCCTATATTAGTCGTTTAATGTGATTATAATATTAATTCAATCATTTTATCCACAGGTCGTCCAGCGCCAACAGTGATATGGCTCATTGATGGGACTCCTGCACCTCAGTATGTGGGCGAGAAGACAGACACACACGTTGTAGTAAATAAATTAGAACTACCTCATATTAAAAGAAGTCATTTAAATACAACATTTAAATGTCGAGCATCAAACACGAACCTTGTGAGCCCTCAAGAAAAGACTGTTAGATTAGAAATGAACTGTAAGTAATTTTGTTTTTAATTTTGAAATCGTCCTACCGTACAATCAAAGGAAATCGTTGCTTAATACTTAACATTTAACATAATATTTTGAGTTGAATATTATATAAGTTATTATTATTACTAAATTATTTTAACACCCTTGCTACGGTGCTCAGGTGTGGGTTTTGTTGTCACAGACAGTGAGTCAATTTTTCAATTCAAGTTATAGTGACATAACTAAATAACACTTAATACTGTAAAATTATACATAAAGATAATGACATTATTAAGCTAAAATTACGATTAGAATTAAGCAACTAACACAAAGCTCGTCCAAAATACAAGCAAAATCAAAACACATTTGTTACAGTGAAACCGACGTTAGTCGAGATACAGAACAAGCCTGTGACGTTATCTTCGGAACGGTACGTCAGCTTATCGTGTGTGTCGGAGGGCAGCCGCCCTCCCGCTCAGCTAACTTGGTTCAAGGACAATAGAAAATTTAAGAGGGGAAAAGTGAGTGTCTGCAATCTCTGTTATCTTAGTACTGCAGGATTCACACCATAATAATACTTTTAGCATTTATTATAATCTTTTACGGTTTTTTTTTCAAATTTATAGGTTTTTTATTTCGTATTTAGTTTAAAATTCAGGATACATATTTAATTACACATGATCATAACATCAAATAAACACAAATTCTCGCATTTAAATGTATAAAACAAATGCCACTCTCTATTACAGTGCTTTTTTTCATTTTAGTATGTTTTAAGTTTGATGTAAACAATCAAATAGTATGATACTATCATTAATCATATACACTTATGTATATATACACCTAGCACAGAAATACTTTAAAAGAATAACTCTCCTTCTGGAATAGTCGGTTAAAACAAATTAGACTCGGTCGTTGTAAAACGATATTTATTCAAGCATCACTAATATCATAAGTCAATGTTTTCTTTATTATGTATTTGACAAGTCATCAACTTTTCATGAGAATCTTCAAAGTTTCGAATAAATTATGTATTGGGAATTTGTTCAAATAATACTCAAGTACTTTAAAAAATTTTTGCGTACGTTTAATCGCTTTATCGCAAGATGAATACTTTGAGTCTTAATTCTAAATAAGTTCTTTACTGTTAAGTCGCTTATATTGAGAAATTCATTTAGCAAATCTCCAAAGGAGAACGTATACACACAGACAGCTTTAGAAAATGTAAGTGAACCTTGAAATTGCTTTCTACAGGTTTCTAAGAAAAATGTCTGCTCAAATGCTAAGACGAAACATATTATAACGTATTTAGTTGCATTTTTTTTATAATACACAATTTTCTTAGTTCTTACAAAATAAGGTTTATTTAATAATTAAATAGTTTCGTAAATATTTTCATATTATAAAGCAATCAAATGTTCAGAAATGTAAAATAAACACTATTGTGCTGTGAGCTAATTAATGACAGTGGATGTAAAGCCTATCTTTATTTTTTAGTGGCTTAAACAATCAGTCAAACTTGCTTTCGCGCTTATAATATTAGTCATTTATTAATATAATATTAAAAAAAACCATGTGTATGATGAATAGTAAAATTTTATACCTGCCTGTGTATTTTTTGTGTGCTTACTTGGAATGTTCGCACATGAAAATATCAGAGGTGCAAGACCTAGATTTGAACCTGCAACACTCGGTTATCCAAGCTAACGCGTTACCATTGGGCTACCACTACCTTTAGATATTTGTTACCTACCAATTACTCTTGGAAACATAGAGAATAATTAATTAGATATAGAATTAATAATGATTAGGAAGGATTTTAGGATAAGCTAAGTTTATGTAACCACGATAAAGGATCTAAAAGCACACTCTGACAGATAACAGATGCAATGAACGACACATGGGTGAGCAGCTCCTTGCAATTCACGCCATTGCCAGAAGACGATGGAGTGCAAATTAAATGCCAGGCAGACAACAGCGCTTTGCCCGGTCAAAGTATAGAAGATTCCTTCAAGTTGGATGTAGTATGTGAGTATACATAATTAATTTATATCGCACTTTTATTATACACTTTGAGATCAATTTTAAAGAGGTTTTGTATAATGGATGATTGATTATGTGTTAATTACTAAAATAAGAGCAAAGTAACAAAATAACCGATTGGGTAACTTTCAAAGGAGTCAGAAGCTAAAACGTTGATTATATAGTATATATAATTTTAATATTATTTGCCAAAACAGATTAAAAAAATTCTACAATAAATAGAATCACGTGCTTGTAAAAATCTGAAAAAAAAACACTATGTAGATAAAAGTAAAAATAAGTTAGCAGCCTAAATTTTACCAAAGTACGTTACTATCTTTTAAATCTAAATAGCTACCTTGTAATTCTAAAATATTACTAAGTCTAAAATTACATTTAAAATTACTAAAATTACTATTGCAATATCACGTAAGACTTTTACAAGAAAGTCGTCACGCTGTATAAAAAGGTCCCGCGCAAGGACATTTACTTCAGTGCCGCAATAAATCGACATCAGTTCGTAAAGCATTTTCTCCCACATCATAGAAAATATGAAAAGTCATAAACATTTCCTACAAAGTACGAAACACGAGACGCGACCCAATTTGTACGCCCCACCTGTTTGTCGAGACAAGCGGCTGTGATGACGTAATGTTGGTACATTCTTAATTTCAAAGACGTTCCTTAAATGAATATTGCTACAAAATAAGCAATAACGAGGATAAGCTAAACCAGTTTGCACATCTCTGACATCGTTAACTTTAATTATCATAGCTACTTAAGGACTCAGCACATTCGTACGACACACGGTCGCCTTGTTTGTCGCAAACTTAGAGCAATATAGCAGTTAATGTACATAAAACGCGCATATCTTCGTTTGCTAATTAAATTAAATGACAGCATTATTATTAAGTTATAACATTAATACTGAAATAAATTAACTTAATCTCTATTTCAAATGTAGCTTTTTTTGTTTGAAAGGGTATAGTTTCTAGTTGGTCCCATAGTCACCAAGTCACGATCTGATGATGGGATCCCAGGGAAATCGAAGACAACTCTCAAATTTTATAGGCACTTATTACGTTTTTCATATATTTTCTAAAGCTGTTCAAGTATTTGCGTCTGATAATCATCATCTCCTGTGGTTGAGCTAATGATGGAAGGTACAACTCCTCAACGGTTAGGAGTTAAAAGAAAATTCTTTCAATATTATACGTAATTATAGACCGATAGTTAAATTCTTTCAGGCTCTTATTAACCGACTCTAAAAAAATGAGGAGGTTCTCAATTCGTTGGGGACTTTTTTTATGTATGTTCCCCATTACTTGAAGATGGCTGGACCGATATGGAAAATTCTTTTTTGTACATAAACAAAATAAGTATCTACTTTCCGTTAAAAATTTGAAAATAAATTATTTTTAACAAAAAACAAAAACCGACTTCAAAACTAAACAAATCTAAACTAAAAAGTAGAAAATAATACTTTTAAGAACTTCGTTAATTTAGAAGTCGGTGCCAGCCAAAGCAAAATAACCTTAAATAGACACATATTCGATTAATCTATATCTATAATTAATATTTGTAAACATAATCAAAATACCGTTCGAAAGTTCCTTGCAAAGGCAAGATAAGTCTATCCGTCTTGGCTGGCACAGACTTCAAAATTAACGAAGTTCTTAAAAGTATTATTTTCTACTTTTTAGTTTAGATTTGTTTTTTATGCTTGCAACTAAAAGATTGAATTTCACTTTTGATTTGTCCATTTTTTTGAACTATGTGGATTTCTTTAAACATAAACTTTTCTATGTAAAATAAATAAAGTGCCACAAGAGTGATTTTCATTAATTCACCATATGACCAAGTATTTTAGCAGGTTGATCAGATCAGAGGTATTAGGATCTCACAGCGAGCAAAAAGTTACTGAAGGAATAGGAACGCTAAGATTTCATCTACTTAATGCTTAAGGCTGAAAATAAGACATACCGCCGCACTCATAGTCACCTAATGCACCATTTAGTCGAGAATTTTCATACTAAAGAAAGCCTTAATGGTTTATTAAATGACTTTGAGTGTGGGCGTTTGAGTGTTTTTTTAAGTGATTGTAATTACAACAATTGCGAATATAAAGCAAGCATGCTTCTTACAATATACTAATGACCCTACGGCGCTTAACTTAGGTGACTTTAAAAGATTTTTTCTGCTACGAAATAATGTTTACTCTAATTAAATTAAATATGCAATATATATATAATTTATTTACAATAAAGGAAATTACAAGTAAACTTAACTAAACAGACAAAATGTACACTTTATTATTACTGTAAAAGAATGCTAGAATGCTAGCCGCATTCCCCCGCTGAATGGCAATGGAAGGATGCCTAGGAAATTAAAAAAACTGACACGTAAATACAGTGTATACATATTGTATATTGTATATTGTACCTATATACAAAATTTTATATAAATTCTTTTTTATATAAAAGTTTTTTTTATTGTAAATCCTTATACACTATTGTGCAACGAAAATCCGTATACATAATAGTTATTATATTTAAGAAGTTGAATAGGTATTATATTTACATTATATTATATCGATATTTTTCAGAAATATATATAAAAAAAGCTGTTGTAACATAATTATGTGTTTTTTATTTTACAAAAGCTTTATTTAACTGTGTGTCAGTGGATTAAAATGAACATAATAACCGACTTAAGATAATTGAATATTCAAGTGGAGTCTCATTTTATATAGAGTTGTGAAATTTTGATAAGCTATATTATTAAGTACAGTTGTACCTTTTACTGAAGCCCTTCATTTGTTCCGCGATGATTTTAAATGAGGAAAAAGGTCTTGTTAATCATATCGGGAAATTCAAAAACCCTCATGTACCTAAATGAAAATAAAAAGAATGGTAACATTTTGTTTTTGAGGATAAATAATTGTTCAACGAAATTTAATTCCAATTTATAACAAAATCACGTAGATTTTGTTATAAATGTTTGTTGAGTTTCCTATAATTGCTGAGTTTTCTTTCAATTTCTGATCAAATCCCATAGTAACTCTTTTCCGGCATTACAGTAACTACTTAGTGGTACCGGAAAATTAGTAAGTGATCTCAATACTAAAGATCATTTAAATCTGTTAAGAGCTTTATTTTAGAAGCTTAGAGACTACAAATTACATAGCTCATAACTGAAATAAAAAGGAGCTTATATCACTCAGGTATAGCTTAGTTTTCTCACATCAAAAGAATTTCTAGAAATAAGTCAGTTGTTCCACAATTCGCTTCCTACATCTGAAATCACAAAATATTTTTATAAATTCAGAAAATATAATATAATAATATCATTTTAATTTACTCTTCAAACATAATACCGAGATAACGAATACAAATATTTACCATCTTTATTCATTTAAAAATTCAAACCATTTTGGGACGCTGATAAGGAAAAAAACAAATCTGCCTTAATGAAGTTAGAATGAATAAGGCATTTACTGTTTGTACTTTTGAAAAAAAACATCGGTATTTAAAAACATTGAAGGCAATTAGGCTTTAATTGAATTTAGAATATTAGAACAGTGATATACGAGTATGTAATACTATACTATAACGATATACTTCAATTATATTTATACATTATTTAAACAATGCCAAAGATAATAATTACTTTAAATTGTACTAAAAAAACTGCCGAGAATCAAACCCTAAACATATCAGTATGACAAACCAACGCCACTGAGCCCACATGGCCGTATGCAAAGCTGTTATATAAATAACATTAATTCATATTCTACAGTATAATACTGTAATACTGAATAAATATATTATGTTTCTTACGAAACAAAAAGTTATTCGCATAAAAGCAACAACACAGTAATAATACACTTGACGCGTCCTCCCCAGCGATAATTCTCTATCTTTTACAGAGGCATTGTGAGAAAATGCTCATGCCAAGATTCTTGGGACTTGTTAAACTCAAAGTAAACGCGTACAATTATGGCTGTAACAATAAACTGAAACACACTGTATGTACCTTAATTAAATTTGTCTTCCATACGACTGCTCTTGATCTTACTTCATTTATTTCATCATTTCTAACATTACAATTATCGCTACTGTTATAAATGTGATGTGCTTTTTGTGAAAGCTTCACGTTGAAGCCTCTGAATATATTTGGATAAAATTTAAAACTTTCGTCGTCAGGTGATATGAGGTTCAGTCGCTAGTCTATAATTTAGGCCGACTGACGTGAATTTATGGATAGAAAGAAGTAGTAGGTACTTTTAGTAATAACCGATGAAGTATTGGTTATAGAGAATAATTATGATCGGCGCACAATACGGATAGACAGTGACGCCTTGTAAAAATTTGGTACCTAAGAAACTTGCGATACAGACATTAGTCATTTTACTTTTATAATTTTTCGGAAGCTTTATGTAAGCACGGAAGAGACTTTATTCTCTGAACAGTCGGAATAAAGTGCTCAAATCAACAATCGTAAATTTTATGTAATACGAAAATTATTAATAATAAATATTTCCACAAACTGCTAGGCTCAGCTTTTCAACACTTTGTTTAAAAGTGTTTTAGTTGATGGAAGTGTGCGGAATTAAAAAAATGATTAATGTATAAAGTTATGTTACTAAAATAAATTGAATACAACTTCGATATATTTTAAAAAAGCAACTGCAACACTTACGCTCTTTACGGGTAAACTGATAATTCAAAAGTGCTTATAAAAGTGTGATCTATGATGATTTACAGGTTTTATTTTATATAATTGGTTTTTAATTTTGTAATAAACTGAAATTTAAAATTTTTCCATCAGTTATGATCGGGTAAAAGCAATATTAGCATCCCTTTTTAATAAATCTCGTGAAATATAGCTACCTTAGCATACATTTTAATGCCTTTTCATCTTGAACAGTCTACAACAAATTGTAAAACGTACAGTGTACACAAATTTAAAACGCAGACAACAGCATAGTAAATAATGTTAGTAGTGTATTAAACCATGTAATCGCCCTTTTTAACGTCCCACTGCTGGGCACGGGGGGATCAGGCCACAGTCCACCGCGCTGGCCTAGTACGGACTTCACATGTCTTTCGAAAACTTACTAGGTTCTCTTAGACATGTAGGTTTCCTCACCTCGCCTTAGAATTTGGAATCACTTCAATCGGTTTTTCACGAGCCTGTTACCAATGGGATACTAGTATTAACTACTGGCTATTTTTTAATTTTGGAAATTATTTACTGGGAATAGCATGTAATAAACGCATGTCAAACAAACAAATCTGTTGAAATGTAAACATTTACCTGTAACTACATCATCAAAGGCATAAGTGAATAACAACTTTATCTTCTACACAATTTCTTAAATAAAAAATAAAGAAGCAGCAAAACGCTTGTATAGTCTTCAGGGCATATGTTACGAAAGTTACTAAACAGTTTATTCAGTGCAACGGAGTTGTTTGAAACTAGTTCCATCCAATTTAGTCGCGTCTAGCCCGATGCACTATTTACAAGGACACTACCCTGTTCGGGATTAATTTGTCTTTTGTACTTAATCTTGCTTAAGTGGAACATATACTTTAAGAGAAAACACAACATTTAAATTACGAAATGTACAAGAAAAACATTAAAAAGTATTTTTAAACCCACCATTTTCGACTGAAAATAATAATTTGTTTTTTTTTTTTGTAGTATAGAAATCATTTTTAACATAATACAATATAATAGGTCCTAAGTTTAATATTCTAAGATCAAACAAAACGTTCAATATATATTACATACATAATTTTTTTGTTACGAAAATGTAAAAACTAGTCACATTTATTGTTTCTTTAACTTTCGCTACTTCTTCTCTAAGACCTGAGGCATTATCACTCCAAACTGGAAATATACCAATAGTTTCAAACAGTCCAAAAACCAAAGTTTCTTGTTATCTAAAAACGAGTCCCGAAATTCGAATATAATGTTATAAGCATATAATTTTAAGAGACCCCTAAAAGTGTTTTCGATCTAAGACCGACCATAATTCTTACACTATTAAGAAAAAAGTACGGGTTAAAAAGGTAGGACAGCCGGATAGATTGACTTATACTACTACGACGTTTTAGATGTTAGGACAATGACCCCCGCTACACACGTAACGATATATCGTAGCGATTTCAAACTGTGCAGATAAATCGAACGTTCATAGTGTCTCCACACGCCTCCGATATCGACGTCGATCGTCAGTTCTCCGTAGAAGCTCACGCAAGAAACATGTCGTCCACGATGGAAGATGATGACGAAGAAGATGATAATTAATTTAATAAAATAAAATATAGTATTTTTAGAGCGTCATAGTCGTATATTTAACGTCTAAGCTCTTTAAACGGAGATTAAAAAAAATACTATTATAGCTGGAAACTTTTTTATTGTAATGGCGTCTGATTTGATTACAAATTAATTTTCTGTATAGGCGAATGTTTTACTTAAAATTATGAGTATAACTTGTGAAATATGATTTTCTTTTTCTTATTTTTCTTTATGAGACGTGTTGTGACACCCTTTCCTGCACAGCAAGTCATATACACTATTTATAAAGCTGAAGAGTTTGTTTGTTTGTTTGGTTGAACGCGCTAATCTCAGGAACTACTGGTCCGAATTAAAAATTCTTATTGTATTGGATAGTCCGTTTATCGAGGAAGGCTATACGCTATATTACATCCCGCTATGATCAATAGGAGCGGAGCACCAATGAAAAATGTTGCCAAAACGGGAGAAAAATATTCCTTTTGAGAGCTTCCGTTCCGTGCGCTGCGTGAACGGTTAAAGTTATGCACAAATTATGTATGACGGAATTGTTCCTCTTTAAAAGTTCTAAAAAAAAGTCCGCAATAGCATATGTCTATCTTTTAAGCTTGACTCGCTATAACATTTTTTATTGTTATAAAATTTGTTTTAAGATAATGCATTATTTGCGATGGTGTTTAATAAACATGATATTAATCCTTATCCAAATAAATAAGATATTCATCACAAGTATTTAATTTTAAATAAAATTGCTCTTGGAATCATTTAATTTCAATGAATATCTTATGAGATATCATAGTTTTAAAATAACTCCGTAACAAAATAATTATCATCGCGTTGAATATGGGCGGACGGGCGAAAGAATTTGATTTCCAGACTTTAGAACGCAAGCGAAGCCACGGGAAAGGCTAGTTTTTATATAAAGCGGGAGTAGAAACTTTTTAATTGACGCGGCGGGAAAGTATATAGCAACAAGCGAGCACCTTGAATACTGGCGCGAACTGAGCGATCTCCATCCACACGTGACGATAAAACTGTGCAAACGCAATCGACAACGATTTATTGGATAGAAATTGCAACTGCCACCGATGAACGATAAACTGCAACGATTTACCATACACACGATCGATAAATCGACGCAAACCAGTTTGCGCAGTTTTATCGCTACGATATATCGTAACGTGTGTAGCAGGGGTGAAGAAGAAAGATTTTCATGAAAAATGCATTAACGCACAACACCATCTAGTTCCATGTTAAGCTACGAGACTCGTGTTATGGATTCCAAATAGTACACAAAAATTACTTTAAATACATACATAATATAAATTCTTTAACAAATAATATATAATAATAAAATATAAAAAACACTACTTATCACATAAATGAACGACTCCAGCAGGATTTGAACCCTGAAAAGCGACTGTTGGCACAGCAAGTCAAACGTGGCGTCAAAACATGAAATATGAAGCTATTTTTGTTGTTTACACGAAATTATATAAAATTGTCTAATAATGCGCACCAATAATTATCTAATTAAACATTATGAAAGAGGTAAGCTAAGGTAAAACGAGAAGAAAGAAAGAGAAAAGAAATATTTTCCTGTGAAAAATACTATAATCCCGCTACGCTTTATTAATAAAAATCATTGGGGACCGACACAATAGATGATTAAATGAAATACTAATAGACTTCTGTTAATATTTCTCGGAAAATTGAGATTTATACCAAATTTATTATTCAAAATGAGCTGAATTTTTTTAGATACAGCACTATCTAGTTCCATGGTAAGCAGGCAAAGCTTGTGTTATGGATACCAGATAGTTGATTTACTACACATATATAACTTTAAATACACTAAATACATATGTATGTAAAAATATGTATTAAGAATAATATAAACATCTAGGCTAGAGTAAAAACATTCGTACCCATCACAGAAATGAATGCCCACAGCGGGAACTGATCACGCGAGCGCTGGCGCGAATAGGGTCACTACTAACAGAGCTAAACGTTTCTACATAAGTTCAACTAATTCAACTTTAAAGTGTTTATTTGCTTATTTTATAAAAAATAATCTGTCACCGTATTTGTGTTTATCTTCTATGGACCCTTAGAGTAAATAAACCTTCATAAGGTATATAGATACTTATAAAGCGTAATTTAATGATAGTTAATCGTCTATTAATTGATAACACTAAATCGACAATATCATAAAGCTTGAAAAAACAGAGTTTGATTCAGAAAAGAATTCACTAATTTAGCGTTTTTTCTATAACGATTTAAAAAGCTTGAGAAAGATATTTCACCGTAATAGTAAGGCGAATAAGCAAATAAAAGAGATAATTAGTTGGCAGAAAAGTGAGCGCTCTTGTAAATCTGAATGGTAACGAAAAAAGTTTCAAGGAAATTTTTAAAATATTAACAATTGTTGATTTAAAACGTATTTCATGTTGAAATATAGGTTTGTTTCTGTAAAGACTATCTATTAAATTAATTATCTATGAGCTAAATTATGACTAAATTGAATTTAAAAAGTTCTATATATTGACATCTTTAACAATACATGTTAATGTATTTTTATGTTTTAAATTTCAATCCTAAATAATCTATGATTCGTCAAACTTTAACAATATTTCGAGAAAAATGCAAATGGCATCCATAAAATCCTATGGCTACTTGTTTGGCTCAGTTTGTAGTGACCCCCTACTTGCTGTGCCAGCAGTCGCGGGTTCAAGTCCCGCTCGGCGCAGCTGGTTCTTGAGCACGAATGCTTGTACTTCGTCATAGGACTTTATATTTATAATATTATGTTTGTATTAAAAGTCATATATATGTGTACTATCTAGTATCTGTAGCTCAAGCCTTCTTGCTTACGACGAAACTAGATGGCGTTGAGTATAATAATGTCCTAACATATTTTATTATAATAATCAAGAAATCGAACCTTTAACTAAAGTTTACGGTTTATAGAACCTCTATCGAAATGTAAGATTATACGAAGAGTAATTAGGAACTTGTTGACGGGTTCCTAACACCGGAGCAACATCGAGGTCTAACCAAAAACTAAAACCCACCACAGAATACTCGTCCGTTTCATGCTTCAAATAACACTTTCACGAAAATTAAATTAGACCTCACAGGTTGATTCCCAAAAGGTTTCAAACGTAAGCTGATATTACAGTAGGGATAGTTTGTTTTCGTACTGAATTTTAACTAGTAGGAAAATATAGAGCCCAAACGCGTTTCACAGTATATAGGAAAATATTTATTTCAGTAATAAAAGAAAAACAAAAAAGAACCGACTTCTAATTAAAACACTAAAAAGTGAAAAATTACATATTAGTAGTTTTATTTATTCACTATAGATAACTAAACAGATATTTTCAGAGTCAGTGTCAGCCGGCAATTATTATAGTTTAAAACTAGCAAACACGACCTGCTTCGCTTGTCGTAGGTTAAAATGAATTAATCGGTTTTTATAATTTTCTTATAAAATAAAGGTGGTCTAAGTTACGCCTTACAACATTTGCTATCAGCGAGTGAAAGTCCCGTCGAAATCGGTCAAGGCGTTTCAAAGATTAGCCAAAACAAAAAAAGAAGATTTACCTAAGTATCGTTAATCCTTTCATATGCATTTAGTGAAAAGCTGTTAATTTGAAATTAAAAACAGACACTTCAATTTTATTTATATGTACTAATATTATTATACATCAATTATTTGTGATGTAAAAGTTATTTTTACATTTTATTTTTTTAAGTCTGTATTTATTTTATTTTTAGTCTTTACTTACCATAAGCTTTTTCAGTTGCTTATTAATAAGTAATTAATTAATTTCTAGAAGCTATTTGTGTAATAAAAAGAAGTATTCTGCGAATTCAGGGTCACTACCTTATTAGGGCTGAGTACAGCTCTTAGTAACATAATTAAAATCTTGTTAGTGTTGTCCGGAATTCACCATCGAAATAAAGTCGAGGTCTGTAGAAAAACGAATTCTGACCACTGAATGTTCTCCCTTTTCAGGCTTCAAGTAACACTTTCACGGAGATTAAATTGGACTTTACAGGTTGTTTGCTAACGGGCTTAAAATATACACTTAATAAATATATCATACTAGTGACTTACTTTTGCTTCACTTGAGTGTTTACGTAATATATGTATTTATAATACTATATATACTGTACATACATGTATTATATATGCAAAATTATATAGGTCGCCCTGTTTTAGCCAAGTTTTTAGTTCTAGTCAACTGAGTTTCAGGCATAGTCTGAATGTAGAATTTCATATTCAATAATCATTCAGCGGGAAGGAGTTATATATTTTTATATATTTTCTTTCTATTCACTTTAATTATATCTTATCTTGCAAGAAAAAAATCTAGAAAAGTAGAAACACAGAGGGAAAACAAAAGTAATATTATAAAAAAATGTTTATTTTGTAACAAAAGCGTCATACGAATAGTATCCACCCGCGACTTTACTTGCCTAAGCCGTGAAAAAAATAAACTTACGTTTTAATCCAGGACATGATTATTTTATATACTAGTTGATACAATAAGGAAAAGTTACAAACACGCTTAAAAAAGCTCACATTAATAATAGAAGTCCCATTTATTGAAGAAGAATATAGGCTACCTAACATCGCGCTACAAGATTAAGCAGCAGAACATAAACTACGCAAGCAAAGGAAAAAATGTTGTTTTCTAACAAAATCCAACACTAATATACTATATCAAAACTGATCAATTAAAAATAATTAATTAACGTAACTGTACCAGTATCTAGCGTAGCGTAGATATGATAGACTTAATATCGAGTCGTCAAAATGAGCAACAAACAGACTCTATTACGACTAAGAAAATTAATTTCCAAATATAAATAAATTCTATTTACTTCTGCTTGGCGAACCGTAACACATTTAAAGCGAGTGGAATTGCGCCGCTCCCGTCTTGAATCGTTTTGCCAACAATTTAATGGGGAAATCGTAAATGTTTATATTGAGGCTGTTCGCGGGTCGACATCGTTATGAGTCTTTAATAGCCAATAAAGTGTCAGCGTGTTGGGGACCATCGTCTAAACAACTAGATGCTTACGGCATAGGTACATAATTGAATTATTGTTAACACCTGTTTCGGCGAATGGATTTATTTTTGCTTGTTCTTGTTTGATTGCAAAGGTTGTTTGAATAGTTAATGATTTTCTTTCTGCTTAAAGCTTTAAAGCTTCATTGTGACCCAAAGTGTAAAAACTTTCAATACACCTCAAGTATTATTTTATAATATTACTAGCCTTTCCCGCGGCTTCGCTCGCGTTCTAAAGGCTAGAAACCACATTCTTTTCGGCGTTCTTCCCCCATCGCCACCGCCGTCTTGCACGCGGTGATTATTATTTTGTTGCGAAGTTATGTTAAACCTATGATATCTCGTAAGATATTCATTGAAATCAAATGATGTCAAGAGCAATTTTGTTCAAAATTAAATACTTGTGATAAATAACTTATTTATTTAGGTAAGGATTAATAACATGTACAATCAGGACCTAAGGATAGCAGTACATGCCAGTATATACTATATAAGTACATTACGCCAAATTTTAATACAGTAGCTTATTTTGAATGAAATATGATATGTATTTCTAATCTAATTATAATTGTAATAAACATTTCAAACAACAAAACTTAAATATGGTAACGATGTAGAACTGCATACTTAGTAAATTCCCCGTTGATTCGAGTATGCAGATTGGTTGAAAATCAGTGGATGTTGAGCGGTAATTTAATAGTGTTAACTGACGTAAATGCAGTTTTAGTTCATTTTATAAATTGAAAAGCTTATGCTGTGGTTAGATGTATTTAGTTATTGTTTTAAAACTTGCAAATGATTTAGATTTATTATGAGTAGCGACTCTACTCTCGATACGTGGATTTCTTCAATAATGTTATTTATTTTTTGCATAAGCAAATTCATTTTATAAGCTTATAATATTATTTATTTGCCGCTTAGTCTAACAACAACAGCCATTTCGCAGATTAGCTATAACAAACAGACAAAATCAAAAATAATATATATTTTACAAATGTACTTTTTTATTTATGTCTTTTATAATATTATATAGTATTTAATGGCGAAGTAAACTGTGTCCAACTGGTACGCTTAAGAAGCCAAATAATAATAATAATGAAGAATATTTTCATTAATTTGATTAAATTACCCTTGACATTTAGTTATCTGTTTAATTAAAAAAACATATGCACAAAAAGCATACTCACACTGAATTTCTTTACCTTCGGGACGTTCGGTTACATGGATCAAGAGCTCTAACTCTAAAACCTTTGGAATTGGCTTCTATAATACCCCAAAAATTAATTTATTTATGAATATTGTGTATATAGTATATATTTGCCTCTTCATAAATTATTATACATATTATACTAATATGTGTATACTCTATTAGCAAATGTCCCAACATATTTATTATTTATTTATTTATATACTAGAGACTTACTTTCGCTTCGCTCGGGTGCGTCCCTTACGTACGTTTTGAATAGATATGAATAGTTACTGAGCGAGTGTTTTTTTAAGAAAAAGGCTTATGTTTTGCAGATTCTTTGTAGGTTTTATTTTTACCTTTAAATTTTTGAATATATCTCTTAAGTTTAGCCAACATTAGCCATGTACATTTAAAAAATGACTTGATAAAACCAGTTATTGTATATTGTTTTTCCCTGGAAATTAAAGATTTCTTCTCCAACAACCGACAAAAATTGGGTTATTTAAAAATTCTGGACAAAATACGTTATAGCCTAATTTTATTGTTTTTCGGAACAAATTTCGCTAAATATATATTAGAAAAATACATTATATACCAAATCGTATAATATAAACGGGTTGTGTAACTAAATTTCAGTATAACCCAATGTTTTAATATTATTAATAAAAGTTCAGTGAAGCACATGTTTCACCAGATATAACTTAAAATGACGTTCATCCATTGGTCTTTATTAGGACTGATTCGTCGAAACCCAAGACGTAATTTCTCTTAAGTAATTTCATATAATAGAATTTTGCTCTTAACTGAAGTTCCATTGAAAGGGGAGACGTCCCTTCGAGTTTTAATGGCTTAGCAGAATCTTGAAGTGAATTAACTTTTTGACATTTCGGTAATAATTTATAATTTCAATATTTACTAATTCATAATCCTTCGTCCAATCAAGTCGTTTACTTTTCTTTCTATTTAAAGTTAATAATAAAAATTGTAGTTCTCATAACAAATAAACTAAAGCCTTGCTTCAATCAGTTATATATGTGTTTTACAATGGATCAGTGCTGGTCGATGTGGCTAGGACCTTGGCAACACACCCATCAACTACTATACACGTGGCACGTAAAATTGTATTCTAACGGTTTTCTAAAATTTTTCCAAATCTCCAGTCCAGCCCAGTCGTTATAAAGAAGTGATAAACATACACATACAATATGTTCAAAGTTTTTGCGACTACTCGTACATTTTAACATTGTACAAGCAAACAAGATTATTATAATATAATGAATTATTTATAATATTTACTTTTCATAGTCTAATTTTAGTTTAATGATAGTTAAAGAAGCTTTTTAAGTGTAAGTTTAAGTTAAAGAATTGTATATATTGGTTTAAACAAAAATTGATAGAAAATGTGTTTACTTAAGATTAAAAGATTTTAAACAGTAAAAATACCTACTGTTTAAAAAATATATATTGAAGATAACATATTGATAAGCAATTTAATGTATTTATATTGTTACAGATCCTCCGGTAGTGTCACTGTCTCTCGGCAGCACTCTGAACCCACACGACATTAAAGAAGGTGACGATGTCTACTTCGAATGCTCAGTACGTGCCAACCCAAAGGAGCATCGTATTTCTTGGTATCACAATGTAAGTAAATACATTGTCCTGTTTACTTTAAAATACACGGAACAAGACATTTTGAAATAAAATCTATTTTTTTTTTCGTTTTTTTTTTTCATAAATACAGATGAAGCTTAGACAAGCTTAGGCATCACACTTAAAAGCTCTCTCTACGAGCACTAAAAAACTACTGGAATAATGACCTTGAGGTTAATGACCTAAGCACAAATGTCCAGCCTAACTTTAAATGATTTTACATTATGTTGTACGTTTTTGCCAAAATTCCGAAATTGACTTAATTATTTATGTTATACCGCTAAAGTATCTCAAGGCCTGAAAATGTAGGTCGCCTTACAAAAGTGCACAAGCACTTAACTAGGTTAAGCTGTTACATTACTTTAGAGCTAAAAGCTTAGAACCTTCGTTAAAAATATGATTTACCATCAAGGTACCTATTTGACATAGGAAAATTCACCTATTTTAACGTGGTCTTACCAAATACGATAGTAATCTCACATGACACAATTATTTAATTTAACTTTTTAATTTATTAATTATGAATTAAAAAAAGTCGTGGCGTAAGGGTAAAATAATAAAATTTTACAGATTTTTAACTCGTACATCTTTTGTTAATTATTATTCAAAATATTCGTATGTTCTTAAAGTTTTTAAAGTCACTAGCAAAAAATGTGGATGTAACTTTTTATGAAAGCATTTTATTTTACTTCTGATATGTCATTTACTTTCTAATTTCAATATTGAACTGATGCAAACGATCTAGCAATAGTGTGTAATATCAAACTTTACTATCGAGTATCGAGGTTTCGCAAACCACCATACAATGTATTATTAATAAGTACGTAGGAGGAACTGCACTAGACGAGAGCTTTAAATAGCCGCAATAAGAAGCTTTGCGAAATTCCCTGAAGCCCTAAACTTAATATTTTCATATAGGTACATAAAGTATATATATTTGCTATATTAAAAAGATTACGTTACTACACTGTTCTTGTTTATAACGTATTATTTCTTATTTTAACTATATTTAGCCCGTGACTTTATTCTATTATTAATCGACTAATATCACAATTTTCGTTCTTGATAAGCTAAAAAATCATTTTTTTCTAAAGTTTTATTGATTCGCTTCTTCGAAAACTTAAATTCTTACTGAAACTCTTAAATTCTGACTGAGTTGAATCTTTGTATAAAATATTTTGTAAAAAAATATACCTAATTGAATTTAAAGTGTAAAGAATTTTTATTTGTCTGTTAGTCTTTCTACCAGTCTGTCTGTAACCGCATAACAATAAAACGCAAGCAACTCACATGACACATCGCCCACCGAAGTGGGCGCTCCCCTCCTTGCGCGTTTCATGGCTCACGCTTGGACGGATTGCCGTACTTGAGAATTAGAAAACATCAGGATTGCGAGACCCGGAATACGAACCCATATCGCTTGGTTTTCCAAGCGAGCGCGTTATCATTGGGCTACTTCTACTTTTAAAATACTACTACTATAATCATCATCGATCAGTGGTAGCCCAGCGGTAACGCGCTCGCTTGTATAACCGAGTGATGCGGGTTCAAATCCGGGTCCCGCGCCTCTGTTTTTCATGTGCGAATCATTTCTATCATGATTACCACTTGTCTTACGGTGAAGGAAAACGTCGTGAGGAAACCTGCAAGTCTGGGAAAACCTAGCAAGTTTTCGAAAGACATGTGAAGTCCAACACGCACTAGGCCAGCGCGGTGGACTATGGCCTGATCCCCCTCGTACTGAGGGAGGCCCGTGCCCAGCATTGCGACGTTAAAAAAGGCTGATGATGAATCATCATCGATCTGAAATTCCGGTGTAAAGATATTTTTCATTTCCCTAATGTTGTTAAATAAATGAATCCCATTACAACTTTGGTACATTACACTGATTATATTTACACTCCAGTAAAGCTATCATAATCAGAGAACGGTTCTGTGACCTTATCATATGAAATGTGATAGATTAATCAATGATTACCTAATAGACAGTATGTTAATCGACAAAAAATTTTAATACCTATACTATCCTTACTCCTTACGAAATGCGAAAGTTACTCTGTCTGTCTGTCTGTCGCGCTTTCACGCCAAAACTACTGAACCGATTTAAATGAAATTTGGTAAACAGATAAGGGGGATGAAAGTTTGTATGGAAATTACATCATTTTTAAAGATAGAAGCTTGAAACTTTTTTTTGGCTTTTGATTAAATTATATAAATAAAAAACACATTCAAACTGTGTAAAAGGATTATCCTAAAGGCGGTACCTACAGACGAACCCGAGCAAAGCGAGGGTGAGCCGCTAGTTTTATTATAAAACCGAAAATGCTATAGATATTTTCGAACCTTCCTTATTCGAACTATTAAGAATCCATAAAAATACTTAACAATTAAATTCGTGAGCCGATTCCATACAGTCCGGGAACAAAAAATGGTTCACAAATGAAGTTCGTTATTATTTATTTATCGTTATTTATGTAATGATAAAAGTCAGAAAGTTTGAGGTAAAAAGTAATTTATCCTATTATAAAAGTCTCTAAGAAACTTGTCTAAAGTTGTTTTTGATCCACATCTAACCAAACGCTTTCTTATAAAAAACTTTTGAAACATTAAATACTAGGCATATTAAACGCGCTCGTTTGGAAAACTGAGTGATGCGAGTTCAAATCCAGATCTCGCACGTGTGAATCGTTTTTAACAAGATCACTGGGAAAACATCGTGAGGAAACCTGCATGTCTGAGAGAACCTAGCAAGTTTTTGAAAGACACGTGAAATCCGCCAATCTGCACTAGGCAAGCGTGATGGAGTATGGCCTGATCCTCCTCCGTGTTGAAGGGAGGCCCGTGCCCAGCAGTGAATGTATCATAATATTATGGTTGAATCATGTTAAACAAGACATGCCAGAACAAACTGTTTTTAGTTATAATACATCGTTTATTTTAGAAAAAGCACGCGAACTTCGAAACTTCCGTATTTGTTAGTTGTTGGCGTGCGTATCTTTATGCATAATAAGCTTCATGTAGGTATATTACAAAATTTTAATACAGTTAATCGATATTTCGAAGTTGACGATGGAACATAGTTGAGCATTGTATTTATAGCTTTTTAGTTTTTTTTTCATGTAATCGCCTTTTTTAATCATACAGGGTTTCGATACCGCACTAGATATATTTAGATGAAAACATTTTGTTAAATAATTATATATATATATATATATATATATATATATATATATATATATATATATATATATATATATATATATATATATATATATATATATATATATATATATATATATATATATATATATATATATATATATATATATATATATATATAATTACGTATTATCAAACTCGGGTAAGCCGTTTAGTAATTACGAGGGATATTGCCTTCTTTGGAAAATATTAACTTCATCTTTATTATTAAAACAGAATAAATTATATTTCACTCACAATGTTTTATTAAATTAAGGTTTATTAACCACGCTATAAACACCATAATAGAACATTTATTTAAATTAAGAAATAATTGAAATTTAAAAATAGTTTTCTTCAGATTTTAGCCATATTTTTCATTTTGAAACATTTTTCCTTTAAACAGGATAAGCCAGTTCTACACAACGTGGTTTCGGGCATCATCGTAAGTACTAAATCGTTGGTGCTGCAAAAGGTGACGAGGGATCACACTGGGGACTACTCGTGTCGCGCCACTAACGCATTGGGCGAGACCGCAAGTCAGGCTACCCATCTGAGTATACAATGTACGTATAATAAAACTGTTATCATTGTGTTTTGTTTTCTAATATACACATTTTACAATATACAGGATATGGTATGGTAGTGCGTGTTTAATAGTGTGTTTGTACGTATCAATATTTTTTTATTTAAAAAGAAAAAAACTTTTTTTCTTTGCCAAGAGAAAGGTTTTTGACCCTAAGAAGAAGAGCATTTACAGATACATAATATTATTAAATAAATTAAGTGGATAAAGGGATGGTATGTGAAAATTTAATTATGTAAAATTTATTGTACTAAAATCTAAGTAAGATTTCAATCAAAATAAGGTTTAATCGTTTTGTTGATTTTTGATTGATGTTTGAAATAAATGATTACAATAATAATGAATTCATATCAATAGAGTCAATCTTGGATTCACGATTATTTTTCAGTATAATTTCTTAATTACTCTATATAATATGTGTTTATTCTTAATATTTGAGCTTATTTTGTATTTACTTGGCAACTTAATAGCTGTTCTTACATGCGACTCATGACTGCGTGTCAAATGGTCCCTTAGGAGACTCCACTCTCTCACGACGCATAAGTGACTGCTCTCTGGACAATAAGGAAAAGTGATGTATAATGCGAAATTCCATCTGAATTTTAAGTGTTTTTATCTAAAAGCTTTAATTCATAATATGCAAATCACATTAACATAATATTTAAGTCTACAACTTTTTTGTGACTTTACGTGTTAAATATATTATTTTTACTCAATTAATTTCATAACAATAGTCTATTTAGTATATTTAATTTTTAAATATATAGATATTTGTATATTATATACATGTATTTGTAAAAAATAAAAAAGTTTCAAGACAACTTCAATGATATTACTTAACTCTATACTCCTAAAATCTCGTGTCACAGTGTTTGTTATCGAACTCCTCCGAAACAGCTTCACCGATTTTTATGTAATTTTTATGTACCTACATTTGTAGAAATAGGTCGAAGGCAATTTTTTATTTCGCTTGGCCCTAGGTGATAAGAGGGGCTCTCTTCAGGTGTTTTTTTTTAAATACACAAGTAACCCAAAATTTTCAACCTTCTACCACCAAGACCGCAGGATTGCTAGTTATGCTTAACGATTTATATACCAAATACGACATAATGTAGTAAGAATAACAATCGAACGATCGAATTCAAATAACCGTACATATTGGGTGATTTTTATATACAAAAGTAACAAATTGATACGCCAGTACATTGCACTGTACACTTAATACACGTTCTTCTATGCAGTTCACGATTGCGCATCAAATGGGCTCTTAGGAGCCTCTCCGCTCTCACAGATATAGGTTAGAGTGATTGCTCTCGCACAATACGACGTATTAAGCGACGGCAAAGGTGGCATTTTAGTCTTGATTTTTTTCATGGTATCTACATCTGGGTATAGGCCCAAGTACAAAAATACCGGGTTAGTATTTTTTGTGATAATAATAGTTTTATACATATAAGAAGAAAATTACGTTCAGATTTTGTTTTAATCAGGAATAATAAGGCTTTTTCATATGAAATATTTTAAAGTTTAAAACTTTTGAGCTATTCTATACTTATTTAATAGAGCACAGATCATTATCACAGTGATTTTCTCATGATGTGGTCACAGACAAAGAGACAGACAAAAATTCTAAACACTATAGATTTGGACACTGTGTCGATAATAAATAAAAATGTCACATTTGACTTAGATTTATATATATATACAGACAAACGCGATAGTATGGAAAAAACGCCATGTAATAATATAAGTTTTATTAGAAATTCAAGTTAAGTAACACGAGAGCATAAAAGTAATTACATAGTTCAACACTAATCCTAGCATATAAAGCTAATGGCATAATCTAGAAAATAGGTTTAAGCTCTTACTCTCATGCATTAACAAAACCCTAGGCAACGGATAACATAAAATCCTAATGGCCAAATCGACTTTCGATTGGCTAAAAGTAGTCTGATAAAAATAAAACACCTCGGCAAGTAAATTGTTGAGTAAAATTGCTTATTCCAACTAAATTGGAAGTGCCCTTTTGTACAAACAAAATACTAATAATGTTATTTATTCCATGATGAAGCCTTATATTTTTAGAAATATCAATCATTTTATAAAGATCGTAAAGATTAAGGTTAGTAAAAACAAATATCAGACATTAATCATATAGTTATTATTGAGGTTTACCAAGAAATACCAACTTTTAATTTAGTAGGTACCAAGTAAATAACATAATGCTGTACAAACGTACCAACCATATTTATATTTAACAAGAGATTACCCTTGTTCCGCTCGGGCTCTTCCCTAGATGCGTTTATCGGTTAGTGTAGATTTATCAGTGTGTAATTTTTTTTTCAATATCCTTTATTGATCCGGATTACCAGCTATCATCATACCAAATTTCATCTAAATATGTCGAGTGGTTTTCTCGTAATGCCGTTTCAAACTTACGGATAGACTGACACACTGACAGACAAAAAAAATAAAAATATAAATCTCTTAGTTCGGCCTGTGTATATAACACTGACTACTTCAATAATATTTTTTTTAAATGCTTAGTAAAGCTTCGCCTTGACAGTTTTATTACAATAATATGTATACATTTGGACTATTTTCTACCAAAATAAACGTACGATTTTGTTTCTCATATTATTATATGGCAATTAGCTTGATAACGTCTGTAACATAATGAGTCATCAAAATCGCATCGATCAACATAGAATAATGAACAATAAATTTTCTCTACCGGGATTCATTTACTATCAATAAACCAACTAGGGGCAAGTTCTAACAGGGAACTGTTTTTGGCGAGGACTTTGACGTAATCATCATTAGAGCATTAATCATGGCACAGTATACTTAACGACAGGCTAATACAAAATCTATAACCTATAGAATACTACATACATTATTCACTAGCAGTATAACCCTTGTATACGATGTAATAAGAATATAATTTTAGTTTGCTGACCCCAAACTCTATATTTTCTGAAGTAAGTTAAGGCTAGGTCCCATAAGATTTACACCGTCTCCTTCGTGGCTATCGACCGATCAACAACGTATGTGGCCTTGCCCTCGTTTTATTTGTAGATATACCTTGTACTAGCTTTTGCCTGCTGCTTTGGACGTATTACCAAAGTTATATTATACTTACAGCTTTTGTCATGCAAACTAAATTAACCTTAATGTCTGGTGCTAATAACTGTGAAAAAACTGCGCCTATTTATATTTATATGAAATAATATTATGTATGTGTATGTGTGCATATGTTGTTAATAATATAATATAAATATAATATAAATGTTTAAAGTCTGTTTTCAGTCGAATTCTTGGGCAGTGCTATATCATGTGAACTCAGTCTTTCAGTATTAGTATACAAAAAAGGTCATTTTGTCGACATTTGGAAATGAGAATTTTGAAATTAACAATAAAGTTATTTTTTTTTCAATTCTATTGTTCAAATGTTAAATCTTGCCAGTTGAGCACAAATTACTTCGCCAATGTCACGTATTTAGACACATAAACACTATAGAGTTACTCTACTCATATTCAAAATAAACACAGATACAGCCATGAAAAGATTGATCTATTGTCTACATCTTATATATTTCATCGATCACATCACAATTGATACAAACAATCAAAATAAATACAAATACCTAAGTATAAAAACGTCACATATATGTTTTTATTAAGTAACATCTCAACGAGATTGCTTAATGGCGGGCAAATATTTGAGAGCTTAATGAAAATCTAACTGAACGAGAGCGCAGTTTTATAAGAAGGTATCTAAATGAATCTCAGTCACCGAGTGTGCCCGCCTGAGGGGAACTGCTGGCGATAAAATTTATATATCGCCTGACTTCTGTTATGATTTAACGAATTGTATTCGAAGTCACAGCTTTTCCCGTTAATTATGGCATCGCTTTTATAATGTACCAGGCTGCCAGTAAACAAATTTCCACTTTTATGTTATATTTTATGCTTAACCTTAAGTACACTCTGTTATGCTAAAAGTTTGCGAGTCGGAGCTTGATTTAAAGCCAATTATTTTCACCTGCCTGATTCATAATGTATTATACATAATATAGTACTTTAAAGCAGGTTGTTACATAAGTTTTAGTTTACCGACGGAGAGGTTCATGTTGAAATGAACTCTTAAATCATCTGCAGGTTCTATTTTGAACGCGAAATTTGCTATCTAGTTAATTTTCTACGTAAATACGTTTTATAGCTCGAATTTAACTAGTTTAATTGACTATATCGTAGATATATTTTATTTTTATCGAATGGTTATGTCTAATTATTTTCTGCTTTTAATAGATGCACCCGTATGTATGCACACGTCGCCACAAGTTTTGGGCGCACAATTGGAAGAAACGTTACGGGTTCGGTGCTCGGTGACAGCCAATCCCCCTGATGTCACTTTCTTTTGGCAGTTTAACAACAGTGGGGAGAGTCTTGATGTTTCTCCTACTAAATTTGGTAAGAATACTCAGTTTTATTTCAAAAGCTACATAAGTCTATTCTAACTTTCCTTGCTATAAAATATTAAAAAGATTTTACCTTTTATCCATGAAATTAGACACAATAATTCGTACATTGTACACCCCAAACTAATACTACACACGACATCCTTCATATTAATTAATTAAAGCTACATCACATACAATTTTAATATAATTCAACGCGTGACATGCGACAGTAAAGTTCCGTACATCCGCACACGAATGCGAAACAACAAAATCAAGACAGCTAACTACGAAGTTCAAGCAAATCAAATAGTTCTACTGATGCGTATTTGGTAGGCGGGACATGTAACGTGACCTGAACTTTAACCTTAGAAAACGATTTCAAATTAATAAGCTTTCCACTATTACGTCGAAAGATTCCTTGCTCAGACCGTTTTTTGAATTGGTGCCAAGTAGTTTGTGATAGTGATAAATTATATCCAACGAAATGCATATGTGTCCCACTTTTACACAATACTTGTTTGTTGTAGAAAGGAAAGAACTGGATAAATGAGGTCACTTCTCATAATTTATTAAAACTAAGACTAGATCTGGAACTGTTAATTGCTTTTTATTGTGGTTTGAGAAAGTTTTACTTAGGTATGTACTTTACCTGCGGGCTTAATTAGAAAGAGCGTAAAGTACGCGGTGTTCTAAATAGGTTACATTTTTAAAACGTGTATGTATATCATGCGACAGTGAAATTATGTTTAATTTTTTTATTTACGGTTCTAATTTTATACATGTGAAAGCTAATAAAGTTACTTAAATATTTTGGACTCTATTAAGCGGAAAAACTTAAATGATTTTGAATGATAAGATTGTGATAAGAGGTCACGTAACGGTACTTTTTATTAAGGTTATAATATATGCACCTGTGAAAACAGATACTCCTTACATAATTGGCAATGCGAGACCGCTAAAATACGGAAATATTATGATATACTAAAAATAGGTCATTTTTAATAACACTGATATTTTAGTTACTGTTATAAATATTAATAAAGTTAGCTGAATAAGGCAGTTCATAACTTTTTTCTCTCAACGTATTTCAACGAAATTCTCACTCTCGCCTCGCTTAGGATGACCTTTAATTCGTTTAAATTTGTTGAGTGGCACCCTATTACTTTTTTAAAATAAAGCAGCTTATTTACTTCTGACAACATGAGTAGTCTATTCTTTTTCCATATTCGTCGGAACAAACAGACAGATATTTTTTTCATAAATTATGCTTTTCCTATATGTTCCACGTGCACTTCCATATTATGCATTTAGTAAAAATTTGTTGTTTGTTAGCATACTTGTTAGCATGCTTATGAATTAATAAATATTAATTTAGGTACAGCAAACGGCAGTACCAGCGAACTTAGCTACAAGCCAGCCAGCGAGCGAGACTACGGGGCACTAAGCTGTCGAGGAAGCAATACCGTCGGCAGGCAAATAGAACCTTGCGTCTTCCAAATTGTACCTGCATGTGAGTTAATTTAATATATATGTATAATCTATAAAAACGGTTGGCTACCGAGTATATTTTCGATAGTTTCTGAAAATGCTGAAGCGATTTCGATGAAGTTTTCAGGCAATCTATAGATTAGCCCAACGAGTAAGTATGAAATTTAGTAGCGATGGAAAATATGAACGCGGGCGAAGCCGTGGGTACTGCTAGTATTGTATATAGGTATACTTATAATTGGTTTACATCATATAATATATTCCTACCTCTTTAAAAACATGGTATGCAAAATTATTTGTATGCACAATGCACATGTATTATTATCTTAGAAGAAAGTAGTACAATCGATAGAATTTCTAAAAGGCTCGTTGTTGTAAGTACTTACCTATGAAAGTATTTTAGATTTTTTACCGTGTGATGGATAAATGTAATTATCATTTGAAGCTATACGTATTAGTATATACATTACGCATATTGTATATACACGTGCAATCGTAATGTATTAAATCATAAGTGTACAACAAAGTACTAAAATGTATTGCACTATAATATAAATTAATGATAGGTATATAAGTAATTCGATTAGATAACAAAAGGCAAATTTAGCATTAAGTCTTAAGTAGATCGTGAAGGTGAACTGTTCTACAAACCCTTCGAGAATATGAACTTCAATTATAGGTCACTGAAAACTTCCAGGTGCTTGCTACGTCGGCTATTATATTTTAGTATCGAGCTAGTTTCTTATCGTTCTATCGCTGTATTAGGGTTGGCCGGTAAACACTGTGTTGTATCGACTAATAAAATTATAACGAAGCCGATGCTATAAAACTGTATAATTTCTAGCCAATTGGCTTAAAGATTTGGCGTTATGTTACAGAATATTAGCCCAGAGTTTGTATTATAATATCTAACATAGACTTGTAAGATTATATTTATTGAATTACTTTGACCTAAATTATAATTTTCCACTTGTTTTCATAATTATTCAGCAATAGTGACTCAAATTCGCTTCGCTCGGGTTCGTCCGTAGGTTCGTTTAACTGTTAGTATGGAAACGAAATTATTGTTTATGTCAACGCTACAAGATTACAAAAAAGTTAAAAGAAAAATGTAGTTTTTACTATTTTCCTCGAAATTTATCAGTTTTTTCTCTCTATAAGTTTTGTTTTCGTGTCTTAACGATAATATTTAAAAAAATGCCGAATTAGACGAGCTGTTCTCGAGTTTTGTGCTTACCAATGCCGTTCTTATTCATATTCAGAATTACAAATTTCCAATTTTTGACACGATAAAATATATAAATTAAAAATTAAGTAAAGTAAGATGCTCTAAACAAAAATATGGTTAAATAGTTTAAGTCATAAGCTAAACACATTCATTTAACTGTCAGGCCATTGAAAATATCGCTATGACGCAGCTGCACGAAGAAATATGAGTTAGCCACGAGGTGCAACGAAGCACTCTAACCGCAACATTTAATATCCTCGTATTATAACGTACTGATACAAATACGTAAATCCACTTGCTTGTAAATATCAAGCACTCGGGCTGCGTAATTTAATTTTAATGACTTAGTACTGTTTTGTTAAAGCTAAGTTCATAAATATTTTAATTAAAACAAATTGATATGGAGCAAGTGGTGTTTAAAACTAAGGATTAAAAAGTTGAACTGAGACTTGCCTTAAACAGACTTACTTAAAGACCTAAAATCAAGGCGATTATCGATGTCGAGCTAATCTATACAATACTCGTAGCAATTGATATTGAAGGCAATAATTTTAAAGCAGTTAGGTACCATTCATATTTTAAACTAGCTAACTCGGCCCGCTTCGCTGGGCGTAAGTGAAAATTAATTAAACGGTTTTTATAGTAATAGTCTGCGAGGAATCTACCACCGGCTCGGTAGGCAGTTCTGCTGAGACGAGCCGACGAGAAACTCAACAGATGCTCTTTTGAAATATAAATATATTATACAATAGAATATTATGTACTTATCCTATAGGAGATTCAAGTATTAGTAATCCCACACAATTTGCATCAGCAAAGTATTCCTGCGACGGATTAATATGTTTTGCTCATTAATACGCTTTAATGTCTATAATGTCTCTTCTAACGTCTACAAGAGTATATGTAAGATATACATTACGAGTACATCCCACCACAATGTTATCTTATTAGTTAAATGCTATAAATTGTCACCACACTATAATTCAAGTCTTGACGTGGCTGTGCATTTAATTTTCATTTAGACGTGTGTTATGTGTGAATTAATTCATCCCCTTGAGGGTTAGAGATTAAAATGATTAAATTGTAAGGCATCGTGCAAAGCACCCTTAACTTTGTGAGGGAAGCCTTACTATATACATCATTTGCTTAGGATATGAGATTATTTATTATAAGGTAAAGTTCTTAACGCAACATTAAATATCATAGAATTCTGAAAAAAACTGTTTATATTTAGTTTTTAGAAAGGACTAATGTCGTATAGAAAGAAATTTATGTAGCGGAAAACAAAGTTGACACTCTTTAGTCCGTTATCAATTCGAAATTGAGATGGTGTCTGTTCATGTACATTAACATCTGACCACGCAGCATTTTTTTATCCATATTTGTGTTATCCATGTTTCAATTTTGTTAATAATCTTTGAGGTAATACAAAAACCAGTCTCTCTCAAATGATGCTTTGACCAAAGAACATCATATCATTTTATTTATATCAGAAAAGAAGTGACAGTCAGTGACATGATAATATTTTGTTGATAATTTCAAAATTAAGTTCAAATATAACATTTATTTAAAACTAAGAATCGTAAAATTGGATTGAGAGAAACTAAATTGAAGTTGTGATGAAATCGGGTATTGGTGCCGGCAAAAAAACAGTCTGCACTCGTATTCCGTCGACTACTATTTGCGTTTCGAGTGTATATAAGATTTTAAAAATTAGTATTTAATAATTATTTCGATGCTTTATTACACTTAAGATATTGTGCCTAAATACTAATATTATTACCGTCGTACATAAAGTACAAACTTTTTGTGTTTAATTATATTAAACACAAAAATGAACACTAAGTTTTTAGAATTTATTGTAAACTAGCGAACCCGCTTCGCTCGTCGTAATTTAAAGTAACTTTGATAATTTTTATATTTTTCTAATAAAGTAGCCTAAATTACTCACAACCCCGAATATCAGTTTCTATTATATTAAAGAACACAAGTTCAATTTCCGCGTATCGTTAAAATTTTATAGTCATAAAACATATTGATTAATTTAAGTTGAAGCCCTTTATTTCAAAAAATATGATCTAATATTAGTTTAATTTTAGTGTCTAGTATATTGATGTTGATTTTTTTTGACGACACTTTTAGTGTCGACACTGTAGTGACTCTACTTTCTGCGCCAGCGCTCGCGGGTTTGAGTCCCGATGGGGGCATTGTTTTGCTGAGCACGAATTTATGTACTCCGGTTATAGGTGTTTATATTTATAATATGTATGAATTTAAAATTAACTACCACGGAACTAGATGGTGCTGTTGTAATAATGTCCCAAGATATTTATTTATTTTTCAATGAATACCTAAATCCATATGATATTCTCAGCTCGTCCAGCACCTCCTCGCAATTGTTCACTACAAGCCGGCACTAACAGCACAGAAGGCATCAGTTGGCTTATCATTCGATGTGTGTCAGGATATGACGGCGGACTTCCTCAGTCGTTCGTTTTGGAAGCACTCGACCCGATTACCAGCAAGACTAAGTTCAACACAAGTGTTAATGAAACAGGTAAGGATGCGTCAAGTATAACCTATGAGTAGAGTAAAATATTGACTAAAGTTATGTACATAGGGTACGTTTGTATATTTTTCAAAACATCGTTTTTGAAGCTATTAGTTCTTTACAATTGAAACATTATATTCAAACAGAAACAAAATAAAAAGAGCGTAGATGAATATGCTGAAATTTATTTTATTTATCTTCATGATAATTTTGTATAGTTATAAAAGGAAAAAAATAACGTACTTTTGAATTTTTCGTACAGCTTACTTGCAGAAGTGAAACGCAAAAAAAGACTCTAACCAAATGCACGACTTTGTCTTTAAAGCGATTTTCATTCGCAAAAAATAAAAAATGGAGTGCAAACAGCAGTATTTACATTTTTTTAAAACAAATTGTATAAATTAAAACCTCACTGGCAAAAAATAATACATTCAGTCCAACTTCGATCATTTACATGCAGCACGCAATTTTGTAACGAGTTATTTTGTTCACACCGTTTAAAATATCGCTGTTATAATAAACTTTCAAAAGTAATATATAAAACGTCGATTCACATACCGTAATATCATAAACTACGTGTTTCCTCCAGTTCTTTATTTAATTTTCATGAATATTTCGCTAATGATTTGAACATTTTTCAAACAATATTTTTTATATTTCTTTGTCTAATTTACCTTAATAATTCTGAGGATAGACAAAATTGAATGTATTTAACAAGTTTTTTTTTATTTTTATTACTACAAAGATAAAGCGACTGTCAGTCTGTGTTATGTGTTGCAATATTGCAATAAAATATAACTTTCAAAAGAGTTTAACTAACATCACAAAACTGTGTAATTAAACAACCTGCCAGTCAAAGTCATACCTCACTGCTCCACAGTGATAAAAATATACAAGTGGATGATGGTATAATAAAGAAATATATCATTCTTTTTATTTATTTATTTTTACAAAAGCAACAATAGTAGAAACGGTTAAGGAATATTCATTTAGATTCTAAAGTCAGCTTGTACATTAAAATGCATCTCACGATTAAAACGAATGGATACCCTCCGGACTTCGCATCGCGAAACGTTTAAATTAATGAAGTCTAGATACTAGTGTTTTATTCTGAACAAATATGTTAGTGAAGTTCAATATCTTGGAAAGCTCTTTAGTTGAAAAATATTAGCATTCGTAATAGTTTAAATGCTTTTACATTTTAATAATCGTTTTTTATTTGAAATGGTATTTTAAATACCTAATTGTGTTTTTTGTTTTATTACTGTACTTATTTTCTTATTACTGTATTTTTGGTATTCATTTGGTAAGTTATGGCCTTTTTCATATTTAAAATATGGAAAAGAAACGGAAATATCTAGGGAACAAAAAAATGACCCGAAGAAATGGGTATGTAATAATATTATGAAATTAAAAAAAAACATCTTGAAGTTTTGACGTAGCCTATTATAACTTATAATAGTGC
Organism: Boloria euphrosyne; assembly: GCA_951802675.2. Taxonomy (NCBI): domain Eukaryota; kingdom Metazoa; phylum Arthropoda; class Insecta; order Lepidoptera; family Nymphalidae; genus Boloria; species Boloria euphrosyne. The sequence continues at coordinate 5,974,637 of OX637888.1, forward strand.
TGTAAAATAGTAAAATAATTTTTGTAATGAAACCTCGTGTTAAGAAAAAGCTTAAGTTTCTACTGTAGGTAGAAAGGGTAGGTAGGTAGCATTGTAATGTAGTACAATATACAATTCAACAAAATTATTCAAACGGAACATCGCCATAAAATATTTAACTAGAAATTGTAACTAAAATGATAAAGGAACTTGTATATGAAGTTCATAAAGCATGTAATGTTATTATTTTTGTAAATCGTTTATATAATAGGCAATAAATATTATATTAAGATGTCCCATTTTAGATGGTTTGGCAGTGTTTAAATTAGATCTCAGCCAGCTATCGGCTGGAGACGTTGAAGGGGCCACATTTAATCTTCTGATCTATGCAAAAAACCTCAAGGGAGACTCGGAGAAAACTCTCCTGGAAAATATTGCTTTCAACGACGCTGCGAGGAGAACGGGTATGTGATTAAACCATGTTACAAAATAACTAACTAGATTTTCTTGCCTCGCATAAATAGAATAGCAACATAATGAAAACTGGTATTTCATCCCTTGAGTTTAAAGTAATTTAAGCGGCGTATTTCATTCATTTTAATATTAAAAATTCACTTCATTTGCTTACTCGTAAATATAACTTGTTTGATTAAGTATTGCACGAGATATAACATAACCTTAAACAAACATACCATAGCATAATATTCTTCATATTAATATACTGTATTCAGAAAAACAAAAAAGAAGAAAATAAGCTCTTTTTAACCCCCAAAATAACCGACGGGGTGTTATAAGTTTGACGTGGTTTTGTGTGTGTGTATGTGTATCTACTGTGGCATCGTAACGTCCGAACGGGTAAACCGATTCAGATTTCGTTTTTTTTTTTGTTTGAAAGATAAATTAGTTGGGAGTGTACTTACTTAGCTTTGTCTGATGAAAATCGGTCCAAAATGGCCGCCGCTACAAGATGTCGGATTACATATTCACAACTCCCTCTATTTAGGTATCAAATAAAAAACCTTGACTAGTAGAATACTATTTTTATTAATTTATGTCGGGGTATTTTTTAATTTTTATTTTGCAAACAAGACGATAAGATATTATCAACATTTTCAGAACTTTACAAGGTACTATTTTTTTATACAGACGGAAAAACCTCAATGAGCAGTATAACACTAGGAGTTTTACTATCAGCTCTGCTAGCAACTGTTCTAGCTGCGGGTGTAAGTCTGGTACTTTGTGCAAGGCGTCGAAGAGCGCAACCGCACAAACACCCGCCAGGCGATATGTTGGAACTAAGCGACGGATGTAGGCGATACGTCGTGGCCTACACTATCAAACCCTCCCCGGACTCGAAGACACCAGAGCCTCAGCCAGATATATTGAATGCACCAGGTAAGTCTAATTGTCTTAAATTATTACTTTGTTTTTATACAGGTATAGAGTAATGTCGCTATGTTTGATTGTTTTCAGGTCATTCCTATTGAATGATTCTTAAAATTTCTAATCGATTCTTAAAAGTGATCTGGTCTGAGTTAGTTTTTTTAAATAATAAAGTCAAGATTAATTTCATGAATAATATACCGTAGAAATGAATAATCTGAAAAATTTAAAAATGTATTAAATCATCATGGTAGAGATAAAAATAAGGGCCGCAATTTTCTGTGTAATATGCAACTTTTTGTTTTTTATGTTTAAAATTTACTTTTCATTTTGAAGAAAATTGCGAATGAACGTTGTAAAAAACTCAAGAGAATAAAAAATACAAACAATTTCAAACTATCATCCCTTATTTTTACTTTAAAATTCAAACCTTCATTAATCATCTTCTTTTACTTCAACGGGAAATAGAACTAACTTCAACTGTAATATAAAATGGAATTGTATAGAAGTTTATATAGTTTAGTTTTATTCAAGAGACATTTTGCTGCTTTTTCAAATGCTATATAGCTATCATGGTCTCGTAGAAACATCTGGGAAATAATTAAAAAAAAAGTAAATGCGAGAACAGATAATTTTACCTCGTATGTCAAATGTTGGCAAACATCTAATAAATATTATTAAAAGTACAGCTCACCCTCGGTTCTCTCGGGTTCGTCCCTAGGTTTAGAATGTGCGAAGCCGTGGGTTTCGCTAGTTAAAATAAAAAAATCTTAAAATAAAAGTAGCCTGAGTTACTCCTTATAACATTAACTATCTGCGAGTGAAAGTTTCGTCAAAATAGGTCCAACCATTTCAGAGATCAGCCGGAACAAACAGATCATATGCATTTAGTAAAAAGCTGTTAATTTGAAATTAAAAACGGACACTTTAATATTATTTATATGTATAGAAGTATAGATTATTAAAAGACCGCAGTAAGAAAGTGTGTTTAGTTTTAAAATTAGTTATTTATAAATTTAGAAGTAAAAATGTCTTTAAACAGATGGTGAAATTCAGAAAGCACCGCCCACTACTGTGGAGGCGGACGAATGGCCGAGTGCAAAGGAAGTTAGAGGTACTCGTTCATATTATAAAGCGTTCGTAAAATCGTCGGCTAAGAATGATAAGTTGCCAACTCCAACTTGAGAGTAGAATGTTTAAATTTTATTATTGCTGCCTTATACTTATGTACAGGACTTTATACAGATACACTAAAAGATAAATAGGAAAAGTTTAATAGAATAGTTGCTACTTGTTATGCCAGTGGTTCGGGTTCGAGTCCCGCTGGGGGCATTTTTTTGTTGAGCTCGAATATAATATGTGTAGTATATCAACCACCTGGTATGCGTAACACAAGCCTTGTAGCTAACCACGGAACTAGATGGAGTTGTGTGTAATAATGTCCCAACATAAATAAATAGATTTATATTTATTTATATAAATATAATTTAAACAGTACTAATAATCATAAAAAAATTATTTTACAAATTTCATTTTTATTGTTTTCCGCAATTTAAATTAAGGTTGCTTGCTTAATATCAAACAATTAACAAGTCTTCTCTCTAATTTGTGGTAACGTCGACATTTCATTAAATAAGGAATTTTGTTTATGAAGATGTACGAGTACATAATACAATATATTTTATACAATGCTCAAATATTTGAGAAATATTAATAATAATTTTATGTTCCAAACTCACTAATTTTCATGAATTGAATTCGCAGGTGATTGGAGTAAAACTGGTGCAGTGTTTTCGGCGGAAGATCTTGCTTTATTAGATTCAACTGGAAGACCGCAACAGGTTATTTTTTAACTTTTTTATTCATCCATCCTTAAATTTAAATAAATTTCCATAAATGAAAACTAATAAAACTTTATTTATCAGCTCACGCCTGGAAGCGACATTACGTCAAGACAAGAGGACGTTATCAACGAAAACTTGTCTCAACCGATATTAAGTAACTTCCGACCGAACTTCGTAGTGACAAATAGCCCAACTTTAGGGAGCCCTAACTTCGTTTGTCCTAATGGGAATATGGGGTCACCTTTTGGTAGCCAGACTCTTGGTTCAGCTCTTAGCGGTCCAACGTTAAGTTCCGGTAGCTTGGCCACCTCCACATTGCATCGGAAAGGCAAAAATGTAAGAAGAAGGGAACATGTGCTAGCGGAAAATTTACCCGGTCCTGAGAGTTGTGTGTAAATAAAGATAAACCAATGAATTCAACTAGTTTGAAATTTCATTCTACATATAATTAAAATAATATATAGTAATTAAAAAGTAAAGACGTTTAACCAAACTACTGATGGGCAAAATAATAGTAATTAATAACTAATCTTGTAATTACATATTGGGCACAACGCTTGACTTCAAATTTTAATAATTAGTGTTGACATTTCAATTGACTTAGAGATTTCAGGGAAGGCAGAGTCCAGTCAGACGTTATTTTAGACGCCTTTTTATTTTTAACGCTCATTTTTACCGTTTACAAAATCATATCCCGACCTACATGACATACTCTGTCAATGTTATTACTAATATTTTATTGCCGCTCCATCAGCGACGTTTATTTATGTACTACTCCATTACTATACTATATCCATAAATTATATCATACCTATAAGTTTTTATGATGCAAGCTATATTACTATAAAGTTCCATTAAAACCCGTTCAGTAATTATTAACATCTATTGTTATAGTTAATAATATCAACAAAAAGGTAGTATTTTTTATGTTAGGACTTTATTACACAGGACCGTTTAGTTCCGTGGTAAGCTACGAGGCTTGTGTTATGGATACCAGATAGTTGATTCTGTGCCCATATATAACTTTAAATACATTTTTTAAATATAAGAGTACAAACATGCATGCTCAACAAATTAATGCCAGCGGGATTCAAACCCGTGACCGCTAGCGCATGCAGCAAACTGAGCCAAACGTATTGTACCATAAGGTCTATTGGTACAAATTGTTTAATTCATATTCAAAAGTTGGGCCCAATATGTGAATGAGGACTGATTTTGAAGTGCGACACACTCGATGAGAATTCTCTTCGTCTCTTCGACTCGAGCTGTCATTGACGACACAATCCTAGCATTATTCAGTACACACTTGTCTCCCTTATTCGATTATTTGTGCCTGTTGAAGTCTCCCTTTGTCTCGAAAAGAAATAATAAATGGAGATATAGTACTTGTTGAGAGTTTTGGGAGATAAAAAAGAATTAAGCTATCTATGTGAATGAGCAAAATGCAAATGGTATTTTTATGAATAACTTTTGTATGAACTGGATTTTTAAAAAATTTTGAATGATTTGCAAATGAAATAAGAAACATTAGGAAACAGATAGAATTTTAATTTTTTTTTAAATATTATTTTTTGTTATATCATATGATTTAAGGGTGTATAATTAGAAAAGTAGTTTTACAATTTCCGTCATTTTATTAGTACAATTTTTATGTATACTGTAAAGTTATATATGACAATATGTCTTCTTGTATAGAAGGTTCATAACAAATCAGTCTATAATTTAATGACATTAATTTGCTCAAAATTAATTAGAAGAGACCATAACATAGGATCTATTTTCAAGATTGTAAAAAATGTAAATAATATTATATAATATTAATTAAGGCGTTTTGTGAATCGTCGCTGAAGCCTTTAAAAATGGCTTGTAGTTTATATATAATATACTATAATATTTGTCGATAAATTGGTTGTGTGTACATATTGGTAGTCTGTGGAAGAATATCATCATAAAATTAAATACGATGGGCAAAACATGGAGGTACAGTGTCAGAGGTATGAATTTTATAAGATATTATCGCTTACATTATTTAGGTACAATTAAACGAATATTCAACTTTTGTTTCACGCCGAATGGGATACTTTCTTAGTCTAAAATACGTAAAAAATTGTAATAGGCTTTTGAAATATATGGATTAGTTAATATATTTGTTAAAATTCTACTATGTACATTTGACGCCTTTAATAGTAAAAACTTTAAAGAAACATATAGACAAACGACATTTTCATAATTAGAAAATTTAGAATGCGACATAAAGCCACTTTTACACTACACGATTCGAGCGCGGCTCTTAAAACGAGATATATGCGACCGAGAAAATCGAAGGAGCCAGCTTCTTTTATAATGTATGACTATTGATATCGCTAATAGAAAAGAATATATAAATATGAAATGGCAAGTACTGATCACTTGACTATAACTTGACCCTAAGACACTTGACCCTAAGATGATTTCTATAGATCGCTAAGTTTTTTATTTTCGATAGCCTTTTTAGATATGAATTTGGGATACAAGAATAAGAAAGTTACACCACACTCGAAAACGTCACCCAGTACATTTGCATTTTTCATCACGTTTGAATGGTTTTATAAGACGAATTTTTCTATTGCTATTATTATTGTAATTTCTGTTACATAACCGAAATAGAATTTGAGCAAAGCTTATCGCGGCATATTAAAATTAAATTTGATTTCTGAAATTTCTACATACTGAAATATAACGAACTCCTATAATATTTAGAAAATATCGGTTGTATAGCTTCAAACGAAGAAAAATATTAGCTTTTAAAAATGATTTTAAAAATGATTGGACTTTTTAAAATATGTCTGTATAAATAATCTTTACAGTATGCAAGCAAATTACGACGAATCCGTTATTCCTCAGAGAAAGTTTTTGATTGAAGTAAATTTTTTAAATTTCAAATATTGTGATTAAATATGAATTCTGTTCTTTGAAATAAAATATTTATTACGATTTAACTTTGACCTATGTATTTTGGATTTCTTGAAGAATGTTTGAAGCGAAGCAACGTAACTAAAAGTAATATTTCAGTATACTTCTTGCTTATTGTACTATATACATGTATAGATAGGATGTATTATAGCTATAAACTTTAATTGTGAATTTCTTTAAGGAATGTACATATTTGTTACCTAAATTAGGTAGTGCCATTTTATATAATGATAATAATTGCCTAAATGTTCCCATTTTTATGTTAATTTTATTGTATAGAGTTTATAAGGCCTCGGTTTAAAGACATGTAGTTAATACTTGTTGTAGCTGTCGATAACAATTTTCCGCGGTCCTAACGATCTGATATGATGATTTTATATTTAATAAATGATTAAAAATTTATATTAAAATGACTTTTTTGTTTCCTATTCCATTTCTATATAATCTATACATCCATACTAATATTATAAATGCGAAAGTAACTCTGTCTGTCTGTCTGTCTGTCTGTTACCTTTTCACGCCTAAACCACCCAACCGATTTTGCTGAAATTTGGTATGTAGATAGTTTGCATTCATGAGAAGGAAATAGGCATATTATTTTTTGGAAATTCAACCCCTAAAAGGGTTAAAAGGGGTGGCAAAGTTTGTATGAGAAAAATATTTTTATTGCACATTTTTGCATGAAACTTTGAATTAATGCTTTTTAGTACAAATGATGAAACACGTATTTCAGGGTTTTTCGAAATTCACCCCCATTGGGGGTTAAAGGGGGTGGCTAAGTTTGTATGGGAAATTTAATTCTATTGAAATATTTTGCGTGAAACTGAAATAATGCTCTGCAATACAAATTATGAGATACATATCTAAGTGTTTTTTAAAAATCAACCCCTATGGGGGTTAACGGGGGTGGCACAATTTGCGTAGGAAAAATATTTAACAATAATTTTTACCATAAGTCCATAACAATGAACCACGTACATCAGTTTATCATTAACGAAAAACACACAAAGAAATTATGATACACATAGTAGCAAAATTGGTTAAAAATAGGAAATAAGTTTTAGAAAGCGCAGCAGTGGCGGCACGGCAGGATGCTACACAGTAGTTTTCAGAAAAGAGGGCCAGAACTTTAAATGGGGAATCAGTCCTTGGTACATTATAAGTAACAGTATATAAGCAAAAATTTTTATTTTATTCACACTTAGCGTGAGCGAAGCCGCGGGCACCGCTAGTAATATAATAAAATTCTAACTTAGTCAAATCTGTACATTCAAATTTTTTTTTTTAAACCTTATTGAAATAGTCATTATTATCGATACAGAGGTCGAAACTATAGTTTTTTGATTTTTTCTCTGTCTGTCTGTCTGTGACCACGTCACGAGAAAACCACTAGATGGATTTTGATGAAATTTGGTATGATGATAGCTGGTTATTCGGGTCAGGATATAGAATACTTTTTACTCCTGAAAAATGTCTAATTTCTAAGAAATCTCAACTAACCGTTACAAACCGGCCATAAAATATTGTTCGGTATATGAAATCTAAGAATTTGGTTTTCTGACTTCAAAACGCGAACAGAGCCGCGGGAAATGCTAGTGTTCTATATTTTATTAATATCATGACAATCGATACAAATATAATAATAGTATCATCAGCCCTTTTTAACAAAGAAAAAACTATAGGTTTAAAAAAAAAGCCTCCTAAAAGTTCGCATAAACGTGGAAATGTAAATTAAGAAAGTCTACGTTAGTCGCACTAGTACAAAAAAATAATTTTAATAAAAGATTTTTATCTCGTAAAAGTAACATTTTTATCTCATATTGGATTATTTATATCAATTTACTACATATTCGATGTTAATATTTTAGAAACTCAAGTCCATAATTACAACAAATATTTTCTTGTCAACGTTCTAGTAAAATAATAACTTGTGTCACGAAAAAAAATATCGTCTGTTGTCGATTTCAGCCCAAAGCAATCAAAAAGACTATATTAGGAAACAGCTTTTGTTCAAGAAAAAATAATGATATTTTTATATTTCATACCTAACTTATCACTTTTTTAAAGATTAATAGAAATAATCATAGATTTTAGATCTTGCAAGTGTGATTGATCATTGTAGAGTAGCGTCCTTTCATACCCATTAATTTGTTGGGAGGTCATCTTCCTATCAAACACGGGAAAGCGACTTCATAATGAAAATATTTATTTCAGGAAACAAAGAAAAAATGTTTGTCATACACAAGTCTTAGCAAATTAAAGCCTAATGGTTAAACAGGTTCACTCTAATAATAATTATAAAAAGCTCGTTTTAATAAAAGCTCGAGCTTTAAATATCCATATTGACGTTGTAATTCGTTTTAAACAAACCTTTACCTGGCTGCCTAAAGTGCTGCCTGTCAAATCCAATAAAATGTCCCTTACAACCTCCAGCTATATTCTCACCTACTTGAAGAAGGCTTGGTCTACATTCAAGAATTATTTTCGTGTAATACAATGTTACTTTAGAAAATTTGATTTTAAAATTTCAAAGTGACCTTTTTTAAACTAATATTGGGGTTTTCAAATATATTAGAGAAATTAGAAAAATTAATGAATGTTTGTATTAATTGCCTGGAGTTGATAATGATTTTTTTGTTTGTTTTATGTTTGTTGGGGAACATATTTTATTGTTAGGGAACATAATTAGATTAAATTGAATTGTAAAATACTTTACAGTATTGTAATATGTCATTAAAATGCTCTTACTGCCGTTCTGTACCTACACTTCTAGGCGAAGTTACCGACTGGGGTTGGCATAAGTTTAGTGAACATATTCTTTTCGTTTCAAAATGGTAAGATATGAAAAAATACTATATAATAGTAGACTAGAAAAAAATCTCATGTAAACTCGCCCTAATATAACATGGTGAACCTAATCGGATTAGTAGGCTTACACGTCACCGTAAAGAACCTTAGAGACGTCTAGACGCTTAAAGAATTTAAGCATTATTATCGCGATATTCACGTCTTATTATAGGTAATCGTAGACTTAAATGTAAATAATAACGAGAGTTATTTTAGTACGATATTTAGCTAAAGTTTATAATTTGATTATAAAGTCAACTAATACTATCTTAGGTTTACGCAAATTTTCAACATAAATAAATTATCTATTCGGATTTTGTTGCGGATTTATTTAGATTTTTGGTTCCCGACGTTTCGAATGCTTTACAGCAATTTGCTCCCGTGACCATAATTGTTTCGCTGATGGGCATAGTTTTTCCATCATAATGAGATCCCTCTGAACCTTGGTTCAATACACAGTTAAATATGTACCTCTTCTAAATCTAAAATCTATAATTCCATCGAAATAAAAATTCACAAAAATTTTATTGAACTTACCAATACTTATTTAATTTTTATTTATAACTTAAATTTATATCGTTATATGTTTGTAATTTAATAAAAATAGCCAAAGAAACTTAGTAAACTTAGAAAATTAAAGGTTCTTGCTGGTGCTTTAAAATGTTGCTTTGAACTTAAGAAAATTCTACAAAGGACTTGCCATATAGACAAGTGTTCTGTAAAATAGATTTCCAGATATAGTCTACTATAATTAAAACATTCTTGGACAATTGCGTCCATTCATTGTTTTAAGCTTCGAAGATATTTACTGTAGTAAGTTCAGTTTTCATATTAAGTATACCTACTTATGAAAATTTATTTCTTTAATCGTTAAAATCCGAAACATGTAGTTGATCAGGAATAGTACCAACAGTTACCAAAGTGTTCAACAAAAAAACTAATAGGCATTTTTGCTTCGATCCGAGACTCGAACCCATCTGCACCTATATTATATACTAGACCTAGACGTTATATTTTTATTTATCTTCTCTAATATATAAAAATCTCGTGTCACAGTGTTTGTCATCGAACTCCTCCGGAACGGCTTGACAGATTTTTGTAATTTTTTTGTGTATACTTGGTAGGTCTGAGAGTAGCTCATAGGCTATTTTTTATTGGTGGTATAATACCCTCTTGGTGATGAGGGTGGCCCACTACAGATTTTTTATTCTTTATTTGTAGACCAAACTTTTTTTATGATTTGGTATCAAAAAATACGTAGGTCTAACCCTAAATTTTCATCTACCAATCCCTATATTTTAATAGTAATTAGAACGCGGGCGAAGCTGCCGATATTGATAGTAATATGAGAATTAATATTCAGAATGCAACTCTTTCTTTAGAACAGCCTAACGAAATAAAAATGAGTCATTAATTAAAAATATCCGAAAATAATATTTACTTAAAGCTAATATTTTCAATTTTAATATAACGCTAGGAACCAAAAGACGGAATGAAATTTATTAATACAAAATAAACAAGGCTTATTAAATCTGATTTTAATTAACAAACAAGCGTTGCGGTTTCGTGAACGAATGGAATAAAATGAATTTTACAGTTCAAATAATGAAACTCTAACAAAAACGTCTACATTATATACCTATATTCAATTTTATTAATTTTTGTTTCAAAATCTTCGTTAAGAAATGATTTTAACTTTATGTTTTTATAAAAAGCGATATTTTATACACTCGTACATAAATATTATTTAAGTAAGTTTTTGAACCTTCACGTTGGAACAACTTAACTGGACCGATTTGAATAGCATTTAGTAGTGCTTTCTTAGGTTTACGTGAATATTCGACATTATAAATGAAACTACCTTCTCGCAGCAATCATGGCCCGTGACCATGATTGCTGTAAAGGATTCGAAACGTCGGGTACTAAAAATCTAAATAAATCTGCGACAAGATCCGAAAAGGTAGTTTCATCTATAATAGCATTTAGTATTCAAATATACCATGAGCTAGAGTTTAATAAAAACTACTGTTTACCTAGAAAAGCACCTGAATGTAACAACGATTACATAACTTTAATTAACTTTGCCGACTAAAACCAAAACGACTAAATCGTTTTTGTATATAACCACTTTTAAAATAAAATAATCTATAAATCTATACATATAAATAAAATTGTCAGTTTTTAATTTCAAATTAACAGCTTTTCACTAAATATATATATATGAAAGTATATACGGTACTAACATTAACTAAATCATTTTTTTAAATTTTTGTCTGTCTATCTGTCGGTCTGTCTGTTTGTTCCGGCTAATCTCTGAAATGGCTGGACCGATTTTGACGAGACTTTCACTCGCAGAGGACTTGCAGGGAGCACATAAGGTCGAACCAAGGGTCGGATCAAGCGAAGCGAGGGTGAGTCGCTAGTATTAGTATATGCAAAATAGATTAGAAAACTATTTAAAAAACACTTAAATCTGTTAAACTTTGCCAATTATGTTATACAAACATCTATTTTAGAACCCTCTTATTTTAAGTCGGGTAAAATCTATAAAATAATGATTCCAATTATGGCAACACTTAATCGCGCTTTCTCTTTAACGAGTATCAACAGCATACTTTGAAATGTTACAACTCTAAAGTTTTCCTTTGGTATACCTATCACAAAGTTTTCCTAAAACTTTGATACAAAATCCCGTATAATAATATACTGAACACATTATTAAGTAGTGCTACAATATCAGCTCTCACTTGACATAGGTTCTTTGAAGATTTAAGTTTAAATGAACGTCAACTTCATTATCGTGAATAGCTTATATAAAACATGTGTCTATAAGAAGTCTATAAATACTACTTCATAATATATTATTTGCAAGTTTTATATATAATGGTGGGTAGCCCAACGATAACGCGGTTGCTTAGTTAACCAAGTGATGCGGGTTCGAATCCGGGTCTCGCACCTCTGATATTTTCATAGGCGAATCATTTTCTATCATGATTACCACTTGTCTCATGGATAATTTAGAAAAACTTAGCAAGTTTTCGAAAGACATGTAAAGTCCGCCAACGCGCACTAGGCCATTGCGGTGGACCAAGGCCTGATTCCCCTCGTACTGAGTCGGCCCAGTAGTATGACGGTAAAAAGGGCTGAAAATGAAGATGATTATATATAATGAGTTTAGGTTGATATAAGAAGAAATATTTTTTTAATCGACTTCAAAAAAAGGAGGAGGTTCTCAATTCGTCGGGGACTTTTTTTATGTATCTTCCCCATTACTCGAAGATGGCTGGACCGATTTGGAAAATTCTTTTTTTTACATATAAACAAAATAAGTAACTACTTTCCGATAAAAATTTGAAAATAAATTATTTTTATGACTTCAAAATTAACGAAGTTCTTAAAAGTATTATTTTCTACTTTTTAGTTTAGATTTGTTTAGTTTTGAAGTCGGTTTTTGTTTTTTGTTATCTAAAATTAAATCTTTAACTTAATATTAAAATATTTTTCCAGGCATTAAAATAAAACGTAACTTAATATGCGTCGTCATTTACTGTAGAGAATAAGGTATTATTAGACATTTATTAAGTCGGTTCTCTCTTCCCAGAGACGGCTGGAAACGATTGTGATGAAGTATGATTTTTTGCTAGTCAGCTACCTGTGGAAAACATTTTCTATCCAGCCGCAGATCCGAAAGTCCTGGGTTCAAGTCTATAAGTCATACACCTTATTCAAAACCAAACGGTGATCTTACAACGTATTAACGAATCGACCGATTTGAAAAATCGCTATCATGTCTTTGATTAATAATCTCATCTAAACAATTAAAAATTATAACTTATCAAAAGCTAAGTAAGTTTAAATATAGGTACTTAAATATTTAAAAATGGTAATCTAATATTTGCTACTTAGTGTAATTCATAATTATTCTTACAGATAAAAGTATGTAAATCTCATCACGATCAGACGCTGAATAACAAGTTTTTTACAACATCGGAACTTTTCCATCGAAATATGTACTCAACGCGACCTACAATTTACACCTTAATGGAGTAAAAATAAACTCTGAATACAAATTCTACTTAAAAGCAACTCAATCAAAACTTTGATCAGCTTCACCTGTTGACAGCTTCACATCGAACGCTCTACCACTTTTGGATTATTCAACTTTTTCCAATCAATTTTGTAACGATTTCAGATTTAAACTTTAATTACTGTTGAAATAAACTAAATGTATTATTAGTGTTCATTATTATTATGTTATATTAAATCTTATGTCATTAAATAAGCAATTCTTGTATATATATTTTTTCCTGCATCTCATCTCTTTATATCAAATGTGTAATTATAAAGATTTGCTTCGAGTATTAAAATTTTGAAGTGAAACTTCTTTAGAATTGTTGTGATTTGAAACTCGATGAAACGAAAATGCGTCACGATAAAGAAAGAAATACAGAAAGTATAGGATTAAGTCGGAGAGAATGAGATAGAATACATTCCCATGTTGCCATGGTAACCTTTGTTTATTTTTTGACATTTCTTTTTTTATATATATTCATCTCATTCTTTTGTCAATTTACTGAAGTTTTACTTCTATCGTGTGTGAATCGCACACACGCCTTTTTTATATAGGTTTCTTTTCTAAAAAAAGGAATTTATATTTAAAAAATACGATTTTAGAAAACGCTGTAAAGTTCATTGAAATACTATCTTCTAAAATCAACGGATAGTACAGAATTTCTTTAGATACTTCTCAGCTTTCATAGTAACATAAAACAACTTTCTTGAGTTTTATTAACCTCCACCATTAAAACATTGTATCTTACACTACAATAAAAGTTTCATTTCTCTCATTTCAGAAAAGAATTAGTCTACTCTACTCTAGTTCGTAAATTGTTTATTCATTCAAATTAATAAAAATAAATTACAAAAAATACTGTATTCTAGAATCTAGAGGATAATTATATATTATTTTACTATCGGAAACCAAGATCATAAGATCTACCACTTAAACTATGAAGTCTCGTTAGCTTAACCCTACGTATAACGCTGGTTTGTCCCAACACTCCTAGGTCAAGATTGTTTTCAGAGGCCAGGCTTTGAAGGTTTAAGTTTACTAAACCGCTCAAGCCGAGCTCGGTACAAAGGCTGAATGTTCATTGTGACGCACTCTACATTAGTACCGGAGTGCAGGCAGAATGGGATCGCCATGCTATGCGGTAAATTGAATCACATCTACAGATTACTACTAATAGAATTGTACATATATAACGCCTAGAATAGAATATGTGATATGTCTATTTATTCAATTCTCACTTACGTACTTAATATTATAAATGCGAAAGTAACTCTGTCTGTCTGTCTGTCTCGATTTTAACCCAAAACTACTGGACCGATTCAAATGAAATTTATTACACAGATAGTCTAGAGCCTGAGAAAAGACATAGGCTACTTTTCAAGGTTTGAAAGCGTGTCTGTGTCACCTTGAGACAAATTTGCTCCAAGAGCTGTAAAGGGTTTAAATTTTTAAAGCTTTTGATTGGATATAAATAAAAAAGATTTTCAAAGTTTGTAAAAATTTTAGCTTAGGGATGACCCCGAGTGAAGCGAAGGTGAGTCACTAGTACTCTTTAATATGTAGTTAAAAATTAAAAAAAGAACAAAAGGAATATACTTAATACAGATTATAGAGGATAAATCTAAAACCACACTTTCGCATTATAATTAGTTCTTAATCAGAATTTATAAAACTCTTATTTACTCTTTTTCCATATGGAAAAAAAATCTAAAAATCTAAATAAAGTTTATATCAATATAACGACTATAAAACTATTATTATTAAGAATTGATAAACTTTCGAAATGATTTTAAAATCGTAAGCCAAACTGAACAACTTGATTGAATTTAGAATTTCACTAAACAAAGCACGTTATATCGAAGCGTAATAAAATCAACATTATCAAGCTTTCCAAACTATAATTGTTTACAGCCCTCTGAATATTTAAGAAGCGTTTGGGGTTGTTTAATGGCCTACGCTGGACGCATGAGAATTACATCCAGGGAACCTCCGTAATGTCCTCGTCTTATCTTTTCCTTAAGGATTACCTGAATTTATTACTTTAATAATGACGTTACCTACTGAATTTCCCGATCGGATAATAATTGAATCTCACCTTTAAATAGGTAAAATATTAATAAAAATATCAATATAATAGTGACGACTTGTTCTAGACTACACCATAGTACGTTCTCTATCAGCTCAAAAGAGTTCTTTTAAATTCAGCACAGCAAGTGGTAATCATTTGGATTTGCACGCAAATATATAAAACATTTGAGTCCGCTCCGTCAGTTTCCCAAGCAAGCGCGTTACCACTTAGTCATTACCGGCGCGTTACCACTGCCAAAAATAGTAACGTTTAACTTAATTTAAATAACTGTACCGATTTGAAAAGTGTCTAGCATTTCCTTCTTGCAAGTGTCGACAAGTAACCTTAAGAGTTAAGAGTCCATAACTAAAGATTAAGGCAATTTTAGCCAATATTACCTCACATGACCCACGAAAGGAAAGGTAAATGACTTTCTAAGTATCTCAAGGGTAAGCTCCTGTTTTCGTATAGAGGTTATTTAGTAATAGTCCTTTTTATCTTTAGATTTTCTCTATAAATAATATAAGACTACTAGCAACTTCACTACTCTTTACCAAAACTGACTTTTGTAATTATATTCATAAATGTATCCATACCTACATAGGTATAACAAAATTCTATATGTAATTAAAGTAGCCATTATTGTCCATATACTCGTAGAAGTCGAATCTACAGTTAGTAGAAATTTCGTGTCAGTTTTCGATGACCATATCACGAAAAAGCCACTGGACAGATTTTAATAAAATTTGGTGTGATGATAGTTGTTATATGATATTCTATATTTTTTTATAATGGAAAAATATCTCATTTCTGGAAAATATATAGTAAAGGTACCTAGGAACGAACCCAAACCAAATGAGAATGTATCACTATTTACCCGACTGGGCCAGAAGGAGGTTTATGTTTTTCGAGAGTATGTTTGAATGTATAATTGTTTGGTTCGCTCTGCGGCCTGAACGGCTCTATGGGATTTTAGCTTGAGAGATGTCGTTAGATTCGTATTAATTGTGAAAGTGACACCGGGTATAAATTTTGAATCAGAACACAAAATATTTTAGGGTTTTTACATTTCCAAATTACACAGAAACGCAGTTGGGCTTTTTAGTTTTTTAATTACACTGACTTGTTTTGTAAGTATATTTTTTATACGTTCAGACAGTGCAGATACTAAAAATTCTATGTTCAGATTATTTTGAACGATAAACAATGCAAAATGAATCGCCCATTAAATATTAAAAATCACACAACCATTTGTATAGAAAGTAGTAACACACGAGGGATATTTCGTCAAATACGTTATTCAATTACTTAAAGTGAAAAATGTGTTGCACTTGCATTGACTGCGGAATAAGTTTGATGTTTTATAAATAAATACAGATATCTACAAGCTTTGTCGTTTTTGCGATTGTATATAATATTCTGTAGATAATATTCCTCCTTCTTGACTTTTAAAAACTAATAAAATATTATTCTATTATACATTAAAAATTATAGAAATTTGAGATAAATAAAGCAGTAAAGTGAAGCAATTCAAAAATTCAAAATTTGTGATCTGCAAGTGCAAAAATGAACCCAAGACGTTACATATTCTATTAACTTTAAATAAACTATTTCATATGTACGTTTAAATAACATTAGTATAAAAACATGACAATCTCACACAGCGCCATCTTGTTCCATGGCAAGCTACGAGACTTGTGCTATGGATACTAGATAGTTGATACACTACACATATACAAGTTTAAATATGTTAATTATATAAATATAAATACCCATAACTGAAGTACAATCATTCGAGGTCTCACAAATGTATGCCCCAGCGAGACTCGAACCTGCGACTGCTTGCACAGCAAGTACGGTCAATACAAACTGAACCAAATGTTTCGTTGAAAATACAATAAGATATACTATATATACTCTTCCATCAGGCTATATCTCCAACATCGTTATGATAATATAATTACGTCAGACAGACAGTAACAAGATTTCATTCCGTATCCAATATCAATCAACAACCAATATCACAAGAAATTTCAATATTAATCAAAACTAAATAATTATTCCAGTAATAAACAGTCGGGTTCTGTTAAGAGGTAATATTAACTGTAAGGCTTCGTTATAATATAGCACTTTGTTCAAAGCAATAGTCACTAATAATGAAGTTTAAAGGCATTATTATAAAATTATAATTATAAAATTATACAGTTGACTAAGATATAATAATACATGTTTGCAAAACCATACAGTGCAATGGAGTATTAAGTAAGCTTGGCCCGATCCGGGATTCGAACGTAGGACTTCTGATTTCATGTCTGTGAATAAAAAAGGTTTCGAAAGTTTTAAAGGGCTGAATACATAGTACAATATGTAACTAATTAATAACATAAATATTTAGCTAAACCTAATAACTAATGACAAAATGATCACATTAAAGTAAAATTACTTTTATTACACTATTTACTTAATCATCCATAACTTAGCACGGTACAAAATAAAGTGAGTCTTATTAAAAACTTCTCTTTAGTAAGGGAATGAAAGCATATTGAAATGGCTCCGTAGAGTCATTATATGGGTCATAATGTAGATGGAATGCTGCTCTATCTCGGGTAGGTGCGGTAATAAAAACGCTTCCTTGTTTTATTAAGACGCCCAAAATGTTATTATCCAGGTTACAGCCAATTTTTGTGCCTGCCATATAAACATTATGTTTCTAAATAACACAAATTTCGTAACTTTATTTATAAACTAGCTGCTAGCCGCGACTTTGTCGACAATTGACTCGCGGTGAACTCCAATAACCTACAATAACCTACTTACCTACTACGAGTACGTGTACAGAAAATGACAGACATATAAGTTATTAGGATCGGATCAATTAGTAGTTCCCATGTGTTATTTAAACATATTAATAAAAAATAATATAAACATAAAATGCTCAAAGTTTTAAGATATTAGCATAAACGCGACTTAATGATCCTAGAGAGAGAGAGAGAGAGCGAAAGAGAGAGGAATAGATGCCTAACACTATCTTATGTTTAAGTCTCAAGAACCACATATAAACTTTCGCATGTACGAGTATATTAGTACCGCTTATATTTATTAGCATGTAAGTAATAAATGAATATACCAGTTAAAAATAAATACGTCTTAAACCGCATAAATCTACAGAAAACGCTGTATAATAAAACAACAAAACTTCTAGTTGTGTGCACTGTGCAGTGTAAACCTGCCCGCAAGTACGCGTTGTAATGTCTATGGAGGCTAGCAGATGGTCCCGTTTCCGGGAGGCATTACCCTTTTGTCTTGTAACAAAGTATAATAATCTAAATTGAATCCTATCATCAAATGTTAAAGTATATTTTTCCATATCTACACCATCCAGCTACAATATATTGAGGTAGAAAATGATTCGAAACTCAAAACTGCATCGCTGTGGTCATTTTCGCTACGACCTTAATAGCTCAAAATAGTGGGAACATTGCGAACTGAATACTAAGCTTCTTACCAATGAATATTTGAACAGTCCGCGTATTTAAATTGTAATCTTAATTTGAAAATATAATGTTTAGCTTTCATTCAATACCTTTGTATCGACCTTATTTGATGTGATTTATAATAAATAAATGATTCGTCTTTACGTGCCTATTTTATAATTTACGTCAGCTGCTCACTTACATCAGCTGTATAGTATTTAAAATTTCTCCGTTATTAGGCTTACCATGCACTGCGATTAAACGCAAGCGGTTTACGAATAGCTGAAAACGCAAAACCGCGTATTAACACGCACTGCGGCTGGCGCCGCATTACTGTTACTGTAAGACATAAAAAATCGCGCGTTTCCAAGCCGCGGTCAAAACGTAGCAAGTTGCGTTTTTAGAATCAGTCACTGAAAAAAATTGGTAATGCGTGCGCTTGTATGGAAAGCTATGTGTTACATTATTTTCGGTGTCAGGCCTCCAGTAAAACGCAGGCGCTTAATTGCAGTGCGTCACAGACTTGGCATTTTAGATTGTAAATTCTGTCATATTAGACTAATCAAAAATTCGCTATTTAACTACAGAAAATAACAATATATTTACAAATCATCATCATCATCATCAGCCCTTTTTAACGTCCCACTGCTGGGCACGGGCCTTCCTCAGTACGAGGGGGATCAGGCCATAGTCCACCGCGCTGGCCCAGTGCGTGTTGGTGGACTTCACATGTCTTACGAAAACTTGCTAGGTTTTCTCAGACATGCAGGTTTCCTCACGATGTTTTCCTTCACCGTAAGACAAGTGGTAATCAGGATAGAAATGATTCGCACATGAAAATATCAGAGGTGCGAGACCCAGATTTGAACCCGCATCACTCGGTTATACAAGCAACGCGTTACCGCTGGGCTACCACTGTATTAGTTAAATTTTTTTAACTAATATCCGTAAATATATTGTTATTTTCTGTATTTCTGTAACAGTAATTATTGATACACCAACATGCCATATTTTGATGGTAAACATAGCGTACGTTTTGCAGTTGTTAATAATTTCATATCGCAAATTGTAATATTTGAAAAGTTTTTTTCACAGCCACAGTTTTCATTCATTTATTTTATTTAAAAGCTAACAACCACAAATATTTTTACATTTGTTATAAATATATACACAAATCAACATAAATACATTATACATATGTATAATGGATATTATGTATGTTGTATGAACTACCCATGAACGTTTATTTTATATTAAAAATATGCGCTGTAATTTTACTTTATTTTCAAACAATTAATCTAAAGAGTATGCTGATACCTTGTATCATCATATTATCAAGACTTTAGATGTTACAGATCAAGATATTGCGGACTGTTAATTCCAAAATAACGTAGTTCTACCAAAATTGGATTGCTAAATAAAGTTTAAAAAAATGTTTTACTTTTTTCTGTATAGAATTACTCATACCTATTCAACTAATGGTTCTTAAGCTTAGAGATATTTAATCTAGTACTTTAATAAGTGATTTCTAAACGATATTATATTTCTATTTTCTACGTATAAGTACTACTTTTTGCCTTTAATTCTATAGCTTTCAGCATCGTAAAAACACTCATACAGCAGTATAACTAACGTAAATGCCAACACGTACAATAGTTGTTCAAAGTCGCCACGTCTTAAAGCCTATATCAAAATAATATAACCTATCACAATCCTACCTAAACACAAAAAAGAAACCCTGCTCTTAAAACAATTTCAGTGAATTTATGTAATAATACAATATTATCGAAAAATAATATAATTCTGTCGTAATTCAATTTTTTTTACCTTTAATACTGAAGCTTTTTCTGATATATCCTAGTTACAAATATTTCACAAATCTAAACAGGAGTGGTAAAAGAATTTCACGCTTAAAATCCTATGATTCCATAAATCAACATCGCAATAACTTGTATTATTGAGCTCGTCACGGAATTCGCTCGTAACACTTCAAACATGAGGCTATTTGCGGGCGGAAAATAAATTATATTTTTATTGTTATCTAATTATGCTAAGATTAGGAAAGGAAATACCTTAAAAGTATTTTTAGAGGTCAATATTGTTTTATTTCAAATGAAACTAGACATATCTGAAAATAAAATATCTAAGATATTTTCTACATGGCTCCTTATCTATACATCTATACATATAAATGAAATAGAAATGTCTGTTTTTAATTTTCAATTAACAGCTTTTCATTAAATGCATGTGAAAGTATATTAGATACTAACAACAAAAAAATCAATTTTAAATATGTTTGTCTGCTTGTTCCGGGTAATCTCTGAAACGGCTAGACCGACTTTGACGCGACTTTCACTGGCAGATAGCTAATGATATAAGGGTACCTTAGGCTACTTTTAACCAACTTCAAAAAAGGAGGAGGGTATATTTTAGAAAATTCATTTATTTTAACTAGCGGAACCCGTGGCTTCGCTGATGTTAAATCAACTTAGTACATAAGTACGAGTATATTTTCATATATTTTCAGTCTCATAATCGATTATGGAAATTAATTTGTCTATAAAGTAAATCGGTTGAATAAAAATACATATGTATTATTCGTTAGGTTATTGTTGCTTTGTGAAATACTACGACTGCGGCAATTTTTATGTGTGTATAAACACATTAGGATCTGAAAGGTTTTTTTTGTATATGCAATAAATAGTAGCATCAAGGAGTCTTAAAATAAGTTATTTTATATTACAGAACAAAGAAAAATAAACTAATTGTGTGTACCAAATATTATATCAATCTGTCAAACGGATAAGGGTAATCCTTTAATTACTAAATTTAACCCAAAGAATAGGACAAACTAGAACAATTTATAAAATTCATTGTGTTTGACAATATCGGTATAATATATAATAATAGAACCTGCTACCTTCTGTTCTTAGCAGAAATTTATTATAACATCCATTTTAAATATATTCCGTTACATAATGCTCATAGACACGCCTCAAATGATTTGATCACAATATGTCGGAACGCAAATGATTGAAATTCCGAAGTATTTCTAAGTTTAAGTGATGGTAAGGCTGAACGAGCAACGCACAAGGGAAATGATTACCATATTCAACGTATTTCAACGCCACCAAGGTAGGCTTCTGAGCAAATTATTTGTCATATTAACGTCACTCGAGCCGAGTTTCCACGATGTAATGTTAATATATTAAATCATGCCGACGTATTCTAAAATAATTTGATACGGATATTTTATGATGCATTTTCACGGAAGCCGCGGCTAAAAGATTGGTTGCTGTCACATGTGTAATACATTGAGACTGTTTTTCATTATGAAAAGTATGGATTACGATATGCTAACTCTTTATTTTGAGAGATGACAATTATATAATACATAGAAATAAATGAAGTGTACAGGGGCAAAACAAGGAATGTCACATAAAATTAAGAAAGTTGAAAAGTATGGGAACATTAAGATTTTGCCACGTATTATAGAATGCAATGTTAATTTAAAAAAAAAAAAATATTGTGACATTCTTTGTTTTGCCCCAGTACCCTTCAAATATGTAAATGTTCGCTTGCAGAGTGTACTTTTTTAATTGAATGAATCTTTGTTGGAGTATTAATGTTTTATTTTCAGGAATTTTCTTTAAGAGGATTACAAAATATTACTCGTGTAAGTATAATTTAAGACTTATTAGTTAAGTCTACAATATTCGCGTTTGTGCGTATATTTATTACGTGTGCAAAAAGCCAAGGAAAACCCCAAATAAATTATTATTATACGGTCACTAAGCTACAATATTGAACATAAAATTTAGTTATCTCTAAAAGAATAGCCATATAAGAAGATATATTCAACAGATAATGCTATCCAATATCGTGACGCAGCTCTCAAGCATCACTATTACAAAGTAATTTATCGATGTTTTTAGGGTAGCCTTCGTTGCGGTGGGTCTATTAATCTCGCTTTATCGTCCATCTGTCTGGCGTTTCACGGGACGAGCGCTAACAAACCGTTACTTGGTGAGAAGCGGTTGTCGTCAGCAAACGAGAAAAGCATAACAAGGTAACATTTTTTCACTTTAATTAAACCTCAGTTGCCACAGCAAACAAAAACCACGAAGCCAACAAATCAATTTTGCGTCAGGAAATTACTTTGTAAAGTTGAAAAGGGTTGCGATACGGTACCAAATTGAAATTCTTTTGTACGCCGCGCCTTAACATGTCCGAAATGTTACCTGCTTCTGAATCATAACACAGTATTTTACAGTAAAAGTTTAAAATAAGCTCTCGTCGAACAGCGGGAGCAGTTACCAACTATATCATACTTTATTCGACGTATCCATTTAAACATTCAAATGCGCGTACAATATTCTGTGAAACTTGGTACAATTATATTTTGTAGCTGAAATAAATTCTTCTTATTAAATTTACTTAGATGTTAAAGTATTTTTATAGTTTTATTTGGTACCATACCTATAGTTTATTTTTATAATTTCTGTAATATTAAATGAACCTAATTTAATCGTTATTAAATGATAATCATTATGATAATACAGCTTTAGGACCGATAGATTTCCCTTCTCTCGAAATTCCATGACTGCTGAACTATTGCCATTCGCACCTGTTCGGTTGCGCGGTTGCGCAACCGAACAGGTGCGGTTGTAAAAAAATGCTCGAAAAAATTATAGTACCCTATGAAAGGAGGCATAGATAGCCTAAATATCTCAAAGAAAACTTTGATAATTTAACCATATACATCTTTACCTATCTCTCTTTAAAAGTATCTGTAAAAAAATAATATGCTCATAAAATCCTCATAATATGCGAGAAGTTTGGTGGCCAGAAGTTCATTAACAAAATAAGCAATCTGACTAAAAGCATGAGCCCATCGAGGTAAAAGCAATTACAAAGTTATAGAGTATTCTTGTCGATTATTATATTTTATGATCAAGTTGAAACTGCCAGCTCTCATTTCAGAAATTATTTTACAAGACGCAACTTCGAACATATTCCATTGATTTTTATGTCTTACACATTATTGAGGAAATCAAAGTTGAATGCCCTGACACACTTACCATGTATATAGTATATACGTATTAGATATATAATATATATGTTATTTATATTCATTATTCTAATACTACTTAGACATTTTATTACCATATATTACCATACGCGTAAGCGACACTAATCATTTTAAACTTAAAACCACATAGGAATTGGATGAAATAAATAAAATAAAAATACGACTCCTTCATCAAGGAAAAAATTCTTAGACAAATATATGATTAACAATCGATTTTTCGGATACGTCGAATACCCCTTTCCAGTTCACTACGGTCCGGACTTGCCGTTTAAGGTCCCTAACGAGCGATAAAATTCCGCAAAATTCCTTTTTAACTGCAAGCGAGTTTACCTGCGGGTTGGTAAATACAGGCCTACATTTTGGTCGCTGAATTGTGATTCGTAATCCGAAAATAAGAAATTTCATCCTATTCAGCGTTCGCTGTTATACAGCCAGAGTATTTGAATGATTGAAATTTGTGTTCATTATATACTTTTTTTAGCTGTATAATTTAGGATTAACATTTTTATTATAATTAGAACGATCAAGAATTAATTGATTATTAATTATGTATTGAAGTATTTATGTAATTATACTTAATAGTACAGTCGTGCTAATAATAAAAGTCTTGGTTCGTGTATGAATTTCTATAGAAATTATATTTCTCTAAGTAATTTTGACGCTACTCATTGTTAACAGTACAAAAATTTAAGCAATATTTTATTTGACGGGAAAAAGACATTATAATATCACTCAAAAATATATTGCAATCATTTTTTATTACAATGTGTACTTTTGGCAAAGCCATATCTGCAATATGCGCATACAGTATAACGCTACAGAATAGCGGCTTTAACAATGAAGAGATCTTGCCCGCATTTAAACTTTTCCACCGTCATTACGTATCTTGCAAACGGTAGACAACTTCACTGGAGCTTTTGAAAGATAAAATGTGTACTATCTAGCTATGTCGCGTAAAAAAGTTCTTATTTTACACAATTATTATTCTCATAGTGGTTATTAATAAGATTTTAACTTAAAAGTTATAAGCGAAGTCTTATTCAGCATCCTGATTAATTTCATTCTATTATTATATAAATGTAGGTATGAACGTCTGTATGCGTGCTTGGGTATGGTGGATGTATGAAAACTGGGCTTTTTCTATCAATTTGCAAGAAACACCTAGACTACAGCTAGATTTATAAAAGCACCTAAAAGCGAAGAGGGTGTGTTACTTTTAGTAAATAAGCGGACACAAGCTAAAACATTAACACTTCATTCCATTATTTTTATAAACTAAACCATAGTATTACATTAATGGATAGGTACCGTGAAAATTTGCTTGTTCCCAAATATTATATTAACTAATTTTCTGAGATATCAGTACTAAAGTTACACTAACAACTACAGTCCTATTGGGAACCTCTTCTTTTTTGAAGTCGGTTAAAAACACATTATATATAAACTTTCTCTCTGCACAAACTATATAACACAAACTATATTATGTATATGTCTCGAAAATTTCAACAAATCGATAAAAAAACATCGAACATTTGCAATTTCCCACAAATGAGTATACTCGTAATATGTATACTTTTAAGATAAAAAGCAAAATTTTATGGAATAGAAATCTATCCAGTATTAGTTGGAAGTAGTAAAAGCTATTTTTTTAGCAATTATAACAAAACTTAATACAAATTCGTGAATAATCTCTGATCACTTATTTGGTAGGTATTTTCAAGAAAATAAATATAATATTCTCTGGACCGATTCTGGCCACGGCGGCCAATCTCATCGAGACTAACCATCATAAGTGCGTTCTCTTTTCCTTATCACTCTCATATTCCGGTGGGACGACTGCTCGACACGACCAGTGAGAGTTAGACGCAGGACCGACGGCTTAACGTGCCCTCCAAAGCACGGGGGTGAAACACCGCCAAGAACCCAGGACTTCCCACTGTGCGACCATACATGCTACCCACTAGACCACCGAGGCAGTTATTTACAAAAATATTATGTATTGTATAAAATGAGGATAATTAAAATCATAATACACGGTCATTTTCATTCAAACTGTTACATTCATAATTAATTCACTCTTGCACATTAATTGTAAAAGATTGATAGTAAATATACAAAAAATATTAATTGTTTTCAGACATCGATGAAGCTGTACATGAATTATTGTTATATATACGGATACCCAATGACACATTGACGAGTGTAATGAGCTGATTTCTATTATATTATCGTTTTGCGATAAGGACTGTTTACGCCAATTATTGAGTCCTTTACTGAATATTATTCATGCATTCACATTCACTTTTCAAGTATTTTATAATGAGCTTTTAAAGCGTATTATTACTGACAATTTTTAATTTATACCTCGGTAATAGTTATGTATTTGTATGTTATGAGGACACACTAGCCATATGTTGAAGCGTTTAAGTCATTTTTTCTGGAACTATTTATGTAATTCATAAAAATTAATTCAGTCGTACCAGAATTAATTGATTAGAAACACACCGCCATAAATATAGATATATCCGACCACTTAATATGATTTTTAAGGCTTTTAGGTATTGAAAGTTAGTTTTTACACGCTTTTTATTAGCTTCACCTGTATGTTTGTATGTTTGTTTGTATGTTTGTAACCGACTTCTTTGGGCGCGATTTTGACCCACTTTAAACGGCCAGATTTCGTTCAAACTGGGGTGCTTTTTAAGATATTATCAACATGCACCCCACGCTTTTTTTAAAATCAAATAATTATTTTAAATTCATTAAAATTTATTTTCTATTTTTTATTTTCGTTTTCTATAAAAAGCGTGTTTTTTTAGTTTTTTTAAACTATTATTTATTTGTTAAAACGAAAATCACGACTTTTGACACGAGAACTGCTATACCGCAATTTTAAGGATATATTATTATTATTATTAAATCACTTGACTACTATCTAGAATTCTAGACGCTACTATCACTTAAGGCTTAAGTGAATTAAAAATACATAAATGATGAAGCAAAGTGATAGTATGCAAATAGCAACAGATAAGTGGACGGCCAGTAATGTAATTTGCCATCATTAGCTCTTACAAGTCCGTCTGTTACGTCGAAAGCTTGTTAGGCGACTTCTGTGGCGCGTCGGATAACATTGTGTTAAAGATTTAAACTATTCGTAGTTAAACCTGCTATATGCTGCGAGAACGATGCAACTTGACGTTGAGTTATGTGCCCGCTAAGCTTACTTAGTGTTTTCTAGTGTAAAGGGTAATTAGAACTGTTTGTACTGACAGTTCATAAATGGACGCCGTTTGCTTTAGAAATTACGAGCATCGCACAGTCAACCTTCAGGATAAGTCAAAAGGAAATGGGATTCATATTTCATTTAACGTTATATTAGCTTCCAGAAGTTCTGGATCTTTGTTTTAATTCTTAACCAATTCATTTTTATTAGCTACACCGTGATCGTTATTACTGTTTATAACTAGGGTTACTTTGCAGTTTTTTTTAAGAAAAAAAATATTTCTATGTACATAAAAATGTACATTCAAATATTTTTTCTGCCTCCTCTTGATAGCCTGGATATAAAATACAAATCTGATATGAGAAGTATTAAATGGGTAAAAACAAGAGAGAATCTACTTTAGAACCGACCAAACTTAAAAATAATTAAAAAGCATTGTGCTTTTAGAATATAATTCAAATTAGAGAAATCAACTATTCTAGGGTAATGAAAGTAAATACAATAAATAAGTTAATATCGTTAACAAATTTATTTATATACAGTTTATTAATATCCGTAAAATCATTTTTATTTCGGATGAATACTTTTTTACACCGCATTTTTACACTCCGCCAAAATGCTTTAACAACACCATCGATATAGGTCATGATTATGTTTATCCACCTGGAAAACTGATACATATAATGTAAAATTTTATTTTTTTGTGGAAAAACTATGTTTTAAATAATATGTTCTAATTTGCTAGTGCTAAGAATTTGAATAATTTTTCCAAGTTCAGTGGTGGTTTTTAATTTTAAAAAATGCTACTCGTATGTTTAAATATAAAACGATACCGTCAGCTTAGTTTTTTTAACTTTTTAATGGACCCGTTCTTCGCTGAGAGCTGTTTGCAAAAAGTGACAAGTATGAAACCTGTATCTGTCAATGAACTGCATTCGTTTTTAACATAGACAAAGGTGCTCCCATTTTTCGCATTCTGAAACAAAGGCTAGAAACGCCATTGCCAAGCCCACACCTCGAACCAATAACATCCGGATCTACAGTCAAATATGTTTGAACGCTACGCAACGTTACGTTACACACTACGCATAGGCGGTGTTCCGTTGTAAGCTACGAGGCTTGTGTAACGAATACAAGATACGAGTAGTAGATACACTAAACATATATTAAATACATACATATTATAAATATAAACACCAATAACTGGAGTAAAAAATTTTATTCGTGTAAAAATTAATGCCCTCAGCAAAACTCGAACCCGCGACTGCTGGAACAGTAAGTATAATAATATATAATAATATTTTGAATTAGAATTTGAATATATTTTAGACAAATCTCCTAGCCACAAAACAACAAGGCAGATAAAATACGAAAATTTTTTTATAAATATAATAAAATAAATCACTTTTACTTTAAATTAAATAAACCTATAGCAACGTTTTTACTACTGTTTAAATGCATTTAGAGATATGAAGCAAGTAGCCTTAAAGTACAACTGTAAAATTTCTAAAATAAGCCTCATAACCTATAGATTTCTATTTCAGGTATCGCTCCTATGGTTAGGCGTTTCTAGGAATGTAGCACTTTCAATTAGGCTTTGCATGCAATGTTATTTTGGAACATGATATGCATTTTTAAACGTCTGAACGAGTGTATTGTGCTGTAGAGGGTATTGCTGTCATAGATTTGGGTGTTTGAGAATCTACTAATAAGGAATAGCAAGAAGAGGTATAGAGAACTTTTTAGTAATTGGACATTAAACCACGATTTTTAAAACAATAGAACAATTTCAATTAGGCGGTCTAAATCAAGTATGGGTATGAGTAATGTATTCAACCCTTTTTAACGCCCCACTGCTAGACACGAGCCCTGCGTTATTACAAAAGCATAGTCTCACACGCTGGTCAAGTATAGGACTTCATAATTTTTTCCAGGTACATGTTTTCGCCTGGAGATCGCGTTTAGGCAAGCAAGCGTACTCGTAGTGTAGGACGCCCTACAGCACGATAGACCGATGACTTAAGAAAGGTGGTGGGCAGTAGATGGATGCGGACTGCCCAAGACCGGGATGGTTGGCGCTCATTGGGGGAGGCTTTTGTTCAGCAGTGGACGATGATAGGCTGATTGATTGATTGATTTGACATGTTTTCTTACATAAAACTTCCAAGGATGTAGGTTTTCACACTATATTTTTTCTTTCACCGTAAGACGTAATACAAGCATGGAAATGACTCGCATATAAAAATAATAGTAGTACGAGATCTGGAATTGGAACGAGTAAATTTACTCAAATTACGCCATATTAATAGTCACCAAACAACTTACATACATTTTATTTTTGTATGCTCTAATTTTTACTTTCACCCTTTAGTATACCCGCGTTACAATAAGTACCAAATTCAATTAAGTACCAAATTCCGTAACATTTTGTTTAGAATCAACACGAAAAATATTATTGCAAATAAGGTAATATATTGCATCAAAATGAAAGTTAAGCTTTATGGATAATAAAATTTACTATATAACGACGTTGAAGGAACCATCAAATTGTCGTAAATAAGTATTATAAAAATGGTTTACAGTTAATATTATAACTAACAATTGCTTTGACTCTGCTCACCTAGTTTATGTTTGCTTAATTGCTTTACTCTTAAGGCTCGTAGCGTGATGGTATAAAATGCTAAAAGCCTTTTTAAAACTGGTTCATAGGGTAAAGGTCTAGAAATATATAAAGAATCTTTAGAATATTTATATTTAATATTAAGTTTTATATATTGTTTTTTTTTAATTATACGTGCTTTATCACTTTTATCACTAAAAATATGATTGAATTTATAGACATATTAGTAAATTTCATGTGTAAAAAGCCTAAAGGGAGACACTTCTGTAGTTTAGTGTTTACACCCGTTTTCCTGTTTGGTGTCACTATCTCCCCTCTGATATCTACTTACTCGTAGATGTATGAAATCTTTTCCACTACGTCACCTATTCTAGTTAATTAATTAGTTTAGACAATAGAAGTAATAGTTAATTAAAATAGAATATTATTAAATATTAATTAAAAATAAAACTGTAATATAAATTATATATGAATAAAACAGTAACATCTGTAAATTAAATATTTTTTTAAAGCAATTACTGTAACATACTACCTATGCACAGAAAAGGGCCAATTAGAACAATTACAATAATAAAAAACAACACAACAACAACAAATTTTATAATAATGTGCTAAGTATAATAATAATTAATTATCTGTTCATGTTCACGTTCATAACCTTCATAAAAATATAATATTAATTATAAATATATTATTTTTAAATAACTATGTACTATGAAGAACTATATACATAGTACTAATAAAGTAAGCCTTTGGCTACAGAATCCTAAAAATGCTTCGAAGTTTTACACCCCCTTTGCTTGTAAAATGTTTTTTAACATCTCAGCGAACATCTTACAGCTTTATTCATTTGGAGAACTGGTAGAACTTTACGGAAAAACGATATTGTATTTCACTCTTTTGAAATTTCAAAGAATAAGTTTAAATAGCTTGTTTGTCAACCATTTGTTGTTGTCGTTTACACTCAGTCGCATACTAAAAATATTATTACTGTTTATATATATAAAAATATAATTACTGTTTGTATTTTTATATTGCAATAAAGAATAGTATATAAACTATTTTTGTCTATAATTTTAGTTTCAAAGTTTTTAAATATTTTTTTTACATAACTTGTCAATTCCTATTTTGAAAAAAGACTTCAAATTGATAGATTATACCTAAAAACCTTTTAATAAAATAAAATAAAATCATAAATATCTAAGCTACGTACCTTCCTAACAACATACAACAATGCTTCGGCCATCTCCTAAGACTATCCACCTGCGTTGGTGATATTATACCGTCAATGTGTACGCACAATCACAGGGGCTCTTTCTACTTTAACTTTAAAATTCCAATGAGAAATCCAGCGGAAAAGAAGAAGTCTCAATCCCAGACTTAGGCTTCGAAACTAGATCCTTTGCATTTGCAGCCATACAGCTTGTCTCCTAAACCATTTGCGTTATTATTATATAAGAACAATAAAAGTACACAGCTGGCATACTAATCGTAACGAAACACGGTTATCGTTAAGGAAAAATCTTGACAATTTTACGTGGAGCAAGTTGAAAGTTGCCAACAACTTCTGTAGTTATGTATGGATTAAGAGGACTTGCTTGTATATTGTATGTGACGCCTCATTCTGACCTACATTAGAAAACCCCGACGTTGCGGCGATATAATTTGCTATTAAAGAGGATTTAGGTTAGATGTCCTGTCCTTATAGTTACTATAAGCTTCCTTTTATTGTGGCTTCCTGAATTATATGAGATATACACTAAACCTAATAGGCCGATAATAAGAACGTGTGAGGTACAAAGATGATATATTTGAAAAATATTTTATGTATAATAAGTAGTGAACTTACTGCATCTTACAAAAACCATAATACTTTCAATCATACCCTATAATGGTGGGACGGACACCCATGCCCAGCAATGGGACGTTAAAAAGGGCTGATGACACATTACATACATAATGGTGGTAGTGGTAATTTCAACTAAAAAAATTTAAGTGATTTAAAAATCTGTTTTACATAATTGTTTGTCTCATTACTCAAGCATTACTTATTTACTTGTACAGACTATTATATATGTTATTTTCATTTTCATAGATCAAGTACAAGTTATGTCCAGTTTAAACGTCATTTTACGCTTTCACTTACAAGACGACGAATTTGTTAGCAGAATAACTTTAGCAACAAAGAAATTAATGTTTATAAAAATGACTGAATATTATTTAGGCTTCATATTGTGTGTGGAAGATTAAAGGGATATTATACGTATTCTATATTGGCAAATCAACCCCGCTGTGAGAGTAACCGTAAAAGCACCAATATTCTATTTATTGTCTTGTTTATATTATTTATAGATGCTCTTCCTGTTACAGATAACGAAATATAATGCCTTTTTTATATTTCCGGATAAGTTTAATATAATATTATGTATACATATTATAGAATATCATATGGTAATAACTTCATGCAATTCAGGAGTAAATAAAATATTTCAAAATACGAAATAATTTTTACATAATATTTAACATCAAAAATTTTAATACTTAATTGGAAATGGGAATAAAGGGCACTTCAAAGTGAAAGTAAATAATATTTTTTCTTTTGACAAGCAATATTTGAGTGTAACTAATTTATTTCATCTCAATGATTACTAAACAATATTCTTAAAAATCATGTGAATTCGAATATTCATGTACTTGACAGCTATATAAAACAAATTTAGATATGTTATAATATTTATATTTATAATACCGATTTTTCTAATCTTTTATTTGATGGATCTATCTCTGCCTCGAAAACATTTGAAAAATTTACGAAAAAATATACCATGGCTTAAATTACGAGCTAGTAACTGTTTACAATATATCTAATTAAAACGTACCCAACGAAGCGATAATTGGTGACTGATTTTAAATAAAACTAGGTTTTTGGCGTATTCATTTAAATTTTTGGCTCATGAAGTTTCGAATGCTTTACAGATTTCTTTTTACTTTACTATCATTGTCAAAATTAACGCACAAAATCCGAAAAAGATAGTTTCTTAAAATACCAATAACTTTCTAATTAATCCTAAACCCAATGGATTGATTAAAATTTCGCCCTAGCCGCTATACCCGCGAGACATTTTATATCAGTATTACGTCATGTAATTGTACAAAGTATTAACCTTATAATAATTAATTATACTTTCTTAGGTTTACGCGAATTTTCGACATTATAAATGAAACTGTTTTCGGATTTTGTCGCAGATTTAATCAAAATAAATCCGCGACAAAATCCAAAAAGATAGTTTAATTTACAAGTATTAACCTGTTAATGAGCAGAAACTGCAAACCGCAAGCGAGCATCTGCAAAGAATTTAAGCAACCGGTAGCAATCTATTCATCCGATGACCTGATGTCACTATCCCTTCCTTGCGATTAGTCACAAGTTAATTGATTCGGTCGAACATTTAAATACGGTCCAGTTTGTTAATAGCTGGGTTTTACGGATCACTCAATACTCGCGGTTTTGTATCGTTAACCAATATTAAAATTGGATTTGAAAGTTTTCGATGGTAACTCTGTTAATTTTATGGCAAATTTAATTTCAATTTATACGTAGTCTGAAAATGATATATATTCGTATCATATTAAAATAAATAATGATTATAATTAGTAATTAGTTTATATTATTTCGTAATGTTATTAATGTGAATTTCACAGTAACAAGTAGAATATTTTATTAATAAAGTTATTTTTATACTTTTTACTAAACCAATTTCAAAACCAGACCAGTATTTTTCGTTATGCGGCCACAGACAGACAGACAAAAAATCTAAAAACCATAGATTCGATATTTGTATTGAAAACAACGACTATTTCAATAAGGTTTTCGAAAACTATAATTTTAATGTACAGATTGAACTCTTCATATTATTATACGTAATCGTACATATTATATAGTAGATACGAGTAAGTAACAAAATAGCAGTGGATATTACGTAAGGTTTCTAAAGTTTCAATAGCTCTCGACTCGGTCGCAAAGTCCAACCACGTTAAGGCTATTAAACTAATCCGACCAACTTTTAATTTAGATTTAGGCAATTATCAATATCTCTTTAACAGCACTTTCCAGTAATTTAACGCTTAAAGAGAGATAAATATTTTACTGTAGAATGAATTGTATGATATTGTAATTTTCAATAAAAATTAGCGAAAAAAATGAATAGAATGAATGTATAGACTACAATATTTAAAACCTGTAATCAGTACTTTTTTATTGGTAGCACTAAGCCACATTAATAACTGCTAAACTAAAAAAGAAGATTGGTTGACAAAGAAAAGAAAAAAGTACGTTCTATAAATAAAAGTAATACTTTCTAATATTTATTATTATTATTTTTTTAAATATTCTTAAAATACTTTGCCTAACCACCAATATTGAATACAAAACTAGTTTTCGAGTTATTATTCCACTATAAAAGGTAAGTGATCTGTTTTATATACTTAACATTATTACATTATTACATTACATACATATTATTACATTGTATAAAAAAAATGAGTAAATACGTGTCGCTCTACGCGCAATGTACCCTACATTGCGCGTAGCGCGCCGTGTGTAGTTAGCCCATAACAATAATGCGAACTGAGAGGAGGGATTTTTATAAGAACATTCTGTTTATTTTTACATGTTTCATAAATTTATATTTACTGTATAAATACTGTATACAACTAACAACGTTAAATAAGTAATTTTCAACGGAATTTGTACGAATTTTTACTTCTCCAACTACATTTTATAAGTTGGACGACTATTACTTGTAAACTTTTAAGCTTACTTAGTTATGGTAGTTTTGCTTTTATCTTTGTTATACGCACTACTACCGTGAATTTTTTCACGTAGTCAAAACACGAAAAGGTTTTTGCAGTCGAACAAAAAGAGCTATGTATAAGCAAAAGTTAAATCAATAACTAAATAAGTAATTTTCAGTACACATTGTCTCAGTGTCAGAGTACATACGTTACATATGTTACACGATGGAATGTATAATATTAGACATGACAACCCTACATAACATCAAGAAATTGATATGAATGAACGACATGAACTGAAAATTGACAACTTTGTTTTAATGTGCACATTGACAGAGGTTCAAGGATGATCAGTTATAAGAAATTCGACGAAAGACATAAATGTAAAAAATGACCAAGTACATTTTTTCAATTGACAATAATATAATATATTTTGTCCAAAATATTTCGCTGTATTTATGAGAAGGTTTTCGTCATATTACGTTACTAGGGTTGCATTTTAATTATTTTTTTTAAACTTGAAGAAAGACGTTTGAAGTTCCTTTGACAAACGTTTCTTAAAAGGGTTGTTGAGTATGACAGAATTTAAAGGGGTGAGTCGGGATCGGGTCTTATTCAAAAGTGTATGTTAAAATTCATTTACATATTATTATAAAAAAAATATATTAATTTAAATGTTGCAGAAATGCACCAATAAACTACTAGAGCGTAGCTACAGGCAAAAAATACTACAAGTATTGCGACAAGGTAAATTAAAATAATATTTAAATTCGGAAAAAAGATATCTTCAAGACAAAACGTGATAAAAAACTGATAAATAAAATAAAGTTCACCAAAAACACAAAATTCTTTGATAAATAAACATAACAAAAATATCGTTATTGAATAAACATTCTCCGAAAGCTTTGATAGTTCGACATTAAAATAACACGTACTCGTTACTTTTTAGTATCACTTTGGAAAAGCATTACTGAATTATTGAGCGTAAGTACAATAGTAAAGTTAGGGAATAAAGTGTGGCTGAACGCATGTTTTTATTAACTTTGGCTATAAAATATTATTGGTATACTATCAACATAACCTGGCTTCGTTTTACTGTTTTAATGCTGTTTTATAACATACTAGCGACTCACCTTCGCTTCGCTCTGGTTCGTCCCTAGCTCGTACCCCCTTTTAGCGTACAATTTTTACAAACTTTAAATGTCTTATTTATATCTAATTAAAAGGCCAAATAATAAGTTTCAAGCTTCTAGCTTAAAAAATCACGTAATTTCCATACAAACTGTCATCCCTTATTTCAACCTCTTACAGCCTTTTTTTCGGCTTTGAAAGTAGCCTATGTCCGTTTCCTGGCTCTAAGCTACCTCCCCACCAATTTTCAGCCAAATCGGTACAGCCGAGCCGAGCAGAGTTATAAATAGTGTAACTAACACGACTTTCTTTTATATTTTATATATATATATATATATATATATATATATATATATATATATATATATATATATATATATATATATATATATATATATATATATATATATATATATATATATATATATATATATATATATATATATATATATATATATATATATATATATATATATATAATAGATTATTATTATTAGATATCTTTTTAAGTTTTCTTATGATGTCTATGTTATGTTTAACTGTCTGTCTGTCTGTCCTTTGGTACAAAGATGTGTCATATCCATTAAACATTAGAACTACATTAATCAAATTTATTATTAAACATAGTTTGGTAAGTGTCAGTATGGTTTCCCCACGATACAGGCCTATATAGGAATTCGTGTTACCTATCCTTAGATTAGCCTTTTAAATTGTATGTATGTAGCTACTCCTGAGTGACTTTTTTATCTATACAGATGATAAAATTCTAACTTAGTTGAATCTGTACATTGAATATTTTTTGGAAATTCTAATAGTCATTATTAACAATACAGAGGCCGAATCTATCGTTTTTAGATTTTTTGTCTGTCTGTCTGTGACCGCATCACGAGAAAACCACTGGATGGATTTTGATGAAATTTGGTGTGGTGATAGCTGGTTCTTCGGGTCAATATGTATATGTATTCAGCCCTGTTAACGTCCCACTGCTGGGCACGGGCCTCCCTCAGTACGAGGGGGATCAGGCCATAGTCCACCGCGCTGGTCTAATGCGTGTTGGCAGACTTCACATATCTTTCGAAAACTAAGTTCGGAAATTACCTAAGTTTTCTCAGACATGCAGGTTTCCTCACGATGTTTTCCTTCACCGTAAGACAAGTGGTAATCATGATAGAAATGATTCGCACATGAAAATAATTTCAAAGGTGCGAGACCCGGATTTGAACCCGCATCACTCGCATATCCAAGCGAGCGCGTTACCGCTGGGCTACCACTGCCTTCGCGGGTCAATATATAGGATACTTTTTACTGCAAGAAAATATCTCATTTCTAAGAAATCTAAACTAACCTTTAAAATGTATCGCTAGTTTAACCTAAATAGCTTTGCTAAGGCATATTCTAATAAATGTTAGTCCAAAGCCCTAAGTATTGTAGCCTTCAATGACCACCAGATAATAGTGCACATGTGATCAAATCTGTCCAGAAGCTTCAACGTGAAGAAGTGATAAACATAAACACGTTCAAACTTTATAACATTAGTGCAACTTTTAATGTCATTAAAAAAAGACATTTTGAGAGTTTTATTTTAATGTTTTTACCACGTGGCTGAGATAATATAAGATGTAATGTGATTTTATATCCAAATCCTCTACCATTGAATGGCTCTATAAAGCAGTATATCGCTCTTATAGTCTCGATTCAGTGGGTTTCCTTTTCCGATACAAATGAAACCTATATCACTCACATTCGTATCCACAATCGACTAACAAATTCTCTTTAAATTCGAAATTTATTCGTTTCGGAGATAAAGTAGTAAAAGCAGAAGGGATGTGCGAAAATGTGTTGGTTAAACAACCATTGCTGGTATAAACAACCTTAATGATCATTATAGGTCAAGCACTTATTATTATATCTATATTTTATTAAATAAGTCCTATTGATTGGTTAATATTATTATAAAATATATTATTATACGTCTTGTATATAGATTACTTTTATGCACGTCCTACATTTATTATTTGACGACACGTTTGGTTGAGTTGGTAGTGACCCTGCTTTTTGCGTCAGCAGTCGCGAGTTCGAGTCCCGCTGGGACTGTTGCAGAAATGCACCAATAAACTACTAGAGCGTAGCTACAGGCAAAAAATACTACAAGTATTGCGACAAGGTAAATTAAAATAATATTTAAATTCGGAAAAAAGATATCTTCAAGACAAAACGTGATAAAAAACTGATAAATAAAATAAAGTTCACCAAAAACACAAAATTCTTTGATAAATAAACATAACAAAAATATCGTTATTGAATAAACATTCTCCGAAAGCTTTGATAGTTCGACATTAAAATAACACGTACTCGTTACTTTTTAGTATCACTTTGGAAAAGCATTACTGAATTATTGAGCGTAAGTACAATAGTAAAGTTAGGGAATAAAGTGTGGCTGAACGCATGTTTTTATTAACTTTGGCTATAAAATATTATTGGTATACTATCAACATAACCTGGCTTCGTTTTACTGTTTTAATGCTGTTTTATAACATACTAGCGACTCACCTTCGCTTCGCTCTGGTTCGTCCCTAGCTCGTACCCCCTTTTAGCGTACAATTTTTACAAACTTTAAATGTCTTATTTATATCTAATTAAAAGGCCAAATAATAAGTTTCAAGCTTCTAGCTTAAAAAATCACGTAATTTCCATACAAACTGTCATCCCTTATTTCAACCTCTTACAGCCTTTTTTTCGGCTTTGAAAGTAGCCTATGTCCGTTTCCTGGCTCTAAGCTACCTCCCCACCAATTTTCAGCCAAATCGGTACAGCCGAGCCGAGCAGAGTTATAAATAGTGTAACTAACACGACTTTCTTTTATATTTATATATATATATATATATATATATATATATATATATATATATATATATATATATATATATATATATATATATATATATAAAATAGATTATTATTATTAGATATCTTTTTAAGTTTTCTTATGATGTCTATGTTATGTTTAACTGTCTGTCTGTCTGTCCTTTGGTACAAAGATGTGTCATATCCATTAAACATTAGAACTACATTAATCAAATTTATTATTAAACATAGTTTGGTAAGTGTCAGTATGGTTTCCCCACGATACAGGCCTATATAGGAATTCGTGTTACCTATCCTTAGATTAGCCTTTTAAATTGTATGTATGTAGCTACTCCTGAGTGACTTTTTTATCTATACAGATGATAAAATTCTAACTTAGTTGAATCTGTACATTGAATATTTTTTGGAAATTCTAATAGTCATTATTAACAATACAGAGGCCGAATCTATCGTTTTTAGATTTTTTGTCTGTCTGTCTGTGACCGCATCACGAGAAAACCACTGGATGGATTTTGATGAAATTTGGTGTGGTGATAGCTGGTTCTTCGGGTCAATATGTATATGTATTCAGCCCTGTTAACGTCCCACTGCTGGGAACGGGCCTCCCTCAGTACGAGGGGGATCAGGCCATAGTCCACCGCGCTGGTCTAATGCGTGTTGGCAGACTTCACATATCTTTCGAAAACTAAGTTCGGAAATTACCTAAGTTTTCTCAGACATGCAGGTTTCCTCACGATGTTTTCCTTCACCGTAAGACAAGTGGTAATCATGATAGAAATGATTTGCACATGAAAATAATTTCAAAGGTGCGAGACCCGGATTTGAACCCGCATCACTCGCATATCCAAGCGAGCGCGTTACCGCTGGGCTACCACTGCCTTCGCGGGTCAATATATAGGATACTTTTTACTGCAAGAAAATATCTCATTTCTAAGAAATCTAAACTAACCTTTAAAATGTATCGCTAGTTTAACCTAAATAGCTTTGCTAAGGCATATTCTAATAAATGTTAGTCCAAAGCCCTAAGTATTGTAGCCTTCAATGACCACCAGATAATAGTGCACATGTGATCAAATCTGTCCAGAAGCTTCAACGTGAAGAAGTGATAAACATAAACACGTTCAAACTTTATAACATTAGTGCAACTTTTAATGTCATTAAAAAAAGACATTTTGAGAGTTTTATTTTAATGTTTTTACCACGTGGCTGAGATAATATAAGATGTAATGTGATTTTATATCCAAATCCTCTACCATTGAATGGCTCTATAAAGCAGTATATCGCTCTTATAGTCTCGATTCAGTGGGTTTCCTTTTCCGATACAAATGAAACCTATATCACTCACATTCGTATCCACAATCGACTAACAAATTCTCTTTAAATTCGAAATTTATTCGTTTCGGAGATAAAGTAGTAAAAGCAGAAGGGATGTGCGAAAATGTGTTGGTTAAACAACCATTGCTGGTATAAACAACCTTAATGATCATTATAGGTCAAGCACTTATTATTATATCTATATTTTATTAAATAAGTCCTATTGATTGGTTAATATTATTATAAAATATATTATTATACGTCTTGTATATAGATTACTTTTATGCACGTCCTACATTTATTATTTGACGACACGTTTGGTTGAGTTGGTAGTGACCCTGCTTTTTGCGTCAGCAGTCGCGAGTTCGAGTCCCGCTGGGAGCATTCATTTGTTGAGCACAAATGTTTGTACTTCAGTCATGGATGTTTATATTTATAATATAAACATCCATGTTATATGTGTTTAAGATTAATATATGTGTAGTATATCTACTACCTGTTATCCGTGTCACAAGCCTCGTAGCTTAGCATG
Source organism: Boloria euphrosyne (assembly GCA_951802675.2). NCBI lineage: Eukaryota > Metazoa > Arthropoda > Insecta > Lepidoptera > Nymphalidae > Boloria > Boloria euphrosyne. The sequence goes on from OX637888.1 coordinate 6,014,826, forward strand.
GAACTAGATGGCGCTGTTGTCATATTGTCCCAACGTATTTATTTATACCTTACACAAAATAATTATTTTTTTAAATAAGTTTATACCTAAAACCTCGTTAAATCTTTGTAGGTTCATTTTTACATTTAAATCAATTTACAATCAGATAACGTAATTCACTCACCAAATAGTTCCCACCTGGTAACTTCGTTCCAATAAAATCTGAAGTACAAAAAAATCAGGTTTTTTTTACAAAATTTTTACTGAATGTACATGAATGAATTACTGTTATCTTTTTATCGCTCACATTTACTTTGAAACTTTTAATAACTTTTGTACGATCGCTGTTGCTAAACAATTTCGCGAATATAACAATTTAGGTTATTTCTCAATCGCTAAAATCAAGACGTAATTGAAGTATTACGAACAATGGCGCCGCGATTGCGCTTGGCGATCTTTCTGCAGAATCCATTGTTTCGAAGAAATTATTAATTAAAAAGTCAATTAAAGTACAATTTTACTAATAACCAACCAAAATCGCTAATAATTAATTGCAATAGATTTTTTCATTGCACGAGTGGTATTACGGCACTCATATAACATGTTCAATATATAAGGTAAGGTAAGGTATACCTATAAGTCCCTAATTCTTATCGAATTGTGTATATCGCACGAACAATGAATGTACGAATTAAATTAATTAAAATTTAACCTAAAATTAACATAATGTTAATCCTATATGTTGACCCGAATACCAAATAAGCTATCATTATCACAAATTTCATCAAATCTTTCCCATGATCATAGATTGAAATCGTCTTTCTCATTGAAACTGACAGTCAAACCTCTAAAAACTTTAGATTCGGCATCCGACTGTTTCAATGTTTTTTTCTAAATACATATAATATTTTTTAATTGAAGATTAAACTCAGTTAAAAAAATGTATAATACTGCTAAAGTAGGTACCATAATCTTTTAATAACATGAATTTTGTTCGTTATACAAAATTTCGCTTTATTTCAACAAGACCATTGATAATAATTTATTTGGAACATTAGAGTAGTTATTAGTACTAATTGTATTGTACAATTTTCAGTCTACCTTCTTTTATTTACTTAAGGAGTCCTGCGATACACATATTACATAGCAACAATTTAAAGCTTTACTTTTTACTGCGAGTAAGTTTTGTTTTAACCCTTATATTGGCTGTACTAGAAATACAACAAGGTAGTCAAAGTGGAGTTTAACGGTTAATGTCTTAAGGAAGAAGTGCTAGCCGAGTGTATGTGGATTTTACACCCATTCGAGTGTTCTGGTTGGCAATGAGCAGGCGATTTGTGGTAACACTAAAGTTAACGATGTTCTAGCGCTGCCCAAGACTATGAAAAGCCAATCAAACTTTAACGACCCTTCTTAGCCTCATATCATTGTCAGTGTTGCCACTCTAAATATAAACATAGTGAGATAGTTTGTAGACTATTAACTATTTTTCTGTATTATTTAAGTTTATTTGTTTTTATTTTTTTATTTTATATTGGTTTTAGGTATATAAATATAAGTACAATAATTTGTTACAATAGGTATGTTGTTAGAATGGTCGATGAAAATACCAAATAAAGCTACTTCAAATCTATGTGTCGCTCTTCTCATGTTTTAAATTACCAATTATTTTCAACGTAGTTACTACATGGCAGAACGGTGAGAAACGGTGAAACGTAAGATAACCTGGGCCTATAGCCAACCGGCATTCGTTATGAAGCGATTCGATTTCTACAATCGTCATCGCTTAAACGCAGCGTATGCATTTTGAACTTTAAATTACTAATAATTGAAATGAATTTACATTGTCTACCATCATCTATTCGTTGACAACAGATCACGTGACATATCTAAGGCATATGTCAAACCCATACATTTTGGACTTTTCTACTAGCGCTTTCGCTAATCGATTGTTACATTGTCTAGGCCCTCTGTACGTCTGAGTGAACCTAACTAGAGTTCAAAAAGCATAATATAAAGCTATAAACTTAATTTATAATAAGCAATTTCAAAATCATCATATTTTTTTAATACATACAATGAAATATAAAAATGCTACAACTTTGCCAGATCCTAATGAAAAGAAAAAAGTGTACTCATATGCAAAATTCATATTCAATACGTTGCTATTTTAGGTAAAATGATATTTGCATATTTGTGAATGAAATACACTAAAACAAATTCATTAATCAGCTTTTAAAATAGGGATTTCCCGATGGGTTAGCGTCAGAAAAAATTTAAACCTAAACCAGACAAACCAGTCTGCTAGTTTGTGACACGTCGATGCTGCGAACTCCTGCTTTCTGAAGTTCCGATAGAATTGCATTTTATTTCACAAAGTTTGGTACATTGAATTTTATTTCTAACAATACTGCTGTAGATTACACTGTCTGAAATTGAATTGTGTTAGCAGCATAAAGTATGACATGAGGTGTTCTTTATTTCATATTTATTATTTTTAACCAAAAAGTATTGTTTTTAAGGAATACATTCATACCAGTGGAGAGTTAAAATTGATTTAATAAACGAAATTAAATACTTAAAATGGTGTTTTGAAGTACATGCCAACTGCTAAAGAAAGTCTATTTACTGCTGCACAGCTCTTGGGCTAAAGCTATCATTATTTTAAATAACAACTAATGGCCGTGCCCGCTATCGCCATATGATAATTTTTTTAGACAAAAAGTCAATACATCTCTTTCTGATCGTGTTTTTTTTTCATACGTTTCTCAGTTCACACACAAGTACACTATGAAATAACGCAAAAAATATTTAAAAAAAAACTGGTGATTTTTGAAAGCTTATTATTATTCAATTATATTCTTATTTCTATCCCCAACTGCACTCAGTCTCACATCATTTTTCGTCTTATAAGTTTTCACAATGAACAGAATCTGCTTTTAGTCATTTTCGTGTGATAGTGGACACAAAATTCTAACATAAATTGTTTCAGATATAAACAGTCAAGATTATAATTTATTCAAGAATTTCAGCATAACTTTCGTTCTACTAATACACATTTCATCGTCGAGTTCACACTGAAGGAGTTAAGTGACAAACGCTTACTTCGTTTCTTCAGTGTCGTGAGCGCGTTACACTGTAAATGATGTGGATATAATGCAAGCGGGAAATCTTTTCTTCTTTTTACCAAAAAGAAGTATTTCTTTTTCCACTGAATTTATTTGAAAGGACGTGTAAGAGTTTTATTTAGTTTAAGTAAGATGTTCACGAGACTTTTAAGTTTTTGACAAGAGAATATAGGACTATGTACGTGTATTATAGCGAGATACTGACGAAACATACTCAAGTGAGTTATACTTACATTTTTGTTTTCTAGTCAATAATATAATATTTACGCTAACTACAACACAATATGTCGTCAGCTTCGACAGACGTGTCATAGGGACATAGTGGTTAAGTGCATAAGTGATCCATCGTGCGACGCCCCATTAAGACGGAGGAGGTTCCGTTCGGTCTTAGTGGATAGTACTGGCTTTGCCGGTAGTTTCACATAATAACCTTTTTGTATGCATTAATGAATTTTAAAGCGTTAAAAAAAATTGTGCCCAAATGGTACACTTAGAAGCCACAGAATAAAGAACATAACGTTAAAAAAAGGACATAAAATTAAGCTACATAGAAAGGCATGTTAGAATTGGATTCGGACTACGAAAGTGATTAATTACGATTTCCAGAGAGACAGTAAATATTTCGTATTTATTTATGAGCAGATTTTATTAGAACACGGTTACATAATATACATAATATGTGTAGCAGTGGCTACGCTGTATATGTAATCCGCGAGCGGAGCGAAATGTAGCTGAAGTTAAGTTCATCATGATGACTTGGTTAGGAAGACTATTCTATCTTAGACTTCTTTGCCACATCACCAGCCGCAAAGAATGTCAATATCAAAACCCTTCCCTCCTGACCACTGGCTACTTGACATAAGTTAAAAAATATAAAATTACTTAAAACTTAACACCCCCAATCGCAAAAAGAAACGAAATTTCAATGAGAAGCCAACCAAAGTGCCCCTTAACCTTTTTACTATAGTTAATTTACTTTTATATATGAGTAGATAAAAACAAACTGTTTTTAGCAGCTATTGACGAGTTTAAGTGATATCATAAAAAGTTTTTAAAAATAGTAAGTTTTCTATATCCATTTAGTTATTTGAAGTAATTTTAGTAGAATCAATAAAAAACGGCTATCATAAAACGATAACTATAAAAATACTTGTAGTATTTATTAATAGCTGTTTTATTGCTTCTTATATAAAAAATGTCTGCAATTTTTATAATTTATAAACGAAACAACACCCTTAATTTTTTCACAGTACGCGCGATCTGTTTCACAACTTTAAGAGATAAGACCAGAAGGAAGGGAAAGCTATACAAAAAAGTAAGTGAATTACAAAGATGCAATTTAGCCAAAAATAATACTATATTTTACAGTATACTTAGTCTTGAGGTTGCCATCAACACAATCGCATCACAATATTAATTATTCCCTAGTGAATAGAGTTCGCACAAAAGGTTTAACTGTGCAGATAATAGCGTCTCCTTCGTGGCGGAGGCTGCCGTTTCCTTTTGTGGTGTTATCACTCATCATCTTGATTAAAGTTGATTTTAAGAATTGAATATTATATGTGTTCCTAATTATTACGCCCATATAAGGACCATACTATATTTTTCTATGAAAAAATAACCTAAGAAGCTTTAAAACTTTTTAAAACACAATTAATGTACCTGTTCAATAAATCTAGACAATTATTATTATAGTGAGTTTAAGTCATGGGATTAAAATTAAAGCTCAGGACTAGTAATATAGATATTTCTGCAATAGCATGTTAATTTTAAATTACATTGGAGTGACTTACATAAAAAAATCCCTCACACTCGTGGTACACGTACATGGCGATCTGTAGTTTACACTCATACTAATAGACAAATTGTTATCTACGTTTTATGTGAAAGTAATACAAAAAATCAAATAATAGGGTTTTCTAAATTGTTCTCGGGTTGCTGCTTGCTTTTGGGCAATTTTCTGTCTTTTCCAACAAATGGTAATTTTACTTAAAAGATTCAATTCTATCCTGAATATCCCTCCGTATATTACACAATAATGCTGAACAAGCAAATTACCTTTCACTGTTTTTTCGCTCTTCACTGTAAAAAAGCTTATGTTAATTTCACTCGAGACTAGTACGCCGTCTCTTGAAACCAGTTAAACGGCTAGAACATTTTTAACCGACAACCAAAAAGGAGGCGCTTCTATGTTCGTTAATATGTATATTTTTCCTTAAAAATTATGTAATTAGGTATAGTAAATGAATTCAGCTATTATTTACTTAAAGCCTGAATTTATTTTTTATTTTTTTTTCATGTGTGAAGTTTGTGTTGATATAATGAAAATAATCGTGTCAGTACAACATAGAATTTTGACATGACGCAGATATTTTAAGCTTAATTTTATTTTTACTAAGCGAATCACCTTCGTTACTTCGTTCGTGTCGGTACTAGTAAAGTAACTCAATGGTCATTTTCTTCAAACTTCTATTTAATTCTCTATTATAATCATAATTTTTAACACTAAACATATTTTATATATACGTGCTATACATCTTATTATTAACGAAAATTTTCAAACAATGGGGTCAGCAGTTTCAGTTATATACCCTCCACATACAAGCTTATAATTTTGCTTGTTTTATACCTAATATTAGTTTAGAAATACAATTTTTGTAATTTTTTTTTTTATGGGACAAAGGGGGCAAACGGGCAGGAGGCTCACCTGATGGTAAGTGATCACCTCCGCCCATGGACATCTGGAACACCACAGGGCTTGCAGATGCGTTTCAGGAAAGGGAGGGAGGGAAGGAGGAGTGAGAAGGACGGGAAGAGGGATGGGGAGTGGGCCTCCCGGACTCTCACTTACCGGACGAAACGCGACAGCATAGCTGCCACTTCACGCCGGTCTCCTGTGAGAGAGTGGTACTATACGGGGCGTGCCGGCCCATTCGGCTGCTACCCGAAGGTAACAAGCATGGCACTACCACTTGTAAAGTAAATAGTAATAAATTAGTTATAAAGAATTTATAAAAATATAGAAATATTTGTACAAAATATTATATATGTACCAATTTTCTAAAATTATATTTTAGCTTCGTTCCCTCTTAAACAGAGCTAGTACAATGAGCAGGTGATTTGACACTCAGCGACGTTATTATAGGCTCCTTAAGGCTATAAAACGCCAATCAAACTTTAATCCCTCCTTAGCCTAGAATACCACAGAGCTATACTTTGTCATTAACGATAGGTAGAGCCGTCGCCTGTCGGTCTTAACATTTCAAAATGTAACCGTTAAAATGGATATTCTTGGAAAATTATAGATTTTAATTTTATTTCTTGTATTTCTCTGCTAGAACAACTTATTACCTACTAGTGTTTTGATTATACGTAAATTGGTAAATATTTGAATTATTATTCGGGTATATAAACTTTATTATTATATCATCATAGTAATTCTAGTTGCATACAAAAGGTTAGTTTATTTTTCTGTGTTGCGGCTTTAAGTATAACTTTGACCATTTATCTTATATTGGGATCGCTGCATATGAAATAAGAGCACCGCACTAAACTCTACAGTTTAATAAACTATAGTATTTGCTTAGGAAAACGCTGTTATATACGTATTTCATCTGGGCTTAGAAAGAGATTCCTAAAATGAAAGCTAAGTTTGTGCATGTGCTAAAAACTGATAAGGGACGTTTCATCTTCCATCATGCATCTTCGACAAAGTTCAGTTTGTATCACTCAGCTCTAGGTTGAGCATGAGTTATTTTAAGTAAGCAGTGTCCTGTGCAAAAACTTACGTTTTCTATTTCACCGTAAGAAAAGGTTTAATTACAGGGTGGCCACTATTACCCTTTATAATTATAGAATATTCATTAAGTAAATGTAAATATTATCTTTACTTTGAGATGGGATAGTCCTGGTAGAAAGACGATCGGTGCTTCCTTTGTTCCTAGATTGTGTCATGAGAGCATTTGAACATAAAGCAAAGTGAGATGCACTTGTTAAACTATTGTAACACATTAGTGTTTCTTCCAGTACATTAGCGGTTTGTGATTTTAGTACATTAAAGTGTTACATTTAGTACGCACAAGTGAACGTTAAGTCCTAGAGCACTACACTTATTCAGTACTTATCGATACATATAGATAAATTCTCAATGAGTCGAATCTGTACATTAAATATTTTTTGGATGGATTTATATAAAAAGTCATTATTATCATGGTTATCTATAGTTCTAAGAATTTCGTTCGTCTGTCTATCTAGGAACGCTACACGAAAAAACAACTGAGCAGATTTTGATGAAAAGGCAGCCTAATATAAATAAGCCTAATATAAATTTGTTTCCCACTTGATATATTTTGTATTATGGGAAGAAAATATATGACTATATACACTATACTATATACACATTACGTTTACAATAAAGAAACAATACATAAAAAATAGATTTCATTAGTTCTTTTGAATCAGCTTCGCATCATTTGCACGGCCGCGTTCACGACAGTCCGATGGAGAGAGTAAGCGCTTGTCACTGAAGTCGTTAACTTGCGCTGCGCCATGCCGACTCAAGAGTTATTGGGAAGAAATTGTGCTGAATTTTGTTAGTATCCAATTTTATCTTATATTTCTATCTTGTTATTGTAATAAAATATATATCACGTACATGTCTTCAAGATGAACTATGTCAGTCCTTTCAAAAGAAGGTTATGTAATTATACAGCGTTAAGCTTCTGAAAACTTCTCCTCATACTCTCATTTGTCCCGAGTCGGGACAAGTTTAATTATTAAGTCTTTCTGTTTAGTAAGTCTCAGTGACAGCCCGGAGTTGGGAAGTTGGTGGTGTCCTCCCTGCCTCGGAGAGCACGTAAAGCCATCGGTCGTGAGCCTTAGCTCTCACTGGTCGTGTCGAGTAGTCGTCCCACCGGAGTATTAGAGTGATAGGAACAGAGAGTGCATTCGTTTCTGCGCATACACTTGTGCACTATAATATTTACTGCATAGTTGGCTAGTCTCAATGAGATTGGCCGCTATGGCCGCAATCGGTCGGAGAATATTATATTTTTTTGTCCTTGGGAAATGCATTAACGCATACCTACTACCTGTAAAAAACAGGCGGTTATGTGGGTTGTACAATATATTAATTAATCTACTATTTTTAAGTTATCTATGTGAATTCTTCTCAGCAAACCCTTTCATTTGATATCCATATCATGAGGGGTGCATAAAAACATAGTCCACCATCTTGGAGAGTCCGCCATGTTTGATTTTAAGAAAGACGCCACTTACCATGCATTGCAAACTAAGCATGTATACAAAATTTAACCGTTATCAAATAAGGACAACTGTTTTAAAATTCTGTTACAAGATTTGAACAGTACTTACACAAACATTTAAATACAAGGTTGTAAAAATTTAAATGAAAATAAAAGCAAGATTAATCTAACACTTTAAGAATTTTTACAAAAATTACTTTAAAACCACTTTCATTCGAAACTATTGAAACAAATTTGTATAATGAAACTCCACTGAAAACCTCAGCAGAGGCGAAAGAATTTGCTACTCGTTTATAGCAACAATTTAATTCTGTAGGTACTTCACTTCAAGGGTTAGTGTAAATAATATTAAATTATGGCAATTTGTTAATGAAATTGTAAAATATGGTCGTTTTATAAAAGGTGTGACGAAACAAAAGCTTTTAAGGCTTTTGAGGGGACAAGTGTTACAATAACGAGTGCACCTCAGCTTGTTTACTTAAGTTTAAATACTCCCTTGACGTAACCTAGCCGCAGGGTCAACTTATACCTAATTGAAATAATTATTGAAAAATGTTTCTTGCTTAAAATATAATGTTATAATTTAACAACATTTTATATTCATACTTTTCCAACTTCCATTTTCAATACCTAAGATATAGTGGTAGGTTAGGTTAGGTTAGTGGAGACAAGTGGTAATCAAGAACAAGGAACATGATTCGCACATGAAAATAGCATAAGTGTAAGAACCGGGATTTGAACCCGCTTCACTCAAGTTGCTCAAGAGAGCGTTTCACTACTGTGCTACTACTGCCAATCTAGATTGATGTATTAAGAAAAAATTAATACGCCTTCTTTATTAGGCATTAAAACAAGTTTGCTCGTTTGTTACAACTTATAGTCTCAAAGAAAATAAAAAAATGTGTAAAAAACAATATTTTTAGGTGTAATGTTGAAAAAAAAACTTCTTAGATATAAGGGCATCGTTGATTCCTGTCAACTTCTCGTTGCCACTTACAACTTATCGTACCTACTACATTACATGATGATTATATTTTAAGATAAAAAAGATGTACAAACCTTTTTATATTTCAACTATTATTTTTAGTATTTCATCTAGTATTTTTTTTACAATTGCAGTAGTTTATTTATTTCATAGGTCATATCTGGAAGAAATCGCTAAATTACTATAAAACCACATTTAGTTTTTTGAAACGAATTAGTTTATTTTTTAATTGCTTCCGCTTTTTATTACAATGTCTTATTCTCCTGTTTTATTTTACTTTTAAATGTATTTTTTTAAGTACAATTAAGTTTATTATAAAGTAATAAAGTCGTCGTCGTCGTTTCGTATCCGTTCCCTTAAAACGGCTTCAAAAGTTTGCGGTAATAGCTTGATTAATATTATATAACGTTTTACAAGGTTTTATTTAATGTATCTCACAATATGGCTTAAAAGGGATATAACTTTGTAATAGATTATGTCATACTATATTATAAGGGCACTGTTTTAATTACTTTTGACTCTAAATATGTTTTTTAAATGACCAAGGAGAATGAAACTGCTATATCAAAAATAACACAATATTGATTCAATAATGTTCTCCTCCGACCTTCGGCCATAGCGGTCAATCTCAATGAGACTAGCCAACTGCACAGGAGATATTATAGTGCACGAGTGTACGCGCAGACACAAGTGCACTCTCTATTCCTATCACTCTCATACTCCGGTGGGACGACTAGTCGACCAGTGAGAGTTAAGGCGCAGGACCGACAGCTTTACGAGCTTTCCGAGGCACACCGCCAACTTCCCAGCTCCGGGCTGATACTGAGGCTACTACCTACCATACAGAAAGACTCAATAACTAAATTTGGCCCGACTCGGGACTCGAACTCAGGACCTCTCAAAGAGTGGCCGTACTTGCTAGCCACTACACCAACGAGGTAGTTGATTTAATATAGCCTTATTGATATCATCAAAAGTAAACATCTCATCATTCTCCTCCATGCAAGATATGTGAATGTATCTAACGAATAACTGATTTTCTACAATAAAAGGACAAACAGACATTCAAATTTTTCTATTAGCAAAATAAACATATTTTTACAAAATAATGCGCAAACATATTGCCAGATAGTGGGTTAGCCAATGTGCATACTTGTACATACTCGGAGTATATGAGACTACATCCAGCTGAAACACAGGAAAACTACGGACTTTCAATAAACTTCACAATTTTAACCTATCCATTTCTCCCAATCTTTTCTATTTCAAAATAAATGGGATTAAAAGTTTCATTTCAAATTCAATAACTTCGAAACAAATTTTGAATCGTAAATTTACAGATTTTCAGAAAAATTCTAGGTCAGCGAGAGCCTACTAAGTTTGATTAACGTTGCTGCCTGGGTACTCGTACGATAGTCGTAAAGTTTAGCTTTACCACAAATCGCCTACTCACTGCGCCCCTGAGCAATCATACAGTGGAATAAAACCAGCCTACAGTGTATCAAAAATTCATTCTTTATCCATTAAGTTCACGGTTTATTAGCTGCATGGAAAGTTGGCTTATCTGAAGATGATGCAAAGGACAAATAAGTTATACTGTAGTGAAGGATGACATTTTATTACACCCGCAATCAAGATTTATTAATGTTTAGTCGTAATTAAGTAAAGGCGTGATAGATTCTCACTTAAGTTTATCACACTTTTGTATTCTATTTTCTTAGATAAATAAAAATAATACGCGATTTGTTACTATATTTTCTCTGTTACACATGTAAATGATCTGTGAGTGGATATGTGTGTTGTAATATGTTGTTGTTTGATTAATATTTACATCTATATATCTATCCTAGATAAAAATAAAATTGGATTGTCTGATTTAAATTTCACATCAAAAAATTAAGTTTTAAAAATTTGGTCTGTCTGTCTGTCTGTTTGTTCCAACTAATCTCTGAAACGGCTGGACCGATTTTGACGGGACTTTCACTCGCAGATAGCTAATGTTATGTGTAACTAAGGCTAATTTTATTTTAGAAATTTTATTTATTTTAACCAGCGGAACCCGCGGCTTCGCTCTCGTAAAATCTAGGCACGAACCCAAGCGAAGCGAGGGTGAATCGCTAGTGAATACTAAATATGGTGTTATACTTAAATTATATCACTTATCATAGTCCGTTTCCGTATACATCTTGATTGAACAACAAAATGGAATAGGGATATAATTAAGTACCTTAACATAAATGGGTTGTTAGCATTGAGCTTTCTGTTGTAACGTAAGATAAATAGCACTTTGCCTTTAGGCACTCAGATTACGTCACACAGCTAAAGCTAAACCAAACATACCGAGGTCTGCTAGTCTACGACACGTCAATGTTTTAAGCTTTTGCATACCCAAGATTAGAAGGAGAAATAACTTAGCAATCTTATTACTAAGCAATGGTATGGCTCTTCTTCTATTAATGTAAATTATATATTATCTTTAATAAATAATATTGATGCCTTTAAAAATATACACCAAGTTGCATCAATATTTTACTTTTGTTACATTTTTATCACTAAATCTTTTGTCTGACCTCATTGAAATTTGACACATAATCTGATTTTACCGACCAATCTCCTTCGTGTCTCTCCGTTTTACGTGACAACTGGATGTTTTGAAGAACAAGAAAATTGAATTTAAATTTTACACAAGGGTGCCTAGTAGGTACGTTGGAATTATATTTGTCAAAAAATGTTATTTTCCTGCTTGCTAACAGGTGTACCGTGTAAGTAGATATTAATTTAAATTATTTGAATCCTTAACTATATAATAATTGTAATCGTTCTTTATAAAATGCAAAAATATTAACGAAAAATACTTAACGTCGTCGGAATTAAATTTGCGCAGCACAATTTACAAGTGCATAGAATAGGATGGAAGGACAAATGCTTGCTCTGTTTCTAGTGTCACGTCGCGGTGAAACGTAAATGACGCGGAACTATTGAGGTAAGGCATCTGACGTTTACTAATGCTAACATAATTCATGGACCATAAAAGCAAAATCTAAAAATCTTATCCTATACTTTTTTTTCCATAGCTCTTCATGCAAAATGCATATCCTATCCAAACAAATAATAAATATACTTACTTTCGTCATTTTTATGTGGTTATTAATTTTGTTTATTTTTTTAAGACCTCAAAGAAAGCGTGTGAAGGCTTTGTTCTTTAATTTTATGGGCCATTTAATATAAAGAGTTTAACAGCATACAATTATTTTTATATCTAGTTTTATGAAATTTACCAAATTTAATAAAAAAAGGTTACAATAATAATTTATTATGCACTTCGATTTTCAATTTGAAATTACTTATTTTAAAACAACTTATTATATACGTAGGTTATTTTTGTGACAAAAGAATTTTTTTAAGAATTTTTGCTGACACTATCTTTTTGGATACGACCCAGTAAAGTTCACAAAACTGTTTTTTATAAAAACTTAGTTAGTTTACTTTTTGTGTCAAAAAATTACAGAATGTCCTAATGGAAATATATGTAAGAATTTTTATAGTAAATGATAAAAATTTATAGACGGCACGTCGTCTACGGGCCAAGTAATTCTCAATATAATTTTATCGTTTTCACATATAGATGAAATTATACTGATCCCTAGAAATGAAAGATCTAGTAATAAGTAAGATAAAAATAAGCAGCGTCGGCATGATTTACAGCTGAGCCACCGAGCCATTAATGGTGACATATATAGCGCGTTTTGTTATCCATGAGTGTGACGCGACCCTCGCAAATGATGTGGAAAAAAGCGGACGTCGACATCTTGATCACTGAATAGTTTCATATATGTTTTGTAATATATTCACAAAAGTTTTATATTTTACGATTATTTATTTATTTTTTAGACCTACTTTCAAGACATGAGGAGATTCTCAATTTATTATTACGTAATTTAGTATTTAACTATATTACAATACAATAGCAAAATCCAAAAAAAAAAACATTTTTAAGTCAGTTGAAGAAATTAAAAATATATTATCAGTGTTATATTTGGCGTTATATTTTTTTTATATCTAATATATAAAAATCGCATCGCATTTTATATCTAATATATATATCGAACTCCTAAACGGCTAAGGTGATTTTTATTTAATTTTGTTCTGTATGATTGGTACATCTGAGAAAAGGTCGTAGGCTATTTTTCATTCCCCTAGGTGATAAGGGTGGCCACCCTTATCCTCTCCAGTTTTTTTTAAACCGAGTTTTCATTTTTTATTTTTTATGATTTCTAGTTATTTTCTACCACCAACCCCTATTAATAGTGATTAGAACGCGGACGGAGCCGCGGGAATTGCTAGTATCTGAATAATTATTTGCTAATATCAGATTTAATATTATATATTTTTTTATTATCTATAGCTAATTTAATTTTTTTATTCAAATACTACGCTCTTCAATGTAGTGTTTTTAAAAGCGATGTGCTTGGTAAAGCACAAAGAAACAATGGGAGTTGAATGAAGTATCGAGTGTAGAATCATTGGAAAACACATTCTCGATAAGGGTGGAAAATTGATTGATCTACGATAAAATAGAGTGAAGTCCAAAATTTTGAAGCAGTTTAATAATAAATTATAGCTATAAAATTGATGAATGATAGACACCTAACTAAAAAGGTACAACGTTTTCTAAATCGTCTAAACGGCTGGAACGATTTTGACGAGACTTTCACTCATCTGGCAGATATGTGATGTTATAAGAAGTAACTGAGTCCCGTTAAAATCTGACAGATAGACAGACAAAAATTTTAAAAATTGTGTATTTTTCATATGTTCTATGTATAATTTCAAATTATGTGTTTAGTAAATGTTATCTTGATATTACAGACACTTCAATGTCAATTACCAGATTTATAAATCTGTGAATAAGTAGTTATTTCGATTTAGTTTAGTTTCTTTCGCCAGTTCTTCTCAGGTCAGTGGTTTCTTTCTTCCGAACTGGTAGTAGACTCATCACGTTCAGTAAAAAATTGTAATAATTTCATGCTGAATAAAATATTTTGAATTTGAATTTGAATTTGAATTTATATTATTAAAATAATAGTAATAGATGTTCTTTTTTTGTTTGAAAGCGCGCACTGCTACTATCAGACATTTTATTTTGGCATTTTTCAAATATAATTTACGAATCTACGACGCTATAGCCGAAGGCAAACACTAGTGTATAAAAAATTGTTACACAATTTTTGGATTACTACCTTACTAAGTAGTAATTAATTAATCTAAAACATTAAAAATAAGATACAATTAAAAGTTCGCACTTGATAGTAATGGAGACTGAAAATGAAGGATTTTCATATCTATTTTAAAAGTGTCCTCATTATTAAAAAAATTAAAAAAAAAACACATTTCTTATGAAAAAGTCGTAACTGAATTTAAAATTTTATAAATCCACTGTGCAGTTATTTTGTTTCCGCAGAAAAGTTTACAAATCAGTTCCAAATAAAATCAGAAAATAGCTGTAACTTAATCCATAGTTCTCAGAATGAATATCAAATAAGTATTTCAATGAAACAATTAATTAAAGTTAATCAAAATTAATAAAATCATTTTTGATATAAGCTATGGCCTATAATATAATATACCTTTGTTCCTTTAAGTTAAGACTTTCCTTAACTATCTGCTTTGGTCTAGTAGATAGCATGTGCATTGTGCATGCAGGCGTCCTATGCGTGTGGTGATTTTTTTAATATTTCTAAGTATCACTAAAAACGTTAGCGATAACTACGTAAGCAAAAGCACGTAAAGCAGTTAGTTCTGCGCCTGAACTTACAATACTGTAATTGAATCGGTCTTTGATAGTGACAGAAGTATATAGTGCATGTTTGTGTTTTGGGTGCAAACTTGTACATATTATTAATTTCTCCCGGCAGATAATTTATCTCAGTAATATGCGCCTCTATTACAGATAATAAAATTTGAGAATAATATTATTATTAAAGTTTCTGGGCTGTAGAATACTGTATATGCCACTAACTTATTTATGTATAATCATTTGACGAAGCTTCGTTACTCCGTTGCGAATGAAATGAAAGAACGACAAATCCAGACTAATACAAAAAGAAGCAGATAAAGTGCTTTATTTCGCAAATAAAGAATTCTTGCAAAAACTATCAATCGGATCCAAATAAAGCTCCGACGCTGATCATTAATCTATGAGAACAAATGAAAGTCTAGAAAGAGAGCTGAAGTATAAAAAGATCCATTTAATTGATATACATCATAAATAAAAGGTATTTTATTTAACGCTTCTGTCTTCACTTATTACATTATACCTTTAGGAATTATGATAAACGTAATCTTTTACAAAGTATAAGTATCCGACCTCGCTTTTAAAGGTGCTTATGTTACATTTTAGCAAACTAATGAGCCATCGGGAGAGAGTAGCATTTTTAATTTCCGATCCATAAATTATCTCAATGTATTAAATAAAATTGAAGTGTCTGTTTGTAAATTCGAAAAAATAGCTTTTTACTACATAAATGATTATTGATGCATGCGTTGCATATGAGAAAAATACAATTTACTAAAAAAACTTTATCCGTCTACATGTCCGTCTGTCTGTTTATTCAGGCTAATCTCCGAAACAGCTAGACCGTTGTTTAGGGAAAGCAGGTAGTAAAAAGTATCCTATATAATACTTTCTTAGATTTACGCGAATATTCGACATTATAAATGATTGATGATTTATTTTGATTTTTAATTCCCGACGTTTCGAATGCTTTACAGCAATCAATTGATGCACTAAACATATTTTGATCAAAGTTTTTAACATATAGGATACTATAAATGAAACTACCTTTTCGGATTTTGTCGCGGATTTATTTTGATTTTTAATTCCCGACGTTTCGAATGCTTTACAGCAATCATTGCTGAAAACTTTGATCAAAATATGTTTAGTGGTTTTCTCGTCAGTGGTTGCAGTCAGACACAGACAGACTAAAAATTTTAAACACTATGTTCAACCTTTGTAACGATTTTAATAAAAGAATATTTAATGTACTGAAATGTATCAGCTCAGCTTTTATAAACAGTTAAATTCAAACAAGCAAACACAATTTTTTAAGTAAAAATAGCATATTGTACCCAAATATCGCATATTCAACGAAAAGGTTACTTAAAAAGCAGGTTGGTTTTGATAGCCTTGCCGTTTGATTGTTTCGAAAGTCAACTGCTGAAATACAAATCAAGTCTGGAAGACGTTTCATAGAGACTTTATGGATCTACACTTAGCGTTTATTCGGCTGCGTTTGAATAAATTTTGTACCTGATGACTATAATTTTCTTTCTTTCAAATATATTTCTTTAAAGAGCGCACAAAATAAGAAATAAACCTTATTCTTTTTTTATTCTTGTCATAAACTTAGGTTTGCTGGTATTTTATTGTTTAAAAAGACCTGAATATGTTTATTGAACTCTATAACATAAATGTTTGGAGGTAGGTGCATACTCGTATATGTGAGTATAGGTTTAACTAAATATTATTCAATCACTTGTTGGTTACCAATTGATGTCTAATTTGTGTAAAGCAGAAGTCTCATCGAAGACGTGAAAAATATTTTTTAACTACTTGCATTTGGCTAGCATAGTGACCTATGGCCTGATCCTCTCGTACTAAAAGAAAGCCCGTATCCAGCAGTGGGCCGTTAAAACAGCTTAATACACAAATTTATAAAAAAAAAACTTTTTCATACTAACGTTTATTATCTTTTTTATGTTATTATAATATGAAACCGTAGATTTAATAGGATGCCAATGGAAAACTCTAGAATGGATATAATATGGATAACCTATTTACAACAGATAATTAATTACAGAAAGAAGTGGTCCTCTAAAGCACTCTATAGCTTCCTACTCTAATTTCACGCTCGAAAGTAAGCAGGAAAATTGTTCCAAAGTAACGTTTTTCTTAACATTATACCTCTCTAAAGGTTCTACGAGGCAGCTAACTAAAGATGTTGGGTAAAAAATCTTCTACCTAAACGAGAAACAGTAAATTCACTATTTAATGAGAATTTTAACAATATTTTAGACCTTTTGGTAATCGGTATAAATATTTTCCACAAGGACAAAGTATTACTTTAAATTGTATTTTGGTTTCACAAATCTTTTTACACTTCGACAGTTGAGAAGGTCCTCAAACTGAATCGTTAAAATAGTTAATACTTAGTGTCTTTATTAAAAAATGTGTGTTGTTATGTGTTTTTTTATTGCAATTTAATCAGACGTGCTTTATTTTCGATTGAAATGAAGTACTCATTAAATACGACCTGGAAGAACAAAATACTAATCTATCAAGTATTTTATATAACATTAGCGACTCACTCTCGGTTCGCTCAGGTTCACCCCTTGATTTAGCGCAAGCAAAGCCGCGGGTTCCGCTAGTTATTTACTAAAACCTTCCTCGAGAACCAC
This sequence comes from Boloria euphrosyne, assembly GCA_951802675.2. Lineage (NCBI taxonomy): Eukaryota > Metazoa > Arthropoda > Insecta > Lepidoptera > Nymphalidae > Boloria > Boloria euphrosyne. The sequence goes on from OX637888.1 coordinate 6,032,639, forward strand.
TCTATCCATTGCTCAGCAGTGGGATAAAAATGGCAACCAAAAAAATGTATTTAAAACTCACCACGCAATTCGCATTTTCGAATAGGTAACAAATTAAAGTATGGAAAATATATGAGGTTAATAATAATTATTAACTATAACAAGAAGTTAAATAATCATCTCGTTTAAATATTGAACATTAATTTCCTTAAAATGAAGTAAATAATAATTTTTGTTACCAAGACATAGCTGGGTCGTATAACAGCTGTCTTTACTTAACCACTAGATAAATTTTAATGTAATTTCGTAGATTTAAGGCGGCGGTAGCATCTGCGCTATAAATTATTAAATATTTTGTCCACGTGGTTCTAGTAAAAGGTACCGTAAGATTTTTCATTAAAATAAAATTATTTTTCTTTAATGGTTAACTGTAAAACATGACTAGTATGTTATATTTATTATAGCTTCTTTCTTTCATCAGAAATTAAATGGGATTTGAAACCAACTTTTTGTTCACAAGTTGTTAGAGAGTTTTTCGATGGCGAAATATTCCGTAGCAATTGAAATGTTGTAGTAAATGCGTTCATTATTTTAGATTTTACTTGTAGCTCATAACAGTTCGTAGAGGAGGCTTTACGAAAATGGTATCACAAAAATTGATGCTATTTAGCATAAATGTTGGATGGAGGATGATGTTTTTTTTTCAACAATTACCTATTACTAATACATTGCGTTTCAAAATTTTTGTGGAAATATATGTATATACGAAAAAAAATGAATTATTTATGTATTTTTACTATTATTTTTATTCATGATTGCATTTTGAAATCCCGAATAAAAATGTCGATGCTCCTTCTTGAGTAGCTTTCACACAAATTGAATACACGATATAAGCCCAGTGTTTATTTACGACGGAGCTTTTCAAAGGCCGTTTAATATCCTTAGATATTTAGGGTAATTTGAAATGAAAATGAAACAAAGAAAAAACACGTATCTACGAGTATATTTTGCTTATTATTTAAGATTTTCGTGAACAAACTTAAAATGAATGGAAATTCTAAAATATTATATTTGTCCTCAATGCCATATTTTTTCTCTTATTTGTAGTTATTAGGTGTTGCCATTTTGAGTAGATGTTATTTATATACTATTAAAGGGACAAAGTGTGAAGTCATGTATAGAAAGACGTTCCGACGTGTTACTATCTGAAACGCTTCCTAAAATGGAACAGAATTTCATTTACGAAAATGTATTCCAAGTAGAGGACTCTCGATAAAAATATGCATGTGGGATGCTAACGTTGCGTTTATGAGAAATTTCTTGCCACTACTATATTTATAACCTTGCTAACCTTACTTTTAAGTATTTCTTGTTGAGAACTTGTGATTTAAATTAATAAATTACTAGTTCAACTTGTGATTTAAATTAATAAATTACTAGTTCCTATACGTTTCGTTTTTTTTTACATTATTTTTAATTAATGTAAGGAAATGATTACTGAATCTAAACTCCATAGTCACAAACAGTTCAAATAACTTATATTATGATACATATTGAATAAATAAATATGCTGGAGCAATATTACACACAACGTCATGTAGTTCTGTAGTAGTTCTTTAGTATTGAGACTTAATATCTTAACTTAACTGACTATCGGAGATTCAGATTAGTTTAATACATTTTTTTTTCTAAATATAAATAAAATTCAGAGACCATCCACACATTTATTATCTCAGCATTTTTAACTTTTCAACGTATTTATCTCATCCTTCACTATGAAGGTGATCAGGTCATAGTCCACCGCGCTGGCCTAGTACGGTTTAACCGACTTCACATGTCTTTCGAAAACTAGTAAAGTTCTCTCAGACATGTAGGTTTCCTCACGATCTTTTCCTTTCCTTCCGTAAGACAATTGGTGATCATGTTAGAAAATGATTCGCACATGAAAATATTAGAGATGCAAGACACGAATTTGATCCACCACTGCCTTCAATTACCTAAGTAGTAAGACCTGTTATTATATTTTAATTAAAATACATAAAATTGTGAAAGTCATTCAACAAATTTAACTAAAGCTCTTAGACTGACATTATTTCCTAGTTTACAACAGTAGGTATAAGTAGGTATAAGTAGAAACACGAGCCGTATTACAAATGTAAGCCCTATTTACTTGATTGATATTATAAAGGTGAAAATCCGAGAGGGGGATGACAGCTTCCATCTAAATAGCTCTGTCGTCTTTAATATTGAGGAAACATTTTATACATGTATCGAGGTAAAACTTTTTGGTTTATTTGTAAAGAATTTATAATTTCTGAGAACAGAAACGATCCTATACATTTTTGTATTATTAGAATTTTCGTTAATTCTTCATATAAGATGACCTTAATTATCGATATTACCTTAAAATTCTTTACATCATTGTGTAAATGCAATTGAGAATTACTCAAATTTTTACAGATTATTGAAACGGATTTTTTTATACTAAGTGGCTTATGCAAATGTATTATATTGCATTCACACCATACTACGATTAAACCTGATAGAATAAACAAACCGCTTCGCTTATATGAAATCCCTTTCAGAGAACCAAAACGAACCGCCGCACTCATAGTCACTTAATGAACCATTAAGTCGAGAATCTGCATACTAAAGAACGACTTAATGGGTCTTTAAGTGAATATGAGTGCGGCGGTAAGTTTGCTCTAACGCGTATGTCCTAACACACGATATGACACAACAACACATGATATGTATTTCATCATCATCATCAGCCCTTTTTAACGTCCCACTGCTGGGCACGGGCCTCCCTCAGTACGAGGGGGATCAGGCCGATATGTATTTAGATTTACTTAATATCGCGACAGAATTTTTGTTTTTATATATTTTTTTATATTATGAGTACCTCATTTGTCATAAGTTTACAAACTTTCTCACCTGAAAATTGTTGTAAACTTTGTTGTTGCTGAACTTAATGATAGCTTCTGTATTGCGACTTCGCGTTGAACATGTTAGTTTTATTGCGCTACCTCGTACAACGCAGGGATGATATTGCACAAAGTTAAATAAATTCAATGTGTAAACGATATCGCTCTCAATTCAAATAAAAGAGTGGCTTATTCAAAGCGGTTAGCGCTTTCAACTCCACAGCTAGCGCTGACTCTTCTGATCATTCACGTTGATTCAGTTTATTTTTTAAATCCTTGTTTTTTATAAAATAAATTCACTAGGTCTTGTAAGCATTAGTATTTTATAACTATTGATTTAGACTTGCTATACATGGGCGTTACCCTATGTGCTTTTTTATTTGTAATTATATACATAAGTAAATTTATACATAATAATGTCCTCCCGACCGATTCCTGTTAGGCGGCGGCCTATCTCATTAAGACTAGCCAACGGCGCGGGAGATATTATAGTGCACAAGTGCACGCGCAAACACAAGTGAGAGTTAAGGCACAGGACATCTCTTACTGGTCTTGTCGAGCAGTCGTCCCACCGGAATATGAGAGTGATAGGAACAGAGAGTGCACTTGTGTCTGCGCGTACACTTGTGCACTATAATATTATTAATTATTTATTAATATTATTTATCCCAGAAAACGTTCAAAAAGCTCCTATTGCCAAATTTAAAAAAAATGTGAAAGAACGTTTGTGTAGTAAAGGATATTATTCGATTAACGATTATTTAGAAGACAGTACGGCTTGGGAATGATGTGATCGCCTTCAGGCTATCTCAACCCATAGAATTATTGTTCACTTCAATTTTAATTATAAAAAAATTAAAACAGAAAAAAAAAATATTAGTCCCGCTGAGTTTCTTTCGCCAGTCCTTCTCAGGTCAGTGGCTTCTTCTTTCCGAACTGGTAGTAGACTCATGACTCATAAAAAATTGTAATAATTTTATGCTGAATAAAATATTTTGAATTTGAATTTGAATATCTCCTGCGCATTTGGCTAGTCTCAATGAGATTGGCGGCCATGGCCGCAATCGGTCGGAGAACATTATTATTATTTAGGTTAAGAGTGTGTCAATCAGACAGAAATCGTAAATCTAAATGGATTAAACTTGGCATAAATATAAAAAATGGAACATAAATTATATATCTATAAACGTTCAACTTTCAACAAACTTTCAACTTAAAATTGTTTCAGCTCCTATAAAACTTGTATTTCTTAAGAAAATGTAAAGAAAAACTGAAGATGCGCTTCTCACGAATCAACTTCGAATCAAATCTACTAAGGAATAATTAATTTATTTTTTGTTAGTGAAAGTTCTGTCTCTCTTTGATTGAGAGCTACTGGACAAACTTTAAAATATTACTAACGTCCGCACTCATAGTCAATTAATGAACCATTAAGTCGTTCTTTAGTATGGAGATTCTCGACTTAATGGTGCATTAAGTGACTATGAGTGCGGCGGTAAGTCCTCACCGATCATGGTGGGCCTAAACTTAAACTTAATTAATTTTGATAATCTCAAATCCTAACAAACTGCACATAATGGGTGATTTTGTAATAATACATTTGTATAACTCCAGTTAGCTTCTGATACATTTTTTTGGTTTTCATTTCGACACGTTTCCGTATCATTTCATAGGCGCCTCAGTCAAAATATGAATATATTATTTTGGCATAAATTATCATATTCATGTGAAGGTAATGGAGCAAAGACTGAACAGGTACTCGGAATTTAAATCAACGTTCCCGTATAATCTTTCATTTGATATGGTATTAAGCTCACTTATTAACCAACTTCAAAGAAAAAAGAACGTCTTATATTCTAATGAAAATATATCAATATTTGTAGGTTGGCGTTTTGAAAAGATAGCATTAATAACGGTTTCGATAACATATTATTTTAAAGTAACAAAAAAATGTAAATAAATCCATTTGATAAATTTTAGTGTCAAAGTTTAAGAATATGAATATAAGCCTACATATATTTCTCAAATGTTGATTCCGGATACTTCCCGACCTCTGTGTTCGATGGAGCGCACACAATGCCTGTAATGGCCGCCATTAGGAACATCAATTTGTTCAAGCGTGACGTTACACTTGTCCCACTACTATCTTTCTTTTACATGCTCTGTTAAGCACGTGTTACAAATTTCAACTATATAGAGGGTTTTTGAAATTCACTGAAAAGTTACGCTACAATAATATTATATTCCATTGACAAGAAGAAACTTGCTGTTACTTTCAGCTTTGGTGCTTGTTTTCAAGTCAAAGTCCTTTAATGAGTGTATTTCGCTTTGGGGCTTCTAGAAAATAAATTAATAAATCTAATACCTATACATTTACACAAAATAATTATATTTTCAATACCTAATTAACTCTACTAAAATTACTCAAGCAAAAGCGAAGACAAATGCTAGTTCTGTAAAAATTAAATATACAAAAATATCTAGAAAGAACACAAAAATGCACTTAAAAAAAATGCACTGTATGGAAATTTCAATTTATTTTTAAATCACAATCACAATTCAGCGAACAAATAAGCTTAAATGTAACAAACCACAGGTAAATTCAGCGTGTAGTTAAAAATGTATTTCGGGGGATTTATCGCTCGTTAGGGACCTTAAACGCAGAGAGCGTCCGGGCCTTAGAGAGGGGAAAACACGTCACTCTACGACTTTATGGGCCTAAAGGAATCAATGGTTAATCATAACGTACATCTGCTACGATATAGCCTCTTAAAGTTTCCCACATAAATATACCTACACAATTTAACCAATATTATGGTTTGACTACAAGATTTTAATTTAAGAAAACATATAACATAATTAAAAGGTATTTTTATTCGTCTTTAGAGTCATTTATTTTGAATGTTTTTAAGACGATTCTTGATTATTAGACGGTTTGATAGAATTTACCACTTCAATAAACTTCCTTCTTAAGAAAAGGCTGAAAAACATGTAAAATATTTTTGAAGAGCTTAATATTATATTGTCTTCTCGATCTTTTTGACGACTCGTTTGGCTCAGTGGGTAGTGACCCTACTTTCTGCGCCAGAGGTCGCGGGTTCGGGTCCCGCTGGGGGCATTCATTTGCTAATCACGAATGTTTGTACTCCAGTCATGGGTGTTTATATTTATAATATGTATGTATTTAAAATGTATATATGTAGTATATCATCTATCTGGTATCCGCAACACAAGCACGTTAAGTAGCTTACTGCGGAACTAGATGGCGCTGTTGTAATAATGTCCCAATATATTATTATTTATATTATATGGATTTTACTAGCATGTACTAGAAGTCCTGGGTTCGTTACGCCTAAGCTCTTACCGTTTGCCCTGCAAGCCCTTCCGTAAAAGTGAAGGGATAGCAAGGTTTGTTATGCAAGTGCATAGACACATGTATGTACATAATAGTGTAGTGTAAATATACTATGTTGAGACTATAAAAATTACTTGGATAAACTCCATGAAAATATTTACAACAATCTATAGACTCATTGTTTCGCGATGAAAGACAACCCAACATTAAAATATATTCATTATTAGTTACAAAATTACACGTGCTTTCCATCAGCACTTAACTAGGTCTATAATAAATCAGCAAACTTTCTTACGTAAGGGCAAGCAATATATAATCGCCCGAAGTTGAGAACAATCTGGGATCGAATGATAAGTACCGACAGATTAGTTCCAGCACGCTATATACACATTTATTCCTTATGTTATCACATTCTCTTAAATTTTAAAGTTTTTACTAAATAATATGATATATAGATTTTATATTTTCCGAATCATGTTTGTTTTGAAGTATAAGTCTATAATATGATGATATCTTTAATAAGATAATTTTAACGTCCCACCTGAATGATGTCTCATGTCAATGATGCTCAGAATCGAATATTCCTTAGAGCAGCATATATTCTATATTTATAATAAAATTCTAATAAAGTTAAATTTGGACATTTTGTGCAGTTTTTTTGAATATCTTATTGACATAGACATTATTATATAGAGGTGCCTCGTTGGTGTAGTGACTAGTTCCGGGTCGGGCTAAGTTTAGTTATTGAGTCTTTTTGTTTGGTAATCCTTAGTAACAGCCCGGAGTATAATATCTATAATATCTCTGCACTATAATATCTCCCGCGCAGATGGCTTGTCTCAATGAGATTGACCGCCTTGGCCGGAATCGGTCAGGAGGACATCATCATATAGAGACTGCATCTATAGTTTTGAGAATATCTGTCAGTCAGTCTGTTTGTAACCACTTTACGGGAAAGTACTGGACAGATTTTGATAAAATTTGGTGTGATGATAGCTGAATATTTAGGTCAAATATATAGAATCTTCTACTGTGATAAAATATCTTATTAGAAACAAATCTGGGAAACAATAACCTTTAGTGGTACACAAAAAACCAGCCACAAAGAAGACAAATTAAACAGTAAAACAATTACGATGAAAAACATTAATTTTAAATTCGCGTGCAAAAGGCGCAAAATTGAATATAATAGTCTCAAACACCTTTCCAACAGACCCATTACTGTGTATATGCTACCGTTTAATGAGATTGTGTTAAACATACATGCTAATAGGCGCTCGGTAAACAACTAAATGCCTGATTCACGTGCGAGTGAACGCTCAGAAAGTCGAGCGACGACCCTCTCGCTTACCCGCACTAGTTACAAATACGGCTCCGACTTTTGTTTCAACGCAACAAAAGAGATAAACAAAGTTCCCATACAAAACTGCACTTTCAGCCACACTACATTCACTCAATAGAAATACGTACGAGTATAACAAAAAATTTGTCATTCCATATTAATGTCCTTTTATGAGAAACTCATATTACAGCGGGTTATCAAAGTGGCTCCGACGTGGAAACGTGTGTGGTATACAATTCAGAATGCCAGATTAAAAAATCTTGGTTAATATCAGTATTACTGTAACGTGTATGCGTATGTATGATAATTATTGATGTGGACTTATTTTGATATTTTCATCATGGTTTAAATTACAACTCGCTGTTTTTTCGTTATCATATAATGAACTATATGAATTAATTTTATATTACTATTTTTAAATAATTTTCTTTACGAGGTGATTTCGAAGTAAAGTAGATACCTAATTCCGTATGTCTTCAAACCAACATCAAGTATAGTATTTACAAGTATTTTTTACATATATGACATAAGTTTTTCATTCCAAATCTAAGCACTTGTTTTCCCTGAATTAAACCTTATGCAGTCTACATCTATAGAACACATTATCTAAATCAGTTCAGCCCTTCTTAATAAATGCGCTCACCTACGAACGGCCTATTTTATTAAAATTAAAGATAATATAATGCATGTTTTATTTATTCCACGAACTTATTACCTTTCATAATATTTTACATAAAAGACTCTCATACGAAACTAAGACATTATTAGCCTATTATTTTATAACGGGTCATAACATCATTCTGTTTTAAAAGACTAACAACATCAATGTTGTTATCTCACAACGTGCACTAAAGTTTATTATGATTGCGTTGTAAAGGCTATGTTCGTCTTTTCATTGTAACTTGAATTATATAATGGAAATTACAATTTGAAGACGTGTTCTACTATATGGGGCAAAAGTTTCAAAGCTTATTTCAAAACAAAAATATGTTAAAGGTAAAACTAATACGGTTTTTAAAGCTTTTGACTTGACTTTAGCCTCCACACGATAAATCACGTAAGTAACTCAGTAGATTTGCATATAATTTTGCATTTTAGACACTTTATTAGCATGCACTAAAGTCATTTTGGTGTTCCTTATATGTATTTTGTATATAAATTAAGCAGTTAAAAATCTTACTCTAGAGTTTAACAAACAAATTTTAAATAAATGTTTAATATCAAGATGAATTTTTCAGTTGAATTATAGTGTCTCCCTACAGAGCGATACTTCTTGCACGAATTGAATAGTCGATTTAAATGTAACATTTTTCTATATATGCGGTGTATTTCTCCACGGGCCGTTTTATTTCAGTACAAAGCCTTTGACGCAGTAAATCCAACGATATCTGGAGAATGCGACACAACGCCGCTGGCGTTCATTCACGAAACGCACTTTAAACCCAACGAAAAGACCAATATCGCAGTAAAATTTAAAACAGCGAAGCAAGACCGAGGAGATTGGTGGAAATAAAAATGCCAAATGAAATGGAGTATCGTCCGCAGAATCAGAGAGAGTGGACTATTTGTGTGTGTTTGCATACAGTATAGTACATATAGTTATGTACATAGTAGATAACACAAATACGAATTTGTACTTTAACTGTCTAAGGTGTATTCTTTATTATTATTTTTGTTGCTCGATTACCATGTTGGTCAAAGATTTTTTTCTATTTAGAGATTTTCAGTAACAAACTTTATAAGAAATGGGTTATTTATTTTAGAAAATTGGTTTAATTGTTATACACATCGTGTCTTAGAGAGCACATACTGCACTTGATCTCTCACCTTTCATGAATTACTGTGTACAGACAGACACACTTTGAGTAAGTTGAGCACAAATCTATCACACAGTCAGTAAGATTGATCATTGTGAACCGTAATTAAAAATTTTCAGGATACCATTTCTTAATTATATTACTATGTACTTTACTCTGAGACTTAATATTTAATTTCATTGCAGAAATAATATTTGATAAATAAAATGCATTTGAACGTATGTTAAGTTAAGTACATACTTAAATATAACCTTAATTAAGCTCGGATTTGCGAGAAAATAAATTTTGTTGTTTCTATGCTACAAGGACTCTTACAGAAACTTTCCAGTTATGCTTTTGTCTACGACAATATTGCATCCTACTGTACCAACTGTACAACGCTAACTAGATTAATTATATATTTTTAGTTATCAAAAGTTTCAAGATATGTGAAATAAATTACCTTTATTACATTTTTAATAATTTGTTGCAGACCTAAAAAAACCTGCCGAAGGAACTTACATTTTTTTTTTTGGAAAGTTAAGGCTTAACTTTTCTTTTATTTATTTAGATACCATTTGACCAACAAAAAAAAATATATGATATAATATAAATATGTTTACGTTCTTTATATTTTTTTTTATATAAACAGTTAAAAGATTCGAGTGAATTCACTCGTTCAATCATGTATAGATTATATCCATTTTGATTGAAGGAGCTATAGCTATATATAGCTATTTTTAACTACATACTTAATTAGTGAGCGAAACTTTGGGCAAATAAAACTAAAATATACTCGTAAAATGTAGAAGTAAATCTAACAAACTTACCTTCCGGTGTCAAAAGGGAAAACATTTTAAAAATATGTCTCATTGCTTGCTTTTGGGTGGATACATATATATTATAAATATAAACACCCATGACTTGAGTACAAACATCCGTGCTGATCACACAAACGAATGCCCCCAGTGGGAATCAAACCCATGAATGCGGGTAGGTTAGAAGTAGGCTCACTATAAACTGAGCCAATCATTTGTCAAATAATTGTTTTTATAATAAAAAAAGGTGAGTGAAAATTATCACATATTATCACATGATAGACGTACAGAATAACACATATTATACGTAAGCATTAATAATAACACAAAAAAACGTCATTTCATAAATACCTTCCAGATCCAATATTAGTCTGCCAAAGAAAATATTATAAAGAATGGTTTATTTTCAGGATGTCTTTTTATCCGTTGGGAAATAACGTGGCTGTACATTTGATGTTTTGTATTGAGAAAATATATAAGTATTAAAATGGAAAGTATATTCACCACTCGGTCATTTTCGCGTACAATTTCTGATTTCTAGAGCCTTGCTTCGCCCCTGAGCGTTTTCAGTACGTAAGTACATTCACAAAATTTCGTTTTTATAATAGTTAATTGATAATTCACGTTTATAATACTTTATCGTCCCTTAGCTGGGCTTTTCCACAAAAAGACCTGTTGAACCAATAACTCAACAAACATACTACAGAACCTACGAGTCCCCTGCAATCTCCTGATCAATATGATATCCATAAAACTTTTCAATACCAATAATATGCATACTAAATGTGTAAATTCATTCTTAAAATTTTTGTGTTACAAAATATAAAATGTAACTGATTACATCAAATAAAACTTTTATACATTAACATAATTTATACAGAAAAAGGTTGTACCACTCTTCTACAAGTATGACTACAACCTACATTAAATTTAAGCTTAAATACAACAATAAATTTTTTCTACATTAAGACAATTAATATTAAGAATAAAAGCAAAATTTGTAGAACTACTGTAGGTTTTTAAACGATATGAAATATATTTACTTATATTTTTAAAGTAATAGTTAATAAGTACCTATATTTCACCTACTTTCTTAAGAAGCTTTCCTAGAACTACAGTTTTCATTAATTTTGTCATTACTGTCATAACGGACGACGCGACGTTGAAAATGTTGAGAAATTACTTTAGATATTATAAGTTTATATTATTCTATTAAATTTATTAGATTCCAATATATATATATATATATATATATATATATATATATATATATATATATATATATATATATATATATATATATATATATATATATATATATATATATATATAAAAGAAAGTCGTGTTAGTTACACTATTTATAACTCAACAACTGCTTTACCGATTTGGCTGAAAATAGGTGGGGAGGTAGCTTAGAACCAGGAGACGGACATAGGCTACTTTTAAAGGCGAATAAAAAGGCTGTAAGAGGTTGAAATAAGGGATGACAGTTTGTATGGAAATTACGTCATTTTTAAAGCTAGAAGCTTGAAACTTGGCCTTTTGATTAGATATAAATAAGTAAGACATTTAAAGTTTGTAAAAATTGTACGCCAAAAGGGGGTACGAGCTAGGGACGACCCGAGCAAAGCGAGGGTGAGTCGCTAGTTATAAAATAAATTAACAAGAAAACTAAAAAATCTATTTCATTAAGCTTATGGTAAACACTGACTTTCAAAAGATGAAAGCTCTAGCACAATTTGAAACTTACATAATATGTAAAAACGATAAATAATATAACACACATCTCATATAAACTTTTTTTATTACCAGACATTGTTAGTAATTACGAACGAAGTAAATTTACGAGGAGCTTTAAATGACCATTAAAATAAACGCGTAATGGTTTCCCATTCGAATGATAGCCTGTAGAAGATAACAGCCTCCGTTATGTCTCAACAATCTCTTTGACGGAAAATTGTTACATTTTAGGGCGGTATTAATGAGTTATAGCTCGTTTCGTACAAACAGTGCGTCTTTACGGCAAAATGTGAAAATTTTAGTATCACATGTATCGTTTATTTTCCACTTGTAATAAAAATGAACAAGATATTCTGTACTCTGTTTTGCACCCAGCTCTATTTTCATTGAACAAAAGTAGCCTAGGTGTCGCGAAAGTTTTTTTGCCAGGGTATTGATGTCCTTCTGGTGGAATGCGCTACGTACTCTCTGAAGCATGTGGGTGTACCCCACCAACGACAATTTTCAAATTCTGAGCTGCTGTAGAGATTTTTTTCAAAGAAACACTCGAGAACTAAATTGGCCTGGCCAAGACCTTAAACGCAGGTCTTTATGAATTCAGCAATAGGTTAGACAGGCAGGCATGTCATGAAAGAAACAAGAGAAGTTAAAACTCGGTTTTATACCTACATTATGAAAATATAAGCTTTCATTGTAATACAAAATAAAAAAGTTTAATGTTAAACGATAAAGTTAAAGTTTAAGTTAAAGTTTAATGTTAGACAGACAGAAGTTTTTTTTCTTTTTTGACATTACAAAACAAAGAATAATAGACAAAATTGCGCCATAAAATAATAAAGACTATTTGAACAGTATATTGCATTTTCTAAATCAACTCAGAGCATATCAAATGAGACATGGTTTAGATTTAGGTACTTGTATATATCTGTACAACGGAGCAACGAACCGTTACGTTTACATATTCCATGAATTGCAAAATACGCCTTTCACTCAACCCTCTTTGTTAGAACATTAAATTAGGTTCATATATAACCTAAATACTATAATATACACTACGCCGTAGATAGCATCCACTTAGCGTCTATAATATGCCAAAATACGATTCAATCGTATCATGGTCTAGTGAATCGAACAAACTTGCTTTGATTAATCGACCCTATCGAAATAGCTCATTACCTGAAACTCGTAATTATGATAGTCTCGTTGGTTAAGATATATGGAATAGTCAATATAACGATAATTAAGTAATTTCAGGGTATTTCTGCGCTTATAAAATGTAATATACGTGTTCGAATATTGATATATTATATGTTATACTAGCGACTCTCCCTCGCTTCGCTAGGGTTCGTCCCTAGATTAAGAGCGAGCGAAGCGATAATACAAAGTTATAAAATAAAAATAGACAAGTTACTTTTTATAACAATAGCCATCTATAAGTGAAAGTTTCATCAAAATTACAGACGGAATAAGCAGAAAGACAGACAAAAAATTTTAATTTTTTTTTTAATGTTAGTACCGTATAATATACTTTCATATGCATTAAGTGAAAAGCTGTTAATTTAAATTAAAAACAAACACTTCAATTTTATTTATATGAATAGATAAATGAAAGCGATTGGGTTATTAATAAAGATTATTTAAATATTTCAATAACAATTGCCTGATTATTAAATTATGAAACTACTAGCCTCTGCTTTTGGTTTTGGAACGCTTTTTGACGCTGAAAATTTATTTAAGTAATGTAGAATATTCCTAAATTTATATACTTTAAATGTATAAGCTGTTTACATAAAGCACATAAAGCTACTTTATTCATCAATCATTACAAGCAGTAGCTATCCTAATGGTTTTTTAAGAAATCATTGATGTCTATTTTAAATATATGTAATAGCATTCATATTCAACCTAAGGGAGGGAGAGACAGACTGTCACGAAACTCGGATATAATCAAAATATTGATTACTACCAATTCCCGTGGCTTCGCCAGCTTTCTAATCACTATTAAAAAATAGGAATTGGTGGTAGAACGTTGAAAATTCTTCAGAATTTTCAAAAAAAAATTCTTCGCTTCTTGTTAGAGCTATTAGCTTAACAGACGGTGCGGGTAGACGCCGGTAGGGTCGACGATTGCATCAAGCGAAGCGGCGCACAGTGGATCCATATTGAAAATTAGTGGACATAGGCAACAAAGTTCCAATATCGATTCGATATTTTTTTATGTGATTCTTCATGATATTCCAGACAACTTTTACTCTTGTAAAATTTCTTCTAAAGTTGATCTTTTGTCTGAAAAAAAATAAATTAGATTTTTTTGTATGGAGCGAATCACGTTTATTTTTTTTTCTTCAATTGTACGAATATGTTGGGTGTATGACGTGAGTATATGATAGCTAGGGTCATTCTCTATCCACGAAAAAATATATCAGCGCCGGCCATCCGCGGCCGCGCGAGTAATCATTCGGTAAAAAAACAATATTGAAAATTAGTGGCCATAGGCAACAAAGTTCCAATATCGATTCGATATTTTTTTATGTGATTCTTAATGATATTCCAGACAACTTTTACTCCAGTAAAATTTCTTCTAAAGTTGATCTTTTGTCTGAAAAAAAATAAATTAGATTCTTTTGTATGGAGCGAATCACGTTTATTTTTTTTTCTTCAATTGTACGAATATGTTGGGTGTATGGCGTGAGTATATGATAGCTAGGGTCATTCTCTATCCACGAAAAAATATATCAGCGCCGGCCATCCGCGGCCGCGCGAGTAATCATTCGGTAAAAAAACAATATTTTCTATGAAATTTTTTGCCTTTTAAAATCAATTCAAAGTATATTTTCTGTCTCACTTGGCTGTTTTCACCTTCTTTTTAGTTAAATATATAGTTTTAATAGCACATAGGTACTCACAACTAGTAATTCTGGCACAGGTTTAGTTATTATTGCATGTTATCGGTGGCACCTGCATTGTGATTTATGACTCATTTGTTTGTGCGCTCGGCTAAGTGCACAACAAACGAGTCACTGAAAAATAATTGTCTCTGATTGGTTGTTATTTTTTTAACTACCTGCACATTATCTATTGTTATCGGTGGCACCTGCTTTGTGATTGATGACTCATTTGTTTGTGCGCTCGTCTAAGCGCATAATTGATGAGTCATCGAATGTCATGTTAATATGTTCACTACTTGAGTAATTAACACTGACTATAAATACAAAGACATTCATTAAGTCCCTCTAGTTTCGCTCTTGTCGCTTATTTGTGAACACAGTGAAATACTTTTATTTTTATATTTACTTTAGAACTATGGCTGGATTTTGTACCAACCTAGATCTTTTTGTGAAATTAAGAAGTGGTGGTGATCTGAAAAATTATATGTTTCTATATGAAAGTATAATTTCTGTTTTAAATACCACAGTTTCTGAAGAAGACAAAAACCTAATCAAGGAGTTCTGTCGGCTTTTTTGTGTAAATCTAAATAAAAAGTGGATAGAGTCAAGTAGAAATCAAAAAACTTTTATGAATCGTGTAAATAATCGCAAGTGGTTAGAAAAAAACATCAACTGGCCTGTTTGTGACAGTGTTGACCTGAGAAGTGAGTTGGGCTTTTCAGACGCAGCCTTATCTGAGCCAGTGGATATGAATTCCCATGTTTCTAATCTTGCAGTATATACTACGGAAACGGGAACACCTACAGAAAAGGAGCACAGAAAACCGTTCGAAGACTTAAGTAATAAGCAAAAAAAAAAGACGTTCTACTTCCATAGTAGAAGGAAATTCCGAGGAAGAGTTGCAGCACTGGTACTTAACAAAATTGAAAGACAACGGCAAAACGAATCTGGCAAAAGTGGTCGAATTCCTTTCCAGTAATCCAGAAACGCTATACGAAGTGCACGAGCAACTATTCAAAAAGCAGAGCCTAAGTACTGTCTCTGAAGATAAGTGTTTAGCTCTTTATACATCACTTGCGCTCTCGAGATGGAAGTACTCGAAAACTGTGCATTTCCATCTTATCCAAAGCTCGTAAATGCCAAGAAAAGATGTTATCCACCACAAGAGAGTATGGAGATTACCGAAAAAGGAGCTCAAATTAAATTGCAAGCGCTATTGGACCACACTGTGGAGAGAATTTTACTAGATGTGAATTCTGTTGATAGGTCTCAAAATGAAGAACTCAAGTTGACCTGGAAATGGGGGCTTGATGGTTCTTCGTCGCAGAGTAACTATAAACAGAAAACTTAAAACACAGCTACAGAGTTCGGCGATTCATCAGTATTCATGATAAGCATCGTCCCTCTTCGGCTAGTGTCTGGCTCATCATCTGGGAATGAAAATATAGTTTGGGAGAACCCCACACCTTGCTCAACTCTGTACTGTCGACCAGTGAAGTTCACTTTCACTTCGGAGACAGCTGATTTATAAAGTCTGAAGAGTCGAAGATGAAAAAACAAATTGATGAACGGATATCTACACAGTGTGGAAATATTATTGTATCACATGAATTGCATATGACCATGATTGATGGAAAAGTGGCCAATATTATCGCTGAAGTACCAACATTTGCAACGTGCCCCATTTGCTTGGCAAAACCAAGCGAGATGAATAATTTAGACGCTTTGACTTCCAGACCACTTCGTGATCGTCTACTTATTTCTTTTAGGTATCTTATCAGAACAAGCTTCGGAAGCCCGTAATAAGGACTTCAGAAACGTCAGAGAGAGACACACTCGGAAAACGGACAGAATAGCAACAAACGAAGACATCCTCCATGGACTTCTAACAAGCTCTGATCCCCACATATCAACAGGTTCATAGTGAGTTGTTGCCTGAAGCAATTCAGTTGTTACAGACTACCGAGCCTCCCTGTGACAGCGAGACTATGGAGGAAGAAGAATGCCTCGTAGCAGAGTCCGAAAATTTGCCGGACCCACTTCTGGAATAAGAAATAAAGTGATCCGGCTCTGGACTATTCCCACAAAAGCCCATCAGGGCTGGGAATATGACAAACAGCCCTTTTCAGGGCTACAATTATTTCACAATTTCCTTTCGATCATACGTACGATAACTTATACTATACTTTACATACGCTTGATTATTTAGATAATGATTATCAATGTCTTGCCAGTAGAAATTCAAACTATTTCCCCTATATTTTACAAAATCAGTATAACCAGAAACTTATTACTGTATTTATTTTACAATAGATAACGTGCAGGTAGTAAAAAAAATAACAGCCAATCAGAGACAATTATTTTTCGGTGACTCGTTTGTTATACACTTAGCCGAGCGCACAAACAAATGAGTCATCAATCACAATGCAGGTGCCACCGATAACATGCAATAATAACTAAACCTGTGCCAGAATTACTAGTTGTGAGTACCTATGTGCTATTAAAACTATATATTTAACTAAAAAGAAGGTGAAAACAGCCAAGTGAGACAGAAAATATACTTTGAATTGATTTTAAAAGGCAAAAAATTTCATAGAAAATATTGTTTTTTTACCGAATGATTACTCGCGCGGCCGCGGATGGCCGGCGCTGATATATTTTTTCGTGGATAGAGAATGACCCTAGCTATCATATACTCACGCCATACACCCAACATATTCGTACAATTGAAGAAAAAAAAATAAACGTGATTCGCTCCATACAAAAGAATCTAATTTATTTTTTTTCAGACAAAAGATCAACTTTAGAAGAAATTTTACTGGAGTAAAAGTTGTCTGGAATATCATTAAAAATCACATAAAAAAATATCGAATCGATATTGGAACTTTGTTGCCTATGGCCACTAATTTTCAATATTGTTTTTTTTACCGAATGATTACTCGCGCGGCCGCGGATGGCCGGCGCTGATATATTTTTTCGTGGATAGAGAATGACCCTAGCTATCATATACTCACGTCATACACCCAACATATTCGTACAATTGAAAAAAAAAAATAAACGTGATTCGCTCCATACAAAAAAATCTAATTTATTTTTTTTCAGACAAAAGATCAACTTTAGAAGAAATTTTACAAGAGTAAAAGTTGTCTGGAATATCATGAAGAATCACATAAAAAAATATCGAATCGATATTGGAACTTTGTTGCCTATGTCCACTAATTTTCAATAGGGAACGTGCATGAACTATAGGTGGCAGCACTAAATCGACAAAAGAGACACTATGCGGACAGTAAAGGAAACTTATCACACCCTGTCATCGTGCTTTCAATTATTTAAACAAAATTATCCCGTGAATTATATTAATTTGAATACAATAAAAGTTTTAAAATATAGCTTCCGGTCTATCAATAATGATCGTCAGCTTTACCAAAATACCAAAGGTCAAAAGCTCATCGAGGCCCGCCATGTATTTGAGGTTGAAGAGATAGTAAATTAAGAAAATGAGGCGGTGGTAACGGGCAAAATTGTCGCACAAATTAAAATATACCATGTTTACGACGTGAAAATAATGGGAAATAATTTTCTGAATTATTGCGTTTATCATTTTTTGCGTTTTTCACATAACCAAGGCATGAGAGTACTATTATGTGGAAAGTAATAAAATTTTACGCTATTTGATTTATTTTCGTTTTTAGTGGATGTATCGGTCATCCTACTACATCCAGAAATCCTACTAATAATATAAACACGAAAGTTTTTAAGTATGGATGGATGGATGTTTGTTACTCTTTCACGTAAAAACTACTGAATGGATTTTAATGAAACTTTACAATAATATAGCTTATACATCAGAATAACACATAGGCTACAATGTATAAAGATATTGTGTGAATTGTACAAAATCCAAAATATAAAATAAGTAAGACATTAAAAGTTTGTATGCTAAAGGGGGTACCTAGGGACGATCCCGAGAGAAGCGAGGGTGAATCGCTAGTGCAACAATACATTATGATTAGCTAGAATAATAATTTTCACTCATAAAACTACTCGTTTACTTGTTATAAAATATGTCGATGATAACTATTAATACAGTACAAGATTCGTATTGGTGACGCCAGTCGGCAGCACCTTCGTTGTGCACGTTCCCTATATGGATCCACTGTGCGGCGCGGCGTTTGAAGCGACGTTTGCATTTTATTCTCGCGTCCTCATTTTTTGCGACATTTAAGCCAATGCCTACAAAATAAATTAAAATACTTAATAAATTATATACTTAAACCTTCCTCGAGAACCACTCTTGTCATTGGTAAAAACAACATTAAAATCAGTGAAGTAGTTTTTGAGTTTTGCGCGAACAGACAGACAGACAGACGCGGTGGAGGACTTTGTTTTATAATATGTATAGATACGAGTACTTTATCAATTAAAACTTGAATATTTCTGCTAGACTACTTAATTTGTAGACCTATAGATAACATTTTCCTTTACCGTATTTTGTAATCCTATTAGAGATAAAAGGTAAATTAGAAAACAGAGCTTGTAAGACTGAATATTTATTTCTAATACAAACGTATCTTTTGAACAGATTTGGAAAGAAACATAATATACTGAACTAAATTCATAATATTTTGTTCGCATAGTGAATATGTAATTTATACAGCTACCAGCTCAGTGGTAACGCGGTCGCTTGGATAACCGAGTGATGCGGGTTCAAATCCGGATCTCGCACCTCTGATATTTTCATGTGCGAATCATTTCCAACATAATTACAACTTGTCTTACGGTGAAGGAAAACATCGAGAGGAAACCTGCATGTCTGAGAGAACGTAGCAAATTTTCGAAAGACATGTGATGTCTGTCAATTCGCACTGGGCTAGTGGTGGACTATGGTCTGATCCCCCTCGCACTGAAGGTGGGCCCGTTCCCAGCAGTGGGACTTTAAAAAGGTCAGAATACAAGTGATTTTTTGTGGGAATGTGTTTAGCCTTTATGCTATGTACCTTAACAACACATTTTGAACTTGTCAATAGATGACACTATCCTTGAACTTTAGAAGAAAATAAAAAATCTAAATTAACATAAAAAATACCAAGGTACATGGACAATAGACATAAAAATACAAAAGTAGTTAGTTACAACTTGCCATTTTTAGTACATATATTATGTTATCAATACATGAATCGTGAATATAGTTTTGTTTATTACCCGAGTACATTATTGAGATATTGAAACGACCAGTGTACCATGAGTAGGTACTAATGTAGAATAGTGGAAATTACCCATTTAGAATACTATTGATGTTTATTGCAGTAATACATTGAATCGTATGGTATTCTAACGAATTGATAGAAACATGTATTTATTATTAGTAACAGAATTAGTAATAGGATGTTTGGTAGTAAATTAAGTTTGTATGTATTCACGATATAAATTCTGTACCTATGAATTTGGTCCTAAAATACCTATCAATACTAATTTTGAATATAGAGTCAAGTTAATAATAGTGTATCAATATTTATTAAACCTTTAATAGATTCTTTAAAATTTGGTTGTATTCTTCCTTAATTATCCCTTATTCTCTTATCCCGTACTTCTCTGCTGTCAGAGTAGTATCAGGAGCAACATGCCATCTCCTTCCTCTGCACCGGTGAATTACCGGACATAAACCCTTTAAAGGAAAAAATTGCAATATTATAATTAATAATCTATTTTCATCGCAACTATTACATCAAAAAAGTCTTATTGAAATGGTAGTGTGATAAGTTTATGGAATACTTCAAAGCTTCTCTTACAAGTAATTTCCTTTGAAATATATTATCTAATGTTCAACTTTGACCTTATCATAGTTGTTAAAGATAATCAGAATATGGATTTGACAGTAAAGGACAAATGCGCAGCCATTCACGAACATACCTGTTATCATAGATATATAACACCTAGATGGAGTGTAGGTCCAAGCGAATTGTAACCACTTTTTTTGGCTAGACTTCGAGATATGGCAAGATACGTTTCCCGTCGTGTCAATGTCAATTGTCAAGTTACACAACTACATACGTACAACTTAGGTAATAAATAATAAAATTAAAAAACAATAAAGCCTAAGACCAGTCATATTATTATCTGACGATTTGTTACATCTGAATACAATGTAAATAATAATTCACATGAATTAAATGCAAACAAATATATTTCATAATTAAACAAATATATTTTAAAAACTGTACCATTTTTTTGTACCAAAAAAATAAGTAAGTAAAAATAAGTAATAAGTTACAACATTATTTGGCTGTATGTGTTCGTGCCTTCGGTTGCAATTACGTGACACTTACGCACACATTCATACTAATGCTACTTCAATATTGAGCGGAATTATGTATGAAACTATCAGTCTAGGTCATTGAGTTATTATTACTACGTATAGAGTGGGCGCCTCAACTAGATTTATTCAAACACCTTTATAGGCCGATCGGCATATACGCGTTTAGTCTGTGCCGAGCCGCGAGCGGCTGCGGTAGCTTGACGCATTGGAGTAAAAATTATTACGTCTAAATAAGCCGTCATGTGTAGTGAGTTACTGTACAAACCGTTCAGGAAAATCAAATAAAAGTCAAGGAGTGACTTTTCATGCGTAAGTTTACTGCATTTTCGTTTAATCACGCTTAATTTAATAATTTTGTATAATTTTAAAGTCATGCCGACGCGCCATGCGGCGGCGGCCATGATTGTTGAAATCAAACAAAAGGTCTACGCAGAAGTGACAATATCGAGTTGCTATGTTAATTAATACAGATAATGAAATTATTTTGTAGTTCCCTATCAGATAAAACATTTTATATTATTATATATATACTTTTTTATTAAGCTATTGCATAGCTTCTATCGCGGGCTTTGAGCGCGGCGACCGAATCAAGAAATTCCGTAACGAAAAAACCTATTACCTAACACCAATAAGGTTTAAATAATGAGGTCCATTTTCAAATCCAAGATGGCGGACATCCGGTTTTTTTATATAATGACATGGGTATCATTTTCGAGGTTTCTCGGGGTGCTGATTGCGAAAATGAGGTCCATTTTCAAATCCAAGATGGCGGACATCCGGTTTTTTTTTAATAATGACATGGGTGTCATTTTCGAGGTTTCTCGGGGTGCTGATTGCGAAAATGAGGTCCATTTTCAAATCCAAGATGGCGGACATCCGGTTTTTTTCAATAATGACATGGGTGTCATTTTCGAGGTTTCTCGGGGTGCTGATTGCGGAAATGAGGTCCATTTTCAAATCCAAGATGGCGGACATCCGGGTTTTTTTTTCAATATATAGTAAAAATATTTTGAACAATATTAACTTCACATTTTTTAATAAAAGAAAAAAATGTTTTCTTATCGGTCAGCACGCTTAAAAAGTGTAACTTAAATTAATATCAAAGAAAAAAAACAAAGGAAAAAATACTGCATAAATAAAATAAATAAATAATTATAATTGCATAAGTTGATTTTTCCCTTGTTTTTTTTTCTTTGATATTAATTCAAGTGACACTTTTTAGTTTTTAAGCGTGGTGACCGATAAGAAAACATTTTTCTCTTTTATTAAATAAATGAGAAGTTAATATTGTTCAAAATATTTTTACTATCTATTGAAAAAAAAACCCGAATGTCCGCCATCTTCGATTTGAAAATGGACCTCATTTTCGCAATCAGCACCCCGAGAAACCTCGAAAATGACACCCATGTCATTATTGAAAAAAAACCGGATGTCCGCCATCTTGGATTTGAAAATGGTCCTCATTTTCGCAATCAGCACCCCGAGAAACCTTGAAAATGACACCCATGTGATTATAGAAAAAAACCGGATGTCCGCCATCTTGGATTTGAAAATGGTCCTGATTTTCGCAATCAGCACCCCGAGAAACCTTGAAAATGACACCCATGTCATTATTGAGAAAAAAACCGGATGTCCGCCATCTTGGATTTGAAAATGGTCCTCATTTTCGCAATTAGTACCCCGAGAAACCTCGAAAATGACACCCATGTCTTTATTTAAAAAAAACCGGATGTCCGCCATCTTGGATTAGAAAATGGTCCTCATTTTCGCAATCAGCACCCCGAGAAACCTCGAAAATGAGACCCATGTCATTATTAAAAAAAAAATTTAGGATCTTGTGGCTCAGTGGATGTAAAGTGGGTTATAGGTTCGATACAATTACAGAATATAAAACCTTATTGGTGTCAGGTTTTTTCGTTACGGAATTTCTCGATTCGGTCGCCGCGCTCAAAGCCCGCGATAGAATCTATGCAATAGCTTAAAAAGTAATTGTAATTAAAATAATTAGTTGTATGCTCATTAGGCAGAATATAAACAATGTGTCCGTGTCCCTTCTGCATAGTAATCTATGTTGCGGTCGCCTCCTCCCCCGCGCCCCGGGCGGCCGCTTGTGGCGAACAGATTTTGTTCGCGGCGTCTACTCTAGTAATAATAACTCAATGGTCTAGGTATTATTAGTCTAAGCCTGTTATAATATAATTTTAAATTTATCTTCTTATGAAGGCTTTTTTATAAAGAAAATCTTAATATTCCTGTGTAATTTCTAAAATATTTTGTTATATTGAGTTCAAACAGTTGTTTGGATGAAAGGAAAACAATCAAACAGCTTCACAAAATTTTTGCTTACCTGAAAACAGTTGCAATGATAATACAACTTTTGTTGCGTTATATTACTAAGTATTTCCACGCGTTAAAATCTAGTTTAAAATGTTGAAGTGTCTAGTCGTCTGCTAATTGGATGAATAAAAAAATTTTATTCGTCCGACAGCCGACTGTTGGTGTTTGATTTTTTGCGACTGAGACTTTTGTTGTTTCTTATATTTTGTTGAAATAGTTTTATTAACGTGTGATAAAGGATAAAAATAATTTTGAGGGTGTTATGTTATGTTAAAAGTCGGTGGAACTTAAATAATAAATTTTCAGCTCGGTAGGTGAAGGTTATTTTTTTTTATATTTTGCATATATCCTGCACCTATAACTCACTTATTTTTTATTAGAAAGCAAAAAAGTGATAGATATTCGTATAAACCGACAATTGCCGGACGAATATATTTTCTTTATTCATCCGATTAGCGGACGACTAGCAACAGCCTTAAAATGTACAATTATGTACCTATATAGTACTTGTCGAATAAGTAAAAGAAAATTAACTTATGATCGCTTAATAAGTTGGCTCAAGTGCTATGAAACGGTGAAACAAAACTTTGACAGCGTTCTAACTAGTTGTAAGAACTTGTAAAGGCTTCTTAAATATGTTACTTATTGCACTTCCACGATCAATCTGTGCCCTGAGTTAACTTACGTAGCGAAGTTGCTTTAATATATGCAGAGGAATTAAATTTAATAATTATAGTAACTTCAGTAACTGTAATTAAATACTATTATAAAGAAAAAAAATAGTATTTTGTATGTTTGAAAGTATGAACTAAAAATTTGGTAGTTAGAGTTAATTTTAGACTCTGGGATGGACATGGAAAGTTATAACCCCGGAAAGAATATCTTGAAGGCGCAAACAGGGGAAATGGGGGGTAAAAGTTTGTATGGGAAATAAATCATATTTCAATTAAAAGGTACTAATTAATATATTTATCTATAGTACTTTTTTCTAAGCACAAAAAAAGGGAATCTGTTTACACTTAATGGTGATAAAAATATATATCTAATGGCTTATTATATGAAATATATGAATGAAATTTTCTTTAAATTGAACCTGTCCAATGCGTTTTGTTCCATCCAAGCGAATAACTAAACCACGACTAAAATTTAACTAAAAAATAGCGTACAAAATGTGACTGTGTAATGAGATTTCAGATATGAACAAAAAGTTGCGTACAACGATAAAAGATAACATCGACACCAAACAGAACTAATTTAAGTTTCTTAGAGCGCCCTGACAGCGCTTTCCAACGCAACGCAGTAAAATGAAAAGCTTGTTTCGCGAATAGCTGATAAAAGTTATCATGAAGAGTCAACGAAGTTTGTAAGTTTTCAGGTGGGATAAAGAAAATTCGATAGTAAAAAAGAAAAAAAATAGTTATAGAAATACGTCTGTGGACATTTTCAATTATTTTGAAATTACATTATAGAAATTTTGAACGAATAGAAAAGTAGCCTTTAGCTTTTAACGGCAAATTTAAACGGAATTTTCAAAGTAGGGTGTTAAGTTTCAGAGATAACCTTAAGTTTACAAATACTGTATATACTCAATATTACAAATTATTTAAAACTTTGTTTTTTTTCGCTTGCTATCAACAATACCTTTTTTCTGTATTTTTTGAGTCTAAATCCAGATATAAAAAATATTTTTCGCTATGTTGACTTATAAAGTAGTATTTTTAGTCTGAAACTGACTATATCTCGAATAATATGTATATATACATAATAGTAATAAAGGCTTGTTATATATGAAAAATTCAGATAACAGTTATTTATATCCAAAACGGGTCTTGCTTATTGAGACTAAGAAAATGTCGGTAAAGGACCATTGTACATGGAATGCCGGACCATACTGTTTCGCAACCTTGTTCAACGTTCTCTCATCTGCATTTTTAGGGCTGTCTATCAAAAAACTAATTTAAAAAAATAATATTGTAAAGTTAAAATCGTATTTTCTTAATATGAGCCCATAGATCGCTTAATCTTAGCATGAGGTAAACATATTATTTATTTATTTATCTATGTATAATTAAAATAAAAACATGAGTTTATAATATACTTAGGGTGTTCATGCATAATATATTCTTTTTGAATATCTTTGTAATGAATAAGCCCTACAAAAATAGAAATTATGGGTATTTTTATCAGTTTATAAATAGTTATTGTTAGTGAGGCTCTTAGTAAAAATTTATTCTTTTGATAGTTTTTACATAAGCATAACACGTTTTCGGTTTTTACATATAGGGTTTTTGAGGTAAATAAAAATATTTATTATGTTGTAAAGAAATATCACCCAGCCCCGACCTCATATTTTTCGTAAACGCAACGTAAGCTTCCCATATGCAAATTTTTATCGAGAGTCACCTACTTCGAATACATTTTCTCAAATGAAATTCTGTTCTATTTTAACCAGTGCACGACGTAATAAGGACAGGTTTTTGTGTATATAAACTACATTTGATTTTTGTCTTATGCAATCGTATTTTAGATGTAATATTAAAGCTAAAATTCATACTGCAGTAAAGTAAATTACTTGCTTTTTGGCAGTCGTGGTATGAGCATATACCTAACCCACATTGCCAAAGTTGCCGCTTTCGAAATCTAAATACATAAAAGCGAAACTCACACACTCACCACGAAATATCGAAAACAGTTGATTTGATGAATTAAATTTACCAGGAAGGTAGTTTATAGTTAGTAGACGTGCGTTAAGAACGGACTTTGCGACATGGATTAAGGAGGTCGCAAGTTTGTATGAAAGTCCTTCATTTTTTGTGCTCTTTTTGTTCTTAACTTTATATTTGGCAGGAAGCATCTAGAGACGAATCCGAGCAAAGCAACTACTACCTAATTATTAAAATAAACTTATAAAATATACTGTTTATCAAAAACATGATACGTTTGATTGTTTCAATTCCCGCCTCAGTAAGTGGACAGCTCTGAAGAGTTGACTCGCATTACCAAGTTCATCCGACGTGCCACAACTTGCGCGGTCCCGCTCAGGAAGCTTGTTAGCGCGACTTCTGCGGCCCACGCCGGATAACATTGCAATAAATATTTAAACTATTTCCAACTAAAGCTTCTACGTCGCAGTATAGCGGTACAAGTTATACTGTTAGTTCCACACTCATTCGGTGTTGTGCAAGCGTTGTAAATGAACAAAGGTATAACTTGTGACGTCTCCACTTCTAAATATCGTTGTTAAAACACATAAAATTGTTGTACATATACATAAAATTGAAGTGTGTGTTTTTAATTTAAAATAAACAGCTTTTCACTAAATGCATATGAAAGTATATACGATACTAACAACAAAAAACCAATTTTTAAAATTTTTTGTCTGTCTGTCGGTCTGTTTGTTTGTTCCGGGTAATCACTGAAACGACTAGACCGATTTTGAAGATACTTTCACTGGCAGATAGCTAATGATGTAAGGAGTAACTTATGCTAGGCTTTTTAATCGACTTCAAAAAAGATTATATTTAAGAAATTTTACTTATTTTAACTAGCGGAATCCGTGGCTTCAATGACGCTAAACCTAGGGCCGTCCCTCATAAATAAAATAATTATGTTGGGACATCACACAGCAGCATCTACGAGTAGTTCCATCGCAAACTACTAGGTTCAATTTGATCGCCGATCGATGCTTACCTATTCATAAATATATAGAAGTCTGAAGCTTTATTACACTGTAAAAAATATTTGTTTTTCATTTTTTTATTAAAACCAAGCTAATATTCAAATATTGCAGAAACATGACCACATATTATAAATATTGTTTTATTAGTCTACTTTATATCGAGATTAAGTAACTTGTAACTCTAAATTTAATCTAACTTTTTAACATCTTAAAGGCTAACTCGCAACTAGAACTATTAATTACATTTTCTTTCAAACAAAATTGTAACATAAAGCACTGTAATGCAAAATTTCGCACTCACTCCGAACAGAACTGTAACTGGATTAAAAGCTCTATATAATACCCAATGCTGAGTTGCTTCAGTTTCACGGCAAAGTTTTCGACAGATTGTTGCAAAATTAATTAATTTACAAAGAATTTATTTATGTTTTCGCGAAGCTTTGAGAGCAAACTTTACTTCATAAATACAATTACAATATTTCCATCAACCATTAGCGGTTTCAATTTGGGAAAAATAAAGGTACTGAAAGTATCTTAGATAAACATAATTGGTTTTAAAGATGTACCTGAACCGAGGTCGCTGGTTTATCGTAAAATTTTATTTGCATAAGTTGTATATAATACACATATACATAAGTTGTATTGTATATTATATATAGATATTTGTTATATAAATTAACCACCAAAATAAATTAGATACACTTTAAACAAAAGCATATTTTCGGATTTTTTTGCAGATTTACTTTTCTTTTGACTGACACGTTTTGCTAAGTTGGTAGTGACCCTACTTACTGCGCCAGCGGGTTCGAGTCCCGCTGGGAGCATGTTGAGCACGAATGTTTGTACTCCAGTCATGAGTGTTTTTATTTATAATATGTATGTATTTAAAATTCATATGTGTAGTACATCATCTAGCTGGTATCCGTAACACAAGCTTCGTAGCTTACTACGGAACTAGATGGCGCTGTTGTAATAACGTCCCTACATTATATTTATTTATTTAGTTCCCGACGTTTCGAATAATTTACCGCGATCATGGTCACGGGAGAAACTCATATAGTTATATTTTCTAAGCTGTATTGGACTGGAATCTTCACTGACTTTACAAATTATTACTCACAATATTCGATATTGTGAGTAATCATTTGTACAATATAACTCAAATGTCAAATTATTATGAAAGAATATTATTAATTTAGGCAAACGAAAGACCATTTATTTCATACTAAAGTCATTAATCGTACAAAACGAAAGGAAATCTTCAAACAAAGTCTAAGAACGTGCTAAATTTAAATTAAAGATTAATTTAATAGATTTCAGAAGCAGAAGTTGGGCTATTAATTTTGTTGATTTAGAAAAGCGTCTTCATGGATTGCTCTTGAGACGAATTATGGCAATTTCACATGCACCATTTTATGTTTTTATATTTTTCTGCGTTTTACATTTGATAGCAATTTCTCTATTAGCATAATACATTATCGACACTATTCTTATTTCATTTTTCTAGATTTTACTTTGTTATTATAATTTTTTAATGAAAAAGTAATAATCTCTTACTAGTTTTTGCATTTAGGCTTCGCTCACGATATGATATATAAGCCGTCCGTCCCCAAGATGTCATTTATATACATGCCAAATTTTATTGAAATCTGTTCAGCAGTTTGAACATGAAAAGCTGAGACACAGTTACTTTGATAATAATATTATCATAGGTGACTTGCACTTTACCCATGTATTTACACATACATTTTTTCAGCTTTGTTTGAATATTGAAACACACAGTTTTATACTGCCTTGCCTAGTCCAGCCTGGATCTAGTAAATATATGTATGTAATCGTTAATACTATTTTCATTTATTTTTCTATCCTTAGGAATTTGGAATCATTTACGCAAACCACCTGTAGAAAACGGCCAGAAACCAGCGAATACTACCTACTAAAAATCAAGCACCCATCTTCGTTAATGGGGCATCGCAGGATCACTTGCACATACAAACATGACGCCCCGACGACGGCCCGGCAGGTCTGCCGAAGCAGACCTAAATTTTAACTAGAAAAATACGATAGAGATATTTTTAACACAACATAATATGATTCTAATATTTCCAATATTTTCCCATTGTAATTTCCATCGAATTATTAATTATTTAGTAGTAATACATAATGTTAAAATATAAGGGTAAATTAATCAAGCTACAGTCTCTTAAGGAACGCTATTATCTGCCCATTTAAGCCTTTCACGGACTTCATTCACGAGGGAATAATTAATATTGTAATGCAATTACGTTGATGGCAACCGCAGTATCGTAGTTGCTACGTTACGATATTACATATAATTTATAATTTATTTGTTAATTAAATAATTTAGTGATGCTGCGGTGTTCATATAAGATGGAATATAACCGAGTTTAATATTAGTTTAATATATAAACGCTTTAATATTATTGTAAGTTAATTTCAGTTTTTTTTATATTATATTATTTTTACCAAAACTAAGATCCCACGTCTAATAATCTTATGAAACTTTTATTGATTTCAGCCCTTTTTAATGTTCCGCTGCTGAGCACAGGCCTCCCCTTCAATACGAGGGAGATTAAGCCATAGTCCATCGCGCTGGCCAAGTGCGTGTTGGTGGACTTGATAGGTTCTATTACACATGCAAGTTGTCTTACGATGTTTTCCTGCATGATAGAAATGATTCGCACATGAAAATATCAAAGTTGCGAGTCCCAGATTTGAACCTGCATCACTCGGTTCTCCAAGCGTGCGCGTTACTACTGGGCTTTTCAACTGACTTCCAAAAAGGAGGAGGTTCTCAATTTGTCCGTATGTTTTTTTATATTATAATAAACCTCTTTCAGCCCCTTCCTTACACTAACACTGCTTGGCCTACCACACACACCAATACGTAAATCACGTATAATAATAATCTACCCCGTAATCATATTAGAAAAAATAACTACACAGAGATGAAACTGGAGATTTGAACCAGATTCACTTGTCTTTCAAAGCGGTCGCTATTACAATGAACTACCACTACGACTTAGAAATATTCGTGCTATTTCAAAATAATTGTTTAGGGAAACTAGAACTGATTACTGATTTATATATTCAACTTTCTACTCTACGTTTTATTGGCTTTCATACACGTATAGTAATTTTGATAGTAATATTAACAACTGTGATTATTCTATACATCGCGTCGTTAATAAATAAGTGATTAATTTTCTTCAAATTTTAAGTGAACACAAACAATACAAGACCCGAGCCTCGTAAAGCAATGCGTCATTTCTATCTGTTAAGTGAAAGGCTCATTAGATTGCAGTTAAAAAGTCATTAATCGGGAATAAATGGAGGCGGCGAAACAAAGGGTGGCTACGGGAGGTGCTAATGAACCCACAGTTAAAAGGTGCGATAACGTTTTGATTACATAGCGTTTGTGGCCAGCTTTAATTGTAAATCTGATTTCTGATTCCTACATGTCTCCAAGTGGATGATAAGTTAACTAAACATAAAGAAAAAAATATTTACCTACAGTTAAAAATAGAACCTCCTGTTGGAAAGTCGGTTAAAACTATCCAAAACCATCAATGTAACTTTTTATCAGTATTTAATTGTATTTTTACAATATCGTTCACCTCACCGTAATGCTGCTGCTAGTCTTCCATTAAAATAAAGCAAGAAATCTCCTAAAAAATTTGATTAATATATTGACGCTTAAAAGTTTTATACATAGCATTTCTACAATGAATTTTGGAATTACTTGCCACTATATTATAGAGTATAGACCATGAAATTTGATTAAGAATTATTATTGCGTTGTAAAAGCCACATTCTTTATGCTTGTCCGACTTAATATTAATATTAATTAATATTATATTGTGAAATTCTTTCTCAAAAATATTACTCTATAATAATTCACTTGAGTACTTGATTGTGGAAGGCTTAAGTATTTGAAGACGTTGACTATATTATATAACCTATTTTATAATGTCTTATGTAGTTTTTAATTAAAATTTGATTGGAATTATCCATTTAGTGTGATAGTATTATGAATGTATTCATATTTTACCAATCAAATATTTTTTTACAAAATAAGTACACGCCAAAATTAGTCTAATGATCGCACTCTCTAGGGCAGGAGTGATCCCAATCAGTGAGACGTTTATTTTGTATTATTTTAAAATATTTTTATAATCTGTGACGGTTGAATACAAAATGTTGGGAACAACTGCAGACTGCAACGGATACATACCAAATTGTATATAAAAATTGTAGCAAGCGGGAATCAAATACTCGACTACATTAATGAGATGTATCAACCACTGTACCAGGCTTTTACTAAATAATTATGAATCACTTGCGTGATGACCTACATTCCTTTTGTTATTAAATTATATACAATTTACAATTCGATTATTTGGCTTAAATTAAATTTATCCCTTAAATTATATCAATTAAATGAAATGTTTAGAAAATAAGTGGGCTTAATCAGTGAACGATGAGCGCGAAGCTGAACGAACGTGAGCAATGAAATATAAGTACAAAATTATTTGAAACCAATCTTGTATAATGAATATTAAATTTACTTCTAATGCTAACATAAAAGTAATTAATCTATACATAATAATGTCTATCTCATTGAGACTAGCCAACGGCGCAGGAGGTATTATAGTGCACAAGTGTACGCGCAAACACAAGTGCACTCTCTGTTCCTTATCACTCTCATATTCTGGTGGGTCGACTACTCGACACGACCAGTGAGTTTAAGGCGCAGGACCGAAGGCTTTGTACGCGAAATACCACCAACTTCCCAACTCCGGGCGTTACTGAGACTTACGATACAGAAAAACTCAATAACTACTTGGCCCGACCCGGGACTCGAACCCAGGGCCTCCCGGTGTGCGATCGTACATGCTAGCCACTACACTACCGAGGCAGTTAATAATCTGTACATACATACACGACGTCGTCAAGAGGTGACGACACCCTACTTTCTGAGCCAACCATTGCGGGTTCGAGTCCCGCTGGGGGCATTCATTTGTTGAGCACGAATGCTTGTACTCCAGTCATGGGTGCTTATACTTATAATATGTATGTATTTAAAAAATAATATAGTTATATAATATTATATAAACTGTCTGGTATCCGTAACATTAGCCCACTACGCTTACCACGGAACTAGATGGTGCTGTAGTAATTAATAAAATGTAACAAAGTGAAAACTGTATAGGAAATATTCTTTAAAACAATAATTATAACGTACTTTATGTAAAATAGAACCGATTTTGACTTGATTTTGTGTAGTGATAATTATTACTCGGTTCAAGATTTAGGATACCATTTTTCGATAAGAAAATCTTTTATTCTATTGGAAACACACAACTGGTCCTGTTGAGTCTAAAAATTCTAACTTTAATTTTTGATCCTTATCCCGTTCCACATGCGAGTGAAGTCGTGTGCATTAGCTATTTTCCTATAATTACATTTTGTATAGGAAAACTAGAACTTGTTTCATTAATATTCAAAACAACTAATAGATTATTAAATTATACAATAATTTGATTTTGGTGTTAATAATTTCACTAATGCCCACAGCCAAAGTTAATTGTACGCTGTATTTTGGTCAAACGCTATGAAAATGCCGTTAATACACTTCGTAATTTTCGTCAAATTTTATATTTTAATGGAGTTATAGTGTACAGTAGAGAATTTGTGTACAAAGTTTAAATAATTTCAAATATTTTGTAACTTTTGTATTGACGTCATTTTTTTATAACTATGTTAATTCAAAAAGATAACTCGATTTGAGTGTCGAGTTCGTTCAATAAACTTAGTTTTATTGAAACATATAAATGTTATATTTATATACCTATTATATTTTGTCAAAAAAATGTTTATGAGTTTATTAGAATATACTTGTTAATGTTCTCCGACCGATTCCGGCCACGGCGGCCAATCTCATTAAGACTAGCCAACTGCGCAGGAGATATTATAGTGCACCGCGTGTGTGAGAGAGCGTAGACAAAAGTGCACTCTCTATGCCTCTCACTCTCATACTTCGGTGGGACGACTACTCGACACGACCGGTGAAAGCTAAGGCGCAGAACCGACCGAGACTCTCTGAGGCACGTGGATTGAAACACCGCCAACTTCCCAACTACTGTTACTGAGGCTCTACAGAAAGACTCTATTATTAAGATTGGCTTGACTCTGGACTCGAACCCAGGACCTTTAAATGAACAGACGTACATGCAAGCCACTACAACATCGAGTTAGTAATCATGCCTTTTTAATATACGTACACTCAACAGTAATGACGTTTTCCATTTAACTCCGGAAATGTTTATTTAGGCTGGAGTGCTTAGGACAGTAGTGTCCCTTGTTTACATTTCCCTCTGGCTTAAATCACATTTACAGCAACATCGGCACTTTATTGATTAATTGTTTATACCAATGCAATCATATCAGCTTGCGATTTTGTATAGTTACAGCTTTTTTATATGTAAACTAAATATTTGTGTTAAAAATTATTATTTTTTTGTTTGTATACAGTTCAGGTTTTTAAAAAAATATATAAAAACTCATAAATGTGCATGCACACGTTTCCCAAAAAAAAAATACTCAATGGTTTAAAATAATTCATTTACGTACCTTTTTATCTTTTTAATAAATGGAAAGTAGTAGTAGTTGGTTTCATCCAAAACGTTTCAACAGTTCCTAACATACGAATTTGCAAATTAAATAAGGCTTCTACAAATGTAGTATCCTATTCTATTTCACTTTTTATTTTATTTATTTGAAAGACGAACAGTGTAAAAACTAAAGCCAAATACAAACTTTACATATTACTTTATTTCTATGTATATATTTTCTTTTTATTATGGACATACATTTATACAGGTAGGCAGCTACGAATCAACATCATTTCTGTCATCATTTTTGTAATTTAAAGAGTTACTTTTATCTAGAAATATCAAGGGATCCCCGTCCGATCGCAAAAGTGAAATTAACGCCACTTTTTTCAAGATATTGATTGGTTTCTTATGAATTCAGTATATCTGGAGGCATAAGTGTCGAACCAAGTCACGTGCAGTTAGGTTAATCAGTAAATTATCACTAGTTTACAGTTTAGAATTAGGCTAGCATGCATACCTGCAGATCAGAAGGTCCTGGATTCAAGTCCAATATAATTAGGATTTTCTGTGAAAAGAATCTCTATCCATTATTGTTAGTTATAGAAAATAAAATACTAAATAACATACTAACATTTAAAAAAGTTTTATATCAAGAGTTAACCAAGAATAAATTTCAAACAAATTTAAAATGCACAGAAAGACGAATTCTTAATCAACATGTCTGAATCGAGAAGTTACGACGTCCCGGCGACACAGCAAATGCTAAATGCAAATTCAGCGAAATAAGTCGAAGGCGATACCTATCACCAAACTCGCGTACGAATTGAGGAAAAAATCCATTTAAATGTAGATTGTCTTCGGTAATACTTCCATTTGTTTTTGTCCCGGAGTCACCGCTGAGATACGATTCAAGCTCGCAAACCGTTTTACGGTCGCGCCACTTCCTTTTACACCCTCACCGACTATTTCTTTACGTTTGAATAAGTAATCTTACTTAATATGCCTTTTTGCTTTTTATTATATAAATGTATCTTTTATAAATAGGTAAAAATAAACTAGACATAAATATCAATATAATGTTCTACGCAGATTGCTACCTACGATCAAATTTTCATCGTGTTACCCTTTGTCCAAATCATACTCTTACTTTGTAACCTTTTGGTAATAGTGATGGAAGGTACAACTCCTCAACGGTTAGGAGTTAAAAGAAAATTCTTTCAATATTATACGTAATTATAGACCGATAGTTAAATTCTTTCAGGCTCTTATTAACCGACTGCAAAAAAGGAGGAGGTTCTCAATTCGTTGGGGATTTTTTTATGTATGTTCCCCATTACTCGAAGATGGCTGGACCGATTTTGAAAATTCTTTTTTTTTACATATAAACAAAATAAGTAACTACTTTCCGCTAAAAATTTGAAAATAAATTATTTTTAACAAACAACAAAAACCGACTTCAAAACTAAACAAATCTAAACTAAAAAGTAGAAAATAATACTTTTAAGAACTTCGTCAAAAGTAGTCAAAAGACAAACTGTCGAAAAAAGTAGACAGCTAAGCTGTCTCGATATTGTAGTCGCTAGCATGTACGGCTGTACATCTGGAGGGCCTGGGTTCCAGTCCTGGGTCGGCCCAAATTTAGCTGTTGAGTTTTCTGTTAAGTAAGGCTCAGTAACAACCCGGAGTTGGAAAGTTGACGATGTGGCACTTATATGCCCTCACAGGAATAGAGAGTGCCTGTGTCTGCGCGTACACGCACTGCACTATAATATTTCCTGCGCAGATGGCTAGTCTCAATGAGATTGGTTGCCGTAGTCGGAACCAATCGGTAGAATATTATTTATTTTTTATATTAGTGCTTCGAACAAAACACACGAAAAAATATTTGAAGCATACACCGAATGTGTACGGTTTATTTTTGTTTTTTTTTCATATTATTTATTTTTACTAAAGTTTTAATATCGTTATGAAATACACTTTCAATACGTTTTATTTGCTTAGGTTTAAATATTTAAACAGAGCAATGGAGAGATGAAAAATATACTGCTTTGATATGAGTAGAAATTGAAAATTATATAAAATTTAAGTACCTATATAGTATATTTGTGCGCATCGTTTTGTTTGTGTAAATAAATATTAAATGTGACGCAACCTGGCTGTTCACGTCATACAATAAAAAAATATCAGCAAATATGTTTAAAATAGTCATAATTATTATCGATACAGAGGTTTAATAGATCTATACTTTTTCAGTTTGAAGCTTATGTTTTGTATTGAGCTGTATTTTAATATCTAACGGCTGCGTTCAGGCCTCCCTTTATTAAGAGACTGTTTATAAATATTCTAGGTTATCTTTGACATGCAGGTTTCTTCACCCCTTTTTTTTTGTATATCGTTAGGCAAACTTTTCGAAATTATTCGCACATAAAAACTCAACTGAAGTGCTAGACACAGGGCAGCTTCACTATGTCTCCCAAACCAATTCATTTCCTCAGGAGTCAGGGCTATATCACTGTCTTCTTTTCATTTAATAAAAATAAATTTGGCGGTTACATGTAAACAATAATGAGTTATGCCTATAATATCCTGAATAATAAACCTCAAATTATGTGCTACATCTAGCGTTCCACCTATTACGCTTTGGCCTAATACGTACTCGTAATATGTCAGAGACCGTCGCGGACGTACGCACAATAACTCAGTGAGATTTCATCACAACCGGATGGATGTTATGGTAATAGACATTAACAGTGAAGCTGTTTTGCCATATTTTAATATTTTTCATACAAAAATACTAAAATTGTCATTAAAAATGGGGGATGGATATCCACTGAAATAAATAATAATAATTAGAGCCGTTTCGGAGGAGTGCGATCACAAACACCATAATGAGAGAAGAATAGCGTAACCTTTTAAATTTTGAATGAATTCGTTCAAAATGGCACGTCTGATATATGCTTTACTGTTTACTTGCTTGGTTACACTACTTTTCTTCTTTCTCGTTATTTAGAGCCTCGGATCTACGATATTTTCGAACTGGGGTAGAAAGTAGGTAGTGCGCCTCTCTATGTCATACAGATATTTTGTTAACATAATAAAATCTCTGTAGGTGGTTTAACTGGTCTACCGGAATTCAATTTTTATCCTTAAATAGATTTCTTTTAATTGTAAATATATTTTAAAATACATAATTTATCACGCCCCTGAAACAGCTCCCCCGTTTGACCAAAGTTAAGTTTTAAATTTTAAGACACTTAAAACAATTTAAACATTCGACAAGTTAGAACAATATTATATGAATAGTTTAAAGTTTTAAATTAACATTATATGTAATAACAACTAAAGAGAGGAGAATGAGATGAGGTATCATTGTAATATCTCTGAATACGCCACAAGAGAAATACTTTTACCGGAAATAGCAATCTCCATTGTGTCTTCTCCATTCTACAAGATATTATCGAAGTAACTGTGCTCAATGGCACTTCTATACGTTAAAATGAATTTTCAAATTGAATCACGTCTCTTTATAAAGCTATCAAATTTAAAAAAGTAGTTACATTATAACTTCTAAACCAACACATGAACAAAAAATACTCAAGACGTATTATTATAATATGTATTTGTAATTTTTTTAGTTATTTTTCTTATTCGTGTGCCGCTTGCGCTATGGATTTCAAGTAAATACTATTTAGGTTTTTAATTTACTGTAAATATTTTATGTTAACCTCATACAATATTTTCAGCATTTGATATACATTAAACGGAGAAAACATTGACACTTTTTGTCGTGATTTTCCCAATTCATTCTACCTTATTCTAGCGTATTAATATCGAAGTTATTTCGATGCAATTTATACTTCATATTGGTTTATTACTTTATATTATGTCGATTCAATTTGTTATTTACTCTAGAGATGAGATATTTTCCGACAGTAAGAAGTAGTCATATGTGTAAACCCAGACCAGCTATCACTATACTAAATTTCATAATAATCTGTTTAGTGGTTTTCTCGAGACAGAAAGACAGGCAAAATTCTAAAAACTATAGATTTTGTCTCTGTATCGACTACTTCAATAAGATTCTTAAAAATAATTAATGTACAAATTCGACTACGGAATAATTTAATTACATGTATAGATATACACATAGGTGTGATTTGTTATATGCTGGACAGAGTATCACTTAAGGATGGCTTGATTTTTGTCTGTTTGTCTCAACATCTAGGATACCTGTTACTATATTTATTACAAGTAATATGTCGATGTCACACATGAAAACACAGTTACCTACCTACTGGTATATTAATAAACATTTTTACCTAAGTTTTAGTAAGACATGTGAAGTCCGCCAATACGCACGAGGCCAGCGCGGTGGTCTATGCCCTGATCGCCCTCGTACTGAAGGAGGCTCGTGCCCAGCGGTGGGACGTTAAGAGGGCTGAGGACATAATTAATAAACATAGGTATATATTCGAAATTCAAATTTGTCACGCATATTATTATATAGCAAATTAACAAAACAATTTTCCCCAAATAACATAATAATACATGCATTTCAGTATTATAAATCAGCATAATGTCTCCTACATACCCAACTACATAATCAACGTACATAATTGAACACCGAACATAGCAATGTTGTTATCCATTCAGAGCGCGACTCAATTAATTACACTTGTCCAGATATTAAGCTATTGAGGACGCGCAATGGAACTATTGCTGCATATCGATAATTTCTACTTGTGTACATAAGATATACTTAACTAAGGAAGCTTTGCTACGCGACTGTGCCTGATTTACACGTTGATTTAAATCAGTTATTACCCCTTAAAGTATAATTATATTTTTTCATTACTTAAATTTAACAAAAGTAATTGAAATTGATCATAATATTGTTTTAGGGATTACATTTGTGTAAAATTTATATCAAGAAATAAAAATAAACTATTTATTATTTATTCCTCTATATCAATAATTACCAATCGCCTTTGTTTCGATTAGTTTCACTTGTAATTATTTAATCAAATCTTTGAAGTTACTTTGAATCAAATTCAAATTCAAATTCAAAATATTTTATTCAGCATGAAATTATTACAATTTTTTACTGAACGTCATGAGTCTACCACCAGTTCGGAAGGAAGAAACCACTGACCTGAGAAGAACTGGCGAAAGAAACTCAGCGGGACTAATGTATTTTTTTTTTTTGTTTTTTTTTTTTGTCTTAGTGTTTTTTCTTTTTTTTTTTTAATTAAATTGAAATTAACAATAATTCTATAGGTTGAAACAGCCTGGTGGCGATCACATCATTCCCAAGGCGTACTATCTTCTAAAAAATCGTTAATCGTAGAATATCCTTTAGTACACAAACGTTCTTTCACAATTTTTTTAAATTTGGCAATAGAAGCTTGTTGAACGTTTTCTGGGATCCTGTTGTATAAGCGTATACATTGTCCATAAAAAGAATTACTGACTCGTCGTAAGCGAGTCACAGGCATTACAAGTTTATTTTTACTCCTAGTGTTAATACTATGCATGTCGCAGTTCTTGGGAAATTCGTGTATATTTTTATGAACATATATAACATTTTCGTACACGTACTGAGAAGCAACAGTCAATATTTTTATTTCTTTAAACTTATCTCTTAATGATACTCTAGGGCCTAAACTATAAATTGCACGAATAGCTCTTTTCTGCAGGACAAAAATTGTATTAACGGTAGCTGCATTTCCCCATAATAAGATACCATATGACATAATACTATGAAAGTAACTAAAGTATACTATGCGAGCTGTATCTATGTCAGTAATAAGTCTAATTTTTTTAACCGCGAACGCTGCAGAGCTAAGCCTCTCAATCTCATTAATTATAAAAATCTAACTTATTAAAATGAGTTGAAAATAGAATATTTTGTACCATCGTGCTTATCTAAATTGATAAGACCCGTTTCTAAGAATTTTCAAGTCCAATTTTACTTTACACGAGAAAATATGGACGATTTATCGCAATGTAAAAAAAATACCCAAAATATCTAAGATCACGTAACAGTACCAGGAGAATAACAAATTATTAACAATAATATGGAATATAAATCAAGGCGGTAGATAGCGGAAATGTCATCGGGAATAGATTTCGATTGGATTGGAACAAATTTCTCTCGAACATTCTACGTACGACGTATGGCAATAACATATTTTTTTCCATTACGATGCAATTCGATGAATCATTGGTACGTTGAGCATTTCACGCCGCGTCCTCGTTGACCCATATAGAAAATGTTTGCAAAATAGATTTTAAGTTTA
This sequence comes from Boloria euphrosyne, assembly GCA_951802675.2. Classification (NCBI taxonomy): domain Eukaryota; kingdom Metazoa; phylum Arthropoda; class Insecta; order Lepidoptera; family Nymphalidae; genus Boloria; species Boloria euphrosyne. The sequence goes on from OX637888.1 coordinate 6,072,756, forward strand.
AAGCGTAATCGACTTTACGCTTTAAATTTTTAATACGCTTTAAAAATATTGTATAGAAAATTTTATTAATTTGACAATTTTTAGGATATATTTTTAATTAATAACATAACATAGAAAATATTGTATCATAATATCAAAGAAAAATTTAATACACTTACCGACGCACTCATAGTCAGTTAATGAACTATTATGTCGAGAATCTCCATACTAACGAATGATTTAAAAGTTCAATAAGTGACTATGAGTGCGGGCGTTACTAACGTATTTGTATGATAAATTCTTACATTTTAATTAAAATTGGTATATTATTATACTTTGTATTAATCTGTAGGTAGGTACTGTAAATATTTTTTAAAAAATGTTATTTAAAACAGATATTATCGATACAGAGGCCGAAACAATAGTTTTTACATCTCTCATGTTCGGTAAGTAGATTCTTATTACCTCCAAATGGGGCTTGTAGATGACTAATTAGCGCTCTAGGGTAATAATGTAGCTAGAAAAGCCCTAGGGCGGTAAGTAATTAAAAAAAAACACTTCTTTCTTTCAAAAAGTTCGCGTACATCTAACCATCATACTGGCAAGAGACATCATGCATTCAGCCCAATGACCAAAGTGGTCGCTTTGCTATTCAGCCTTGTCTTCATGTGAATTTTAAATATCGAACGGCGAAGCTCAATTTTGATCTTGAAAAAAAAATATTCTTGTAATGCCGGTTTTTTAATGATATATATATAATGATATAATAAGATGTTAAGCAGAATAGTTAGCTCGGGTGTAAGGATCAATTGCACCCTCGAACTATAGGCGCCCTCGCTGCGCTCGTGCGCTTAAATATCTCGGGCTGCAATTGATGCCTTACAGCCCTTGGCTGTTAATCTACTATTAGTGTCTTGGTATGTCTGGGAAGGTATCACGAGTTACCACTAGACAGATTTTCATGAAATTTGGTATAATGATATCTGTATCTCCGGTCTAAAAAAGGATACTTTTAGTGTGGGAAAATAAAAAAAACATTTCTGACAAATCTTTGTTTACCGTTAAGACATAGCTTAGGGATGAAACCGAGTGAAGGTGAATAGCTTGATTTAAAAAATATATATTATATTGCCGCCTACCATTTTGAATACTGATTTTTTTAGGCTTGGAAGAGATCGCTTCTAGTGATTAGGAAGAGCACTATTTATTCCTTTTTGTTTAGTTTATGCATTTTTGTATAGTGTTCAACTAAATGTATATTTATATATGGTAAATTGAAAGAATTCAAAAGGTAATGTCTATTATAAACAGGAACATACATAATATGTAAAGAATGTCTTAGAAACTAGAACCGAAAGGAATTGAAGAAGTCATAGACAGGCACTTTGGCAGACAACTCAAGTACGTTTGCACAACGTGAATACACAAACTCAGTACCAGATTGCTTGTTATTCTAACAATATTACAACTGTCGTTATTCTAAGAATGTCAGTACATGATGAAATAATTTAACGAAAAACTACTTTTAAACTGCGGCTCCGCTTGTGCTGCAAATCTATAAGCAGCAAATGATTATTTTGAGATTTGGTTCATATTAATTTCAAAGATTATCTTCTAATTGATAATTTTATTATTTAATAATTTAATAATTTCATTTCTCAATATTTCTTTAATATATTTTTATTATGCATATTTAATAGTGAGGATTTTTTTACTGTTGGTGTTTTATGCGCCTTCGTTCACATAATTTTAAGTTTTTTTTGCCTAAAATATAATATACATACGTCCAAAACTGGACTGTAGTAGGAACCAAAAAATTAAACAAGTTTTCTTCGCTAAATACTCCTAATTTAACTTAGTTCACATTAACTTTAAATATCTGTCAAATGTAATAACTGTTATCCAAAATACTCTCTGTATTTGTAAAAGTTACATATTTCGTTATAATATTCTTAGCATATTTTGAGGTTTAAAATGAAGTAAGTTTATTTTAGAGGAGGATCTTTAAAATTCTTTACAAAATATATTCCGGACCTGTCGACAAGCGGCTTAACTTAAATTGAAACATATTGACGGAGAAAGGTACCCTTGCCTTATTTCTATCCTATCAGGTAACATGTGTATGTTATTTACATGCAAGAGCTTTTCTAACATACAATTCTTATTTTAATTCAACATACTTTGGTGAGTTTTACGAAAATTTAACCCACATTTGTGTTTAATAAAAAAAACATCTTTGATTAGTATTTTATATTTGACACATTTTACCTTATAAAGTTGAACTGTGAAATTAATTAACGTTGACCCGCGTTGACATTCTGTTGCAGAGAATCATAACGCTCACGTAATTAGGGTTCCGTACCACAAAAGGGAAAACGAATAGAAGAATACTGACCCTTATAGAAGAGTACTGACTCAGAGAGCTTCCTTGAACAAAATGAAACGTCAAATATATAACCTCCGCTATACATGCTGTATGAATGTATTATCATCGTTTTAAAAACCCCATAAGATGCCCCTTGTATCGCAAAACACCCTAATCGACCAAACATAACCTTTTCACCTTATATTACCGTAGAGGTCAAAAGTTTAAGGGAAAAAGTGTCAGAATAGATGAATAACTTTTTTTTTAATATACTTCTCAATCGAGAGTTCTTATAAAGAATCTCATTTTATTATTTCTTTACTCAACACGGACGAGGTCGTGGACTTTAGATCGTAAAAACTAAAGTTCTAACACCATTTACATGAAACATAAACAGACTTTTAAAGTTTGTTATTTATGTTAGCGTTACAATTTTTAAGAACTTTCTGCTGGGATTAAAATAGATAGTAAAGTAAAAAGTTAGTAAGTGCCCTTGTTTTGGCGCTGAGTCTAGAAAGTTTGAGATGATACTGTTAGATAGTTTTTGACGAATCTTATCGCCAACAGTAGCTAAGATATTGCTTAAAGTTTTCTGAGAACATACAATATAAGACTTTTTGTACGAAACCAAAAGCAAACGATTTGTGTATATTTGTTTGTAAAATAACTATTGTGTTTTTATAGTATTCTCTAATATTAAATCAATTTCTACTTTGTTTTTCATCACAAATATATTGTATTATTATTTTCGATCGATTTCTTTTGTGGACAGATACTCCAACGACTTTTTGTTACTATGATGGAATAAAAAGCTATGCTTAGGAAGCCACTGCAATAAAATATGTATTACATATTTTTACTATTATAAAATACGTGATTTTATTATTTATAAATCATTCAGACAATAATTAAGAATTGCTAAACCAATTTTTACATTTACTATGGCTGAATAGCAAATAACTAAAAGTAAATTTTGTTTCAAACTAGCAAGATTTCACTTTAACTTACGGTTGGTTGCGTTCTAGATGTCTAGGCACGTTTATGTTAGTAACGACTTTTCAGACAGTACCATAACACCAACCCCCTTTTTTAATGTTGGGAAATGGATTTACACCTACCACCTGTAGGAAGTTATGTGGGGTTCACCAGCTTGAAAAGCTAGTAGTACTACCCACTAAAAACCAACAAAACCTCCTTCCATCTTATGGGGCGCCGTAGGATCGCTTACGCATGATATCTGTCGTTTGTCTGCCGAAGCATACTACACAGCCAAGAAGTTACTTCATAGTCCACTATCGATCAGAGAAGTACGTGGAGAAGCCTGTAGCGATTAGTAGTATATTTTACTAGTACTGTGATTGCAAAACATATTGCGTATATCTTACACTAGCGCCCCTAGATTTAGCGCGAGTGAAACCGTAGGTTCAGCTTGTAAATATATACAAAAATTTGTCAAATTATGTACTAAAACCTTTCTAGAGAATCACTCTATCCATTGGTGAAAACAGCATGAAAATCGGTGCAGTAGTTTTTGAGTTTATCGCGAACAGACAGACAGACGCGGCGGAGGACTTTGTTTTATAATATGTAGTGATACATACGTTTATCATTCGCTTCCTTTCGTAAACAACATGCAGTAATCTATAGAGCCCGGTAAGACGCCACGCAACTACAGTAGCAGTGACAGTGGCGCCTACATAAATCTACGTTTATCGCCAACCTGCCGAACTTTCCGAGCGCATTCACCTTCCCACAACCAACTATATTTTATTAAACTTTTATGTTTATTTAGGTATTAGTGAAAGTTGCATTTCAGTACATTTTCATTATTTAGCAATACGAAATGTATGTATTTTAATAAGTTTTCAAATAACGTATTTTATTTACTTTAGTCTATGTACCAGTGCTTTGCCAAAAGTCATACTGATTCACACTTAGCGAGTAATAAACTTTTAAGAGGATTAAAATTGTGCACATTTTTTATTTCTTTGGAGAAGTTTGAAATGTAATTGAAATTAAAATTAGATTTTTGTCACACTAATAATTTGACGATTAGTATAATATAGCATAATATTGAGTAACCAAATATGAATTTTTACATCTAACAATTTATCTTAATTAAAGTTGAATAAAAAAATCACTAACAAGATATTACATTTCGATTAGAAGACTATTAAGACTTTTAAAGGTACTAATAATAAGGGCGATTTAAATAATTATATTCAAATATTGCTTAGTTTTCTTTTATTATAAAACAAAGAACAGAAATAAGGAAAAAGTAACCAGATATTCTAATAAAAATCTTTATAAAGTAATAGTAATAACTTTCACAGAAGTCGTCTTTCACAAACTTTTGTCAAATATCATAATAAAAAATATATGTTATATGGAAATTGAATTTAACGTACGCAAAATATTATTAGCGGCAGCAGGTAGCTGGCGCCAAGGAAGTACGAAAACAAACCAATAACGACGTCTACATTTGGGGAAGGAATTATTTATGGGCCATCTGATGTATGCGATGTAGCGTTTATCTACACCTGCAGTGTAATCGTGATTGAAACAGGTAATTAGGGCACATAATAAATTAAGTCAAGTGGGTAAAGTCAGTATTATCATCAGTACTCTGTACTCTTAAAAGTATGCACCAATTTTATTATTTTTTATTCATTAGAAACTTTGTGAGTGTAACTTTTGTCCATTTATGGAAAAACGTAGCGATTTACCTTCGGTCTACTCCGGTTCCTCACTATGTACATTTTAACGATTTATATACAATTTTTGGAGATGAATTATTTTCGTATAACATGTGGATGTGATGGTGCTACTCATAGTATATTATACTTAATCAAAATCAATGCAGTGGTTTTGTTGCGATGCTATCAACTGAATAAGAAATTTATTATACGTTTAGATAGACAATAATCATTTTTTCCACGTTTATAGTAAGAAAAATAAAACGGCACTCGTTTTATTTTTCTATTCTATAACAAAAATGTTTACCGGACCTCAAGAACTTGGGACTTAATAGGAAATAACTAAGTACTTTTATAACTAAGCCAGGTATTAATTTATCTTTTAAACTTTTGCATTATGACATAAACAAAATAATCAGAGAAACCTATTTAACCTTTCCTAAATTTATCACTTAATCTATTATTAGTTAATAATAATTTATACATTAAAGATAGGATCAAAAGAGACTTCATAATAGAAAACGATCTTCTTATCAAATTACTGCCTAAAATGTTACATTCAATAGCGTTGATTTGTAATCTCTAATAATACTTTCTTAATCTCTAAGAGTCTAATGGATAACGATATAAGCTAAGTGGGTAAAATGTTAACTTTTAACATACGCGTTAGAGTACTTATCTTCTACTCAGCATCATCAACATCATCTCCCTGCCCATTTCCCAAATTACTTGGGGTCGGCTCAGTACGTCTATAGTACTTACTTATTGGATTTACCAAAAGATTTCCGACCATCCCTATAATGCCTGACGTCAAGTATTTTTTGGAATGCTATTGTTCGCCCGCCATCGAACTTAGGACTCAAGTTGCGATATCCTTTAGTCTACTTCGACACCAACAGGAGGAGATGGAGATGAATGCGACTAAAATGTTGTAAGTCATTAAGTTAACAAAAATGAAATTTTCATTTATATTTCTTTGTTTTATCCATTTTACATTACAATTTTAAGTTAGTGTTGGTAGATAGTTATATTTCTTAAATAAAATATTTTAAACTTTTAAAAGGATCAAATTTTATTTCAATCATCAATATTATAGATTCCTTATCAATATACATTGTTCATGTAAAGTTGAGCTCATATTTTAGATCTTTATATCGTCTAGACTAAAAGAACGATTTTAAAATACGTATACGGTTGGTGGTTTTTCGAGACGCCGTTTACTAAGTATTCAGGGATCAATATGTAACACTTTTAGTATAAAAATAAAATGAACCAAGTGCGAGTTCAAGTACGCGCAATGTAGGATTCCGTAGCGTAGGGCTTTTTGATTTTCCATACAATGTTTTTACCACCCTATATATCACCATGGAATAGAAGAGTAACAAATACATTCCATCCTTACTTGTAGAGTTTATTTTTTTTAAAGGCTTCACAAGCCGACAAAGTGGTGAAATAAAATCGACATTATAGCTTTCTAGTACTTAGAGTCTGAGCTCAGCTGCGAATACACGTACGGACGGACATGAAACTAAAAGGGTTCGTCCTTGACTACGGAACCCTTGAAAAGATACGATAAAAGAATTGTTAACAAAGACATTCCTTTATGGCACATTTATTTCTAGCAAACAACGGCGGGAATATAAATGCAGAAAGGAGGGAATCTCACGCATCATTCTCATTCTGAAGCACCAATTTATGAGGGCAACTTTTATTTCATACTATTATAATGCACTGTTGAATTATGCTGAAACGGTTATTCACCTCGCTGAAGCATTTTTTACATTATACAATTTCCCTAAAAAACACCTACATCTCTCGTTCTAAATAGACGTAATATAAGTGCTAAGTTATAGTAATATAATATTTTTTATATTATTGTATGTATACATTCAATTATACTTAATCTAAATATCGAGAATGTAAGTACATTAAAACTTATATTTTTTAAAGGGTGTGTTTAAGTTTCGGCTAACTTATAGTATATTTATGTTTCACTACAGACATTACTAGTAGCATATAATTTGTCCGTGGAGAGTCGGCGAGAACCAGCGACCGCAACCGAAGGAGGAACTTTCTAATCTTTTAAAGAGTTCCCCAGAGTTCCACTGGGCATATATCTGGCTTCACCCATATTCACCGAGGTAGAAATCGAGTAAACTTTAAAAGTAGCCTTTCAAAATATTATATCTTGATACATTTTGAAAAATTGCTCTACAATTTTACTGAAATAATATTTTAGCCATTTGACGGCTTCGATGCAATATTACTAAATTGTTTCATATACTTGGGCTCACCATTTTATTTCACTGTATAGTTTGAATTTAAAAGAGTATGCTTTATAAGAACATATTTCCTTCTTTGAAGTGTTTAGTTCCAGGAACTTAACGCGCATTATTATGTCTTTTTAGGTTTGCATGCACTATCTCAGTGTCTGAAGTCTGAACTGAACAGAGACTTATAAATATACCTCTTTTCCATCAATTCTAATTTTGACCCTGCGTATTAAACGCGCGACCAACCCAAAGAAAATGAAGCAAGGCTTAAAGACAACGAATTAAACATAAAATGGCCTCTTTATGTAAATATTCCTTAAATAAAACCATGATCAGTGGTATTTTCATCAAAGGGAAATCAGAATTAGAGTACTACGCGACGGACTGCTCTGCCTTCATCTGTATGCGAATAGACTTTTAAAATAGTCTCGTAATTAAAAAGATCCTTTTGTATGTAGAAAAGATCCTTTTGTTATGGAGATGCATTTGATAATTGAAAATCCAATAAATTGATATTCGTGAAATTGTTAGGCGTTTTTGGCTAATTTATATTGATGTCACACATTTGAACTCTTTAGAGATCATAAAAAGTTTCTATGACATAGAATGAATTAATTCATTGAGATACAAATAATGTAGAGTTTATAATAAATAACTAATGTTTTATCACATGTTGTTTGTTATCTGTCACTCATTATAAGATAACCCAATAATTTTCAAGATCCATACCAATTATAAAGGTACGCTTATTACTTTCAAGCAATAATATCTTTTATACAACGTCATTTTAATATTTAAAGATTTACTTACACTACTTTTTATCATTTTTATTCATCTTAATAATATAAAATGCAAATCAAAATGCGTTTTTTTTTTATTTATTTCGTTCTAATAAACTTCTAAAAGCATATTCATTTATTTAATAAGTCGCTAGGACTTAAGTCTTAACTTCAGAATACAGGACTTAAAACGCATGGAATGGAAAATACTCAAACATTTTTTTAGCCAGGTACCTTCGTTGATGTTATCAGACCTACTTGCCAAAATTTCTTTAGAAATGGAAGAATAGTTTGGGAATGCATATTATGAAGAACGAACGTACACAGAAACATTCATTTTCAATTATTATATAGACAAATATTAAATATAATATTATTATTATGCAGTGTATTATAACAGCTTATATCACTATTTTTCTTTATTAGAACACTGTATTCCTTAAAGTAAAATGAAATTTCATAAATTCATTAACTCTAATGAATTTAAAAAAACTTTATAGCGATGTCAAGAGAGCGTTGAGTCAATGACCTCTTGAAACTTGTTACCAAGTTTATAACAGTGCAAATTACATTGCAGCGACAGTTTCATTCTAAGATTTAGTATATTTCCAGATTATGAGAAAATATAACACAATTTATTGTGTACACTAATTTAAAAGGAACATTAGGTCCTAAATAGCAACACTTTTTATACAGATTTCGCGAAAATAATGACCTATTTACACGACGCATTCACAGTCCAGTTAAAGCTTTTGGTACCATAACTTAAACGACTAAATTTTAATAACGAAATATACGTTTAAAAATCTTACTAACATAGCAAATAAAGAAATGATTACGTGTGTACTGTGTTGTTTTATATCGCAATATAATGAGAATATCGCGCAAATAATCAGAATTAAAAAAATTATACACCTATTATCCTTGTCCTGGAAATATACACCAATAGATTAACATCTACGAAAAAATATTTTGTGATATAGAATAGAATTATACAATTCATTGTTTGCATTTTATATTTAAAGCTCACTTCAACAAATAATGAGGATTACACTTGTAGTTGCTCTTGAATAATGCCTATAGTTATCCAACAAAAACTCCTAATTGAATTTATAATAAATATATAATTCTTGAGAACATGTTTTCTGTTGTTTAATTGTATGATGATTGGTAAAATTTAATAAGGTATTGTGACTAGTACCTAATGTACCTAGTGTACTACCCTACCTACCTAGTGTACTACAAAATGTCGCGGGACTTTTTGGACAGCTTAAAAAATTAAAGTTACTCATTCATATGCGTATTTAATTGTGTATTTTAAAGATATATATTATTTTTTACTATGACATTTGTAATTATTGATCAGTACCCGTAGCTTTGCCCGCATTCATGGTTTCACCCCGCTGGAAAAAAAATATAAAAAAAAGTATCTTATATTACTTTTGATACCTCCATGAATATGTGTACAAAGTATCATCGGTTAAGAAGTTTCCGAGTGAAAGCGTTTGTTACGCTACAAACTTACAGTCACATTTATATTAGTAGGGATAGATTATTTTAATGTACCTGAGCCTAAAAGGCTTCTTTGGTCAGTCAAATCTAATAAGTATCTATCTTCTTTAAGACTTCAACAAACTTTACTAGTGAATTAACCATTATAATATAATATATATCATAAGCAAAAATTCCGTTCTTCAATCAGTTGATAATTTTGAACAACATATTGTACGTACATATATTGCTCATCAGCGAATAATCAGACAGGTATTTACCCGCAATGACATCCGCCTGCGAGTGGGTTTACGTGTAATCGGCCTCGACATAGTCCATTTGCATAGCCATCGGCCTATAAGATCCGACCAATTGGATAGAATATTCATTAGTAATCCGAGCAATAGCGTCTGTTCGCCCGACACTACCGGATATTAAACTATCTTACAAGATTGCTTCGCTTCTATTGATATTGCTAATTGTAATGAGAACAAATCAATAACACTAGCCAGATTGGAGAAAGGACGATTGAAATTGAAGCAACTTTGTTGAAACATATTTCATATCGAGAGAAAACGGGGATTTAGAAACGTATTCGTACGTATTATAGGAGTCGACAACATAGTTTACCGTTTTGGCTTTCGTTAAATCGTTTACTGATTATACATTTTATTGAATTATGTAAATAATTTCGTGAAGTAAACGTGTAGTTTTAGTTCTTTTCAGCCCTTTAGAGTTTAAAACAACTGACGAAAGGACATAAAAACTCAAATTTATTACAAAATATTAGTCAAATAAATTACGCAAATTGACAATATACAAAAAATACATATACTACTTGCTTACATTTGACATATTTGTAATATATCTATTTTAGGAATATAAGATGTGTCGCTGGTAATAAATTCGAGATCAGATTGGAACGATCTCGTATCCTAACTCAATTGTTGAAGGAATCCAACAATAAACATTGTATATATAAAATTGAATGTGTGATCTCATAACACCTGTTGGATGAGATATTTGAATCTTCGAAGTTTTTTCCAAAACCTATGAAAAAGACTACTTTTTTACTTTTTTTTATATTCCAATATCTAAATACACCTGCTCCTAAATATACCTGCCTCTGCCAACTCGACTTGTAACATGCTGCATTTTTTTCACTCTAAGTCTCTAAGTCTGTACATAAATAAAGATATGTAATATATGTGTCATATTGAAACGGTCTCTATAAATTGCTGTTATTAAACTAATCAGGTTACAATTTATGAAAAGGTTCTATTTGGATACATTGCTTGCAAGACTTGCATTTTTTACGTGTTATGTTTGTAACGGAATATAATATTGAATGTAAAATCCATTTCAGAATGTAGAATAGTAATTTGATGAATGTTCTTAATTTTTTTTTAATAATTTCCAAACAAATATTTTCATTTTATTATTTTACGTACCTAATATATAAAATTATAAATTTATAACAAGCTAGAACGATCTCCATCTCCGTGTATACCTGTATTTGGAAGATACTACCCCTCTAAAATTATCTAAGACATATGGTCTTAGATAATTGCTGTTATAATAAAAGCCACTGTTTAAAGTGAAGACATAACGTGCCTTCTTACGTACATTTCTTTCTATATAATATGTGAGTAAATTTTATATAAGTAATTTTATTACAATGAAATTTACTTACTACATGTAACAAAATTATGTGCATATTGCATTTTATTTTAAACTACCGACTCACCCTTCGCTTCGCTCGGGGTCTTCCCTAGATTTAGCGCGAGTGAAGCCGCAAGTTCCGCTAGTTAAAACAAATAAATTTTCTAAAATAAATGTAGCCTAAATTACCTACTCCATATAATATTACCTATCTGTGAATGAAAGTCCCGTCGCAATCTGTCCAGCCGTTTCAGAGATGAGCTGGAACACACAGACAGACAGGCAAAAATTTTAAAAATAGGTTTTTTGATTTTAGTACCATATATACTTTCATATGCATTAAGTAAAATCCAGATAATTTGAAATCCCAGACCAAATAAAAAGTCTGGGTTTGAAATTAAAAACAGACACTTCAATTTTTTTTATATATGTATAGATTGCTTATTCAGTAACCTCAGTAAAGGTTAGTAAATAGTCAATCAATTAAATTAGTGGGTTATTAACTTTATAATTATATTAATTTAAGATATTATTTTTTTTACCTTGTGATTTATTTAATCTAATTAAACAATTATATATACAATCTAAGGATTTTGATTCTACTGATTCTGATATCTGACAAAATCCTTACTTCCTTACTAATATTATAAATGCGAAAGTAACTCTTTCTGTCTGTCTGTCAGTCGCGAATTCACGCCAAAACTACAAAATCGATTTAAATGAAATTTGGTACACAAATATTCTAGAGCCTGAGAAAGGACACAGGCTACTTTTCAAGGCAAAAAAGGGCTGTAAGGAGTTGAATTGGGGACGAAAGTTTGTATGGAAATAACGCTATTTTTAAAGCTAGAAGCTTGAAACTTATTTTTTTGGCTTTTGATTAGATATAAATTAGTAAGTAGTAACATTCAAAGTTAGTGAAAATTTTATACTAAAGGGTGTACATTATAAATAAGTGCGGTAAGCACTGAACTGTCTTCCATGTCCGATAAGCAAGAACATGTGGGCTTGACAAGTCAGCACGTCATTTAAACTATATTCTTCATTACATATTTAATTAACAATAGTAGGTGATGTGAATAACTTTTATCAATGAAGTAACGTAAAATATAAGTAGCATTAAAAAGAATGAACCGTAATCGAACTGACGTTTTATTACAAGTAACAGTCTCATTCGTTCCGATAATCACTAATTCCTATTTCCTCTAAGAACATGGTGGCTCTAAAATGTTCATTTTTCTGCACTCACCGACCTCCCCATTAATATAAAGTGTAATGAAACCCAGTTCTTAGTACGACTTTTATTCCATTTGTGTTCCCAGCTTAAGAAAGAGGTTAATTTCTTATAATGCTATAATATAGGTTACAATAAAGGAATTCTAATTAAAGTTACATAATTTATTGATCTAACTAGCCTTATTAATTAATTTACAACTTATAAAAGAAGTTCACAATGTACGTGAGACTAATATTTGCCCATGACTCTGTTCGCAAATTTTATTTATATTATGTTAAACTCAATTTTTTATTTTTCCGTGTGTGATGCTACTTAGCTAACTTATAACGAGCATCAAATCGGCTATAAAATAGAAATATATGTTTTTCGAATCAATTAACAAGTTCGTATGTACGAACAAATTAATGAACAATCTTTTTAAAACATATTAGTGTAGATTATAGGGTCCATTCATTACATAAAATATCTGGGTGGTTTTTAACTTTGTAGTTTGAGGGAAGTACACTTATGGATAAGCGCTTGACCATTAACGCCGTGCTGAAGAGAGTTTCTTTATAAGTATCTCTTTGACCCTCTCGAAGACGTGAAGCTTGATAGACCAAAGAACAATAATTTATGTTCATGCTAATAATGCAAATATCAAATATGAAAAGTAACTTTTTTAACTTTTTTTCTGTAACTACTAAACAGATTTTGGTCCAAATTTTACAAGAATATTGTAAAATAAAAGAGTATTTAAATTTGACTTTATTTATATTAAATATCAAATATTTAGCGAAACAGGAATTCAATTTAACCGAAATTGACATGAAAAATTGTTTCCAGGGAAACTGTCGTTAGTCAATGTTCGAGTTTTAAAGTTTTCCTCGGTTTCTGTATTCAGCGAGTTTGACAATGTCCTCGGCTTATTTTAGAAAACCCAATATATTCTTGTAAGATTGTGATCTTATTCTACAGATGGATAACTCGAAAGAAAATAAGTCCCGATACTACCTTTCTTCGTCAAACATTTATTATAAAGTTATCTAAACAATGTAAACAAAAATCGTCAAATGCTTACTATAAAGCTTTCTTATAATCTTATATGCATTATTTTTAAGCTTATAAAATATAAAAACAGGAATTTAAAGTACTAAGCTAACTAAACCTTTATTATGCCTTATTGAATCTGAGCTATTTTTAGTTTTCTTTTATAATATAAAAGATCAGCAAACAATATGAAATGAAATTTTCCTTACTTGCACCATTTTTTAACTGAAACTGACAGCGTAAGTAGTAGCGGTAGTAGCGCAGGTAGTTAATACATTTATCGCTTCTAATTCTCTCTATGGAGCATGGAGCAACAGACGCACACACACGACATATTGCAATAGTAATGAATCTTATTCAAATCATATTCAAGTTACTTACTGATCGCAACTAAACAGTTTTATATATAATATTTAAATGGATACAATTTTTAAATAGTATATACTTTCGGTCCATTAATCGTATCGGAATGAGTCAGCGTGAATACTAATGCATTTCTTTTCATCAAAACATCATAAGTGTATCGCATTTCGTCAAATGTTACCGACGCCGATGACGGCGCCATCCATCAAGCAGATATTCCCTCAGCCCCCTCAAATAGATCATTCATCGAACGATATCTTTTCGTCGTTATGTTTTCTGCATACATTAAAACTCTAGTCCCTATATATTGAACGTTGTTGCTTTATAAAATTAAGCCAGTATTTAAGGAAAAATTTTAATAAGTATATTTAGTACTCTCATATTCTTTAAAATGTTTGTTAATATTAAAATAATTCAAATAGGTCCGTAGATATTATAGTTTTTTAGTGTCTATTGTAAAGTTTAATTATCTCAATCCTAACTTGATTAATAAATCAGCTTAAAATGTTGTATTGTCTTCCATATTTCATACCCTTACGACTTACACAGTAAAAATATATACTTATATATAAAATAACACATGCTTAAACAAGATCCAAGAAAAATAAAAAATTCAAGGGAGCAAAGCATTCACCGCGAAAAATTCTAACCTACTGACGTAATTCATTCGATTGTTATAAAAATGCGTTCATTTTATAAGAGCGTGTCGACAATAATCCGTTGCGTTTGATGAGCACTGTTTACGGCTGCGAGCGTATCCCCTGATCGCCAAATAAATCGCTGACGATACTCCATTTATAGCACATAATATATTTTAATGGACACAGGAGTGAACCTTGCCATGATGTCAGATTTTATCTACAGCTGTTTTATTTACTTTTAATATACACGACCCTAATATATACAAAAATTTCAGGTTTTCTGTTTTTTTAAATTTGTGGCAATATTTCAGAATAATATCGGTTGCGTTAAGAGATAATATTAAAAGAGAGCTTGATGTACTAAAAATAATAGGTTTGAGTCCTGGGTCGGCCTAAGAATAGGTAAGCTGTTTTTTCCTGTTCATAATATCACAGTAAAAGTGCGTAATTAGGAAATTTTCATTGACTCAACAGGGGGGTTGAGTCATCGGAGAGCATGTAAAGCTTTCTGCTGCGCCTATCGGCTCTCACCAGTCGAACTCATATCAGGTGCTGATATCCCCTGCACATATTGTCAGACTTAATAAGTTTGGCCGCCGTGTTGATGTCCGCCAGGACATAGAAGATTTAGTTAGATGCCTATCTTAAACTAGACTAGAAAAAATGCACCGCTACCTAAAGCCAAAGTACTGTCACAATTACTATAACCGGGAGATGATACTATTCTGTCTACTACACAAAACAAAAGGAATGTGGACAACAAAAGATATGCCAAAATAATTTGAAAGATAGATATTTTTTCCAATACGATCTCTGAAGTAACTGATCCACGATTAGTTTTTTGTGCAACTTTAAACTTTTCCGAGCTCTGTAATCCGAAAAGTTTAACCGATGAATAAAAGATAAGTTTTATCTTCATCACAAAGACTGGCTCCTCGTATTAATAATAAATGTGACGTTTTAATTTCTTAAAACAAGAGAAAACTTTTTCATTACACTGTGACAGCAGGTACATATTTTATTATAATTAATTTTACGAAAATATAAAATGTAGAATGGTTTTATAAACATAACAAATTTTACTTTTTATTTTTTGTTTATATTTTAACGTTCAGAACTGCAATTATTATATTTCTTATCATCTTTCTATTTAAAGATATAAAAAGTGTTTTAAAAACTAATTTTCAATAACAAGAATTCTTTCTCTTTGCAGCTTACATACATAATGCATATGCATACAGACATACATAATACATATGCTTGTAAATTACTTATGATTTACCTATAGCGCTAACAGATATCAAAATATCATCGCACAGGAGTATTTTTAAAAAATTTACATTACAAATTTTATATATTAGCATACCCTCAGTTTGTAAAGTTGTTTGAAGATGAAACGTTTTAAAATTGCTTATACTATGCATAGAGTATAGTAAGTATATAGGGAATGTATCAAGATGGAGCTCGCTACATAAATATGTAAATAGTTTGTGAATAGTCTACTATATAAAACCTTGTCCTAAAAAGATGAATAGTATAAAAACACGAAAATATTCTTTTATTGTCATTTTTAACTTCTTAATAATTTACTTATTATAAAAATAAAAAAATGTTTCTAAAAAGATGTTCCTTGTGTTGGGTTTCATGATAAAAAAATGTATGCGAACGAAACCATTTGACTTTAAAGCCCTTATCTGATCATTAAATCCCTTTAACACAAAGGATAGGTAAGCACAAGAGTAATTAGGTGTAGGTTTACTGCTGTTGGTACTTAAAATTATGATAAGAAATGTAAGAAAGATATTTTAAATTATTAAGTCAAAAAAATTCGTGTAGGTCCTTTATAGTATGAATTTAATATGCAAAATATTCCTGATAAGTTCATTGAACAGTAAGAAATCTGCAAGCGCAAAATACATGAATATGAGCCAGTGATGGCCCTGTGGTGACCCCAAGATGAAGTGATATAACCACAAGAGTTTTTCGTTTATATCTATAATACGGAAAAGTTAGTACTTATGTATTTATAGATTAAAAAATAACAGGATTTTGCTAAATATGTTTATAATTTACCTTGTAAAAACCGTAACTAACCGTATTATCATGATTAAAAAACCTAGCTAAATGTGTACATAATTATTAAAAGGAAGTAAGGCGTTGCAAAAGTATTTAGTCATATCCAAATAATTAAAAAAAAAGTTAAAAAAAGGCTATCGAAATCTAAAAATCTTTATAGCAGAGCGTAGTTTCGATCTACGGACCTCTGGGTTATGGGCCCAGCACGCTTCCACTGCGCCACTCTGCTTCTACGTAACTGCGCTATAAATACCTAATACTAAGTGTTCACTCGTAGTAATAACAAAAATTGTAACAAGGAAAAAAATGTTTGAAACATAATAGCAGATGTAAGTTTAGATTTATGAACCCCTGAATTAAATTGTCCAATGTGTATCTAATGAACCAACTACGTGTACTTTTATGAGTAATTTTGCAAAAAAGCCAGCATTTGAGATCTGAGTTTCATGACATCAAAAATAATTTCTAAAAAGGCGTATATTACAAAACAATGGATGGAGGAATTCTTGAGATGACTGATGCGGAGGGAAAAGAGGAAGGGTAACGGAAGCCTTCGCCTCCGAGACGCTATTATCTGCACGGGTAATGCCTTTTGTGCTAACACTATTCACGACCGAACAATTAATATCAAGACGCGATTGTGCTGATGGCAACCACCGCGAGGTCATAGTTCCATTACCGTAATTTATAGATAGGGTTACAAGTCAGATTTGCTTTAATACGAGTATAAACGTAACTAAATAAATATTTTTGATACTCATATGTGTATTATTATGAACCTTAAGAAGAAACTTCTAATAACTCATCACTTATATTAAAAAAAACTTCTTGTGATACAACATATATCTTACTAAAGTCTCACTAGTCTAAATAAAGTCCATTATCAAACCCATAGCCCTCACTTGTGTGAAAATGGATCCTGTGACCTCTGGCATAAATGACCCAATCGTTTACGTGAAACGCTATGCAATGCACTTTTTCTTTCAAGCCGTCCCATCGTATTAATAGAAATTTATTTTATAATTGCGCTTATAACAATGAAAACCGCAACGAATTTTAATATGAGTGGCCTAGTTAATACATTTGTAATATGAATTCTGGTAAATATACACCGTTACGTCGATAGGCCATTTGAATATTATTCAATAATCGTACTCGCAAATTGCACGTGAAATCGTTGATTGAAAATATCGGATAATACTATCCGATGCTGCGGATGTTTTCGGCAAACAAATAGCTCCTGATCAATCGAATTATTTAAATTTCATCGAATATTCTATACGGGACTCAATAAGGCGACGTGTACGTGATAGACGTGATATGTACATAATATTTGATTTTATTGGTAAACATGTAATTTAAAATGTAAGTTTTTAAATTGTAACATAACTTGCGTTAAAAAAAGTTGTAGAAGTTGTAAGAACTATTTAAGCTTAGGTATATAAGCAGGTTCTCTCTCATCTATAAAGATTAAGCCTTAATGTAATGGCATTGGGTGTTATAACGTATGGTTTGTCTGTATGCCTACACATATTTTAACTGTTGGCATTTTGAGACATGTGCTATTTTTCTGCAGTTAAAAGTTTCCTATATGTTGACCCAGATAACTAACTATCATCATACCAAATTTCATCAAAATCTGTCTAGTTTTCTCGTGATGCGGTCACAGACAGACAGACAGACAGACAGACAGACAGACAAAAATCTAGAAACAATAGATTCGGACTCTGTATCGGTAACAATGACTATATCAATAAATTTTTCCATTAACTCAATAATATTGTACAGATTTGACGAAGTTAGAATTTTATTGTTCGTACGGTCTATAGATTAGTTTACCTAAGAAATTTACAGAAGACTTTTTTTTACAGAGAATTTTTTTTCACAACGTCGCAATGCTAAAAATTTCTTCCAAACCAACCTCGTCTTATTACGTTTAGGGCCGATCCACACTATAGAGCCCTAGTCACAGCTGTGCATGTCTGGTAAAGTGTTTTATAGGAGAAAAGTCGTTTGAGTGTCGTTCGGTTCATAATTGTGGAACTTGACTTATAATGATATAGCACTTCTCTACCACAACGATATGAGATAAGCATAAACTCCAATCTACACTTTAGTATGAATCGAGCCATACAGGTGATTTTTATAGCCCAATGAATCAGCATTGAGCATGGTAGCGTTGTGGAGTGAGGCCTTGCCAGTATTTTGCATGGCTATTTTTACAATATATGTTGGATCGGACTGATCTTAGAATGTAATTAAAATAAAACTAAAACTGTACAGATTTATCAAGCGGTTTTCAACATTTGTAATAAACAGGCTATAGCCTGTAATTAATTTGTAATAAACAGGCTATAGACTATAATTAAGAAAAGTATTAAAAAAGTAATCAATGTACCGTATGATATTTGACGTATACCTAGTCTAGAAATGTATCTAAGCATAGTAAAGGTCTTATCTAGTTTTAGATGTAATTCTACCTCAGATAATAATATATTTTCTTCAACGTATAATTAACGGGAAAAAAATGTGAAAAATTGTATCTCCTATAAGTAAAGTATATAATTACTAAATATGCATTAAGGAAAAGGTTGTTACGTATGTTGATGTTACCATCAGACCTTTCAATTTTATTTATATGTATAGATTATAAAAAACCAATACCAAAATATAATTGTTAGAAACTTTAAATGAATTATGCACATACATATTGATGGTAAAACTTGCATAAATAGTCACGTGACCAATTAAGCCAAAAAGGCTCTAAGATGAAGAACTGAAAAATGATTTTATTTTAACATTGAAATAAGTTATTGAGCTAAATGTAATGAGCTACTTCAAAGAGGTTCTTAGAGCTACTATTGAACGTATTGAAGTTACAGCTATTACAAAAATAATTCATTATTTCAAAATTGTAAGAATTCTATAGCTTTTCACAAAATCGACTTATTATAATTAATTATTAATATAAAATATATTATACCTATTGCTTATTTATGAAAAACATAACATTCTTTTTGCTACATATTATTAAAAAACCCATTACACGTCTGTCTGTCGCGCTGTGTTCGCGATTAATTCAAAAATCACTGAACGGATTTTCATGCGCTTTTCACCAAAAGATAGAGTGTTAGATGAGAAAGAATTAAATTTGTTGAAATATGAAGATGTTTGTGGAAGATGTCAATTTTGCTTAAACAGATATTTCTATAAAACTGTAACAACGCTGTGGGCACGTCCATAGAGATTAAATACGATAAAATAAGTATACGTTATAAATATATTCACATTCATCATATTTTCTTGATAGGTCAGAATATAAGTAATTTCTAATAAAGTAAATCTTATAATATGTAATCTAAAAAAAAAATCTAATTATTGACTCTTTATACTGCGTTTTTTATACAAAACTAAATGGTTTATGCACAGTACGATTATTTACACTCGTATCGATGGTAGTATTTCAAATTCTACTATATGCAACGAATTGAGTAGAAAATATTTTTTCTGATAAAAACAATTATAGTGTTATAAAAAAATAATTTTTTAATAAAGTGTACATCCAACATGTTAAATCGTTTTATAACTAAATAAACCTGATACAAGAAAAGTTAATCTAATCAACTTTTGTAAACCGATTTATTGCATTAATATTAAAAACATTTTAGGGTTGCTGACCACTGCTCTCAGCATAAGCACGATCGATTCTCCGTTTAACTAAATAATAATAGCTACATATAAATAATTAATTCGCTAAAGTACATTACTAAGTAGTGCCATGCTTGTTACTTTCGGGTAGCAGCCGAATGGGCCGGCACGCCCCGTATTGAACCACTCTCTCACAGAAGACCGGCGTGAAGTGGCAGCTATGCTGTCGCGTTTCGTCTGGTAAGTGAGAGTCCGGGAGGCCCACTCACCATCCCCCTACCTCCCCCCCTCACTCCCTCCTCCCTTCCTCTCCCTCCCTCCCTTTCCTGAAAGGCCGGCAACGCATCTGCAAGCAGTTGCAGATGTCCATGGGCGGAGGTGATCACTTACCATCAGGTGAGCCTCTTGCCCGTTTGCCCCCTTTGTCCCATAAAAAAAAAAAAAAAAACTTATTAATTTCGCTAGTCTATCAAGCTAGATTTTCCGCTACACCGCTAATACAGAAATACGATTTGAGGGAAAACCGTATTGTGGAATGAATTCACGGCGAAATAATTTAAGCTTAGTGCTGTCACAGCTTGCATCCGGGTATAACGTAATTTCGCATGTGTCAACACGTCAGGGTCGTTTTGTCACCGCCGCGTGGGCCGTTTTGCGCCATGAGCCCACCACTCTATACATTTGTTACGTGAAGCGTACGCGTCTTGTATACCTTTTTGATAGGTGATATTGTAAATAAATTATACAAAATAATTGAATTAATTTGAAAAGCGAACGAAGAAATATTTAAATTACGACTTTTTGCAAAATTGAGGTTTAATAAATTAATATAGTAAGGTATTAACTCAGTCTGCTTCTTTTACCACATGTTTTCATAATGCCGTGTCACGTTAAGGAAGGTGACAGTAAACAAACACCGAGTTACTAAGATAATCCTTTGTGTAAAAGTGGTCGCGTTGAAACGCCTCAGCGCTTTATAATGACGTCCCCGGGCGCCTCTGCTCACATGTCTTCAACCGGAGTATTATAAAATACTTGATGTACTCTAGTTAGGTTTTTTTTTTTTTTATTGTACTCATCCACAGGCGTTAAGCGCCCGTGCCTTTTCTTATTTTATTTATTTGTGGAAGGCGTTTACAATTTTTATTTATAATAACTCAAGACAAGAGTACTACAAACTACTTCTTAAAAACTACAGAGGGCGAGGCCCGACACTGTTTTTTTTTTTATTATTAGTAAATTACTATTATGATTTTTTATTTTTATTATATTTTTTTTTATTATTATTATTATTATTTTTTTTATTAGTCTAACCCGCTAAGTTTTGGGCCCTGCCCCATCCCGCAATTGGGCGAGCACTTCCTCCGCGACCTTCGTGTCGCGTTTTAAGATGGATATTTTGAGGTTGTGCTCTAGGATGGTCTTCGCTGAGGCCTCCTGTGCTCTGCGGATGAATCTACCGATCGCGTCGTCACCGTCGTCGGAAAAGTAGACACAGGTGTTGGTGTGTCTAGTCACCGCTACAACAGCATGTGAAACGCTGTCGTGTATGCGGAGCCTCTTGTTCTTCGTCCGGACGATGACGACCTCTCTGTACGTTTGCCCCTGCGCTTCGTGGATAGTCATGACGCGTGACCCTTCACCGGATCCGTATCCTTGGTCCATCAGGAGTTTCTTCTCCTCCTGAGTGTGGACCAAGTATAGGGTTCCTTGTTGGGTGGATGGTATTTGTGCGTCCGTGTACCTTTCCATGCGCAGGGAGTGGATAGATGGACTCGAGGAGTAGATGTTACCATAGACGTCGCTGATGGCATATGCGACGTCCTTGGGGTTTCTATGCGTGCAAGACAACTCACACGTGATGTTGGTCACCAGGGTTGGCCAGCAGTACCTTAGCTCAAACAAATTTTTTCTGTCGATATAAGGAAGCTGGTTTATGTCCCCGATGAGTGCCACTTCCTCTGCACCTGACAGTCGGGCGGCCATGATGACGGCTCCGAAATGGTTCATAAGGGCTTCGTCAACCATTAAGCGGCTGCACCTGGTACCCTCTTTGAAACCATTGACCAGTATGGAAGCCATGGTACGCACTTTAGATTTAGCTTTGTCGCCAAAGCGTTCCACAAGCTTCTCTTTGAGGTCTCTGGCTCCTTCGACTGTGGTGGTGGCTACTACTTCGTTTTCCTCATCCAAGTGCCTGATGATGTGAGTTGTCTTACCGCACCCGGGTACCCCGTTTGTCCACGTTATTTTCGGTAGTTCCCAGTCCACGAGGACACCACCGGTTTCGACTTCTCCCGAAATGGTTTTTGCCATTCCGAGTATCCTGTCGTCCAGCATTATCCTCGTGCACTTGGCTACTACAACTATTGGGTCTCCAGGGGGTGTTTCGAATTTTAACGGTGTATTTTCACACCCCTCCGCTTCGACCAGTCCCACGAAGCCTTTTGTGGTGTTGTAAGCGGCCATATATGACCCGGACATGTGAGAAGTGTCGTTGTCGTATATGGCTGCCTCAGCTTTGTCAAGTTCCACCTCCAGCATCTTCTCACTTCCTCGCTGGTAGGCCTGCATGATTTTTTGGCAGGTGGCAAGGTTTACCTCTCTGGTTCCTTTGATTACTGCCAGGAACTCGACAAATGCATTTGTGGCGTGGTCTTGTGGGTTTGTTGCTGGTCTTAGCTTTGGTGTTGTTACTTGACCCATATCGGCACGAGTACGGCTGGCGTGTGACGACTCGGGTTCCTTTGAGCATTTGACTCTGAAGAATTCCCTTATCGCCCCAGCTTACCTGTCCTCGTGTGTTTGCCGTTTTGGAGACACCAGTTTGTGGATGACATCATCTACTGCTTTTAGTCGGGAGTCTTCTTTTGGTGTTTCCTCCCGACGAGTTTTAGGACTGGAGACTTTTCGTTCAGCCTCTATTCGCCTTTGAAGGCGGTCGGACCCGCTGAGCGGGGGCCCCATGCATGGAGGTTCTGTGGAGGAGGAACGTTGTTTGACCTCTCCTTTTAAGAAGTTGAGGTCTTCTCCTCTGTCTTCATAGACTATGACCTCATGGTGTGATGAGGCCAGTAGGCATCCATAACGATCCGCTACGTCGCCTCTTACAGAACCTACCCTCATGGCGTCTACGCTAATCTTATGTGGCGGCGCGCCGTCGCCCTCCCCACCGATTCTTGAGAGCGTAGAGCATGCTTGTGAAAAGGCGGATTCCCTTCCCCACTCGAATAGTGCGATTACTTTGTGTTGTAACCACACCAGCCGGTAAGGTTGGTTGTCCTCCCTTTGTACTGTGAGTGCGTCGATCTTTGTGCACTTGATGCTCGTATTTGTTGTGCTCCCTTTTATCAGTAGGGCGAGCCCCGGCGATACCGTCACTCTGTCCGAACTCTCTAGGCGACAGAAGCTGATTCCCACTCTCTCTTGTTCGCAGCTCATGAAGAGTGCCACACCTTTTACCCTTAGGCCCCGTTCTCCTGTTCCCGCTCTTTCGAGTATGAGCTCGGAGAGGGTTTCGGGGAAGGTGGTGGGTGGAGGTATAATTGGTGTGGGTCTCCTCGTGACCAGACTCCTCAGCGTGCTTGGAATTGCGCGGAGTCGCTGCCTCAGAGTGGGTTGTGGCGATGTTGCAGACGGGTTTTGTGTTGGTGTTGGCGTTGTATGTGTTGTGTGTGTTGTGTGTGTTATGCTTGTGGTGTATGAAGTGTGTAATGTTGCAGATGTTGTGGTTGTTGTTGTTACAGATGGTATTGCGGTCGAACCGTTCCTTTTAGCTGCCACTTGGACGGCTTTTCTTGCGAATGCGAGGAAAGGTGTCCTAGTGTCCTCATTTTCCATGATGGTGGGTAAGGAGGGTTGATCTAGATCCAGTTGTAAGTTGGATTTTAATTCCTGCCTTCTCTGGATAAATCTGGGACATTCTAGTAGTATATGGAATATAGTTTCCTCACATTCGGGGTCGCAGACACAAGAGGGACTGTCCTTAAGTTTGAAGCGGTGAAGATACGCCGCGAATCCTCCATGGCCGGTCAGGATTTGAACATCGACTGGTGTTAGTGTCGTGTTTTGAATGATCTTTTTGGCGATCTTTACGTCAGGGATGAACGCCTTTGTGACCATGCCAGTTGTGGAGGTGTCGTAGCGCAGCTGCCACCGCCTCACCGTTTCCTCGCGTATCTGCTGTTTGACATACGATATTGGGACTCGATCGTAGTCAGGAGCCGTCTTTTTGGTTAGGGCTGCTTTTTTAGCTAATTCGTCCGCTCTCTCATTACCCGGAGTACCTACGTGGGCTCTCAACCAGAAGAACCTCACAATTCTGCCTTCCTGTCGAATTTCTCGTACACACTGCTTCATCTCTAGGGCTAGATGATGAGTAACCGATGGGCTCCTCAAGAGATCGAGCGAGGATCTTGAATCGCTCAGGATGTTAATTGAGCGGTCTTTCGATTTCCTCGCCATCCTTATTGCCCTGAGGAGTGCATACATCTCCGATTGGAAGACAGTATTGTGTTTCTCTAGTCGGAATGTTGAGTACTTGGTTTCCCTTCCCTCGTTCCACCAGGTTAGGGCAGCTCCGACTTTTCCTTCTATCTTGCTGCCGTCGGTGAATATTTGGGGACCGACTATCTGATGGTTCGCGAGGGTTTCAGGGTCCAGGTTCTCTAAGCGCTCGTACTCGGTTGTTATGAGTTCTGAAGGGTGGGGATTTTGTAGAGGTCCCACCCTGCGCTCTAATTCTAGACCTGGTGGTAAAAGGTCCACGCAGTGCCCTTTTTTGGTTTTAAAGAGCATCGCCGCCTCTTGGACGCGAAGGTCAAGGGGTAATAGGCCCGATAAGATGAGTGCTGATGTCAGAGACACCGTCCTGTAAGACTTGCAGATCTTCTGGGCGAAGCCTCTTTGCAGAGAGTCTAGTTGTTTTCTTACCATCAGCTTCTCTACTGCACGAGACCATGCACTTGCAGCGTACAGGATGATGGGCTCTATCACCGCCACGTAAATGGTCCTCACTGTCTCTCTGTTGAGACCCCAGTTCACCTTCGCTGCACACGCCAGTTGTTTGTAAATGTCTGCTGCCTTTTTACATGTTGCAGACACGTGTGCGTTGAAGGTTAATTTGGAGTCTATTGTGAGACCCAGCAATTTCATTTCTGTTACCAGATTTAGCCGAGTGCCGGACATATGAATTTTTGGGGTATCGTATTTGAGCTTTTTCGTGATTAGCATCGCGTTTGTTTTATGTGCTGCAAAGCTCAATTTGTTGGTAGCACCCCATTCTTGCACGACAGCTAAGGTGGATTCGGCTGATGTTTGTAAGTCGCTGGTCTGATGACTTGAGAATATGACGACCACGTCATCCGCGAAGGCCTGACAGTATACCCCTAATTCTGCCATTTTGTGAAGTAGAGAGTCCAGGATTAGGTTCCAGAAAGTCGGTCCTCCGATGGATCCTTGGACACATCCTTTCGTGGTTCCCTTTTCGCTGGACGCCCTGGCATAGTTGACTATGACCTTGCGGTCCTTTAGGTAAGACGATACTAGGGCGTGTAAGTTTCTTGGGCATTTTTTATTTACCATCTGTTTTTTAAGGGCTGGCCACCATGCGTTGTCGAAGGCGCCCTCGATGTCGAGCGAGACCAGTAGTACTAGGTTTATGGCGCTGATCTCACTTCTTACGTGCTCGACTAGATCGTAGAGGGCATCTTCAGTCCCACGTTGTGGCATGAATCCATACTGACTGGGATGGAGAGTTGGTAAGAAGCACCATTGAAGTCTACCCACCAAGAGTTTCTCTACTATCTTTCCTAGGATCGATAGGAGTCCTATTGGTCTATAAGATTTGGGATGGGTGTAGTCTTCTTTCGCTGGTTTGCGGAGAATGCACACGTGAGCGACCTTCCATTGCTTTGGGAAGTGCGCCAGCGATAGGCATTTGTTTGCCATCGCCAGGAACACTTCCCTGTTGCAATTTATGGCCGCTGTGCAGATGTCAGATGTCAACCCGTCCGGGCCGGGGGCTTTCTTTGGATTTAGACCTGCTAACACCGTTTCCAGCTCCGCGGTTGTAAAGGGCGGGTCGTCATCCGACAGGCCGTTGATTTCCACTGGAGTTTTGTCCTCTGTCGCTTCCCTAATGAGCCTTTGCTGCTCTGTTTCGGTTTCTACAGAGTCATCAGGGTAGAACGTTTTTGCCAGGAGTTCAGCTGACTGTTCTGGTGACAGTGTTTCGCCAGCTGGATTTCTTAGCAGCATGTCGTTCTGCCTCTTTGTAGTTTTCCTGATGACTTTGTAAATTTCGTCCCAAAGACTTTCGCGGTTTTGGGCGCTGCAGAACTCCTTCCAGCTTTGGGTGGCAGCTTCGTTTGCTCTTTGTTGGTATGTTTCCCTTGCCAGTATATACTCATCGACAGTGTGTTGTCTCCGACTGGGAGCAGCGTTGCGGATTCGGCGTTTTTTTCTGAGCACGTCTCTTTTAAGATCTTCTAGGACGGCTGACCACCATGGTGGTCTTGGGTCGCCTTTCCATGCCTTTATTTTGGGAATCGCGTTTTCGCACGATTCATGGATGGCCGATGTGTAGGTGTTCAACATCTCCTCCAATTCCTCTAGCCTTGAGAGGTTAGAAATTCTGCTCAGCGTGATGCTGTGCTTGGCGAGTTTGGATCCGAAATGTGTGGAGAAGTCTGACCATTTAGCTTTCTTGGTATTGTATCTGCGCGTTGAGATGGGCTTTAGTGGTTCCATAGCCTTCTCTATGCGCAAAGCGAAGGTGATGGCGTTATGGTCGGATGTTATAAGACTTCTGTCCACTCTCCAGTTTTCCATTTTTCCGATAAGGGAGTGACTAGATGCCGTCACGTCCACACAGCTGCTGTACAGTCTCTCCCCTCTGTACGTCTCGAACGTCGGCGTTTGGCCGGTGTTCAGGATGTGGAGGTCCATCTCTGTAATGAAGGTATGGTATAATACTCCGCCTTTTGACCTAAAATATTATTCGTGCCTACAAAGATGTATAGTAGGCATCTTTTGTTAATGTATAGCCTATTTACTAGATATAGCTCTATAATATTCATGAAATGCATTTCGAGCTAGATTTTTCTCGCACATCTCGTGGATATTGTTATCCTTCCCATCAAGATTACCACTAGGCTTACGGTGCAGGAAAACATCGTGAGGAAACTCGCGCTTGGCCAGCTCGTTGAACTATGGCCTGACCCCTTCGTATTAATGGGAGGCCCATACCTATCAATGGAACTTTAAAAGGGCCTGAACACATACAATACACACAAAAACGCTATTTTGCCCTAAACGCTTGTCGTTAGTCAGATTGTCTAGTTAATCTGTACTTAAACGAGCTTTTTTTCAATGAATGGTAATTATCTGACCTAAACCACAGAATCAGCGTCAGCGAAACGAACTCTAAATATGTGAAGCGTATAAAACAATTAAAATAAACATATTTTGTATATTCAAATCGTCTCATCTATTCGTAGGCGACAGGAAAACGTCGGCATGATAGATTGCTCCGGCATTGTCGGTTTCGGTTACATTGAGCGAAACAGGATATATGATGTTTGGATAGAAGAAAATGCATTCGTATTTCAAAATGTTTGTTTAATGAAACGTTATTCGATTTTGCATTAACCCTTGAAAGACAAGAAGATAAAAGAAGTTGTATATTTGCGTCTTAAACAAGATGCCACTTATAATCGTTGAAGAAAACTAATCTAACAAATACGATATGAGACGAGCAACTCAAGTTCACTTGTCTCAATTTCACCTCTGGGTACGATTTAAATTTTACTATAAATATACATTAAAGTATAATAAAATTCTAACTGAGTCGAATCTGTAAATTAAATATATATGAAAAATCTAATTGAAATAAACATTATTATCGATATAGAGGCCAAATCTATTATTTTTAGTATTTATAGAATTTTTGTCTGTCTGTCTGTCTGTCTGTCTGTCTGTCTGTCTGTCTGTCTGTCTGTCTGTCTGTCTGTCTGTCTGTCTGTCTGTCTGTCTGTCTGTCTGTCTGTCTGTCTGTCTGTCTGTCTGTCTGTCTGTCTGTCTGTCTGTCTGTCTGTCTGTCTGTCTGTCTGTCTGTCTGTCTGTCTGTCTGTCTGTCTGTCTGTCTGTCTGTCTGTCTGTCTGTCTGTCTGTCTGTCTGTCTGTCTGTCTGTCTGTCTGTCTGTCTGTCTGTCTGTCTGTCTGTCTGTCTGTCTGTCTGTCTGTCTGTCTGTCTGTCTGTCTGTCTGTCTGTCTGTCTGTCTGTCTGTCTGTCTGTCTGTCTGTCTGTCTGTCTGTCTGTCTGTCTGTCTGTCTGTCTGTCTGTCTGTCTGTCTGTCTGTCTGTCTGTCTGTCTGTCTGTCTGTCTGTCTGTCTGTCTGTCTGTCTGTCTGTCTGTCTGTCTGTCTGTCTGTCTGTCTGTCTGTCTGTCTGTCTGTCTGTCTGTCTGTCTGTCTGTCTGTCTGTCTGTCTGTCTGTCTGTCTGTCTGTCTGTCTGTCTGTCTGTCTGTCTGTCTGTCTGTCTGTCTGTCTGTCTGTCTGTCTGTCTGTCTGTCTGTCTGTCTGTCTGTCTGTCTGTCTGTCTGTCTGTCTGTCTGTCTGTCTGTCTGTCTGTCTGTCTGTCTGTCTGTCTGTCTGTCTGTCTGTCTGTCTGTCTGTCTGTCTGTCTGTCTGTCTGTCTGTCTGTCTGTCTGTCTGTCTGTCTGTCTGTCTGTCTGTCTGTCTGTCTGTCTGTCTGTCTGTCTGTCTGTCTGTCTGTCTGTCTGTCTGTCTGTCTGTCTGTCTGTCTGTCTGTCTGTCTGTCTGTCTGTCTGTCTGTCTGTCTGTCTGTCTGTCTGTCTGTCTGTCTGTCTGTCTGTCTGTCTGTCTGTCTGTCTGTCTGTCTGTCTGTCTGTCTGTCTGTCTGTCTGTCTGTCTGTCTGTCTGTCTGTCTGTCTGTCTGTCTGTCTGTCTGTCTGTCTGTCTGTCTGTCTGTCTGTCTGTCTGTCTGTCTGCGACCGCATCACGAGAAAACCGCTGAACGGATTTAGATGATTTGGTATGATGTTACCTGGTTACCCGGATCAATATATTGGATACTTTTTTTTGCGGGAAAATAGTTGGTTTCTGAGAAAAATATAAAAAGGTTAGAAATATAACCACGCTTGCATTTACGTCTTTACGCGGGCGGAGCCGCCGGTATTGCTAGTATGAAATAAAAGCAATACACTATATTATATTATAATAATTAACTCCCAATACAAACTTTTATTAAAATGTCTTTAAGTAGTACTTCCAAAGCTACTTGTAAGAACTTTTAGGTACTCAAAAACATAAAAAATAATAAATCTAAAAATATAATGGTACATTTATGAGTTAAAGCATCAGCCATCACTTATTTCGTTCTAGTCATTTATAAGAGCCATAAGAAAGCCATTCTTAGCCATAAGAAAGTAAAGGTGAAGCATTTAAGATAGATATACTCGGTAAGCCTCTCCATTTATTAAACCTTTTGTTGTTATAAACAATTTATTCAAAAATTCTCTTCAGCCAGTGTAGAGCACAAAGCTAAAGTAAGCCGGACCCTTTGACATTTACTAAAGAATTTTCCTTCGAATTGCCAAATTCTTTGTTAATTTTATTACAATTCCATTAATTTATTATCTTTTAAAATAATATTATGAATGTTTCTTCAGCATAGAAATATTAAGATTGCTTATCTTTATTTACTTCTAATTCTATCTATGTATCCATAAAGATAATAATCGTACCCTTGTATGCTACGTCTCGTGTTGCCTAATGCTAGTTTAATAGGTAGACCTTATGAAACGCAATAAGGTCTTAGATTCAGAACCGGTGCAATTTAAAAGAGTCAATTTATTAACTAAATGTTTTTTACGCCCAAAACAGTCCTATAAAAGTCTGTTTCCAATCCAGTTGATATTTACATTCTATAGGATTATAAGATGTAATAGACATTAGACAGTGTAAATAAATATCATAAATATTGTTATTACAATTAACTTCCATGTAGGAGGAGTCAGAAATAAGATTTTAAAGAGATCGGTATAGAAAAATAAGAGGTCGCTTAGAGCCGTTCAAGTCCGTGCCACAACATATTTGTATATATGTTATATTTGACAAACAAAATAGCTTTACTTTGTGGAAATGCATGTGCATAGAGAAAGTAAAATAATTTCTCGAATCACATAAAATAAATTTATCGCACACGTTCCCTGAACACCCCTGTTTATTTTCCTTTAAATTATGACGCAAAAGCTTTGTGCAAAAGAATATTTATATGAAATACATTTTGCAAGGCAAGTCTTTATGTTTGATATTTTCTAAGTTTCACAGATATTTTAGAAAATTTACTTTTATAATTTACGTGCAAGAGTTGATACAAATACGTTCGTGATTATTATTTTAGATTTTACACATTAAAATACAACATATTTAACCTCGCTTCGTTCTTGTCTTATAATAAATTCGTTCTGAATCTGAACATAAAATATTTTTTTAGAAAATTTTATTGAAATAGTCATTATAATCGATACAGAGGCCGAATTTATAGTTTTTAGGATTTTTGTCTGTCTTTTTTAGGATTTTTTTATTGTGACCGCATCACGAGCAATCCACTGGTTAGATTGATTTGGTATGATGATAGTTGTTTATCCGAGTCAACAGATAGGATACTTTTTACTGCGGAAAGTATCTCATTACTGAGATAACTATACTAACCGTTAAATAGTATCTAAAGACGAACCCGATCGAAGCGAGGATGAATCGCTAGTATTGTCGCGAATACCGTAGGGTAGTCGCGAAATAAGTGTTTAAATATTTAAATATTATTTGTCATAAACGTGAGGGTAGAACGATGACAGCTAAATAGAATAGATTGAGATTTGAAACAGACGTGTTCGAAACGCGGTCGTGTACGGTACGCTGACCAGATCAGGTGCGAGCTCCCAAGCGAAAGTATTCTGTGGGTGCGAGGCAGATCAGGCGCAACACCGTGTTTGCCAAGTAAGTGAATTTATTTTACCAGCGTGTGATAATGCAGTAGTGTTGCGTGGGAGCCGTGGTTGCTCATAAATTATATTTAGAGTTTCAGTGCAACTAGTGGAGTTGCGTGAGAGCCGTTGTTGCTCATAAATTATCAGCAGTGCAACTAGTGGAGTTGCGTGGGAGCCGTTGCTCATAAATTATCAGCAGTGCAACTATTGGAGTTGCGTGGGAGCCGTTGTTGCTCATAAATTATCAGCAGTGCAACTAGTGGAGTTGCGTGGGAGCCGTTGCTCATAAATTATCAGCAGTGCAACTAGTGGAGTTGCGTGGGAGCCGTTGCTCATAAATTATCAGCAGTGCAACTAGTGGAGTTGCGTGGGAGCCGTTGCTCATAAATTATCAGCAGCAACTCAGTGGAGTTGCGTGGGAGCCGTGGTTGCTCATAAATTAGATCCTAGAGTGTTGAATTTAGTATCGTGAGTTCAGTCGCTCGTAAATCAGTTTAGCGAGGCTCGGGGTGGCTATAGGGGAGGTTGGAGGCCACTAGCGAGGGTACCAGACCCTCATAAATCAGTTTCTTTTTTATTACCAGCAAATCATGTGTACTTACGTCCATCAGTTACATTATAATTGCGATACGTCGTTATATTCGAGATATTCGTCCAATACCAACGAACTGGGTACCCGGCGCCCAGGGTATTTGGCGACAAGTATAATAATATTAAGTATATATAAATAAAAATGAAGTGTCTGTTTTTAATTTTAAATTACAAGCTTTTCACTAAACGCAACGAAAGTACATATATACGGTAGGTACTTACATCAAAAAATTTTTTTTTAATTTTTGTATGTCTGTCTGTTCCGGTTAATTTTTAAAACACCCGAACCGATTTTGACGGAATTTCGCTTGCACGCAGCTAAAGCGGGTCAGGTTTTCTATTATTCACATAAACATGTTGTCTATAGTGTTCAGAGGCGTCACTAACCGAAGGGCTCAACAAAGTAGCATTTTAAAACTTTTTAAGCTGAGACAAAGCGTGAACATTCTGGATCACATCTTCCTTTACGGTGCGGTGCCCCAATTCCTGTAGGATCGTAAACCCGTAAGATTTACTGAATGATCACAGTTTAACGACTGGTGTCCGGCCACCCTCGCTAAAAATTTAGTTTAAGTTGAATCGCAAGTACCATTAAGCAATTTTCACCGGCGCTTGCAACAATGTGTTTTTATGACGTAGATTTTCCTTAAAAGATAACTAATTTTAATTAAAGCTTTTTAAGTGATTACAAATTAAAAGTCAAATAAAAATTATAGAAAATTTTCAATTATTTTTAAATACATTTTGTACATATTTAAAGGTAATAATAATAATAAGAAGAATAAAGCTACGCAAATTAGCTCTTCAAGTAGCTTGTATATAAATGTTTTACCAAACAAAATCTTAAAGCTTTGTCGTATTACAAAGGTACATCGACGATTTTCAATACATTGAAGCACACGATAGAGCGATACGGAGTGATCGCAGACGAAGACAATATCTATGTAAGTTCTGACAAACCGGCTCGAAACAGAAGCTTGTCGTCGGTAGCAATATGCTTTGTGTCACTCCAATTTCAAAAGGATATCTGGATGTATCGGGCTCTAGAGAATTTGCCTCACTACGTCTCGTTTCTGAGAAAAATGAATTTTGCGGAATATCTCACTGAGTATTGGAAATCCATAACTTTAAGTAATTGATTAATTTACATGTTTATTCGTTTGTACAGTAATTTTTATGTTCGCATTTGTTTTTGAATTTGTAAAGTTTAGTTGACTGATAAACATTATCATCAAATAAAAAGCCTGCCAAATTGTTAATTAAAATCACGCTCACCGATATCTTAATTTGATTACTGTTTAAATTAAAATCAAATTAAATGTTTTGATGAAGCCGTTACAAATAGACTCAAAAATCGTGTTTGTGGGTTTGTAGGTTTATATGCTAACATAATTGTAATCGAAATGTAATTTAGTATATACTTCACAAGTTTCATTAATAAATTCATTACACTTTTTTCTATCTGTAACAAAATATATAATAACCTTTGAGACTGTCTAAAACCTTAGTTTCTTCCGTGTCCATGATTCATGAATGTAAAGCATACGAGACATCTGGAAACAAAAATCAAAATAAATCTGCAAAGAAATCCGAAAACAGTATTGATAGTCTTATTGACTACGTAAATCAAGGCAATTCGTATTCAAGTCAAAGTTAAAACAACAAAAAAACCACTACTATTAAAAAATTATTATATTTTTCGTTTAACTTAACCAGAAATAATAATTTATAGAAGCCAGTGAAATATCTACGTAATAAAATTGACCTACATATCTTCTATATGAAGCCCTGTATAGTACATATTATAGAAGGTATTTTGCACCTATGTTATTAGTAAGATAAAGTTTACAACAAGGACAGTGAACGATAGTAAATCCCCACCGTATATTCAGTGGGCAATTAGTAGTCCCCCAAATGGCACTGCTTACAAACAGCGATCATTTTGTTTAATTATGATAACTTACCACGTGTAGCCTCTGAGCCTTCCCTTAATTTACATGATTGCTTTATAACGTATAAAATTTGTAGAAATAGTAACTAAATATATGTATATTTAAATTCATGTCACATTAAATGACTTAATAATGAAATTAATTTAAGTAATATTAACTTTAATTTAGCATTAATCAACCCAATATGGCTAACTATAGTTTATTGTCAATAAAATACTTACTTACTAATACTTGTCATTTTGTTTGCTAATAGGGTAGTCGAATTAAAATTTGAAATATTTCATTCAGCACTAACCTGGTACAATTTTCACTGAACAGCATGAGTGATGTAGTAGTAGGAGTGAACAGCCTGTTCAGAATGAAGAAGCCTTGGGCTTGAGAAGAACTGGCGAAAGAAACTCAACAGGACTAATATTTTTATTTCTACATTCTCTTTTTTGTAAAATATTAAGTAATAATTAAAATAATACTATATGGTAGCTTATAGAAGATTACATTATTCCCAAGGAGTACCATAGTAATCGTATAAGAATTTTACGTCGCGTAATAAATTCAAGTAAACATCGCATTTAGGTTAAACATAATATATTTTCACTTATTCAAGCCATAGACAATTTTAGCAAATATTAGAAATGATTAATTAAAAAAACTGAATGTTACATGTCATTATTACTATAAGTACCGTAAAACGGTTTACTGACTTTAGTCACGCTAGTTTAAAAAAAATAGCGGTAGTGTTCTCTACATAGCATGACTCACAATTTAAAATCCTTCTAATACTTTTTTAACATGTAAATGCTTTTATTAATGGATGAATATAATTAAATCGAAATCTTTTAGATGTTATCTAATATAACAATTTCACGCTACATTAATTGAGGGCTTGAGACTTATTTTCTTGCTTCATGCCATTTTTTTTTAAATGTCACAAAAGAATTACCTTACACGGGACACTAACCTGTTACCACTTTACTATTGTTATTTGTTAATCTTGCTAAGTAGTCGTAGTGAAATATGGTTGCAGGATATTACATTATATGAAGACGAATTTAACTTTTTGTATTCTGTACCGAAGTAATTGATAGTAAATGTTAGTATACAACATAATATGTTACACATGGAGCATCACGTACTTTGCATCTTCATTCCAACCATTGGAGTTTGGTTCATATGAATACACATAATATATGAAAAATTGACTTTCTGAAAAATGGTAATTTGTCTAAAAAGTATATTGTTATACAAATATTGTAATTTGATTTGTTATAACTATTCAATAAGAAAAGCTCTCTCATTCTGAAAATCAAATTACGAGTTTACTATTATACGTTATTTCATTTCAAATTGTTCCTTCCTGTATACAAAGACGTACCTAATATTTTTATAATATTTTATTATAATAGTATTATACCTAAATATTACTATATTTCAAAAAACGCAAAGATAAATTGTAAGAAGTGACGGTACTAGACATATCCCAACAAAAAACGTATGAAGATATAATAGTAAATTACTTGGAAGGACGAACACCTGCATAATGCTCGCGTCAATCATACAGCTGCGTGGAATTGAATCTCATGAGCGCAAATCACACAAGCCCCTATTACCATACATGTACATCGTATCACTTTATTTTTGTCAACTAAATAGCTACTCTAAACTATTACTTTAAGGTGCAAATTAGAGCAACGGATATTTCGATTATATGTTAAATATATCTCTTATAGTATAATGTTTCTTTATCTTTTTATTTTCACATGAGTTCCCCACCTTGACTGTCTGAGGGCTTTGAGGGCTCATTAGCTAATGGTGTATGTAATTGACATATTATCTTTATAATGTTTATGTAATGAATAATGTACAATGACATGATATAAAAATGATGGTAGGCGGTAGGTGGTAGTTGTAGTGGTAGGCCAATTGTGACGCGCTCGCTTGGAAAACCAAGGAAGCGGGCTCAAATCCCAGGTCTTTACCTCTGATATTTTCATATGCGAATCATTTTCAACATGATAACCACCTTGCCTTGCGGTGAAGAAAAATATCATAAAGAAACCTGCATATCTGAGAGAACCAATCAAATTTTCTATAAATATGTGACAATGTACAATAACAACAAATCTAGTTACAAAAGACTATATAGTTTTATTTAGTCTACTACTGGATTAATTTGGATCAAGTTTAGAATAAAATTAAACTATACATCAAGCCCTTAGGGACTTGAGTAATTGTAACAAGAAGTCATGTACATTGTATACACTACATTGTCCAAACTTCGTTTCGATATCGATCTAGGTTGTATCTATTGAAACTAATTTCATTGATTACCACCTGCATTAGATACAACATAATCCTCTATGATGTCAAACAATAATTCAATACGTTCTATTAACACAATACTGAATGTAAATAAAATAGTATTAAAGGTGTTTAGTTTGAGTTCGGATTCATAATTAAATTAATTTCAGTAATAGTCCTTGTATATCATAGCCTAAGGTGCTTTAGTCTAGACTTTTACTATCTAGGGCTTAAGATATTCTTTAAATCTAAAGCTTTTCATCAAAAGGAATATTTAAAAAATAGTGTATAAATTAATAAGTAAATTCAAGTAGGCAAAAAAAGCTTCGCTGTTATATTGGAGTGAATTTGAATTGACAGAAACAAGACGGCGTTTTTAGAGCTTTTCTACGACTGCGAGTGCGATGGCAGCAGTTCAGATTGAAACTAACTAGTGCATCAAAGAGAACTGGCAGAAAGTGTATCATTGTAAATGTTTACTTCCTAACATTCTGAAATTGACTAAAAGTGGAGAACAGCTTTAGGAGCTGGTTTGCTGGCAAAATTTTATAAAATACAAAATACGTTTATTTATGAACATTTTTGTTTATTTTGTTTAATTAATAAAATCTATATTATAATTAGTGAAAGACTATGAAAGCTAGATAATTGCAACAAAAATGCGACTTCTAAAATATCTATCTATATAAAAACACCGTTCAGTTACCTACTTGAAGTGTCTAAAACTCAGTTTTTTTTATTTGTTTTCCATTTTTAGTGTCAAATTATTTGCTTGAGCTGGAGGAGAAACGGATGCCATGATAAAAAACAATATATGAGAAAACCGCTCAATAGGCGCCAATTGAGAATTTTAACTTTACTGTCGGTAAAAGGAGGGTTGTCTGTTTGACATGTACGTATGTATGTATGATTCGTATTGAATGTATGACTTGTATTATATGTATGTATGAATGTACATTGTATACATATATGTAGCACATTTGTTCAATAAGTATGTTTATACGTATATACTAATGCGTAAATTGACTAATGGTAAAATATGACGATGGTTGTTGAAGATTTCTAAATAAGTAAAGACAAAAGTTTCGACAACTTAAGCACTTAATTTAGATCAAAACTGACCTTTACCGTATTTAAGTTAAACAAATATCAACAATTATTTTCGTATGCATTAATTATTTTTACATTTATGTGGTAGTATTTGTGTTTTTTTCTTTCGATCGTTGTCTAATAGGAAAAAATCTGATTTTTTCAGTGTGTTTTATTGAAGGTTGCAATTGGTTGGTCTCGTTTCACGTTTTAAAGTTATAGGTAGAATTTTTTTGTTTTGTTTTTTCTTTGCGTAGAAACTTGTTATAGGGCTAGATAGGTCCATCGCGAAAATCGAAAACCCCTAAAATCTACCCAAGAATCATATTGATGTACCTAACTTAAAAATGTTCAGTGGAGTTATTCTAAAAACAATGTATTCAGCAATAATTCTGTTGAATTATTCGCACTTAGGGACGCACCCGAACGAATATTGTAAATATCTGAAAAATTTTGGCACATCTCAGATGCCTCTTTGTGCCTTTATTTTTTTTGTCATTGTTCCAATATAAAGGTTTTAAAAAGACAAACATAAATCATATATTTAAAAGTACCTATAAAACCTGTATGTTACTGAATAGCAAAATATTGTTTCAAATAAAATTTTAATAAAAAACTATTTGAATATCTAATAATAGAATAATCCAAAGTAGTAAAAAGTTGCATCGCAAATGTTCTCCGAGTTTCTTATGAAAATGTCATCGCGGCGACTCGCAGTTGGTTCCAGCATATGTAAAAATTCAAATTTGTAAAAATATTTAGCAAAGTTTACAATTTCAAATGAAAACCACTCAATTTTATCTTGTTCTTTTATAAACTTGTCATTTAATAACAGCTTTATTAGCATAATAACCTTCATAAAATATGAAGTATATAAAATACGTACCCATTGTACTTTTGTTAAAATTATTATTACCGCCGCATTCAGAGTCACTTAATAAATAAACCATTAAGTCGAGAATTACCATACATATAACGATTTAATGATTCATTAAGTGACTCTGAGTGCGGCGGTAATATAGGTATAACTTTATAAACTTACCACTCCAGGCCATAGTCTATCTGTTTTTTTTTTAATTTCTTTAAATTCCTTCAAGGCGTTTTACATGCACACGTACATTTTTCGCATATCTACAGGTCCAGATAAATGAAATTGAAGTTTATGTTTGTAAAAGTAAATAAGCATTTATTTGCATTTCATATAATTAATGGAGCGCGTTTTTATTATATTTCTTATTTATAAAGCTATATATAATAATGGGATGTTGTTGTTTTCAACAATAATCAATTATCCAATTAATTATATTAATATGTTGTAATATAACAAAATATCACTAAGTCATAAATAATTGAAACTGTTATCGAAAGTGAGAAAATGATGGAAAATTGTAATGAATAGAATAAATACGTACCAACGGCGAAAGAGAAATAAGTATTTAATTAACATTCAGCAGCTGGTTACGAATCGAACTCGTGGAAGATTTTTTCCTTATGTTGGAATTACTGTACTTGCTTTAATTTCAAAAAGAAAATAATTAATTCCTAACCCCTTTTAAAAGTGTAGTTAATAATCACTTCTATAACAGGTTCTAAAAATCATTTTTAGTAATAGTCTTTAGCACAAAAGCACACTCTTACGTTTATAACAGGAATATGGACTAGTAACTATGTAGAGCATCATTAAGCCATGTATAAACCTTTATCTTATGATGCACTCGGGACATTACCGGGATATACATATGTTGCAGATGGACATTACGATTGAATTGCATATAATATCGTGCAACTGATCAGGCGTGTTTACGAAAACATTATTTTATACAGCACCATGACCAAGTTACTTAAATATAATTCCACATTTCTATAGTATTCTAACAAAAGATATATACAAAATAATGTATTATTTATAGTGACGAAATTCTGCAACGATTGATGTAAATACATATCTCAAATTCACATTTCATTTATTTTATTTTTGACAGTGAACCTAATTTTCTTTTACAAAACCTAGGAGAGTGATAATAAGATATTCGCCAATTGGATTAAGATTATGAAGATGTTAGCAAACTGCTTAATAATATGAAACAAACAAGCCACTAGTATTGATTTAACATCTGTTTACGATTACTAATTAATTATTATCGGTTTCATTAATCATTCGGTAACTAATGCAAAAATGTGAAAACGCAAGTTACGAACCTATATTAGTCTTTTATAATAGAATAAACTGGACTTAACCAAATAAGCACTATAACCGCGTATCTAAATGTTAAAGAGATTAAAAAATATATTTTGGAAAGCAACATAGCATAACATTCAAGCTAATCAATAAGTATAAATAAAATTGAAATGTCTGTTTTTAATTTCAAATTAACAGCTTTTTACTTAATGCAGATGAAAGTAATACGTTACATACATCAACACTCACTCACTCGCATATAGCTAATATTATAAGGAGTAACTTAGGCTACTTTTATTTTATTAGAAAATTATAAAAACCGTTCACTTTATTTTAACTTACGTCCAGCGACGCGGGCCTAGTTAAAATAAAGTGAACGGTAGGTTTGCTAGTATTTTATTAAACAATTATAATTACTTAATGTCAGTACTGCAGTATACTAACATGTAATCCAAATTATTACCGAAATGATCGATGTCGATCTATCTCATCTACAAATCTATAGGCGATAAACGCGATAAGGTGAGTTTTTCGTCATTATATATCACATGGAATATAAATAATTCCAAACTGGTAGTAGACTCATGAATAAAATGTTATGAAGTTTGAATTTTGAGTCGCTTCTTCTTTTTCATGACATTGAGTCATTGCTTCAGGTGACAAAAAAAGTACAAAATGACTGTGATGATGATTGAATAACTAGCACTGAACTTGGAAGTTTAATTTAATAATTGTACTTGTCATTTAATAATTGTCTTCAGCCCTTTTAGCGTCCCACTGCTGGGCACGGGCCTCCCTCAGAACGAGGGGGCTCAGGCCATAGTCCGCCGCGCTGGCCCAGTGCGTGTTGGCGGACTTCACACGTCTTTCGAAAACTTGCTAGGTTTTCTCAGACATGCAGGTTTCCTCACGGTATTTTCCTTCACCGTAAGACAAGTGGTAATCATGATAGACATGATTTGCACATGAAAATATCAGAGGTGCGAGACCCAGATTTGAACCCGCATTACTTAGTTATCCAAGCGAGCGCGTTACCGCTGAGCTGTACTTTTTAAATAATTTATTACTAGAATCTACCACGTCTGAAATGATTCAACATCTGAGGACTAACAAAACCCCACTCATACGAATGCAATTAATTCAATAGGTATATGAATGATTAAAGAATTTGTTACTTAAGATGGCTATTTAATTAAATTTATTAGTACTCTTATTACAGTTCTCGCCACCTGTTGATTATTACGGTTTGATCTGGTGCTTAAAAGTTTAAAGATTTTAGTTTTTATGTCATTCTTAAACCAAGTGTATTATAGCTCATTCAATATTTCAATAACTTTAATTAAAAGTTATGATAAAATTAAAATAGCTAAGAATTTATATTATTTTCTGCTATTTGGCGCATTAAAATATTTAATAACAGATTCTTAAATGAAAGTATCTTTTCGGATTTCGTCGCGGATTTATTTTGGTTTTTGATTCTAGACGCTCCAAATGCTTTACGGCAATCATGATCACGGATCTCTCCCGAAAAGATAGCTCCATTTATAATGTCGAATATTCGCGTAAACCTAAGTATTTTTTTTTATTAATTTTTATTTATTAATTCAATTTAATTAAAATATTTTTAATAAACCTTTAAGTTATGTACCTACATTATAACTTGATGTGATCGTCTGCACCAAAGAGCCATCTCGTAGAGTTGGATAGACCAACAGATATTTCGTAAAAGAAGCCTATGCTTTTACATTGTACCCGCGAGAACAATATTCATAAAACACTGAAAATGGTTATCGATATCCATTGAACGTTATCTATAATTAAGTTTAAGAGGAACGGAAGTCCCAAAACCTTTGTATATTTTTTTAAGTTCAATCTAACAAAATTCGGTAAGATCTGAAAAGAAAAATTAAACATTTCAGTCAATACTGATTAAGTCAACGTAATGACATAGTTTTACATTCTTACACAAATTATCCAGAAAGGACTAAGGTCCCTAATATAGGCAACTTGAACCACCGTCAAGAGATTAACCTCCTATCTCGATCATATTTTATTAATCTCCGAAAAACCATACAACAAAGAACTTAACATTCCTATAACATAATCTTAAAATGTTCGAAGGATTCTTAAGTTTTTTGTTAAAAAATATTCCCCGGATTTTTTCCTTTATCGATATTTCTACCGATATCGATATTTAACGCAACTCCCTAATGCAATTTTTGCCACCAATATTTTTATTTACTCATCTTTATATATATAATTCTTCTATGAGTGTGTATGTCACTGAACTTCTCTCAAACGACTGGACCGATTTTGATGAAATTTTTTGTGTGTGTTCAAGGGGATCTGGGAATTGTTTAGATTCACAATTTTGTCCGCTGGACAATGTTTTTTTAATTAATTTTTAATTTATTAGTAGTTGTTGATTTTGGAATGTTTTACATTGGATCCGACAGACGGCGCTACCATCGCAGTGTCAAATTTTAAATAATACTAGCGACTCACTCTCGCTTCGCTCGGGTTCGTCCCTAGATTCAGCGCGAGCGAAACCGCGGGTTCCGCTGGTATTATACAAAAATCTAACTATGAATTTCCAGATTTTCCCGACTTCATTTTTGGTTTCGTGAAGTTTCTTGCAAACATTCAAGGTTTCGTTATAAATCTACCAACACAATCTATCGAAGGCGATCAGCGTAGATTTTTATTTTAAGTGAAATAAATATCCAATACTGAATTCATCCTAACTAATAGAAAACTAGGTATTTAGTGTTGAACTATTTACTTTTTAAATGACTAACCATAAACACAAAAACACATTCACCATTCGCTTAAATGAATAAAACGAATACAAACCATTTCCGTTTTCGGATTATACCTACTAAAACCCACAATCCACATTCAAAACAATTGTCTTGTATATGAATTCGTAAGAATTAATTTCGAGCTTTATTCGAATTTATATCAAGTTCTAATAAATATTATATCATAATTTATAAAGGTGACTAACAGATTAACTTTCAATAAGTACTTTTGATTATGATATTATCAAAAATGACAAAAGTTTTCAAGTTCAGAATTTTCTGAACTTAACTGAGCCTATAAATTTTGGATCCAAAAATTCTTCGCACAAAGTTTAGTAATAAATATAAATTAAAATATCTGTCGTTTATATTTTTTCTTTCCATCCTTTAAGGGATTATATCACTTTTATCAACTTTATTAAATTATCTTCTTTATCTTTATCTTAGATCATAAAAGTCTAACTTTATAAAAAATCTAATTGTTTGATTATTTTCGTTTAAAAAAAAATGGTCCGTTTATCCGTTACAAACAAAATATTTTTTTTTACTTTTACACACTAGACATATTTAGATATATGTACAATGTACATACAAACTTTTAGAAGTCAAGTGCTGGTAAAATTGAAAACATTCTACAAAATTCACAAACATAATAATATATTACGTTTCAAATTCGTAAATGAAATTATCAAAACTGTAATAGTACGTAAAGACGTATCAAAATATTTTACATCATATGTATGTAATATCGTAAAATAATTAATTTACTTTATATATTTACTACTAAGGTCTCGATATATTATTAGACATTTCGTATCAGAGAAGCAATTACTGAAGATATACATAGACCTCATTTTCTAGCTTTCTTACTATTCCTATTTATAACCGTGTGTGGTTGGACTGAAAAATAGTTTTAAAGGGCAATTATAATTTAAACTTATTATTAAGTTATAATAAGCTTTCAAAAGCTTTATCTAACGAACCAAGTGTTATGTTAACTTAAAGGCAAATATAAATGATTCGACGTGATTCCAGTATCTACAGTACCTCAGTAATACGGATTGCCA
The DNA here is from genome assembly GCA_951802675.2 of Boloria euphrosyne. Taxonomy (NCBI): domain Eukaryota; kingdom Metazoa; phylum Arthropoda; class Insecta; order Lepidoptera; family Nymphalidae; genus Boloria; species Boloria euphrosyne. The sequence goes on from OX637888.1 coordinate 6,115,984, forward strand.
TTGTTTTATGTATGAGGTCCTTTCAATTCATTTGGACGATATTCTTGGACCTTTGTGTTTCCGGGTCAGTTATTTATTACTGTTGTTTCGTATATTCTCAATGCGCATTTCTTCGAACGTTAGTTACTGCCTTTACTGGCTACCCACAGACCTATGTCAGAATAATCTCGAAGAATAAATACGTTCATGGCCTAACTTAGGAATCGTAGCCAGATTTATTGAGGAGAAAACATTCTGTAACTTATTAGTTTAATTGAATCTTGTATTAGTTTGCAAACTATGGCAATTCATAATATTCAATATGTACTATCTCTATTATTCACGTTATCACTACATATTATAAAACAAAATCCTACGCCGCGTCTGTCAGTCTGATCGCGATCAACACAAAACTGCTAAACAGAGTATCATGCGTTTTTTTTTTTTTTATGGGACGAAGGGGGCAAACGGGCAGGAGGCTCACCTGATGGTAAGTGATCACCTCCGCCCATGGACATCCGCAACACCACAGGGCTTGCAGATGCGTTGCCGGCCTTTTAGAAAAGGGAGGGAGGGAGGAGGGAGAAGGACGGGAGGAGGGATGGGGAGTGGGCCTCCCGGACTCTCACTTACCGGACGAAACGCGACAGCATAGCTGCCACTTCACGCCGGTCTCCTGTGAGAGAGTGGTACTATACGGGGCGTGCCGGCCCATTCGGCTGCTACCCGAAGGTAACAAGCATGGCACTACCACATTCAATTTTTTTTTTCAGCAATGCTGTTGAAATTAGTCATGAAGAAGGTTTAAGTGTATAACTTATCAAAGTTTCATGTGAATCCACTGAATTATGAAGGTTATTGTTGAAGATAACGGAAACATTATAAATGAAACTACGTTTTCGGATTTTGTCGCGGATTTATTTTGATTTTTAGTTCCCGACGTTCCGCGTTGCTAATAAAAATATATGGAAACAACGCTAAGTGCACGCAGTAGGGTAAGTCACTAGTGTCGTAACTTTTATTACTTTTGTAAGTAGGTGTACAAGGCCTTCCATTAGCAATCTTTCTATTTATTATAATCAAGTTTTAATACATTTATTAAATTTCAATATTTCATTTTAGCAAGAAATGGATTTTAAAATAATAAAATGAAGTAGTCATAACTCCAGATGATATTTACTTGAAAACTCATAGAACCATTTGAAATTCATAACACGCGCAATCGTGAGCACCGTTCACAAAATAGGAAGTGTAATAAAATATGGCTGACTGAAATTTAATAACTGGAATAGAGTGCACGTCGCAGAATGCAAAATAACGATGGACTCAAATGTCTGTTTATACACGTTCCCTTACATTTGGACCTGAACATATCGGTTTTTACCCGACTGAGGATGGAAAGGATGGTTATGTATTTGACCATGTACGCACGTATGTATGTATGTACAAGATTCGTAGTAAGTATAAACCATTAAACATAATGTACCTATGTCTGTATGCATGTTATTTCTTAGTCATCTTGTTTCTAACTTTTTAGTTAGCTTTTTACGCAGTCAGTATTTTGTATAATACACTGTTTGAAACAAATGATGAAATGAAAAAAATGCAATATTAAGTTAATAGACAATTACTATTTTTTTAAGAAAATATCTTGGCAATAAGTAAAATTAAAATAATTTAAAATACATACGAGTAAGGTAAGAGAATCGCTTAGTCGTATTTATCCTTACTAATGTTTTAAATGCGAAAGTAACTCTGTCGGTCTGTGTGTTACTCAATCACGCCTACACTACTCAACCGATTTTAATGAAAGACACAGAGATAGTCTAGAGCCTGAGAAAGAGCTGTAAGGGGTTAAAATAGGGGTTGAAAATTTCCAATCACCTCCCCCTTGTTCACCTTTTTGTTGTGGGGGAGCTTTAGTAACGTCTAACCGGACGCGAAGCAAAGAAACGCGCAGGCGGGGCCCACTTCAATGAGCAGTGTATCGGGCGGATTGCTCCTGGTACTTCTCTAAATAGCAGAGTGGACTGTGGAGCATCCCTTTTGGCTGCGTGGTCTGCTTCGGCAGACCTGATGGGCCGTCGGGGCGTCGTTGTTCTTCCTGCGACGATCCTTTTGTGATAAAATATAATTAAAAAAGGCAGTGGTAGCGCAGCGGTAACGCGTCGCTTGCATAACCGAGTAATGCGGGTTCAAATCCGGGTCTCGCACCTCAGATATTTTCATGTGCGAATCATTTCTATCATGATTACCACTTGTCGTACGGTGAAGGAAAATATCGTGAGGAAACCTGCATGTCTGAGAAAACCTAGCAAGTTTTCGTAAGACATGTGAAGTCCACCAACACGCACTGGGCCAGCGCGGTGGACTATGGCCTGATAGCCCTCGTACTGAGGGAGGCCAGTGCCCAGCAGTGGGACGTTAAAAAGGGCTGATGATGATACTGATGATGAAATAAGGCATTCAAAGTTATTAGGTATATTCATTTTATTACCAGCCTAGACAATTTTATATTTTCTATATTTTTTAAAGTAAAATAAAATAAAAAGTTAATTTTGCGACCACAAAATTAATTAGGCGTGGAACAGTTCCATGTCTCAAAACTGAACATATTCGTTGAACCAAAACATTCTCGTTGAAAGTAATTCTGAAACTCTATTATCTTAAATTTTCTTAGAATTTTCCACTTCATTCTTTAAAAGTTTGGGGAGAGAAAAGGACACAATGTTTACGACTTAAGAAGAATATAACTCGGCAAATACTATTGTAGCTTAAATAAAAAGACTTTAAAAACATCTATGGAGTATATGTATGAAGTTCTCTAGAACTACCCATTCCTTACTTTTATTTTTCACATTTTTATCATCTTTTTACTAGAATTTTAGTAGTTTTTCCTACAAAGACATGCTACTCACACATGGTATCTTTCATTTTTTTTGCCAAAATCAATCTGCTAATAATAATTGTCAAAACTATTGTGGTATTGGGACAACCAAATTATGCCATTTTTGCCTTTTGGTAGTGGGACGTAGTGATGTATTCTATCTTTGAAGTTTGAAGATCACTATCATATCGCATAGATCTAACAGCGAAATATTTTGTAACTAAAAGTTATTCCGTATTAAAAAGTGAGAATCAATTAATTTATAAACATAACTATTTATTTTACATACGATTTAGCGCCACTGAAGCCACGGGTTCCACTAGTTGTATACTAAAACCTTCCTCGTGAATTTCTCTATCCATCCTCAGATCAAGTAAAAACCTTTTTTTACTTAATCTGAGTATCCATTGGTGAAAGCAATAGGTGGAATAATAAAAGTCGGTGTCTTATTTTTTGAGTTTATCGCGAACAGACTGACAGACAGACAGACGCGGTGGAGGACTTTGTCTTATAATATGTAGTGCTAAAAATTATCTTATTTAATTTTAGATGTAGGAATTTTTAGAGCTTATAAGGGACTGGTAAAGAGTACCTATGTACCTATTTCTTGCGTTATAGAGATTTTCCTTGCATGTAATGTTTCTAGAAAAATACTGTTAGACAAATACGAATCAAGAAATAGTAGATACTTTGTACAACGAGGTACGATGAGAGGGAACGTCACTCAGAATGAAGACGAGACACGTTTAACGCGGTCAATTTGAAAAGTGAATATGTTATTATTTTCTACATAAGAAAATTTCATTTTAATTAAGAAAACACCATTGATCTGATGGTGATGAAATTGAAATGGAATACCTCTGAAAAATCTCATTGCCAATTTTATGTTTCTTTGAACGTTTGTCGTTTGATCATAAACCATTCAGGCTTAGAGATGTACCAGAACCATATAAATCGCTAGTCTTTAATTAATATTCTATTTGTTACTTTGTCAATTCTAACTGAAAGTATTCATTAATTATTACAGTATTATTATATTTATATTAAAACCAAATATTTTATATTAATAAGTAAAGTACTTTATACCCAGAGTAATAAGATAAATAAATAATAAATGAGAAAATATATTATTTTCACGCTCTCGCCTACACTTTCCTCAGTTGCGACAAGAGCCTAAGGAAAGGATTCCTTCTCCGCCAATATGTTTCAATTTAAACTAAGCCGCTTGTCGATACAAGCTCGCGCGGAATATCTCGGCAGACTGGATCTGAAAACGAAATAAAACGTAATAGTTTCAACGATTTAATAAATATTCATAGCCTTATAAAATAATAACAACATTCTATTTACTTACTTACTAGCTTTAAGCCGTGGCTTGACTCGGATGTTGTCAGAGTAATACGAACAGTAAAGCATTTTCTTTTTCTATCTACTATGTTTTCTTCTCCAGGATAAAAATGAAATTCCATAACGATGAATATATGTGATGCTAACCTGAATCGGTTCTATGATTCCAGAGATAAGTGGATCCTAATATTTGTATTACGATATCGATCAAATAACCTTATATGTCGAAATTGGTAGAACTACCAACAAAAGTAGAACTCTATCCAAGGTACAGACAAACAAGTGAAATACATTTATATTTTATTTATTTTTATTTGTTACGCCAAACAAAGTATATGGGCCTTAAAAAATTCTTATATTAAAAATATACTGTATTTTTAAGGGAATATCAAATATTTCATATCTTTATACAACACAATTGACACAAAAATAATGATAGAATAAATCTAGCCTAAAGACACAATAAAAACGAATATAAAATAATAACTACAACTGAAGCATTCCAAGTAAAACCATTCCTCATATTGATTTTATATGTAGAAATAAAAGAAAAATCGTATTACATAAACTTGACAACGAACATTCAGTCACAAGTCGCCTTTTAAATCTCTCAGCAAATTCAATGCCCTCTAGTTTCTTAGGAAAATAAGAATTTCGACGAGTAAACAAGCAATCAGTAGCATTAGCAAACACGTGCAGGCAAACACTCAGCCGCTCGGAAGTGCTTGTCAAAGGCTGCTTCAATTCTCTCCATTTTTACGAAATTGTACCCAGTTTGGAGATACAATTATTGGCAGATCGTTGTGTATCGATCTTCGTCTGTATTTTTGAATAAAATTTATTAACTGCATATATTTTTAATCTATTTTCTACTAGGGTGATTAGCAAAAGTAACTTTTTATAAAGAAATTATGTTATAATATTAATTTGAAATACATTAATATAAATACCTAAAAAAAATACAAGAATAATTCATTATAACAATCTAATTAGCTAGCTCTAAAATATTACAGTAATTTTATTCGTCATATATGTATTTAAAATAGAGTCATGTAAATTGTATATGCTATGTATTCAGTATCAGCTTTGACCCTTTAATACGAAGGGGATCAGGGTACCGTGATGAAAATAATTCGCATATGAAAATATCAGAGGTTATATATTGTAAATTCTTAAAGCCGGGTCCCACGGCCCGTTTTCTCACAGATCAGTCCGCGCCGCGCAGGACCGACGGGCCGTGGGAACCGATGCATCCGATGACGCCCGTGGTGGCCTCTTGTCGTCCGTCCGATCCATCGGGAGTCGGTAAGTTCAAAGGCGCGGCGCGGCGAGGCGCGTCGGCGCCCGTCGCGGCCTGTATGGGCGCGTCTACGTTGCTTGTTAACCCTTAACTAACATAGTGAAGTAAATTAATACCCCAGTCGTATATTTTTGATTATATTTCCTTAACCTTTTGTATTAGCGACTTCCACGGCCAGGTATTCTCAGTCGAGCACATGCGCTAGGAACAGGAACAGGTGGATGCGCAGCACGCAACGTTGGATGGTTTTCGTGCTATTAGCCTTTTGGGTAAGTTTTTACCCCACTATGTTATTATTGTAACATATTTTTTTTCGAACAAGTTCTTGTTTTTTTAATATTTTTAACATATTTTTGCCACAAAATGTTAAAATATTTAAATGAAGAACAAATAATGACCATGTTCAATGATTCAGAGGAAGATGAGATTACAAATCTGCTACTAAATCAATTTGATGGCGTAACTGCTGAAAGTGATCATGACACAGAAAGTGAGATGGAAATTGAAAGCGATGCAGAAGCATCATCAGATGAATATTTCATCAGTAATCAGTTTTCATATTCAGAGCTTGCAAACTTGAATCAAAAATGAAACGGCGAATCTTCATCAAAGATCTTGGTCCTTCTTTGATTAAACTTCATGTTAAAAAGAGAAAACATGATGCTTTCAGGTATCCGAAAGAGCTAAGAGAACAAATTTATAATTTTCTTGGATGTTGATTAACGATGGCGAACCACCAGCAAAGATAGTGAAATCTGGACACTGTTACCTCTGTACGTAAAGATGATCGAAAGTGAACAAAAACGAATAAGTAACATTTATAGTCCTGAAAAAAAACTAAAACCAAAATCAAAGTAAAATTGTCCTTTTTTGTATATATTTAAATAAAAATGATGAAATTAACTACAAAAAGTTATCAAGCAATGATATGAATATTATTTTGTAATATATATAGCTCTGAAATTGGGGTGGATTTATACCCCACGATGTTGGTTATGTAACAAAAAGTCACTATGTTAGTTAGGGGTTAATCGTTCATTTCGCCTGCGGCGGCGCATGCGCGTACACGCACTTGATGGAGTGGAGAATGTCAGACAACAGACCGCACCAGGCGGGCACGGGCCGTGGGAACGCTCAAAACGGGCCGCGACGGGCGTACACGGACGGAGCAACGCCTGGCGCGGCCCGTCGCCCGGCGCGCCGTGGGACCGCACCGTTAGATTTCTTATTTTCCAGCAACCACCCACCAATGGGCCACACGTTAGCAAACTGCGGGTTGGCAGACAACTTATATCTTTAGAAAAATTACTAAGTTCTCTCAGTCATGTAGGTTTCCTCAGGACGTTTTTCTACACTGTAAAGCAAGTAGTATTCATGTTGGAAATTATTCGCACATAAAAAAGGTGCGAGACCCGCGAATAGAACCCCCTTCGGTCGTTTTCTCAAGAAAGCGCTTTACCACTGTGCTGTGCGTTGAATAATTATAGCATTATAATTATCTAGGAATAATACAAAGCTAATTAATTCTATTTAATTAATATGATTACGAGAAATATGATAAACACAAACTCGCATGAATGATGAAAATCACTAGGTAGGTAATGAATATTTACTGATTAATTATAACGGCATCATAAAAGCATTCGCTTCGCTATATTTATCTTCTCTGTAATTGGTAGTATATTTATTTAACAGTTTTCTGTATTATTGTTATATTTATCACCTAACTTGTGCTTCGGCTTTGCACGAGACACTGTATTTAATTTCAATTTAGTTTGGCTCTCCAATAAAGACTAGTTGAAACCCGAAATTCGTTATCAAAAATATCATCTTATTGGTATAAAATGTACTATGATACTTGGAACAACTTTCCTCCAACTATTAAAGAAGTACCCGGAGCAGTCCGCATGGAACACCGCATACAAAAGTGGGTCACCTCCTTGTACGTTACTTGGCTTAGCACCCGGCTAGATTTTCGGACGCTAATGAGCCGTACCGCGACAAGGTGAACGCGCATTGGGGGGTCTATTACACTACCCATGCCTATCAAAGTGTTTGACCATTTTTCTCGCTATAAGGTGCACTATAAGGTTAAAATAAATTTAACGGTTTTAATAAGCTTCTAAAATAATAAAAGTCGGTCCCGCCATTCAGCGATTAGCCGGAACATAGACAGATAAAAAATAAAAAAAAATATTTTTGATGTACTTTACATACAATATTATATACTTTCATATGCATTTAGGAAAAGCTGTTAATCTGAAATTTAAAACAGACACTTCAATTTTATTTATACTTACTGATGAATATTATATAAAGCGCTCAAACGCACAAAATAACGCTATTTGTGCTTCTTTAATATACAAGTGCAATTGCAGTTTACTGCAAAATATCTTAAGTATTAGAAAAGAAAAATAAATAAGTACTTAAGAAAAATTATTTTCATAACCAAGTATAATAACGCGTCGTCTTTCATGAGTACGTACGCGGTCATATCTCAAAGATACCACACAAAGGCAGTAATTAAATAGACAATGAGCTCATATTTAGTTGTGGGCGAGTCTGGTATCGTTCCGTATTACACTGCTCTTTTATAATATAAACTGTACCTACTATATAGTAAAAAGCATTGAACAGACGCACGGTGAATATAAACATACTTTGTAGACAATTGCAGTTAAAAAGTATAAAAAAAAAATTAAGCTGAAATCTTCTGAAAACAATTTGTATTAACAAAATGGACGGTTTAAGGTTGGATTCATAATAAAGAAAATCGATTCACAAACAAGTGTGTTGCTTTTGCTTACTAGATCGTATATATACTAGTTACTACTGTAAATATCAACTAAGTTCTGATCAAAAATATAACTTACAAACTATCGTTGAAACATAAAACGACGTAATTTCAATTTTTTCAATTAAACAAAATTAATATTGATTTACTGAACCGTAATTTGGATTTGATTAACTGTTGTGATACGAGCTAAATATAAAATTCATCCGTTAATTAAGTAATTAAATCGCACGGAACTACTAAATAAGTTTGCTTTTTATTTAATTAATCTGTATCGTATCATTATACTAAGTGCAAAATATTATACAACCAGCGCCGAAGAAAAGGGCGGATATTTATTTAAATATGAAATTACTGTTCACGGTTGAAATATTATAAAGAAGGGTGCCAAGTTGCGAGTTTTGGGCATCCCATAATGTAAATAATAAAATGATGATCAAAAAACCTTTTATTGTTATATCTTCTTCAACCATGGAAAAATATAAGCTTAAATTAACGTAAGATTCCCATTTATTCCGATTTTATAGGATTGAGCAACATCTTAAAAGAAATTTTATTATAACTTACGACAACTATTAAGATCACTTTCTATATAAACTGACGACTTGTTTGGTTGAGTTTGTAGTGACCCTACTTGCTGCGCAAGCGGTCGCGGGTTCGAGTCCCGCTGAGGTGTTCATTTGTTGGGCACGAATGCTTGTACTCCAGTTATAGGTGTTTATATTTATAATATGTATGTATTAAAAGTTATATATATAGTATATCAACTATCTGGTATCCGTAACACAAGCCTCGTGGCTAACCATGGAACTAGATGGTGATGTGTGTAATAATGTTATATTATCTATTATTATCAACAATCAAGCTGTTGTTAAATAAAAATTTGATCAAGTGCGAAGCTAAAATGTCTTATAATATTAATTTTCTTAATTAACAATAGAGTCATTTAAAAAAAACTAAATAAGTAGAAGTAAAAAGCTACGCTACATATAGCGCTTATCCAAAAATCGATACATAGTAAATTACCTTCTTAAATAACTCCACATCAAGACCGCCGAAACGTCTATTCTAAAGAAAATAAAAACTTTATTTCTTTGCTGGAAACAAAGGATGAGACTGTCTAGAATTTAGAACAGAATTCTACAGAAAGGTAACAATCACTCATTGTTTAAATATTGGAGATAAAGCAATCACTTATAACAAATGGACTTTAATTCCCGCTCTGCGGACTTATTGAATGCCTTTAGTTATAGCCTGATGAACATAAAAGCTAACTCTGAAAATACTGTATAATGTGGAACTAATTTAATTAGGTTTATTTCAATTAAGAGCTTGTAATTTTTATTTTGCTTTACTAGCCATTAAGCTAAATGTTAATTTGAGTAAGCAAAAATATTTCTTTTTTGCTAATATGAGAAAAAAAATCATATTGTTTCAGTCATCTTAATAACTAAGTAATCAATGGTTAATTACTTGAAACAAGTTTGATTTTATGCGAACGTTTGCTTTACCGTAATCGAACCCGCGATCTGCTTCTCGCTAGACCTAACCTGCCAAATACAGTTAACATCCATTAAAACTACCAATTTAACAGCAAAACATCAGTCACTATGAAATTTTCAAAGTAAGTCCGCTTGTAATCATAACGACGCGCGACGCGGTGAAGCACGCGGAGTGGCGTGACATACATGTATGAGGGTTTCCTCTACGTCCGGAAATTGGCGCCCCACTTGATCCGCTGACCGATGGCCGCGCGTCCGCCGGCTTTATTGCCGTCTCGAGCTTCTATTTATCATCGGATACTGTCTAGCTACTATTTGTGTATTAGGACTACGTTTACAAATCACCTATAAACAACGTAAGAGCTTAGCTCTTTAGTTACTCAATATATTATTTTATTTATTGCTTAAAATAAAGTACTTTACTATACTTTCACTCTAATCAACGTAATCTGAGGACAAATAAGTAATAAACAAAATGAAATAAGAAGCTTTGAACAATTTATAATTTTGAATGAAAAATTAGTTTTAAATAATTTGCACCTTAATTAATTGGTCTTTAATCAACATTTTTTATTATATGATTCTAGCTTTAGCTTTGGCCTCAAAAATATCTTATTTAATCCATCCATTAATCTACAGTCTTCAGTTTATTTATATTTTATTTTTGTGAGCGGAAAATAGTTTTTATAAGTTTTTTTTTGTGGGTACATAAGCAAAACCTGCTAAGTAAGCAACAAATAAAATTTTTCGTGTAATAGCATTTTCTTAATGTTTAAAATATTTTAGATACTTTAAGTAAAGTTTATTAAGGGAGAAATGTCTCATGAATTTCGTTAAGTTTAAAGTTGGCGTTTAAAGGAAATAGAAAATTCAAATTACTTCATCACACAAAAATAAGTTATTCCAAGCTCACTTGTACTCGAGAAACTTGTTTCATTAAATTTAAATTTAGCCCGTGCTTCTTAATTCATAGCATTGCTCATCTTCAAGAATTAATCAGGGTCTTTTTTGTGTGAACACTTTGAATTTATTAACAACTTAATACTTTATGAAGGCAGAAAATATTGTTTTTATATATACTTAAAAATCTTTTCAGGTCCCGTAGCTATCTTCGTGGTGTTCTAGACACTATAATATAATTTAAACTGAGACAAAAAGTTGCCTTTAATATGTGAATCCAAAAAAGCAAAATATGTACTCGAAAAATAAAAATAAGGGCGGCACTTCGTATAAGTACCTATATACTTAAAAATGATTTTGTAAAAAACTTTCTTAATTTCACTTGCCGAGTTATGTAAGTTCTAAAGTCTGTAGGTAAATATATGCATAATGCAACATTCTTGCATGGAACGTTTTTTTTCTCGGGGATGGTTTTTGTATATAATTTGTCAAGTTTTGTTTACATTTACTAGTGAAACCCCCGGCTTCGCTAGCGCAAAATCTAGGGACTAACCCGAGCGAAGCAAGGGTGAGACGCTAGTATATAATGGAGTAAACATTAATATTTAATATTGAACGTATATACTTGAATGTAATTATACTTTATATATAATTAAAATATTCTCCTACAAATACATCTGGCCATTTACGAGTTAATTACTTTGGTATAAACAAATGAACAGGGCCTATAGCCAACCGGCATTCGTTATGAAGCGATTCGATTTCTACAATCGTCATCGCTTAAACGAAGCGTATGCATCTTGAACTTTAAATCACTAATAATTGAAATGAATGTACATTGTCTACCATCATCTATTCGTTGACAACAGATCACGTGACATATCTAAGGCATATGTCAAACCCATACATTTTGGACTTTTCTACTATCGCTTTCGCTAATCGATTGTTACATTGTCTAGGCCCTCAGATTTAGTCCAATTAATGTTGATCGAATGTAGTGATTACATTTGATATGCAAATATATAAAGATCAAGCAAGGGATTGGAGACAGATAGCTGGAAATAGAGAAATCTGACAAAATTTAACTAACCAGCCCAAATCTCATCCGTAAGGCCATGATGATACATATATTTATGTTTTTTTTTTCAAATACAACATGGCATATGAAGCAACTATTTTTTACTTCTTTATACTTTTATACCTACGCCATATTTTTATTTACACAATATTGTTTCCGTTGTAATAAAAATGATATTGTAAGTATAACAATAATATATTTAGTTTCATTTACATCTTTATCAATTTTCATTTAGGCTTTAGAATGGGACCATCTGTTTATTTGGATTTAAAAAAAATAACTTGTTAATTATTTTACACATTATATGTATAATAAAATGAACGACTACAGCTCCGGATGTGTTGGGTTCGGGCCCAGAGTTCTATAAATATTTAGTACTAGCTGTGCCCGCGACTTCGTTCGCGTGGATGTCGAAACTTAACAATGTATTTTTTAGTGCGAAGCGCTGTTGGAAGATACCGATACAAATCATTTTTTTTTATTTATGCTAGTGCTTCTTTATAAACAACATTTGCTGTGGAACCATCAATTCAAATCATTATCAATCAAAATAACTTTTCCATCTTCTTGTACGGGGTATGTGCCATCGCCTATTTGTAACAACAAATTGGAAAACTCCTGTGCATTTTCGTAGCCTCCTAACTGTGCACGCATATTTACACTCAGGTGTGTAGATGAGTGAGACCAAATTCACATAACCCTAATTTTATTTTACTTCTGGAATTTCTCTACTTCTTCACTTTAAACTCAAATATCTTTTGATACACTGAACCAATTGCAATGAAACAAAAACTAAATGTTACTTCAAGTTACGTTAAATCGTTGTGTATAAAAGTTATCTACATTGCTTTTGTACATTTTACGTGATGCCCGGATAAATAAACAGACAAACCGACAAACAGACAAACAGACAAAAATTCTAAAAATGCTGGAAATGGGTTTTATTGGTTGTCCTTTAACACCCTGGCTATTGTTTTGTAAATTTTTTTTTTGATGTACAAAAACGACTTTTCTACAGTTTTATTATATGTATAGATTTCTTACAAGAAAATCTCAGTAACAGTAGAATTGGTGAATCTTTGCGTCGATGTGTCATCTCCGTGCCTCATAGAGCACGTACGCCCGTCGCATCATTCCTGCGCCCACTCTTCAGGCATGTCTCCTGCTCCTGCAAATAACAAAACAAACTAAATAAACATGTTAGCAAAACCATTTTAGACTCCTGCAACTTTAAACACTAACATCAAACATCTACTCGACATAATAACTTCGTACGAAGAAGCTTCGTGTTTTTTATTTGTTCTTGTGATACGACAGTGAAACATCTTAAATCACAGAAATAACGCATTGTGAATTGTCTTTATTCATTAATATTAAAATACACACAATAAACTATATAGTTAAGTAAAACAAATAAATTAGGAAATTGCGTATTCAATATTGCGTGGATATTTTCCGTCCGCCTCGGATAACATGTTTGCTTGTTGATAACTGTTTTTTCTAAGAAAATATTTAGGCCATGCCCATATTTTATATATATTATATATATTATAGGTGTTAGAAAACACAAAACAGTATGACAGGAGACCCGGCTCTGCTGATTGTGATGAGTAATCGTCCCACTAAATATGAGAGTGGCAAGAATAGAGTGCATTTAAGTTTGCGCGAATACTTACTTCTACTTTATTTTTTGTATTAAAATCAAGAAACTTTGAAATATTCTCATAACTACCTATTAACGGGTCCGAAATTCTAATTCTCTTCTTCTTCATAGAAAAAGCTTATGAGAAGAACAAAATTGCCTATATAAAAGTGTTACTCGATATCTTTTTGCTATTTGAGTTTGTTTCTATGTAAAGGGCGTAAAAGGAATAACTTTAATGAAATGATGCTGCTAAATGCTGAAAACTTTTAAATGTATACTTTGCCTGCTTGAGAAAAAGGCGCGGGTAAATAAATTTACTTGCGATCACAAATAAAGGAAAGACGGTACGCTTTGAGACGTTGTTTGACTGTAAGATCAGTATAATTGTTTCTTCAAATGAAATTTAATTTAAAGTTGTTACTCATAAAAAAAACATCTACCAGGTTCATTTACATAAACTGAATACCCCGAGTTGAAAATAAATATTTAAACGAAATTTATCTTAAAACAAACTAAAATGTAATGATCAAGTTCTATTAAATAACAACTCTGATTGTTTATACTGTAGTAATAATAATAATGTTCTCCGACCGATTTCGGCCATGGCGGCCAATCTCAATGAGACTAGTCAACTACGCATGAGATATTATAGTGCACGAGTGTACGCGCAGACACAAGACATTCTCTATTCCTATCACTCTCATACTCCAGTGGGACGACTACTCGACACAACCAGTGAGAGTTACGACGCAGGACCGATGGCTTTATGTGCTCTCCGAAGCACGGGGGTGATACACCGCCAACTTCCCAGCTCCGGGCTGTTCCTAAACTGAAAGACTCAGAAACTAAATTTGACCCGATCTGGGACAATCCTGGACCACTCGATGTGTGACCATACACGCTAGCCTCTACACCACCGAGGTAGTAACGAATATACGTGTACACATATGTGTAAATGTATAAGTAGGTATTAATATAACTTAACGCTTAAGTGAGTGCAGTGTAGAAAGACAGAACAAAGTTCTTTTAGAAGAAATGCAGTAGAATATCTACTATTAGTTATTACAGGTCAAAACGAGCTTAAGCTATAGCGCTTTACTGAAGCAATGCAGACAACTATGTCTTCGCTGATACGAAACGGTACATATCTTCTCGTAGATAGAGCAAATAACAGCGAAAGCTTTGAGCTTTTAACGTACATAAGTATTACATTTAAAGCTTCTTATAATATAAAAAATATTGACCAAATTTGTCAGATATAAAAAAGAATTTATTCAATTATTCCATGGGTATCCTATGGTTGATTGATTACAATAAAAAGTGATACACGTAAAAAATATCCTGCTTTATACATTAAGTAGTAGTAGTATAGTACGTAGGTTAAGAAAAATTAAGGCATCAAAAGTTACGTTAATATACGAGTAAACGAAATGACAAACGCATTTATAAAGTACTCGCGACTCACCCTCGCTTCACTCGGGTTCGTCCCTAGATTTAGCGCGAGTAAAGCCGTGGGTTTCGATGGTTATATACTAAAACCTTTCTCGAGAACCACTGTATCCATTGGTGAAAACAGCATGAAAATCGGTGCAGTAGTTTTTGAGCTTATCGGGAACAGACAGAAAGACGCGGCGGAGGACTTGTTTTATAATATGTAGTAATGAAAGGTACCTTAAACTTGTTACTACGTAAACTAGCATTCAAAATAATAATGTCTTTAAAATAGAGTTTTACAATATATAATAGTACCCACTTAATATTCTAAAACGGTTCGTATATTGTGTTAAGTTGAATCAAAGGTAACGAATATGATACAAATGTCAGTTGCTAATGAAATCCAACTAATGTAATGCACTTCTGCTTTCAAGAGACAAAATTTCACGCTAAGTCACACTAATTAACCGAAACACGATATGACTGTGTAATATTCATACTTTGACGTTCTCTTCTAAACAACGGTGAATTGACTTTAAAATCTGTCTATTACTATCTCTCATTTCAGTAACATATTTGGTGTTTTTAGTGGTATTTTACTTCCATAATCCACCAAATTGAGCAAAGGTGTATGCGGACCTCACACGTGTTTCCAAAACATGCTGGTTCTCTCAGACATGCAGATTTCCACACAGCGTTTTCTTTTACCGTAAAACATACTCGTATCAATCACGTAATAATGTTAGAAATAATTCACATCAATAAAAATATCAGAGATGCGATACGCGGTTTATGAGCCTACTTCGGTAACACTACTACTACTGTTTAATTTATACTACTACTACTACTACTACTGTTTACGGTGAAGGAAAACATCGTGAGGAAACCTGTCTGAGAAAACTTAGAAAGTTTTCGTAAGACATGTGAAGTCTGCCAACACGCACTAGGCTAGCGCGGTGGACTATGGCCTGATCCCCCTTGTACTAAGGGAGGCCCGTGACCAGCAGTGGGACATTAAAAAGGGCTGAAGACGAGACGACTACTGTTAAAATTTTTTAATTTGATTTATACTTTTTATGCAATAGCGGTTGAAACCACTGCCGCGAATCCAGCTTCAAGGCATTTTTTATTTTCACTTTACGGTTTGAATATTAACTTCATTCAAGAGCAGTACCTTTTTTAGTTACTAATGCTTATTAATATGAAGCAAGGCAAAAAGAACTTTAAAAAGAGCGTATTTTTTTAATTTAACGACATAAAGGGCATAGATGGGATGAGAAACTAAAATAAAGTAAAACCACTTATTTCATTCATCTCAACCTTTTTTTTTTTTAAATAGCACGTTGCTATATAAAGCTATACTACTTCAAAGCTTCTGCATAATTACCAGCTCCTCTTTTGAACATTAAATAACAAGAAAATTATACAAACGAATAAAGGTCCTTGTATATAACAAAATATTTACTATGAATGAACCGATTCTACTTCATCGGTATTAATAATAGCTTCGTAATAAAAAACGTTTGAGCGAATCAATCTTTTTACTCGGGTTGTTGCTCGAAACCCCCGCACAAGTAAGGTCTCAGGCGATAGCCCTGCTCGTTACCACCGTTAGCTACAAGGGACTTAAGGACTGTACTTAGATACTAGCTGTGCCCGCGACTTCGTTCGCGTGGATGTCGGAACTTAACAATGTATTTTTTAGTGCGAAGCGCTGTTGGAGGATACCGATACAAATCATTTATTATTTATTTATGCTAGTGCTTCTTAATAAACGATTAACTACGAAGTAAATAAAACTACTTGACTCAAATTGCAAGTTATTATTTACTTCGCACTTCGAAATTAAGACCGAATCTATCTAGGCGCCAGCCAGGTATTTTGATTATGTTTATAAATTGATAGATTAATCAAATATGTATCTATTTAGGGTTATATTGCTTTGGCTGGCACCGACTTCAAAATTAACAAAGTCCTTAAAAATATTATTTTCTACTTTTTAGTTTAGATTTATTAAGTTTGGAAGTCGGTTTTTGTTTTCTGTTAAAAATAATTTATTTTTAAATTTTTAGCGGAAAGTAGATACGTATTGTGTTAATGACTATAAAAATTTACCTTCTATTATGAGGTAAACCTTATAGCCTGAAAGTATACAACTATCGGTCCATAATTGCGTATTATATTGAAAAAATTTTCTTTAAACTGCTAAGTGTTGAGGAGTTGTACCTCCATCATCAGTTACGGTACGTGACTCAAATATCCATATAGCCTATAAAAGATTCGGCCGAGCATCGTTAATTTGCTCCTAAGAATTGAAGAGTTCCGATACTTTGTCATGGATCCCATCATCAGAACCTTACCAAACTCTCATGAAACTACCCTTTAAGTATATTCTTTCCATTAAAAAAAGAATCATCGAAATCGGTTGGCGTGATATTGAGTTATTCGTCCATTTGTCGCGCAAATACTTAATGCAAATTTGAGACTTTTATGGTTTTCTCATGGATGCCATTGTCAGAACTGGAAAATATTAAAATGGGACAAACGGGAAGCACTACCTTTCAAATAAAAAAAGAATCATCAAAATCGGTTCACCCAGTTCAAAGTTATGAGCTAACAAACATTAAAAAAAATACAGACGAATTGATAACCTCCTCCTTTTGGAAATCGGTTGAAAACTCAAAGATTGCCGGCAGACATGGGAGAAGGTCATTCTTTCAAGGAAAATCTTAACACCGCGATTCAGAAAATGACTTCACACGCACAACGCCATCTATCGAACAATACTGCACGCAGTTGATCTCTAGTTATAGTCCAGTCTAAGTTCGTACTCGTAGATGGCGCTGTTTTAATATTTTACTTCGGAAACACTATTATAATTTTATTAATTTACATTTTTTATAAGATGTGAACTGATTACTATGAAACAAAAAACTTAATGTTACTTCAATTTACGCACATATTGTTGTGTATAAAAGTTACTTGAAGTTGTGAGATCAAATGCACATAGCCCTAATTTTACTTCTGGAATTTCTCTACTTCTTCACTTTAAACTCAAATATCTTTTGATAGACTGAACCGATTGCAATGAAACAAAAACTAAATGTTACTTAAAGTTACGTTTAATCGTTGTGTATAAAAGTTATCTACATTGCTTTCGTACATTTTACGTGATGCCCGGATAAATAAACAGACAAACCGACAAACAGACAAACCGACAAACAGACAAACAGACAAAAATTCTAAAAATGCTGGAAATGGGTTCTATTGGTTGTCCTTTAACACCCTGGCTATTTTTTTTGTATTTTTTTTTTTTGATGTACAAAAACGACTTTTCTACAGTTTTATTATATGTATAGATAAATCCATGGTCACGTCATATTTATGAAAACATATAATTAATCATTGAAATATTATTGTTTAATTTAATAAAAACGTAACTAATATTTCTTTAGGTGTTATTAATATATGTATATTACATCTTAAAAGAGAAACCTTTAATATTAATATTAACTTACATAAAATTCATTCACAATATCCTTTATTAGAAGGCATTCAGTGTGCGAATAGCAACACCCAAGGGTAATTAGCGCGAGCTACTCATTAGAAGCTATTCTCATCTGACGCTCGGGTTGCCAATTCTATGCCGAGACGCGTACCTCAGTGCGTAGTTTTATATTATAAAGTTAAAACGATTTTCTTAATTTTGTCACTTGTGTATTTAATTTTGTACCTGTAACATATATAAGTAAAAATAAAATTATCCCACATTGAATCATACTAATTTGAAATTTCGCCTGAAATTAAAGTGTTGAAACAATGTAATCACTTAATTTAATAAACTTTATAACCTACATATTTCAGGGAAACTACTTAAACATACAAAGCCCAGCAAATCACTCTCCACAACGAGTATAGCCCTACTCTGATCTCCCTTGTATTTAGCGGAGGTTACACGTTAAAAGCTTAATATTAAAGGTCATATTAGGTAAATAAACACCCGAACGAACAAATAACAAACAAACAATAAATAAAAGAAAATTAGACTTTTAGAGTTTGTAGAGTAGAGTTGTCGTGTTTGTATTGGGGTTTAAAAATTTAATCGAAATATGTCTTTATTACAACATACTTTTAAACAGCTACAAGTAATAAAGCAGAATATTAATAACTTTTCGTGGATATTTGATATTTAAACATAGAGATGAATACTTATTTCTGCTAGTAAACAAAAATTATTCATCAAAGTGAAATTCCACTCATTGCTTAAAGATACATCTACAAAGTGACTACCCATTTGACTCAGAAGTAACCCCACTTGCAGTACCAGCGTTCGTGAGTTCGAGTCCCTATAAGGGACATTAGTATGATGAGTCAAAATATTTTAACATATGTATATTATGTACATAAAAACAAGTGTTTTGTATAAATGTATTTCTTTTCACTGCCCTTTTTACTATACTAGAACCTTATTTACTTTAGGCAATGTCTTTATTATAAAGTTGGAAAAAAAATCAGCTAATTACTAGAATAGATATCAAATTAATTGCAAAACCAATATACATGTTAGGAAAACTAAACAGTAGCAAAACGAGTGAAGTTGTACAGCACGCAAGGATTTCGCGGTCTTGCGCTTCAGCGTACTCGGCGCAAATAGAGCAGTCGCTTAATAGATAGCGTGACTTCTTAACTCGTTTGTAACTTTGATGAATCACTGACACTAACAAGCTGTCATGTTCTCTGGCTCTTATAGGAATTAATTAACTTGTTATCACTGAAAAGTCTTTATTTAATGCTATTCATTTGCTGATCGTATTATGTCTTGTCTTCAGCCCATTTTAACGTCCCACTGCTAGGCACGGACCTCCCTTCAATACGAGGGGTATCAGGCCATGATCGACGGCGCTGGCCTAGTGGGTGTTGGCGGACTTCACAAGTCTTTCGAAGACTTGCTAAGTTCTCTCAGACATGCAGGTTTTCCTCACGATGTTTTCCTTCACCGTAAAAAAAGTGGTAATCATGAAAGAAAAGATCGTCTTATGCGAATTTAAAAAAATTGAAGTTTTCTATTGACTTTGGTAATAGTATTCGTTTATATTTACTGTATTTCAAAAATGAAACCATACAAGGAAGCTGGGTACCAATCATTTTTCAAGCGTATTACTCTAGAAAGATAAGATGTCTGCGTAATATGATGTCTTCCCGTGGTAACAATGGGCGATAACTGACAGTAGCAGGTCGGAGACAAAGAGCCCGCACCGCACTTTTATAATTTACTCACTTTTCCTTTAGAATTTGTTTTAGCCTTCCCTTTTTAGAATAACCGTTATCTCGGACGCTTCTTGCCTCTTATTTTATGCTACTTTAGTTTGATATGGCACCTTGGCTTCTTAATTACAAGTAAACACAATCGAATTATTTTTGAATTATAAATGAAAATGAAACATAACCAAATAGTATTTTAATTATCTATTTTAAATAAATTCAATATAAGGACTCATTGTCTTTATATTGAATTTATTAATAATAACAGCTACACATACAAGTGTAGGAGTCTGATTGGCCTGAAAAAGATTGAGTCTAAAAAATATGGAAAAAAATATACCTTATTAACAAACTAATAGGAATTCAGTACCTGGGTTATAACCCATACTATAGAGACTACATACTACTATAGAGACTACATTATTCAACAACTTCGTATGCTCAAAACGATATATTTGTACTTAGCATGAGAAATAAATATAAAACATTAGCTGTTACCCACCCGCTTCGCTGGGTGTTTTAAAATTTATGTAAAATTAGTTTTTTAAAATAAAAATTGATAATAGGAACAGAAAATTAAAAAAGAAATTGAATTTTCGCGACAAACTTTATCGGTCTCTGACTCCGCCTTGATTGTCACCCGTTCAATATTTTCGACGTTGTAAACCTGGAAGTCGAATGTCGTGGTCCAGCTCCACACAGTTTCCATAAAAACACATGGCATGTGAAATTTCGAAAATCTAAATACAAAAATAAAAAATAAAATTTAAAGGACGCGATGATTAGTGGAAGAATTTACTTCATCTGCGCGCGCAGAACGCGTTTGAAAATACATACTTGGTGGAGCTGGATGACCAAGACCAAGAACTTTAAGTTCATCAGGAACTATGATGAAGTGAATGTGGCTATCCATATTTCGGGCATGACAACTCGACCAAAAATTTGTATTTCAAAAAATAATTTATCAATCACATGAAGATAGAAATAATAAGTCAAGAAAACATTTACACATACGGACACACACACACACACACACACACACACACACACACACACACACGCGCGCGCACGCGCGCGCACGCGCGCGCGCTCACGCACGGACGCATATTTTTTCGACGTCTATCTTTTGCGTAATCACATGTTCTTACTCTATAGAATATTTTATAAAGATCGGTTCAACCGTTCTTGAGTTAAAGCGTATACATAGCGAAGCGACATACAGACAGAACTGAACAGAACATACAAATAAAACTGATGTCAGTGAGTTATGAAACGAATATTTATGACGAAATTCGACAAAAAATTGAGTATACAGACAGACTCTACAGATTTATTTAGTAGTATAGATATAGAGTAAGATTATTGGTTTTGACAATAATTTTAAATAAGACTTATTTACCTGCATTAAAACAGGGGATCTTCGCATGAAACAAACGTTCACATGAGCCATACAGGCTATTCTCTCTGGTCAACAAATGCTCGCGATGAATCTAGACAATGACAGAAAGCGGAGAATATATCTGCCAACTTACTTTACTAATTGAACATAAGAAAACTTGACAGTAACAAATCATCGTATTATGTACAAAAATGTAAGGTCAATATACATTTTAAATTACACGAATATTTAAATAAAGTTAATCTTCCTAATACTATTTCCGCTTGCTATAAGAAGCCAAGATCATAGTCATCTTGTAATTACTAAATTATATAAATACATGTAAGCTCGTAAAACGACAGAATAAGCTTTTTGAATAATACACAGATTAATACACGTCTGTCAAATATCAATATGTACATATTCAAGCTCTTACTATGAATTTTGTGAATTACAAAACAAAATATACTAGTTGATGTAGTTTTTTTTTTTCTAATAAACTCAATCGTGCTTTTTTATTCAAAACAATATTGTTCGAATAAGTTGTTCTCCACTGGCACGCTATAAAGCCATAAAATTAAGTATGGAATATGAAATTAATATAATTAAATAAATGAAATTAATATAAAAAATATAATTAAAAGCTTCGTCTAAGCTTAAATGTACGATAACAATTTAACTATAAATGATCCTTATACTAGATTAGATAAGATTGCTTAAAATGCCTAATCCGGCTTATCCTGTTATTTTTAACTACAATTATTTAACCGTAAATGTTCTGTTTTATATGTAAATGTAACTGTTAGCTGTAGAAATAAAAATTTACGACTTTTTACGTATAGAAACCTTTTTGGAAGGTACAATAATAATAACACATTGATTTATAGTATCAGACAAGTACCACCACCTATACCTAGAAATACTGCACGTTGTAGTGGACAGTTTCATCAATATAAAGCGTATGGCAACCAAACGTAAAATTTTCGATTATTATCCTTTTAGTCAGAGAATATCTTGACAAATGCGCTAATAAAAAGGCTCGCCGCACGCCCGAAACGTTTGGAAAACCATTTACAAGGTTTATCGACGCTATGGAAATAATAACTGAAGCCGTTATCGTCCTAAATCGATCTAATTTAAAATTATTGTTAAAGCCAACCCTTTATATTTATTAGTCATGTCATATTTTTCTTTGAGCATATGGGGTTTCCGAAAATTTTCTGGTTGTTTCGATTTCAATTAATTATATTTATAAAAAAAATTAATTTGGTATAAATTGTCCACTTTTTTAATTCTTTTTAGTTTCTAATTTTTAATTAATTTCCTATACAATAGAAAAATGAAATCTGAAACTTCTACGAATCTATGTATATTAAAATTATGCGTTTATTTTTAAATATCACGCTTTTCTTTTGCCGCCCATGGCTGGATAGGTCTCGCGTGTGGCCCGATTAACCTATTTCCAATAGGTATTTATATTCTCTGTAGGTTTTTCACACTACCTAATTCATATATTTTTTTATTATTAATATTTGTACATGATATGTATTTAATATTAGAACATTAAACAAAAACTAAGTATCTAAGTTAAGCTTCTTCTTTATTAATATAACGACATTATCTTAAACTGGAATCCATTCAAAATAATAACCTCTAATTCAAAATATTAAACTTTTAATTATATTTAGACATACTTGTGCAATGACTTGTATGAATAAATAATATTTAAACATAAATTTACCAACCTACAAATTGCATTACGATCCCAAGATAAATATACACAGGAGTGACAATAAAGCGACCGGACATGCTGCCATCGGTCAGCGGATCAAGTGGGGCGCCAATTTCCGGATGTAGAGGAGGTGTCCGTCTCATACCCGATGCTACGATTAGCCCAAATGCTACGGCTACGAACGTTTGCTACACTGATAAATTGTAAGCTCTACCTACGCCAAATTTCCTATTTAGTGGGATTGAGGAAATTCGAGTAAGCTCAAATTTTGTATAGTAAAGTACTTAGTATAAAAATATTACATAGTATATTTTTTCAAGATTTGTGGTTTAAATTCGAATTTCAGTTTTAGTATTCTGATTCGTATTAAGAATTTTTTTAAGAACTAAAAGTTTGAAGTAAATGACGAATTTATTCAATCTAAGTATCTTTTAAAAACCATGTAATACTTACTAATTAATATACACTATTAATACTTAATAATATACAAAATAAATACTAAGAGATATATTCTTAAATTCAATACATTAAATCCCTTCCTTTTTAGCTAAGATATTTTTTAACTTCAAACGAGTTCAAACATGACCTTTAGGCTTTAGGATACCACGTTATTTAACGTAAATATTAAAATATAGCCTTGGATTCTACCGACCCAATTTATTAGAGTACCTACTTAGGTCTAACAAATTTACTATTAGGAGATAAAATTCATAATTTTCTTTTTATTACTTTAATCAATCAAATGAAACACCATTTTGCATTCTGCTAAACGAATCAATATGCTCTAACGTGACACGTGCCCCGTAATTCAATAAAGTCTCTGCGACATGTTGTAAAAAACTTTATTTCGTGTAACGATTGGCTACTTAATAGGATTTTATATAAAAACGAAGCAAACGAATTGGAGCGCTCCGACAACAACTTGAGCGTGGTGCGGGCTCGAACATGTTTGCTTAGTTTGAGTTTGCAAATGCTGCTGATTGCTTGCTACACATTTTTCCTGAGATAGAATTTAGAAAGCAACATTTAAATAAATGTTTTTTCAAACTAAACCGTAACCATAAATATCTTCTCAAATAAACTACAAAGCATATCATTCTGAATTAAGACTTCATCTCCTTTAGTAATTTAAAAATCTAATTAATAGTGTACACTAACAAAGACTGTAATTGGGAAACTCGAAAATGTCAGCACATTATCTAACACGCGATACAAAACAGCAGGTGCGCGGTGTACCGAAAAAATAGCAGCGAGCGTTGAATGAAAACAGCCTGCTAATGAGCATAGAGTTAATTGCCACCACTCCATTATTCTGCTAAGGGCCTCTTGAATACCTTATAGATGAACAATTGTAGATGGATATATTTTATTTCTAGAAGTAGAGGTTCATTGAAAAAAGATGAATAAAGAGTAAATAAGATATCGAATGCTAATAATTGTTTAAGCTCGTTAATATACAAATAGTATATTAGGATTTTTTTAAGTTTTTCTTATATATTTTATCATTTGTTTACTAGTGATTAATTATTAAATTGTAATAAATAAAACATTTTTGTTTACCAGTGGGCTTATCTGAAAAAATAATCTTTAAATTCACTGCAGTCGTTTTAAAAGCCATATAGAACATACATAAACACATAGATTTTTATTTCTACATAATATATAAATTTAAGATAAATATAAGTATAATTATGTTAGAACGTTGTGAGTGTTTAGGCTCTTACTTTTGTACACACATATAAATTATGTATTCAAATTTACATAACAACTAGCAATTCCCGCGGATCCTCCCGTGATTAAAAAATGACAATTAAAAAATAGGAATTGGTGATAGAAGTATGAAAATTTAGGGTTATAAGTATTATTTAGTTATGATGCCAAATCAAAAAAAAAGTAAAAAAGAAGAATTTAATCTAAAAATAAAAATAGTCTAGGACCCATCCTCAGATCTACGAAATATACATAAAAAATATCATAGAAATCGGTTAAGCCGTTTCGGAGGAGTTGGATAACAAACACTGTGGCACGAGATTTTTATATATTAGAGACATACTAGAGAGAAAAACGTCATATTTACAAAAATCTAAGTTTATCTAAAATGATTATTAAATTACAATGAAGTGGCACACGAATAAGCATATAATATCACTATATACTGAATACTCGATATTATTAGATATTTCAAGTATGGAATCAACATAACATTTCACGGTACGACGTGCTTATTAGAATGGCCCGATACGGTATCTCATACTCAACGTAATGAAACGTGCGGTACATTTGGTTTTCATTTTAGCCAGCAATTTGTGTACATTCATCATTCTGCTACCATATAATATTTCTTGCTACGATATCCAAAACTGGTCTTTGCCATTTTGTCTATTATACCTACTAATATCCATACTTTCATTTTAATATTATAAAGAATGTTTGTTTCTTTGTTTGTCTTTCTTTCACATCGAAACATGTTGACCGTTTGACGTGATTACACAGATTAGGTTACTTTTTACCGCGGGATATGATTTAAATCATCCTGGAAACGATCGCCCTCACTACTACGTACATTATCATTATGAAATAGAATTATTATACTTAAATATTTCCTTTTAATATCATAAATGTAAACATTTATGTGAATGGAGTGATACATACATTATAGACTTAAGTAGTAAACACATAGACTACTTGTTATCCCACAAAAATGTATGGGTAGGAAATAATTGTTTTTGTTTTTCACTCGATACTTAAGTAAAATTATATTTTTTACTAGGTTATTGTGTTACCTTTTTTTGGTAATTATTTATTATTATTTATATATTTATATTATTGTAGAATAAGTTTTTGATTACTTTACATGGTAAACTGCGACTATGTGTAATTTAATAAAATTAAATGATATCTGGTTTCTTTTTCCTCAAGATGAACTTAAAAAAATTAAATTATACTTATTTCAAAACAATGAACGTACTTTCGACTTTTTAGTTTATTTTATAAAATTAATATTAGCTCTTTACTGCCTTTAAGAGGAAGAAATTATTCAGCAAAATTTACGTTATCTTCATTGATCAAGCATAGGATTGAACAAGAAAATTAGTAACTTAATATCCGCTATCCAATAAATTGCGTCTTAATGCGTCCCATAATTAAAATATCCTGATAACGAAAATTAATAGATTTAATTTGCGAGATAATCAGCTAATCATATTTCATGAAAGATGAAGGAGTAATCTGCCTTTACAAAGGGCGGATGATCGTGACCGAAAGGTGATCAGTCAATCTCTAAGAGCCGAAGTGAGGCTGCGAAGTGACGGTTGGCCCGTAATTAATTACTACTCTCAATGGCGACAGAACAAAAGGCGATTGTTTGCTCACAGGTCGCCTCTATGCCGTCCTAAAGTTGAAATAATCTAACGTTATAAGATATAATATTTGGTTGTGTCTTGAAATACATCTATGATATATATCTTCTTGCATTAAAAAACACAAAAAGAACAAAAAAGTGCGTGCGTACAAAGTACACATGTCAGAAGTGAAACTTCTATGTTTATAAATTTAACTCACTGTTTACACACTGTATAAATACTAATGATATTTTAATTTCACTCAAAAACAATTCCTCACGATTACCAGCATGAACAGCCACGTCATAAGTTAGGCTGTATATTGTAATACTTTTACTACACATAACGTCACACATTAAAAATCACTGACTTGCGGTGGGCGAGATCCCCGACCTACGCATCTTCTCTATCTGAGGGGTGGTGGCGCTAACTTATTCCCTAAAACCCCAAGGTTGCGTTACACGTTTAACGCAACCTTGTTGGAAGTCGCATAAGAAGTTTCACTTCAATAAAAAACTTGAGAAAAAATGAATGAAGTAAATCTATCGCATTTTATCTCTTTTAAATAAGAATGTTTAATAAAATTTAATATTAGCTTTTCACACACGAAATTCAGCACATTACAACTATGTATAGTGTTACGTATTTAAATACTTTATTTGCTTTAATATAAGTTCTATTACATTTAAATGAGACAATAGGAGATAAATTGAACAGTGCAAACTGCTAACCCATTCACATTAACACTTTTCATCGTCGGTGTGTTTACGAAGTCAAAAAGACCCGAGTGGTAGATAACAGAACAATAGCCTTATTCCCGCCCAGCCCCGAATATGAAGTCATTGTGTACTTAATTACGACGGGTGTCTTTGAGATATGGCTGGCATACATTCCACCATAAAAGCCAAACAAATAATATTTCTACACTAGTGCAAGCTTTTCTTTCTCGAAAGCAATTAATGGGTAGCTTAGTAAATATCACTTTGTCAGTCATATTGGCCTTATGTAACAGTATATACATACGCTTACACCTTTAAATGGCATGGTTCAAATTAGGGTGGTTCCAATAATTTCTATGTTCTTTAGTTTTTGGTGGTGGATATTCAAAAATCCTCTCGCCTCTTCGCCTCTAAAAACTAAATGGCTAAGACTAAACTCAAAAAGCTTTTAACCATAATCTCCTATAATTTTAATCAAAGAATCAAAAATACCTCCTAAAAGCACCTCTCAAAACGAAATCAGCTTGGTATTTTCACGCAAAATAATGACGGCGCAAATAATTAAGAGGAGTATTTCAATATGCCTTCCCATTTCTTATAAAGTAGGGAAACTTGAAACCAAGATGAGTCTAAAATCAGAGCATGAATTGAATAAAAACGTAAAGCAAAAGTGGAGAGTAGCATCCGAGATAACAGCTATTCAGAAGGGGAAACCGTTAAAAACAAATTCAAAGAGTAAAGTGAGTAAATTATAAAAGTGCGGCGCGGTTCTTTGTTTCCACGTTGCGCTGTCAGTTATCATTGTAAAAGAAAATAACCATTGGCAGGCGCCTTATTATAACTAAGATTTTCAACGCCAAAACCTACTGAAATAACACAATAAGCTATTGGTGCGGCCGTTTTTTATTAAAAGTAAATAATCAAAAAAGAATGTGGAATTTGGTCCATGTACTAGGTTTCTAAAGAATTATAGAAAGTGATATGTAAATCAAGTTTTTGGTAAATAGAATTAGAATTTTATAAATATAAAGGCTACATTATCTATTTGTAACTTACGACAGCTAGTACGCGAAAACTCTAGCTAACTTTTACAATTGAAAAACAAGGGACATTAAAACTGAAAGGTAGAGTTTGTTACTGTTTGTAACAGCTTCATTGTTTTTTTTTTCATTTTACTATACTTTGTTAAATAAAATATATTAAAATACACAAGTATTGTGATAAAAGTACTACTTATTAAGGGTTGCCAGTTCTGCGTGTATAAATATAAACTTAACCCTGAAAAATAAAGTTAACCCTGAGAATAAGCTTTCTCACATCATGATCTTCTACACACTCAAATAAATATTTTTAAAAACCTCCATACTTTACTCGATAATTAGGTATTACTATTAAAAATAATTAGGTATTCAATTGAAGCTAATAACTTCATTTTTTTTTCATTAATTTATCATTTCTTAGAAAAGCTATAGCTATAGCTATAGCATACAATCTCGCCCAGAATCATTATTTTAGTGCTCTGTTTGTACACGTTTATCTCAACAATGACTAAATCTATTTAAGTGGTACTTTATCCATATAATACCTCGGGGAAGGAGGCTTTCACCTAGAAAAGGCATCATCATAGTCATTACTACTGTAATCATGAGTTCGAAGCAACAAGAAAAGAAAAGTATTGACGTTTTCCCACAACAGCAAAATGAAACTACGGATTACTCAAATATAGTGCAATTTTAAATTAAAAAAAAATAATTATGATGGTAAAAAAGCTTTATTACTGAAAAATTGCATGGCTTTAAGCGACTTTCATTAAAGATTTAGAATTCGGGCAAGAATATTGAGATTTTTTACTATTTTAATATCAAAGCATAACTCAAACTTATGGGATTACTATTTTAATAATTATTATTTAAAAAATTCGAAAATACATATTATTAATAAATATACTCCATTTTCCATTCAAAAGTAATAATTGTAGATATCAAAAAAAAATATACCGATGAAAAGTCACGAGTACGCGATGGAAAATATCAAACGAAGTGATCAGTCAATATCGCGAAGTCGAAGGCTACAAAGTGACGGTCTCTGGAATTAATTACCCGTTTCAATGGCGACGGAACAAAAGGCGATTGTTTGCTTCGGATGAGACGATGCTGACTGCGACCCTAAGCCCAGATAATCTGACGCTTTATATCATAAAAGAAGTAAAGTTTTTATTCCCTTAGCATTATCCGCCTCAGCCACTGTACTATTCTTTATAAAAATAACCGCTTCCATAATCCGACTTCCTGTTATCTAATCTGATCTTCGTATTGAGTCGTTGCGTGATGCATTAAAGCCAATTGTTGCTGAGAGAAAGTCACGTCAATTTTGAAATAAAATAACTTACAGAGGGTTTTTTTAGTTCTATACTAATCATTAGTAACGTAAAATAAAATCCTTCCATCTGGTTGAACGTGAAGAAGATTATTATAGTACTCGTATTGCCTTAATTTTTGTTATCCTTAGTAAGTATTTAAGAAAATTTTAGAACAAACGCTATAATATCATCAGAAAGCCAGGGAAATAATTACATAATTACAATAACAAGTGTCTTTGAGATATGGCCAGCACATTTTCCGTATAAAAGCCTGTCACTAACAAATAACGTTTTATCTGAGAAGCCAGAATGTCTCCTTTCAAAAGGCAATTAACGCGGGTAAATATGGCGACGCGACGTCAATCATATAACGTGTCATATTCCTACACAATTTCATATCACGACGTGCTAAGGAGATGGATATATTATTGCACATTTGGTCTTATCTGTCACTTCATTGTAATAATTAATCAAAATACTTGTACTACAATAATTTTTATATTAACTTAACTACCTCCCTGCCAAATTTCATTTTTATATGTTAAAGACATTTCGAAAATTAAAAAGATTATACTACGAGTGTAAGCGAATTATTACATATGACGTATTTTCAATTTGGAATAACTAAATGGAACATGGCTTAGAGCTTAGAAAATATAGTATTTTTTCAAGAAAATAACGTTAGTTTCCTCAAAGTAAGTTTACAATGGTTCTTGATTGCGCTTGTTGTCATACACAATGTTTTGTTAGTTCAGAATACCTTTACAAAACAGTTTTTTTTTGTTAAAGTTTATATGGTAAGGGTTTGTGTTTTATAAAATAATAAAACGATTCTATTTAATTTCTCCTAGTAGTTCCGTAGTCGTCAAGAAACCGTTCTAGTTTTACCATATACTTCCGTCAGTTTGTCTGTCCGTAGCTTATCTTAGATACTCTTAGTACCAGAAAGCTGTAATTAGGTATGCCATTTTGTACTAATGCTTACACGCATTACTGACACCAATAAAGTCATAAAGTAAAGCCTTGAAAAAAAATCTCCCTCTTGATTTAAAATTGGAATCATTTCTCGTCCACCTCATAGATTTGTTATCGTTGTATATCGTAGTCCTCCAAAAATATTCCGGGTTAACAATAACAATTTTCCGATTTAGGAATACGTTTGTGAAATGTTAATTGTCCACTCCTAAATCCTCCACTAAATGGTTGTTTACAGATATGTGAAAAAAAATTACGGGTTAACAAGTTAAACTTATAAACTGTACATCGTACGAGTTGTCGAAACCATTAAGGTTCAACGTTCATAGTATGACACCACAAAAATCCCTTAGTCCGCATTATTGTGATGAGCAACTACGGAACCCTACATTACGCGTGGCCCAACACGTTCTTGGTTAATTTTATTATGTATTCATTGATTTTTTTCTATACCTACCAAAAAAACTAAATTCGTCAATATACAATAATAATACTATACGCGTAAAATTCCAATTTCATCTAATAACAGCTATCCAATAGAAACTTTAGTTCTATTGCTTTTTAATATCACATTCAATTTAAAAATATTTCTATCCAGGTCAAAAGGCGAAGCGTGAAAAGCGTGTGTCAATAATTCAATAAAATTGCATCGTAATTGAAAAAATATTTTACAACTGTATGACGTGTTGGCAGAATATTGAAGCAACGAGTAAAATTGATCCGAAGCGTGTAGAAATGTATTGCCAATTTGATTTCTAATGATTGATTATTATGGGGTGCGACGCCATAAATTTGAATATCGCATAGAAATGATTTAACGTCGTATAGATATGAAAAACTGGAAAATATAGAATTATTACATATTTAGAAAATATTATTTGTTTATGTGTATAAAAATATTGTAAATATTGAACGTGGATTAAAAATCTACAATTTGCCCGTATGCCAATTTTATAAGTCTATTCGCGATAAGGGTTTAATTCCAACATGATTATCACGTTTTGTTTGAAAAAATTACGACGAAACTTACATCTAGAGAACCTAGTTATTTTTCAAAAGACATGTGAAGCTTGCGAACCTGCACTTCGCCAGCATGGTGGTCTACGGCCCTTGTATCAATAAGTACCCCATACCTTCCTCAAGGAAGGCCGCGCCCATTCATAAAAATTTTAGACATTAAAAGATTAAAGATATCTATACCGATTATTTAATAACTTTAATGTCCTCACAAAATTGTGGACTTAAAAAATATTGCCGAGACAAAGCTCAGTGCCATTGATTTTATTACAATGATGGTTAAAATAAAAATAACATTTTCTCCGCGGAAAAATTTGCGATAAGCAAGATACGAGCTCGACGTACCTACATATCTACCAAGATTACTCTATTTGAATATGTGATTGCCTCTGAACACTCGTTTTCAATATACTTTTCTGTTTACTGATTCTATATTGTAGTCGCAATAAAAAATATCGACCTATGTGTATTTGCAGAAATAGACAAAAATGTTTCACTCAGTCATCACGCGTATCGCAGTTTTAGGCATTGTATTCGTATATTAGTATTAAAAGATGCATTTATTACTTTATTAAAATTAAATTGTTACCGATTTTTTTGAGGTTTTTGCTTCTTAACGTTTCGAATGTAATATGTCCTACAACGTTGCGCGGAAAAATTAATTTTTAAATAATTATTATAAACAATTTACCCACAAATTCCATTTCATGCCAGTATTCTGACTTTTTTTTTCATTATAGAGACAGTTTTATCATAATTCTGCAACCAAAAATTTTCAGACTGTATTCAGAAAATCTACAGTCTAATCAAACACGCAATACAAAACTGTAAGCGGGACGTCGAAGGAATCGTACTACGAGTTTTGAATGAGAAATGCCTGCTAATGAGCGGCGCGAGTTAATTGCCACTGGGTGTCATCAGCTAAGTACCTAGGTCCTAGTGAATACCTTCTAATTAAACAATTGGTACTAAAAACTTTGTGTTAGGAATTGGGATATTCAGTGTGAAAATGCTGAGAATATTTGAAACATCTATAAAAAGTATAATATTGTTGGTTGTTAAAAATAAAACTTTTTAAAATTAAGTAACGGAAGTAAGTAAATAGTGCAAATGGAAACTATTCTTAGTCTATGGGATATATACCCAGATATTTCCCATCGTAACAGACTGTAACCATTGACAGGGTGTCATATAATGACTTAGATATTTGATGTTGAAATCCCTAGCGGCTTATCTCGAAAAGCCTATCGTTGCGGTTTATCTTCTGCTACGGCTTCGGACCATAGTAAAATAACATGGAAAAATAAAAGACCCTCCTGAAATAAAAGGACGCCACTATTTTCGTCAGTTTATTGTTTCTTAAAAATATCTGTTTCGCTGGAACACAAAATGAGGATATTTTCCTAACAAAATTACACAATATCAATTTTTACGCCATAATATAATATATTGTAGGACTTATTATGACATAATAAGTCCTACAGTAAGTTAACCCGTTGATTAATTATGAACTATTGATTATTGCTTCTTTCTTTTGCACGTAGGTATGCATGTTATTTGCATACCTACCATCACATTATCACCTGTATCTATTTATGTAACGATTTATTATCTTTGAACGCGACTTGTACCCACTACGAAACGTTCGGTTAACTTGTCTCACTCATAAACGAAGACTAACGAAAATTATTCCATTGATATAATTTCTAAAAATAGGTTAGTATACATACATAACTTTAATTTATTTACAATACCCGACTATAATCTAACATACTAAACCGACTATCTAACATGTGTTTAATTTTAAAAACAAGATGCAATTTTTATTTAAAAAAGCGAAAAAAGTTGAATGTATTTTAATCCTGTTGGTCGGCTTATGTGCTTAAGTGACCAGTAGTTTAAACGTACATTTTATATGAGGCTTACATTTAAAATGGGGCTGTGTCAGTCAGCTTTTCCATGCGCGCTGTATGTAAAGCTGCTTAAAAAATCACGTGCGATTCTAGAAATGTCAAAAATATCGGTTACAATTTACTCATACGTGTATATAGAATTCAGATATTGAATTGCAAATCGGCTCAAGGGGAAGCGACATGCATTCACATACCACAACTATGGATAAGGCACGTGCAAGACGGTGATAGCACCAGTCATGTTTGCTCTGCCTGGGATTGCTACAGACTGAATAGATAACTACGCCCTCAGTGATGGGATTTAAAACAAGACTGTGAGCTAGGTGCTCACAACATATTGTTAGGGGCTAGAGTTCGGAGATTGGAAAGTAAAACAGTTTATTTGCACTATCAACGGTCAGTATCGACTCAATTTAATCACTGAGCATTGTTTTCCACCACAAGTTTTATTATAACTTCAGTTCATTTTTTGACGAATTGAGAACCTCCTCCTTTTGGAAGTCTTTGAAAATATCAACTTAGAAGCTACGCAATTATGCTAAAGGATTTGTATAAGACCTGTGCCAGTTGCATATAACTTAAGTGATGTTTTCTCGAATCATGGAGTAAATATAGGCTTTATACAATATTGATGACGTGAAGAACAAAACTTTTATTGATTTTAAAAGGTTTCTGTTGGATATAGAACAAAAAAAACATTATATAATATAGTATCTGTGCCCATCCACTCTTTTCTTTTTTGTATCTGTCTTCACTTGTCATCTATGGCGACTTAAAGATGTTGTTAATTGCTGCTCTTTTCCATTCTACGTGACATTGGCGAAGTAATCTGTGCTCAACTGGCACGCTTTGAAGCCATTAAACAAGAAAATTGAATTGTTAATTGCTGCATAATATCTGTTTTTGTAATTAAAAGTCCGTTTATAGAATAGAGAAGTTACAATATAATCGCGTTTTATTTACCCAAACCCAATAGTTTCGTTAAAATTAGTAGATACTTATTTAAACACAATAAAATTTCGAGTTACTGAGTTTACATTAAATATTTTTTGGAGAAATCTTATTGAAATAATATTTTTAACTACACGGGCTGAATGTATAGTTTTTGAATTTTTTTTTGGGCACATTTTGATGAGTACGATGATAGTTAATACATTGTTTATTACTATCGTCACCATACCAACCTGAGTAGAACGACGGTGCGTTTCTTGTGATATTATTTTTAAATCAAAAGACTTCGATGTTGATAAGCTAAAATATATAAAAAAGTTTAAATACATTTGTATTTAAACTTTTTTATAGTCCGATAATCTACGGTACATTCACTTAAGTCACACATTTAATTAGAATTTAACATTCTATGAATTTAATTTACACAGTAATGTTTTTGATTTAATTCCTTATAAATTTTCTCACCATACTCTCTTGGAAATTACTTCAGACTTATTTCGTATTAACGACTAACGACGTTAGCTGGACGATGCCAAAAAGTAAATAGACACAATTTAAGCAAATAGGTTACGTGCTGTCGATACAAAAGAAGGAAAAATCACTATAATTGGGAGCCAGCTGCGTAGGACCGAAGTCAGCACATTAGCCAATATATGATACAAGAATTAGGTACCTATATACATGGGCGTACCCAGCTTTTGGCCTAGGGGGGGGCAAATCTGAAATTATTAAACCGGCCCCCGCACTTGTTTTACTCTACATACTACACAAAAACACTACACGCAACATTAGGTGTATATATTATTATTATTATCCTGGTCACTTATTCTTCTTGTTGTCTCTTGTATGTCTTTGTTATGGGTGACTTCAATGCCAAAGTGGGAGTACAAGAAGATGGCCTATCGAGGGTTGGATCATTTGGTTATGGACTGAGGAACAATCGAGGGCAAATCTTAGTAAACTTGCTCGAGGCCCAGGGGCTTTTTCTGATGAACTCATTTTTCCAGAAAAAGCCTCAAAGGAAGTGGACCTGGCAAAGCCCCGATAATACTACAAAGAACGAGATCGACTTCATTATATCCAACAAGCGCTACATATTCAGGGATGTCTCATTGATTAACAGGGTTAAAACCGGCAGTGATCACCGACTTGTAAGGGGAACCCTGAATATGAACATCAAAAATGAACGTGCGGCTAATGAAGTCGACTCTTAGACCTACACCACTTCAGATGAAAGCTGGCTGTGAAAGCTTCCAGCTAGAACTACAGAACCGATTCGCCATGTTGCAAACCACTCAAGATATCGATGACACCACGAATAGTCTGATGTGTGTGATCCGTGAGGTGGGACAAAAACATTTTCGACCTAAGAGAGATAGACAAAAGTCGAAACTCTCAAGCAAGACTCTGAACGAGATGGCGAAGCAACGCGAGGCTGTAAATACCACTCAGTCTAAGCGTCAGGTACTAGACAGGAATGTGAGAAACTTAATAAGGCGTGATAAGGCTAAGACGAGCGAATACCCGAAGTATTGAAGATGCTATTGCGCTCAATAGGGGCTCGAAAGTTTTTGCAAACTCTCAAAATTCCCGTTGTCACCTGACAAAGCTTAGAACCGCACAAGGTACAACCGTATCCTCCAAACCAGAGATTCTCGCTGATGTCGAAAGATCCTACGGGGATCTTTACTCCTCACATACACTTCCACTTGAGTCCCACCACGTGGAGGATCCACGCCAGACTTGTACGCCACCAAACAGATGAGCTTCCCTACATCGACGTGGGCGAGATTAGGATAGCTATTGGACAACTAGGAAACAAGAAAGCTCCGGGTGAGGATGGAATTACCGCAGAGCTCCTCAGAGCGGCAGGAACACAGATTCTATCAGAGCTCTCAAATCTCTTTAATTCTGTCCTTCACAATGACACTACACCGGAGGCATGGAGTAGGAGCTTAGTGGTATTGTTCTTAAAGAAGGGGTTAATCCCTTTTAAGGAACTACCAACCTGTGTCTCTTCTGAGCCATGTGTATAAGTTGTTTTCAAGAGTTATCACGAACCGTCTCGCCCAAAAATTCGATAACTTCCAGCCTGTGGAGCAGGCGGGGCGTTTGTGGACTATGAGAAAGCCTTCGACACCATCGAAACCTGGGCTGTTCTACAATCCATGCAGAGATGCCTTATTGACTATCGGTATATTAAAATACTACGGTGTTTATACCAGTCTGCAACGATGACCATCCAAGTACAAAGACACAGACAGAGCACAAGACCAATCCGATTGCACCGCGGGGTAAGACAGGGGGATGTTATCTCCTCGAAACTGTTTACCTGTGCATTGGAGGACGTCTTTAAAACGCTCGATTGGAACGGACGAGGCATCAACATCAATGGAGAGTATATAACACACCTGCGAATTGCCGATGACATAGTTGTCATAGCAGAGACTCTGATGGATTTGAAAGAAATGCTAAACAGCCTTTGTGATTCTTCAAGACGAGTGGGTCTCGGGATAAATCTCGGCAAGACCAAAAGCATGTCGAAATTATCATGTATCCCCGAGACCAGTGATCGTGAATGACGCTGTTCTTGAAGTTGTGCAGGAATATGTATACCTTGGCCAAACTATACAACTCGGCCGGCACAACTTTGAGAAGGAGGCTAACCGAAGAATTCGCTTGGGCTGGGCTGCTTTTAGAAGCTACGTCATATTCTACAGTCGTCGATCCCACAATCCCTTAAGACCAGGGTATTTAACCAGTGCGTCCTACCAGTAATGACATTCGGAGCCGAAACGTGGAAACTCACCGTAAGACTGGTCCATAAATTCAAGGACAGAATTCGAAATGAAGTTATTCGCCAGAGAACTAAAGTAACCGACATCGCGTGCAAAATTAGCTCGCTGAAGTGAAAGTGGGCCGGTCATGTCTCCAGGCAAACTGATGGTCGATGGAGCCGAAAAGTGCTAGAGTGGAGACCGCGTTTAGGCAAGCGTAGTGTAGGACGCCCTGCAGCACGATGAATCGATGACTTAAGAAAGGTAGCGGGCAGTGGATGGATGCGGACTGCCCAAGACCGGGATGGTTGGCGCTCATTGGGGTAGGCCTTTGTTCAGCAGTGGACGATGATAGGCTGATTGATTGAATTAATCATAGAAAATGCTCACAAAAAAAGTTCGTATATCCATTTTTATTTAACGGACGCTTTTTGTTATTGTTCAACAGAATGCACCAATGATCAACCAGATTTTTTAAAATAGTGTATGATATAATTGATAGATATTATGGACATTGAATAACTCGTAATACTTTACGTCTTCTACGTTTCGCTCTTTCAAAACAATAATATTATGTCAAACAAATTACAAATGCAAAGTCGTTCGCACTCACTGGCGAGCGTGGCGTTTGTAAATTGTATTTGGCGTAATATTATATAATAAATAAATAAAATACTACACATACACAATAAATAATATATAAAATAAAAAATAATATTATATAATAGGTATAAGTAGCCACTTTTAATAACTTGTGGCTCAGTTATTTATCGGCATTAAATAACAGTAATGTTCAAAGATAAATAGCTTTTACATTACCGCCTTATAATTGCCAATTTTTTAAAGTATTAAAATGGATATAGTATGTTATCTTTAAGAGATAGACATATGCCATCGCGAAACTTTTTATAGACCTTTTTAATGTGTACAATACTGTAGTACATTATTTTGATCTATCTCGTAAGGTTCAGCGAGCGTTTGCAATGTAAGCGCAAAAAATGTGGTTATTTACGACATCACATTAGGAACCTCTAAAATTATCAGTGTTTCTCTACTATATTATGCATGTATTATACATATAAACCTTCCTCTTGAATCGCTCTATCTATTAAAAAAACCGCATCAAATTCCGTTGCGTAATTTTAAAGATCGAAACATACATAGGGACAGACAGACAGCGGGAAGCGACTTTGTTTTATACTATGTAGTGATAGTGCATTCTCTAACGACAAATATTGTTAGAACATAAACATTATGTCTTTTGCTATGTGATTAACATGATCTAGATGAGGTACTAAATAAATAAAATAATAATAAAATATTTTTGTTTCGGTTCACCGGTGAATATTTCACTAAATCCAGGGGGGGGCAGCTGCCCCCCCCTGCCCCTACCTGGGTACGCCCATGCCTATATAACTATTCCATAGAATCCTTTCTTTTACGAGCACCGAATGAAAACGTTCTGTTAATAGGCGATGCAAGTTTATTGTGTGATTCTAACATTAATTTGAGTACACTTAGAATACTGATAGCAAATATAAAATATTATAAATGAAAATTTTAAATATTGAATGTAATTTATAATGATCTTAATTTAATTAATATCAATAATAATAATAAATCACTACATATTATAAAACAAAGTCCTCCGCCGCGTCTGTCTGTCTGTCTGTCTGTTTGCCATAAACTCAAAAACTACTGCACTGATTTTCATGCTGGTTTCACCAATGGATAGAGTGGTTCTCAAGGAAGGTTTTAGTATATAATTTGTCAAGTTTTTGTATACATTTACTAGCGGAACCCGCAGCTTCGCTCATTCTAAATCTAGGGACAAATCCGAGCGAAGTGAGGGTGAGTCGCTAGTAATAAATAAATGTTTATGTTAGCATATTAACATAGCACCATATAATTCCATGGTAAGCTACGAGGCTTATGTTATGGATATGGATACTGTAACCTGAGATACAGGCTTTTAACCTAGTTCAGGTACGTCCCAAGAAAATGTAGAATCTAATTTATTTTTTAATTAAATAATTATGTAATTTAAGTGATAACAATATAATAAATAAATAATAAAAAAACTAATTCATGTTCATCACACAAACGAATGCATCGACGGTGAACTTGAACCCGAGACCTCTGACTCAAGAGCTCAGAGCTCAGAGAGATCACTACAAACTTAGCCAAACGTATCTTCGATTCATTAGTAATCACGACGTTTTAACATTGAAATACTATAACAGATTAAGACGTTTTAACATTGAAATACTATAACTATAACAGATTAAAGAATAAAGAGAATAATATTAAAACAACACTGATTACAGTGTGTAACTCAGTTATAAACCTTTCTGTTTAACCTCACCTAAAATTAAAGCGTTATTTTTTTAACATAACGCTTTGTCCCTGACGCGTTAGGTGGGATGATTAAAATGCTACCTTTTTTTTTTTTTATAGTTGGGAAATCCTATTACGGATACCACCCGACTTCCCCTGGGGTGGTTATGTGGTGACTCTCCGGCTAATGAGACCGGCATACCCACTAAAACCCAACTTCCCAACCCCTGCCGCCATGTGGGACGCCACGGGATCGCTTTCGCATACAACCGCGACGCCCCGACGGTTGGCCGAAGCCACCACCATGAGGTCGCCCCAAGCGGGGCAACCCCATTATGGGAAGACTAGCAACCACGAGTGGGACTGCTCCCAAGTCAACCCTGGCCACCCACTGGTCAGTGAAGTCCCCGGAGCAGCCCCAAACCAACACCGCCCACCGAAGTGGGCACTCTGCAAAAAGAAGGGGTGTATACGTATATAAGTCCATACGCATACACCCAAAACCTCCCACCCAAAAGCTGGGCAAACCCCCAAATGTGCCCGAAGGCCCGTCCACTACGGCCGCAGGAGAAGAGGATGCGACAACGCCGACACTCCCCATCCCCTGCCGCCCCCTCACAATCCGTCATCAGGCGGTGACGGCCCCGCTGGGACCGCGGAAGGCGGGGAGAAATATTTTGTTCTTCCCGCCCCCCGCGGCCCCCCACCCTACCCATCGGGCCTCGGCGGAAGGAGGACCCCCCCCCCCCAACGCATCCCCCAACGAACCCCGGAGGGAAGGGGAAACACCCCCCACCGCGCCCCCTACCATAGGCTTCGAAGAGAAGAGGACCTCCCCCAACGCATCCCCTGACGAACCCCGGAGGAAGGAGGAAACACCCCTCAACGAGACCTAAAACCCCACCCCATGGCACCGAAGGGAGGAGGACCCCCACCCAACGCATCCCCCAACAAACCCCGGAGGGTAGGAGAATCACCCCCCAACGTGCCCCCCTCGCTAGACGCAGGACCACCGAAGTGGCCCCGCTCCAGCCGCCGCACCATCGAGCTAGCCCCGACAGCACGGCCCGCGCAGTGCCTCCTACCGTGAAAACGGCCAGAGACACCGCGCTACCTCGGGCGGGCCCGGGTGCCCTCCTGACACCCCACCCTGGCTGTTGGTCCTCGGCGGGTTTCCCCGCTACCACTCGCTCCTGCTCTTGCC
Source organism: Boloria euphrosyne (assembly GCA_951802675.2). Lineage (NCBI taxonomy): Eukaryota > Metazoa > Arthropoda > Insecta > Lepidoptera > Nymphalidae > Boloria > Boloria euphrosyne. The sequence goes on from OX637888.1 coordinate 6,156,815, forward strand.
AACAAATGCTACCTGCCATAACTATAGCTAACACTTTCACTTTTTGTTTGAAAATAACACATTGACATGCTTTCATACATGAAATGTGTCTCTATAGCTCCTTAAAGAAACATCTGTTTAGATTCAGTAAAAAAGTAAAGAAAATAAATACACAATTCCTAAAACACATCTTGAAATTCATGTCCCTTACTAAAATCTTTTTTATTTGAAATCCTAACTTGAATCTGAAATTTTCAAGAACTCTCGCCAACAAAACAAGCTAGGGGACGTAATGACCGCACAAAATGTGTGCGTAAGAAATCGGCATTGACTTGGTATGTTTGGCAAATAAGGTCCGTGGTCGAGGTCTGCGCGTGACAGGAAATCTAATAACCCCTGAACGAGTGCTACGTATAAATTTCTTACATACGTTTCTTTGTCCCTTTGTAAGATTTTTTCTATGACTACATCACCCAAATAACAGTAAGTTCGTGCTGAATTTCCAGTCTACAAATAAGGTACCGGTTGCGGTGGATTGTAATTTTTAACATAATAATACAAATTGTGTAGATATACTTTGGTGTAGACAAAATTTTCCCTTGTAATAAATTAAATCAGCTTTTGTTGTATGTTTTTAAACTTTTATAATACCGCGTTTGTACTCGTAACTTTATTTATTCATGGATTCCACTCTACACGAGAAGCAGGTTCAAATCTGGGTCTCGCGCCCTGAAATTTACATGAACGATTCATTTACAGCATGGTTAACACTTGTCTTACGCTGAAGGAAATCATCGTATGGAAACCTGCATGTCCGAAAGAACCTGGCAAGTTTTCAAAAGACATATTTATTGTGTAGTCCGACAACCTGCACTTAGCCAGACTAGCTATGGCCTGATTCATCTCGTATTAAAGGCAGACCTGTGCCCAGCAGTGCGACGTTCAAAAGGGTTGAAAATAATAGATTACTCACAGAATTGATGTGACCCGCAGTAAAAAGTTTCCTGTAAAGCAATTTGAAAATATAAATTGTTTAAGCAATATTAAAGTTTTATAGTACATATGTAATTAAATTTAAAAGTCTAAATTTTAAAAGTCTAAATATATGTGTAGTTTAGTCTTAGTCTCTCCCGTGACCATCATTGCTGTAAAGCATTCGAAACGTCGCGTCGGGACCAAAAATTCTAAAAAAATCCGCGACAAAATCCGAAAAGGTACTTTCATTATTATAACGTCGATTCATATTCGCGTAAACTTAAAAAGTAATTAGTAAATAAGGTGGGTGGACCATGGACCACCTTAACAAATAATCAGTTATAATTTATTTATTTACTGAATAAATGAATCAAACTTATTTTTTAATAATACTTTGTTTTATTATGTAACATATTGAACACTTTTTTTATTGCAAAATTAATCACTATCTAATATATATAATAATATAATATCTAAACGTAGGTTTTAGAAAGCTCTTCTAAATGGCCTTACTAGGAACAGGGCTCCATATAAGACCAATATTATAAATCAGTCATTGAACTGAAAACGAACGTTATGATTATCAAAATATCTGCTTATATTTAAACTACATTAAAAGGTCTTTCATTATAACGTAACATTAAAGTGATTAAACGCTCAACATTATATATCCATTTATAAAATACTCAACGAAAATAATTTGATCACAATTGTATAAGCTAGTATAGTATTATGTGATATGTGGTATAACTAAGAATCTTATAGAAATTATAAAAAATAGATGATTTTAAAAGTAATACTAATGAGTTTTATATTGAAAAAAAATAAGTTTTCAAGGACCTTAATAGTACAATTATAAAAAAATTAACTGACCTAGTTTGATTGGCCTTACAAGGAACCATTGACTTTTCTAGGAAAACTACCGATATTTTAACTGAAATCATAATAAAGTGGTAACTTTTTTTATTACTATAGCCAACCCTTATTACTACATAATTCAGAGTAACAAAAATTAATGAAAATAAAAGGTTATTTACTTAAAAACAGAAGTTTCTCGATGAGCGCTACTTACAATTTTAACGTCGATAAGAATAGGCAACATATCGATGGACCGCATTGACATAATATCGGCGTGAGGGACTTGCCGCCGCGTCTATGTCCTTAAGATAGTTAGGTATTAGTGTAAGTAAAAGGAATTTGTCATCACGTGGCAATAACTATGACTTTTAATAATTGGCCTTCGAAGGAACATGGTCCACCCACCTTACTTTGTACAAAATAGCCGAACTCTGTATAAAACACTACTAAAATAAACTATTACCTTTTAAATCTAGATAATCTGCCCAATAGTTTAGCAGCTGTGGTTAACTGTAAATAGTTATTAGTTGGTTATGGTACAAAATCAGAATGGGTTGTACAGCGTATATAACATTTTTCAATATTGAACAGCTGTCCAGTGTCCATAAAATGGATACCGTCATTTTTCAAGCCAATTTGCCAAGTATTTGGCAATAGAAATAGTTTTAACGCAAATAAAATTATTGATATATGACCAACTAATTGATTAGTTTTTTAGGATTCCGTATTCAAAAAGGAAGGGTACCTTTGGTACACGTAGTGGGGACGTATGTATGAGTATGTATGTGGGTTTATGGAAATATTTTGTCGATTAAGAAATCCGCTTGTGACATATTAGGCTTTAAAGTGCGAATGCAAATGTAAATAATAGTTTTCTCTCCTTCTACAGAGTGGACGCTTGGTCTTGACAATATTGCTCAGACTCTAAGTCTTTGGACGTATATTATATACAGAGCTAATTTACCGAAAACAAGAAGGATTTATAGAGAGAATGCTAAGTCGTAAATAAAAAGTACCATCAACGTTAAGATATTAAGCTCCTAAACATTGTTGATATAAAGGAATTTCACTTTGCTGTATGACGTGTCCCTTGATCGTAACTCATCTCGTCCCGTCTGATATTACACTTTTGTAGGCCTTTTGTAGTTTGAAGGTTACATTATGTCGTACATGATGCCTCAAATTATGTCAAGGTAGTAAGATTGTAAAAAACAGTAGAAAAGAAAATGGAAATTGTTCAGTATTCGCACTGTACCTGCTATAAATTTAAAATATTTTTCTAATATAAATTTCAACTTACTAACACAGACTTACTAACTTAGGCACAGATAAAACAATCAAGTAAAGAATAGAATAGCGATTAGCGACAAATAATCATGTAATACATGTACTTATACAAGTTGAATACATTCACACCTGCAAGAAAAACATCGTTTTCTAAGCGACATGGGAGGTTTCACGCCAAGCTCGGCCCAGATGGCGCTACCAGCGCATAACGTCACCAACAAAAACCCCAATGCCGCCTATTTTGACAGACGCGTTTATTATTATAGAATAGTTTAGTTAAGTTTTGTAAAATCAAATATAAGATGGAAGAATACGGTGTTTTAATTAAAAAATTTATTGTTATTGTTGAATTAAAAAATTTGACATAAAATAATTTGACATACACTACATACATACTTGACGTTGTTTACGTTATGCGCTTGTAGCGCCACCAACGGCTAAAACTCGCAGTAAGACCTCCCATTGTGCCCAACTGGCACTCCTACTACCTATATCGTAACGTTACAATACGTTACGTTATACGTTAGAAAATTAGTATTTATTTCTGCGTTTTAAATATATTTTAGAATACATTCGATGGTATTTCTATAACTCTCAAGGTTTCATAGGATAAAAATTTTACGCCACCGATGGTGATAAGCAGTAACGAATAAGACTAACACTATGACTTATGAGCTAAAAAGCTAAAAAAATAAGAGAATATAATAAAAGATCGGGATTTTACAAAATGGAGAATACATTAATTATGCATTCCACCCGTACTACTCACTAAAACCCAACAGAATTTTCCTTGTCGATGTCGTAATGGGGCATCCCATACTTACGCACTCGACCACAAGTCGCAACGCCTTGACGGCAGATCTGCTGCAGCAGACCACACGTTTTTAAGTAGGGACAAACCCGAGCAAGGCGAGAGTAAGTCGCTAGTCGCTAGTCGCTTACAATTTACAACAATTAGTGTGCCCTTACGCCAATATTCGCTAAGTTATATTAATTATCAATAATTACAATTCACCTACAAAAAGTCGTAAACACAGAACAATAAATTATTTTTAACAAAAAAACAAAAACCGACTTCCAAACTTAATAAATCTAAACTAAAAAGTAGAAAATAATATTTTTAAGGACTTTGTTAATTTTGGAGTCGGTGCCAGCCAGGTATTTTGATTATGTTTACAAATTGATAGATTAATCAAATATGTATCTATTTAGGGTTATTTTGATTTGGCTGGCACCGACTTCAAAATTAACAAAGTCCTTAAAAATATTATTTTCTACTTTTTAGTTTAGATTTATTAAGTTTGGAAGTCGGTTTTTGTTTTTTTGTTAAAAATAATTTATTTTTAAATTTTTAGCGAAAAGTAGATACATATTGTGTTAATGACTATAAAAATTTACCTTCTATTATAAGTTAAACCTAATAGCCTGAAAGTATACAACTATCGGTCCATAATTGCGTATTATATTGAAAGAATTTTCTTTAAACTGCTAACCGTTGAGGAGTTGTACCTTCCATCATCAGCTACGATACGTGACTCAAATATCCATATAGCCTATAAAAGATTCGGCCGAGCATCGTTAATTTGCTCCTAAGAATTGAAGAGTTCCGATACTTTGTCATGGATCCCATCATCAGACCCTTACCAAACTCTCATCAAACTACCCTTGAAGTATATCCTTTCCATTAAAAAAAGAATCATCGAAATCGGATGACGTGATATTGAGTTATTCGTACATTTGTCGCGCAAATACTTAATGCAAATTTAAGACTTTTATGGTTTTCTCATTGATACCATTGTCAGAACTGGAAAATATTAAAATGGGACCACATGGGAAGCACTACCTTTCAAATAAAAAAAGAATCATCAAAATCGGTTCACCCAGTTCAAAGTTATGAGCTAACAAACATTAAAAAAAAAAAAAAAAAAAAAAATACAGACGAATTGATAACCTCCTCCTTTTGGAAGTCGGTTGAAAATACTCTACGATGTCGTAATTATTTTAATTAGTAATCAGCGCCATCTGTGAACAAAAAGCTTAATTTTATAACGTGTTTGCTCATTATAGTTACCCTTTGCTCAGCTGTCAACATCATAGTTTCAAACAATTGTTAAAGATGGCGCTGTTCACTCTTATCTAAGAAAGACGAAGACCACAAATAATGTATTTGTATTTTGTAATGTGAAAGAGCGAGCGAATACTTAGTACATAGATACATACATTCAGTTGAATTCATTTGACGCAATACAGTAAAATAGAAGTGTTGTTTTCCTGTAATCAAGCTGTAATATTAAATTATGGATGGAATTTATGCAGACAATAATGAAATGTCAGCGATATTTTTCGACTTAGACAATACTTTAATACAAACTAGAAAAGGAGATAGCAAAGCTTGCAATAAGGTACGTAATATTTTTCATATTTTGACATTGCCACGGTCATGGGAAGACGGAATGAAATGCGAAATACTGTGTGCGCGCGCTGTCATTGTTAGGTTTTACGTCGTTGAAAATTTCGTTTAAAGCTTGCACCCGCGTGTTAAGCGTTCACGTTCCAGTGTGTTATAAATAGAACTTTCATAGTTGGAGAACGTGAGCTCGACGTCCAGATTTAGTTATTTTGGAACAGAACTCGTGCTAATTATAAAGGTGATGTAGACAGTTCGCTCGATTCGATTGCTCCGCGCTCTCAGTAGAGTGTGATCTACTGCGTTTTGTGTGCACATCTAGTGGTTTTGTGCGTTGCTACAATGGGGGACATATCCGAACCAATAAAAAAATGTATACTCATCTTGAAATCTGCAAAAAGTGACACTGAAAAATTTGCTGCGCTATTTATGGTAACGAAGTTAGTGAAGAGCAAGGACTGTAATGCTGCTGCAAAGAAAGCTCTATTTGAAGCTATTGGGTTCAAATTTTTAAAGAAGCTTTTAACAGGAAATACTACCGAAGATGACTGCCCGCCGTCCGTTTACAAATCTGTCGCCCTGTCCATTCTTACATGCTTTTGTAATGAACCTGAACTGTCATCGCATCCTGAAATGCTGGCTAATATACCTGTGTTCCTTGACATAGTGCAGACCTCAGACAATGACGATTATGATGATAACTTAATTATTATAAGTGAAGCTTATACTTGCCTACAATGCATTGCTGAACATGAGGCTGGTCAAAAAGCTCTTATAGAAGTTGGTGCTATAACAAAAATGTCAGAAATTTACTCTCATCAGAGCTTTCAAACTGATGAAGCACTTAATATCCTTGTAAAGCTGGTTAGTAGATATGGCCCTGCAGCATGGGGAAATGATCCTAAACCTTTCCATGCATTGGTAAATAAAATTGCTTTAGACTTTGCAACAGATCAATCAGAAAGAAAGTTTGAGTTAGCTACAATATTAAGTGCATTGCTATACAGCTGTAATAAATCTACTGTCATACCTGGGTCCTCAGATGAAACATGGCCACTGAGTATCTATAAAGCACTAAATGATATTTTAACTAGTAAAATTGGCAAAAACCAAAGAGATCCGGCATTAAAACTTGCAGCCAATATTATTGATTTACTTGGAGTTGAATGGACATTCAACGATGAAGAAAACCCTAAAAAATTCTTCCTTTTATTGTTACAATTGTGTGCTATTGAGGTAAGAATGCAACTTGAAGATAGGAGTTTTAAGCAAGCATTTTCAAATGCCGAACTTGTGACAGCTTGCTTTATGGTGCTAGAATCCTCCATCAATTATATGAGCACTGATCAATTAGACCTTGAACAGAAAGAAAAGCAGTCTGTGTATACAAGTCTCAAAGGCGCTTTCAATGCTGTTGTATCGATTTTAACTAAAGTATCAAATGACAAAAACAGAGATAAGCTTCCCGATGCAGAAAAAGTCTTTATATGTGCCATGGTTAGAGTATTGGTTGCTTGGATTGCTCAAGAAACTACTGCTATGAGGGAGCAAATTTATGCTTTACTTCCATTTATATTTACTCTGGCAAATGACTCTTTTCATGCCTACAGAGCTAGAAAGTTATCTGAAAAGAACAAATCTGATGGGGAACCCATGGACTCTGATATATCATTAATGGGCCAAATTGATTTATTGCGCTTAATGTTACCTGCTTTATGCCATCTTGTAGTTGAAGATAAAGCTAGAGATATTGTTTTAAATTTAAAACAGGAAGATATTTTATATGAAGCCATGAATTTCCACTGGTCAATTGTACATTATATAAAACCTCCTATTCCTAAATCAGAAAGAGGAAAAGCCAGGACTCAACCAGAACCAGAATTAGACCCCCAAGTACTTGAAGATATGAAAGATTCCAGAGCAGCAATGGTTAGTCTATGTAATATATTTATGAACTTAACAGTACTGGCGCCAAAAGTTGTAGATAACAGTATGTTGTTTAATACATTGCTTAAATTTATATTCAATAACTTACCAGAATTGAAAAATATTCCTGAAAACCTTGTCTTACATGGCCATCTTGCTGTATTAGGACTTCTTCTCCTTAAACAGCAAGCAAATAAAGTGAAGAAAAATGATTTTTCTATATGTCGGTACATTCAATCTACTATAAGATTCCTTTGGGATGCATACAATGTTGATGAGTCAAATGATCCTAATGCACTTGTGGTTTCTATGACTTATAAGGAACATTGGAATGAAATTGCTGATTTATGGTTCTTGGGTATGCAAACATTGAGTGGTGTTTTAACTACAATCCCTTGGATATCTGAGTTTGCTATTGAAAGTGGATGGGCCCAAGGTATCGCTGAAATGCTGGCTAAAGTTAAAGTCGGTACACTTGCTCCAAATGTGAAATCTGCATTTGAAGACTTCCTATGTAGATTAGTAGATTCAAATGAAAGTGCCAAACCTGTACTAAAAAAAGGTGGTGCCTTAAAAATGTGCAGGAATCACAGATTAATGGATTTAGGCAAGAAATTGTTTGGAGATTAAGTTTGTCTATGATTTATTTTTTAAATAAAATATTGTTTGTTACTTTTAATACTTAAAAGTGTTACTTTTTATACTGAAGTGTACTTTTTTATTACAAAACTGCTTTATCTTTCCATCTGTAAATATTCATCTAAACAAGATTTAATTGTTACATAAATAATACATACATATTTTGCAAATATAATTAAAAAGAATTGATATTCTTACTTTAATAAATGGTGTTATAAATTTGTGTTTTTATTTTAATTTATTTTTAATATTAACTTATGTAAAAGATTTTATTTTAAAAAACTAAATTTAATTATCTACTGCTATACAATAGCATGTATATGTTACTGTTAAATCCCGTTCTCAGTTATAACGCGCTTTAACTAGTCAAAACTAGTTTAAACGAAACGCCTTAGTAAAAACTAGAATTGATTAGAAGATAGGAACAAAAATTTAATTGTCGATAAATTATAGAGTGGGTAGGTTGGGTAAATACTTAAAATCAGTTGCTTTTTTTGAAAATTATTTTCATTTGGTATAAATCGCCATTTAAAATATTACACATGTTGGTACGTATCGTACGAGCACTGATAGACAGCAATTTCTTAATAACCTACATACCTTTACTTTTCCTTATTACAGTTAGACTTAGCAACAGTTCTTAAAGGTAAATTTGTCTTTGTTACATCAACAACTTGCAAGAATTTTTCTTGGGACTTGTTGAATTCTGACCTGAAGAAACACAATAAATTAGCTTATATAAATATCTTAAATAATTGTAAATAACTGATTACATAAAAAGTAACTGAGATTTTAAGTATTTACTAAAGAAATTGTCAAGAATAACATATTTTGTTCCACTCTTCTAATCAATTCTAGTTTTTACTACGGCGTTTCTTCTAAACTAGTTTTGACTAGTTAAAACGCGTTGTAACTGAGAACGGGTTTTAACTGTAACATATACGACTGGTGCAGTTTAGTAATCTAATATCATCTTACAAACATGACACTATGCCAAGGAACAGGTGAGTGTACTGCTCCAAGAGTTAAGATCATTAACCTCAAACTATTCCTGGATTAGACAGACACTTCCTTATACTCGTCAGATATTTATCGCTTCCATATGCAAGCTACGTACTGTGTATATATTAGAGGATGTATTTAAAATTTTAACATAAACTGAAAAGTTATTTAAAATTTTAACTTAGTACAAATTCTTATTTGTTGCTAAAAATAGGATGGTAAAGTTTAGATTTTTTGTTTAAATGAACTTTGTTCAGTATTCGATATCACATACTAATAATATACATGTAACCTCTATAATAGTGAGGGATCAGTGATGACCTTAACCACAAGTTTAATGACGCATTAAACACATTACATCATACTTATAGAATTTATATTTTAATATTAAAAAATTGACTGCTGTTCATTTTTCTCGCTAAAACGACTCGACCGATTTAAATAATTATGTCGTTTTCTTGGGTTTGTGTCAGAAGCGAACTCTGTTCTTAACGGACATCTACTAACTTTAAACTATCTCCCAGCCAAATTTAAAGTTTCTAGCACAAACAATGAAGGAATTTCATAAAAACTTGCGAAAACCCTTAGACCTTCTACATGCGGCCCTGTCGCAAATTTTATTCTTAACGGACGTTTACTATTAACTAACTGCCTCCCTGCCAAATTTAGTTTGTAGCATAAAAGATTAATGACTTTCATTTGTAAGAGCCCTTAGGCCACCTTAATCCGGCCCTGTCGAAAATCCGTTCTTAGCGGACGTTGACTATTATTATATAACTACCTCCCTGCCAATTTTCATCTTTATACGTCTAGCAGTTTTCGAGATTTTGTGATGAGTTAGCGAGTGTTTTTCGCATTTATATATAATATAGAAGATAGATTAGCAATACCCGCAGCTCCGCCCGCGTCGTTCTAAAGACGTAAATGCAAGCGTGGCAACTTTTTTGTATTTTTCTTAGAGATAAGTTATTTTCCCGCAATAAAAAGTATCTTATATATTGACCCGGGTAGCCATCTAATAATATGCCAAATTTCATCCAAATCCGTTCAGTGGTTTTCTTGTGATGCAGTCACATACAGACAGACAGACAAAAATTCTATAAATAATAGATTTGGTCTCTAGAATCTAGATAATAATGTCTATTTCAATTAGATTTTCCAAAAAATATTCATACACACATATTAACCTAAAACAGTTGAATAATGCTTCTTAATTTTTTTTTACCGGCATTATATTATATTATTGTCTATCATTTGCGCAATCACATGTTCTTACTGTATACCAATTTTTATAAAGATCGGTTCAACCACTCTTGAGTTATAGCGGGACAGACAAAAAATTCAAAAATTGTAAAACTGATGCCAGTGAGTCATGAAACAAATATTTATGATGAATTTCGACAGAAAAATGAGAGTACAGGCAGACTCTACAGATTTATATAGTAGTATAATATAGAAGTATAGATTATGTTTAAATGATTTCTTTAAAGACTATACTGAATATAGTAAAACTTTCACGTTAATAAAGAGATTATAAAAAAGTTGGAAATTCTTGTTTTGTTTAATTAGTAGGACAGAGGACTTGAAAATTGAGTTCGCAAAACTCTACCAGGCATATTACGTATTGAACGTAGGTGGTGAAATGAGGGCTTGGAATGAAATATTTTTGAGAAATAAGATTTTTAAAATACCTTGGTATCTTAATACTCTCTCATTTTAAAGTATCATCAGCCCTTTTTTTTTAACGTCCCACTGCTGGGCACGGGCCTCCCTCAGTACGAGGGGGATCAGACCATAGTCCACCGCGCTGGCCCAGTGCGTGTTGGCGGACTTCACATGTCTTACGAAAACTTGCTAGGTTTTTTCAGACATGCAGGTTTCCTCACGATGTTTTCCTTCACCGTAAGACAGTGGTAATCATGATAGAAATGATTCGCACATGAAAATATCAGAGGTGCGAGACCCGGATTTGAACCCGCATCACTCGGTTATACAAGCGACGCGTTACCGCTGGGCTACCACTGCCTTTTTTTCATTTTAAAGTAACTTGAGTGAAAATCTTAGGATTTTTAAATTCACGATATACTTCAATATTGCACAAACAAATTACACGTAAACATTGGACTATGCTATAAATATGTATTTTAATGTAAATGTTGTTTTTGGCAGCTCGTTGACTTATTAGAACATAAATATGGCATTCCTCGAGAGATGGCAGCTGAAAGTGCATCCACTTTTCTTCGTGCGTTCAGAGCCAGACCTGATGACGACTCCTACGCGATAGATGAATGGCCCACGCACCTATGGCGAAACTCCCTGCCTAAAAACTATAGGCACATTGCCAGTCAGTATATTTTTATATATTTTAAATAGTTCACAAACTAATTTTCTCTATGACTACTACATTAGTAATAATCGCTTTTAATAGATTTTGTCTTGACACAAAAACTTTTTCATTATATGATTTCATAGTTTTAATTCAAAAATTTTAGTTTTTTAATGCAAAAAATTGGTCCTTCGAGCCATTGACATAAAACTAAAAATCAATTATAAAATTTATGGGTTATAAACTAGTACTAAAATAACGTCCATGCTGTAGTTCCGTGGAAAACAACTGTAATCGTTGTAATAATAATCTCAATTTGCTTGTTCCAGAAAATGTATCGGCTGAATGGTTAAAATTAAGGTTTCAATATTTAGCATTGACACCAGATGTGATACATCTCTTAGAAACGTTAAGGTATGTATGAATCGATACAAATATGTTTTATATTATGCAGAAATATTTATTATTTTTGAATACGTAAAATATTTCTTCATGATGTAACTGTTTTTTAAACATAATTTTGGGCATTTTCTTTGTACAATGAATAACAAAAATAATTTAAATATATGATAGCAAAGCAATTGCCCGCCAAAATCGAAAGTTGTTTTGAGATTCGTTATAAACAAGTACGAAGCAGCATTTGGAAGGTTGACAAAACACATTACCACGCATATTAATCTTGCAGCAACTTTGGAAAGTAATGTTTGCATGGTGTTATGTGGTCGAGTCATTAAGCTCTCATCATCATTGTGGACGTCATCATCTATTTTCATCATTTCCATCTGGACTTTGCATGCCACATAATACTGTGTACTACATCAACATATTATGATTTTTCAAAATGTCATAAAGTCAGCACCAATGTTTTGCAGAGATAGATTCTAAACGTTTTTGAATATTATATTCTTCATATAATTATCTCAGCTAACGTATTGGGCTGGCTTGAACGCATGTTGCTAATAAATGACTTGTTTTTCAACAGTTGTTGCTCAACGAGTGACTTAACTCTGGGCGCCGCGTGCGCAACACTTAGGTTTGAATTGTATTTGTAAAATATATGAGGGAGTACAACAAGAAGGTAATGACTATTGCCTCAAAAATTTTTCTTGAACAATGGAGATAGTTTCACTGATAAATGTTCATTTTTTTTTCTAGGTCATGTAAGTGAATGTATGAAATATCTCCATTGTGTGTTACCATGTTGAATAGTAAATGAGAACAGATCAATTATATTGCTCTTAAATACATTTAAAACTTCAACATGGCCATAGATTTAAGGATGCTTTCAGTTTTACATATAATTTAGGTGCTAAATTATGTGTGAATCATTTTTTATACGACTTTGCATGGACATGATTATGTTTATATAATTAATTTAATAAATATAAGTTATGCAAGGTTATCACTTGTGTTATATCCATAGACGTAGCTGTACATTTTCATACAAATTCGAGTACCATACCGTACTATAGCTACGTCCGTGGCCGAATCGAGTGCTAAATTTACATAGCTACCCTATAAGAAAGGCCTGGTCGATAAATGTGACACAGGGAGGATTATCTACTCGGTTTGATCACGAACGGGCCGTCTCGAGCTCAATGGCAGAAAATCGAACGTTTGGGGCTTCGCAAGTACTTCGACTGTGTGCTGGTCTCCGGAGACCTGCCCTGGGAGAAGCCCGATCAGAACATCTTCCTCGAAGCCTGCAAGCTGCTCAATGTTGAAGCAAGAACATGCATAATGGTCGGAGATAAGCTGGAGACTGATATAAAGGTAACAGACATCTATAGAAGTTGTTTGACTTAAACTAAGCTAAATTGTTTTAGAAACTGTTCTGTGTCATCACATCACGGTAGGAAATTAGGACGACGACGACGACGACGTAGGGTTGCCAGCCTCTGTGTATTTTATAGGTTACATTTCGGAGAGTGTGCGCAGGAATTACACGATTTAAGTCCCCCATCCCCCTTCCATCATCGGACGACCCGACGAACGGCTGGTCTCCATCCTTACGTCGTGGACATTCCACCCGTCCGGACGAAGCGTTTTGCTTCGTCATTTATTATACGTGCGACAAAGGATTGGAACAATCTGCCTGCGTCAGTGTTTCCGTCCGGTTACAATATGGGTGTCTTCAAGGCAAGAGTGAATAGGTGGCTACTGAATTAGTGCGACTTACCATCTACGATTACGTTACCACTTACCATCAGGTGGAACGTAGTCAAGCACTAATTCAGAATGAAATAAAAAAAAATATGTTTGGATTTCTTTGTTATTGGAATGTTAATGGAAACACTTTTTTATAACATATTGCATAACATAAGGCTTTTACCTTAACCATGGAACTAGATGGTGCTATGTTGATGTCCCAACATTTTTACTTAATTTTTGATTTAGATCTTGATATTTACGATGTATTTTACTTATACACGTCAACGTCACGAGTACAAGTGAATATAATATGATAAACATTCCGTTTTTCATCTAAAAATACTCCAAGCAAGAAAAAACTTAAGTTTCTAGATATAAAGACATGCAATATTTTACATTGTAAAATGTACTGTAAAATTTACAGGGTGGTAAAGAAGCAGAATTAGGGGGTACAGTTTGGATTCCTTTACAATTTGATCAAATGGACTCCGATCTACCAGACTTCAAGATACAGAAAGTAACAGAGCTACCAGAAGTTCTTCCGAACTCACCAAAGCTAAAAAAGAAACCTGCACAGCAACCAAACCAAATAATGTGTTGACGGTACGCATAATGTATAACATTTGATAGCAAATATATGTAACATGTTATATATTAGTAATTCTCATATCAGTATCTATTAAAATCTCTGGTACACTACATTTGTAGTTGACATATTCACTTTGCATAGTTTTTTTTAGTTTTAGGCGAAAATGATATACTTAGCCTTTCTAATTTGGAATTCTTAATAATACGTCAATGTTTAAAGGGTTGTAATAATTATTAAAAGAAACAAAAGGGTCTTTATTAGTTTTAAGGTAGGCTTTTGTTCATTTTAAATAATACTTAACATTCCACCTCCAGTTTGTCTAAAGTTGCAGTAGGATCTGAGAAGGTTTAGCTATAAACTTTAACTATTACCAATAGTAAAAAAAATTGTTTATTATATATAATTTTAATGACAAAGTAGGACTTATTATCTTTTGGTACTTTGCTGATGTCAATATTAAGATATTTTCATAGTAATTGCAGTATTGTAATAATTAGCCATTATTAAAGTACAAAGCGGAATTTATTTATAGTACAAAGTATACTGATATACTTTATCGTTATTCCCTATATTGAAATAGTGGCAATTCCGCTCATATTAGAAGCTAACTAAAAACTATGTAGTTCTTGTATAGAGTTATATAGTCCTTGCGCATTAAGCTCAGCTTTGCATTTTGTGTGTGTGCAGTGTACAGGGAGGGACTTGTGGTGTTTAAACCCATATGGTTTTTGAAATGGCTATTGGCTTTTGGCTATCACTCACACAAATGCAAAGCTAAGCTTATTGTAGTATGTATTGAATATAATAAAGGTTGTACCTCAAATGCTTGACCTCAATTACAAAGTTCGCATACCTCGCACAAGTCTTACTTTCTTGTGATACTTTGTTCCTTCTAATTAATTAGCTTTATTGAAATAAGAGCTTTAAAAGATGTATTAAAAATATTTTGACAACACATTTAAATTATTTTTGCTTCACAATATACTATGCTTAATTACTCTGCAGATTTTGTAAAAAAGTTGATGATTTCAGTACTAGGTTAAGGAGAGATATTGAATGTAAGTTGTATAATAATGAATACTTATTTTTGTACCTAAATAAATATTATTTTTTGTATAATTATTAGGTTCTATTAGAATGGGCAGACTGCATGATGTGATACGCTGTAAAATCTATATTGAATACTAAAAGCTAAAATGAAAAATAACTATACAAGTTCTAAAATACAATACATTATTTTGAAATTTGTATAAAGTTATATGTATAGAGTACTTCTTTATAAATATACAATATGTATTTAAAAAAATATTATTATCCATGCAAAATAATTAAATTTTTTTAACATTACCATTTTTATATTGTCTTGAATAGTTATTTTCAAAACCAGCTTTATGTGTCTATAGTATTATAGTTCTAGAATAGTATAAGTTAGGTGCTAATTAATAATGATTTGTTAATTTTTCAAATAATTTATTAAATGTTGTGACTTTTAAATGTGTCAAAATTGGTAGACTGATCTGGCTAGTTTAGATATTTTTCGACTTATGCATAATGCAGTAGAAGTAAAGTGAATATAGGTTATGTACCTAAACTTATATATTTTATGTTCAATACATCTTTTTCAATAACTATTGTTTTATTTAATAAATACTTCCTTGATATTATCACAATACAGAGATAGAACAGTACTTTAACTTCATACTATACTTGAGCCACATTAGAGAAATAATGTTTAATAACAAAGTGTTGCTAGGCAACCATCTGAAAGCATGGGTGAAAAACATTTTTTATTAATGTTTATTGTTGTAAATGCTAATACTTTAGAATAATAATTAATAATGATTGTCAGTAAATAATTAAGTTTTTAAACCTATAAAACTGCTTAATAAGATAAAATAAAACAAAATGGAAGTTATTTTTTTACATTTATTATAATTTTTATTATTAACAAATTATAATGAAATCTGTGACAAGTTTCATCAACCGTTAGCAAAGTATTTATCCCGTCCAACGCTTACCTCACTCCTCACTCAAAGTCTAATTTTACGCGAAATCAATTGATTTGGCAGCACCACATAACATTGGATATTTTTTAAGAATCGATAAATAATACGACTAATTTAAAAAACAGTAAACTATCCGGTTAGTGTAGGGTACTTGGTGGTATTTTTCATTTGATGACATTATAAAAATATTATGTAAAAATGTTTACGATATCTTCCAAAAAAGGCAGAAAGCTTTAGGGATGGCATAATTATCCAACATCACAACCCAATATAATTAAAAATGTAAAAATAATTACTTACATGTGATTTCAAATGTTTATTAATGATGTATTATCTTTTACGTGTCTTTACAATTAGGTATTATGAAAACTCTGATAGATATTTAAGGTAAAACTATTGAAAGTGTGAAATCGTGATTTATTCTGAAGTGGGAACCCTAAAAATCAGCTGTTGTGGTTTGTTTACAAACATTATTTCTCTAAAGTGGCTGAAGTATAGAGCGCCCGAATCGACGCACGCACACATACACGTCGTTTACACGGCCGCTAACCAATCTTGGCAATGCAAAGCTATGCAGTGCCACACCGCGCTTCGCCGAGCTTATATAAATTGCAAGATTTTAGCATCAATTTTAAAAGAAATTAACCTGTCTCCACTGCCGCGTGTCCCTGTTTTCCAAAACTTTATTTAATGAAACTTTTCATAAGAATGCGAATTTTTTATATAATAAAATTTAACAACACAGCATTTAAAACTTGTCGCAATAGACGCAAATATTTATCTGTTAACAACTTATAACATAAATATGTAAATTAATATATGTTTCATTCCTAAAAAAAATTACCTGTTTTACTTTTTGTATGTACCAACCCTAGCGCTCCGCTCAGCTGTAGGTGTAAATTTCAAAAAGACGGCTGAGTTACGCTACTGTTCTATCTCTGTATTGTGGTATTATGTTTGAATGGTTAGTAAAGATTTCTCTGAGATATTATCCATCAGTAAGCATTCTATATGTTGAACTGAATAACGAGTTATTATCTTATCAAATTCGTCCAGTGGTTTTCTTGTCATGTGTTTCCAGACAGACAAAAATTATGTTCACTATAAAATCACCTTTTCATAAATAATCACTTTTTAATAAGATTCAAAAAGTATTTAATGTACAGATTTGATGTTGTTAATTTTTTTATATATATGTAGATAAAAGCCAGTATTGTGTTCATTATCAATTGAAATATTCAACATTAACTAAAAACACAATTTTCTAAACTTTATTAATAAAACTATATCTAAATCTACAAAAATATTACTAAGCAGTTCGCAACATTTTAGCTTCTCTCTTTTCTTGTAACATTTTCTTTTGTTCTTCAAGTATGGTTTTCCTTTCTTCAAGAAACTGTCCATATTCCTGAATTTAAAATGTTGTATAAATTTTAATTACCCCTAGTAAAAAAATAACACTTTGCTGAGTGTAATTTAAAATAAATTTAAAAGGTTTTTTTTAAATTCTCAAATAAAATAAAAGTAGCCTAAGTTACTTCTTATAACATTAGCTATCTGCAAGTGAAAGTCCCATCAAAATCAGTCCAGCTGATTAAAAAACATTAGTTTAAAAAGAATAAAGAAAAAAAATTATATATATTTGATTAAGTACTGAACATACTTTCATATGCATTTAGTGAAAAGATGATATTAAATTTTTATTTTAAATATAGGAACATTTACCGTAGCATCAAGCTCGTTTACAACTTCAATACCACATGTCCTAGCTGTTGCTATAAGCATTGTGCAAATTTCCTTTAATGGTTTCCATTCAAGAGTTGGATCTTGGGCCTTAATTTTTGCTATTTCATATATATGTTTTAATGTTACTTTACCACAAATTTCTCTTACTGAAATATTTTTTTATAAATATAACATGAATATTAAATAATCAACAAAATGTAGGTAATTTTTAGGGGAAACAATTACTTACTTGGTGTCATTGCACCTCGGCTTGCACCTGCAGCTTGTTTAAGAAAATATGTGGAAGGTGGCTGATGGATAATTAACTGATATGATCTATCCGCATTAACTTTTACTCTGGTCGGCAAAGGGATTCCTTGCTTAATATTGGATGTACGTTCATTAAAATCCTTGCAGAAAGCAGCAATATTAATATTGCGCTAAAATAAAAAAAATGTTATTAAAACTTTTATTAAATGAAACGTATCGGCAAAATAAATATTGATTGTTCACCTGCCCCAGCATTGGTCCTAGAGGAGGGCCTGCTGAAGCCATTCCTGCAGGAATATTAGTCCTTAATTTCGAGGAATGATCTATTTTATCAGCTACTTTTTTCATTGATTTCAAACGATTCACTGATTTCGACATGTTCGAGCAAGTCTGATTTTATAAGATAGTCAGACTTATTTTTTATTATTTATAGAATTGTCTATTTTGAAAATAAATAACCTAAAAGCTAAAAATTTGAAAGAAAACCTCAATCTCAGCTGACATTTGACGTTTTTACTTTTTTTTTTCTTTCGTACCTAATGCGGATTGCGGAATGCCTCAAATCTTGAAATTTGACTCATTCATTCATCGTTATTAAATCATTTATGGAGAGAGTAGAAAAAAATTAAAATAAATTATTACGCCTATATTATTTTATTTTTTGCTATTGCACATATTTATTATTTTTCATTTCACTGTTACCACACCACATTAATAAACCACTTTATTCACTGACCTCTATAATAGAATGTCCATTTGAAGCGCCACTAGCGAGAGGGTCGAGAACTAATTTTGACGTATATTGCAAATGACAGCGAGAAGTGTTTGTTTACTGTAAAGTAATTTTGCATTTTCGTTGTTAATATAACATAAGTAGTAATTATGATGATACGGTTATTGATAAATAAAAATAAAAAAATAAAAATCTTTATATCGACATCATTAGTTTTAGTACCATGAACTCTCGCTACGTCCGACAGCGGCGGACAGCGCCAAAATGGCGAATATCAAGCAGCCACAAAAGCACGTTGACAACAGCCAGTCCAGTGGTATTATAGAGGTCAGTGACTTTATTAGTCATCCATGCTTGTCAGTTGTCAGTTGTCACAACTCACAGTTAACAAACGGCAACACTGGAATTAATATGTCATTCGTTTATATTGTCTTAATTTTGCCGTCATATTTTTTTAAGAAAGAACAAGTATTTATACATAATTAATCAAAAAATATACTGATATCTTTCCTAAACGAAGTCTTATTAATAAATTAGTGCTATATTAGAAACTATTATACATTTTAAAGCTTTTTGTATTATGAAAATACATGTACCATTGTGCATTGTTAATATGTATGCAATTTGTAAATAATTAGTAGATAGTAACGTATTGGTCAATATGTGGTCATTTTTCTCACGAGATCCTACTAAGGATTTTCCTTATGAAGTGGGGGATCCAGTACCTGGCTTAGAGGACAGAAGTGTGTGGACACTTCATAAAGGCAAGAAAAGGGGAACTCAAGATGAAGTGTCAATATTTTTATTTGATGTCACCAAAAATTCTGAAACCCTTTTCGACATTGCTAAAGCATCCTTAAAGAAACTAAAGACTATGAGACACCCAAGCCTTTTACATTATTTAGATAGTTGTGAAACTGAAAAATTTTTATATGTAGCCACAGAATATGTAGAACCTTTAGCTACTCATATAGAAGATATGAAATTAGAGGGTCAGCAGCGAGAATTATTCCTAGCATGGGGTGTATTTCAAATTACTGTGAGTATATTATTTTAATATCCTAACAGTGCTTGAATTAAAAAAAGTAATAAAATATTGGATATAATAAATAATATACTAACCTGATAATATTTCTCTTTTCAGAGGGCTTTATCATTTTTTAATAATGATGGTAATATGAAACACAATAATGTGTGCTTATATTCTGTTTTTGTAACACTTGCTGGAGAATGGAAACTTGGTGGATTTGAATTTCTTACAGCACATGGGCAGGATAATTCTAGCCCTATGCCCATCAAAATATTGCCTGCTTTAGAAATATATGATCCACCAGAAAAGAAAGATCCAATAAAATTAAAGTCTGTAACTAAATGGTAAGATTTATTAAACTTATTATATTAAATATCTTTCATAAATGATATATCAAGAAAAAGTAAAAGCTTAAATAATTTTCATGTGTTAAAAATATAATTATATATTTGATATACTAATCCTCATATCATAATTAATTAAAAAAAGGCAAAATACATTTGTACACAAATTTGACATTTTTCTATATCTCATTGATAAAATTTGGCTATTGTAAAAAATAGAAATGCGGAGCAAAACAATGTTTACTGCTAATATTTTTTTCATTAAGTATTTTAGTTTGAGTTATATTGTTATTAATTAAAGAGGTATATATTATATTCTTTATTGCACAATACAGTTACATTGAAAAACATACATTGAGACTGACTTGGACAAAGGTAGAAGAAAGAAAAGTAAAATACTGTGGCATATTTAATGGCTCTATAAAATTAATTCTTACCAATGAATATTTATGTCAAACTAGCTGAATGGAGATTCATTTAATTATCTTATTGTTGAAACGAGAGAAATTCATTGTTGACCTAGTTATTGCTTATGATAATAATTATTTGGTAATGGGGTCAATATCATCATAGGGGGTCATAAAAATATTTCAAAGTGCTCTACATACTACTTATTATGTACTATGTACATGGTAATTGTTACAATAATTATTCTCAAAACAATTGGTTTTATTTTACATACACATTTATTTTGGATGTCAATGCATGGTTAGCTAAGTGGCATCATTCTAAATTCAATCTTACACCCAAAGATGGTGGATTTTGTTTTTTATCCACTGATGATATGGTGTTGTTAAGAAGAATATGAATAAAAAATAAACTTTAAGTTAAATCAAACACATTTGTTATATATATTATTAATTTATTTCAGATATTTTTGCTTGTTTTAAAAATATTTTTTTGATATTAATTTATTTAAATTCCTATTAGCTCAGCAGATATGTGGGGACTAGGGTGCCTCATATGGGAAGCATTTAATGGGCCCCTCGCAAACCAACCAGCTCTCAAAACAGTAGATAAAATACCAAAGCAACTGTGTACATTATATTGTGAGTTAGTCAGTGCAAACCCTGCATCAAGACCAAACCCAGCTGATATAATTACAAGGTTACATTTATTTTGCCTTATCTTACTTCCTTTTTGATATTTTATTATATCTTCTACATATCGTCGGTTAAGTATTTTAAGCTAACTCCATTGTTGGCTTAATTTTTTGGTATCAAATAAAAGAGAAAAAAAAGAAAATAAATGTATTATAATAGGTCATCATCAGCCCTTTTTAACGTGCCACTGCAGGGCACGGGCCTCCCTCAGTACGAGAGGGATCAGGCCATAGTCCACCGCGCTGGCTCAGTGCGTATTGGCGGACTTCACATATCTTACGTAAACTTGCTAGGTTTTCTCACACATGCAGGATTCCTTTTCCTTCACCGTAAGACAAGTGGTAATCAGGACAGAAATGATTCGCACATGAAAATATCAGAGGTACGAGACCCGGATTTGAACCCGCATCACTCGGTCATACAAGTGACGCGTTACCGCTGGTTTACCACTGCCATTACATTATAATAGGTACTAGTACAATATTTACCAACTGGGATTTAGATATCTCAGTCGTTTTTTTTTTTAATTATAATTTTGAATAATTTTAAATTTTAATTTCTGATTAGTAGTATAAATGGGAGTTAGCAGCTTAAAATATTTAGCCGACAATGTATAAAAATGAAACACTTAAAGTAGGTAAACATGTGTGATAACGGATCAATTTTTATATTTTTTTTCTTAATTATAAATGTAAATGTGCTTATAATAAAATAATCATCATTCAACATACATGCGAGGTTATTAAAAAATATATCTATAGTACATTTTATTGTAATTAAAAAAAAAATCTTTAATTTTTCAGATGTCGAAAAATGGGTGGATATTTTAAGAATGATCTCATAGACACAATGCTGTTTCTTGAAGAGATACAAATAAAGGATAAAATGGAAAAAGCAAAATTCTTTTCCACTCTTAACAGTTATTTGGACAACTTCCCCGAGAGTGTCTGCATTCATAAAATACTCCCTCAATTGCTCACTGCATTCCACTATGGTGACGCTGGTTCAGCGGTACTCGCGCCTATGTTTAAGGTAAATAATGAAAATAATAACACTTCACAAAAGCACTGAAGCTTTGAAAATCTATTTTTGCTAAATTAACTACATATGTAGTTTTTTTTTTATTTTTACTTAAGTTTTGTCATATTTTCTTATAATTAGGTATTTTAAATTAATTTAACACAGAACATGAACCAAATTGCATAAATTTTCTGCAGATTAATTAAATTCTTATCCCTCTCTCTATCCTGCTTCTAGGGGTTGCCTATATGAAATTACTTTTAGTGTTAAGGCTGCCTTTGCAAATTTCCATAAATGTTTTTTTTGTTTAAATAAATAAACATTTAATAATATTATGATAATACTTAATTATTAATTTCATTTTTAGTTGGGTAAGTTATTAGAAGATGAGGAATACCAAAAGCAAATAGTGCCGTGTGTAGTGAAATTGTTCAGTTCGAACGACCGAACAACGCGGTCGAGACTTTTACAGCAGTTGGACCAATTTATTATGCACCTGCAAAACTCTACTGTGAGTATTTTTTGTATTTACGACACGTTGGGCTCAGTTTATAATGCTACGAGTCATACCTACCTTGTTCTCGCGGATTTGAGTCACAAAAAAAATTTAAAAAAGTTGAAAAGTATGGGAACATTAAGATTTTGCCATGTATTATAGATTGCAATGTTAATTTAAAAAAATAATAATTTTGTGACATTCTGTTTTGCCCCTTGTACCCTTCATTTATAATATGTATGTATTTAAAGTTATATATGTGTAGTGTATCAACTATCCTGTATCCGTAACTCGAGCCTCGTAGGTTAACACTGAACTAGATCGCCGTGTGTAATAATGTCCCAACATATATTTAGTTATTCATTGTCTAATTTCTATTATTATTAGTATTACAAACACCATTCCCCAGGTAAATGACCAAATATTTCCACAAGTGGTCAACGGCTTTCTAGACACAAACGCAGTCATCAGGGAGCAGACAGTCAAGTCTATAGTGCATTTAGCTTCGAAACTCAACTATAACAACCTAAATGTGGAGGTGCTGCGACACTTTGCTAGGCTACAGTCGAAAGATGATCAAGGAGGAATAAGGTGGGTTCACTATATTTATACTTAAATAATATTATTCTTCAATAATTTTTTTTTTAAAATCGTATCTAAATATGTAGTCATTATCCATACTAATATTATAAATGCGAAAGTAACTCTGTCTGTCTGTCTGTCTGTCTGTCTGTCTGTTACCTTTTCACGCCTAAACCACCCAACCGATTTTGCTGAAATTTGGTATGTAGATAGTTTGCATTCACGAGAAGGAAATAGGCATATTATTTTTTGGAAATTCAACCCCTAAAAGGGTTAAAAGGGGTGGCAAAGTTTGTATGAGAAAAATATTTTTATTGCACATTTTTGCATGAAAATTTGAATTAATGCTTTTTAGTACAAATGATGAAACACGTATTTCAGGGTTTTTCGAAATTCACCCCCATTGGGGGTTAAAGGGGGTGGCTAAGTTTGTATGGGAAATTTAATTCTATTGAAATATTTTGCGTGACACTGAAATAATGCTCTGCAATATAAATTAAGAGGGCCAGAACTTTAAACGGGGAATCAGTCCTTGGTAAATTATAAGTAACAGTATATAAGCAAAAATGTTTATTTTGTTCACTCTTAGCGCGAGCGAAGCCTCGGGCACCGCTAGTTATCGATAAAGATGTCAAATCATTAGCTTTTAGAATTTGGCGGTTTTTCATTGACCGCGTTACGAGAAAATTACTGCACAGATTTTAATGAAATTTGCTATTGTAATTCAAAAGAGAATAGTGTGATTTTAAAAAAGAATTTCTTTTTCAAAAGTTTATTAATACCGTTTTCATTAACAAATCCTCAATGATTCCGTTGAGTTTGTGTTGCTATTTCTAAAAATTGACGTCCAGACAAAAATATACCTACTCTGTATTCATTCATCATTCAATTCCATTCAATTTCCAGAACAAACACAACAGTGTGTCTAGGCAAGGTAGCGGCCCACCTCCACCCTCAGATCCGGCAGAAGGTTCTAGTATCAGCGTTTGTGAGGGCCACCCGGGACCCGTTCCCCCCCGCGCGGCAGGCCGGCGTGCTCGCGCTGGCCGCCACGCAGCAGTACTTCCTGTTGTCGGAAGTGGCCAATAGAGTGTTGCCAGCTCTGTGTCCGCTCACTGCTGACCCTGAGAAGCAGGTGGAGTTCTTTTTTTGAT
Source organism: Boloria euphrosyne (assembly GCA_951802675.2). Taxonomy (NCBI): domain Eukaryota; kingdom Metazoa; phylum Arthropoda; class Insecta; order Lepidoptera; family Nymphalidae; genus Boloria; species Boloria euphrosyne. The sequence continues at coordinate 6,181,417 of OX637888.1, forward strand.
TTTATATATGGCAATACAGGACTTAAAACGTATTTTGGACGTTTCGACTTAGCTCCAAGAGCCGTGGTCATGGTTATTTAATAATTTTGCCATTATACATAATTAATATGAAGTGAAGAAATTTTAAATGTTCGTGTATATGTCTACCACTCTGGTGAAGTTCGGGTTGGCGGTTGGACTTCATATCTTTTGAAAAATTGCTAGATTCTCTCATATATTAATACATATCTTCTACATTTTAGGCGTCGGGACGTGACGACCCCACCGCCCGCTGGTGAGATAATCTAGTGACAGAGATTATTCCATCAGTGCAATCAGTCAACCAAACCAGTGGTAGTGCCATGCTTGTTGCCATCGGGTAGCAGCCGAATGGGCCGGCACGCCCCGTAAAATACCACTCTCTCACAGAAGATCGGCGTAAAGTGGCAGCTATACTGTCGCGTTTCGTTCGGTGAGTGAGAGTCCCGGAAGCCCACTCCCCATCCCTCCCCCACACCACTAAATACCATGATAGTGCGAAATTCGGTGAATCTACCCCAGGAGGGTACCACCAGCGCACATCGCGGTGGAGAATCCCTCTCTGGGCATCCATGCTCAAGCCATACTCTACCTGAGCGTGGATGCTCAGGCTGCCCTCCGAATTCTGGGGGGGGGGCAATTTTGCGCTCTCAACCTCTGTTCGGGGCATACGGAGCAGGCAACTTAAGGCTACCCCTTTAACTCTTACTGTAGAGTGTAGACTTCTGCAACATAAGGGGGCTAAATACCAACTTGAACGCCGTCCACTTCCACCTTGAGACGGCGAAGCCGGCCTTGCTCTTCCTTACTGAGACGCATATATCTTCTCCGGCTGACACCTCTTTTCTCTCTTACCCGGGGTATAAATTGGAGCATTCCTTTATACCACGGGCTGGGGTATGTGTGTACGTCAGAGATGATATCTGCTCTCGTCGCCTCGACAGCCTTGAAGGGCGGGACCTATCCATCCTCTGGCTACGTGTAGACTGCGACGACCATCCGCGAATCTTCGCGTGCCTGTATAGGTCCCATAGCGGTAATGCCGAAACTGACCGACTCGTTGAGCACATGCAAATGGCTTCAGATTCCGTGCTGCAGCAGATCCCATCCGCAGAGATCGTGATCCTCGGCGACTTTAACGCCCATCACGCCGAATGGCTTGGTGGTGGCACGCACCACCGATCATGCGGGAAGATCTGTTCACGATTTCGCATTAGCATATGATCTGACACAACTGGTCACCTTGCCAACGCGAATCCCTGATGTGGATGATCATACACCTTCCCTGTTGGACCTCCTGTTGACCTCTCATCCAGACGGCTACCTGGTTTCCGTCGATCCTCCTCTTGGCTCGTCGGACCACTGTCTTGTCCGGAGTACAGTGCCAGTTACGCGCTCATCACGACCTCGCTTCGCGGGCTGCCGCCGCGTATGGCACTACAGGTTAGCGGATTGGGACGGGATGCGGTCATTCTTCGCGTCCTACCCATGGGGGCAGATTTGCTTCTCGCCGGATGATCCTGGCGTCGTTGCTGACTCTGTCACCGATGTGGTACTTCAGGGTATGGAACTGTTTATTCCGTTTTCTGAGGTGCCCATTGGGGGCAAATCCCAGCCTTGGTTTGGTCGCTCCTGTAAGACGGCATCTCGCCGAAAGCTGGAATGCTACCGAGCCTGGGCTGTCGCGTCGGCGTCTAGTGATGTAAATACCAGCGTTTTTAAAAAGGAGTATAACTTTGCCTCCAGATCCTTCAAAAGAGTTATTGCTGATGCGAAGTCGAAGCACATTGGCAGAATTGGCGAGCGATTAGCGCGTCTCCCTTCAGGAACACGTGCGTTTTGGTCTCTCGCCAAGGCTGTCTTAGGGAATTTCTGTCAGCCTTCTTTTCCACCTCTACACACGGAGGGTGACTCGCTGGCCCATGCCGCGAAAGAGAAAGCCGATCTACTGGGCTCTCTTTTCGCGTCCAATTCGACTCTGGATGACCAAGGAAACTCACCACCGACAATCCCGCGGTGTGATACTACGATGCCGGAAGTTCAGTTCCGGTCGCAAAGCACTCCTTTCCTTGGACATTCATAAGTCGAATGGGCCCGATGGCATCCCTCCGATCGTGTTGAAGACATGTGCTCCGGAGTTGGCACCGGTCTTAACGCGTCTTTTCCGGCACTCCTATTCATCAGGCGTAGTCCCGAAATCCTGGAAGGCCGCTTTAGTGCACCCGATCCCAAAAAAAGGCAACCGCTCGGATCCGTCCAATTACAGGCCTATAGCAATTACCTCCTTGTTCTCCAAGATAATGGAGTCCATTATCAACTGCCAGCTCCTGCGGTACCTAGAGGAGCACCGGCTGATTAGTGACCGCCAGTACGGCTTTCGTCGAGGTCGCTCAGCCGGTGATCTTCTAGTTTACCTGACACATAGATGGGCAGAAGCAGTTGAGACCAAGGGGGAGGCGCTTGCGGCCAGTCTGGACATAGCGAAGGCCTTTGATCGGGTATGGCACAAAGCGCTTCTTTCGAAGCTGCCTTCCTATGGGCTTCCCGAGAAATTGTGCAACTGGATCACCAGCTTTTTGGCAGATCGGAGCATCAAGTTCGTTGTCGACGGTGCCTGCTCTGATCCTAAATATGTCAACGCTGGTGTTCCACAAGGCTGTGTACTGTCTCCTACTCTGTTCCTTCGGCATATCAATGACATGCTGCAAATCAGCAACATTCATTGCTATGCAGATGATAGCACTGTAGATGCACTGTACACTGGCCGCGCTAATATTTCTCGGGAGTACGTCGACGAGTGCCGGAACAAACTTGTGTCTGAAGTCGAAACCTTGTTAACCAAAGTCTCGAATTGGGGTCGACTAAACTTAGTCCAATTTAACCCCAAAAAGACACAAGTTTGCGCGTTGACCGCTAAAAAGTCGCCGTTTGTCGTAACTCCTCAATTTGCGGGCACTCCCCTGTCTGCCACAGCCAGTATCGGGATACTTGGCGTCGATATTTCGAGCAACGTCCAGTTTCGTGGTCACTTGGAAGGTAAGGCCAAATTGGCCTCTAAGAAGCTTGGTGTGCTCAGTAAGTCGAGACAGTACTTCACGTCGGGTCAGCGTCTTAATCTTTATAAGGCGCAAATCCGGCCCCACATGGAATACTGTTCTCATCTCTGGGCGGGAGCTCCCCAGTACCAGCTACTTCCATTTGACCGCATTCAACATAGGGCGGTTCGAATTATCAACGATCAAGCTCTTTCCGATCGGCTTTGATCCTTTAGCTTTGCGTAGAGATGTTGGATCACTCTGCATCTTCTACCGCATTTATCACGGGGAGTGTTCTGAGGAATTGTTCGGACTGATCCCGGCCGCAGAATTTCATCATCGGACATCGCGCCAAAACCGAAAATTCCATCCTCACCACCTCGATGTCCAGCGTTCCACAACAGTGCGATTTCTAAGACATTTTTTGCCCCGCACAACCACTCTGTGGAACCAGCTGTCGCCTGCGGTCTTTCCGAACCGGTACGACCTGGCAACCTTTAAGAAGAGAGCGTATTCTTTCTTGAAAGGCCGGCAACGCAACTGCAAGCCCTGTGGTGTTGCAGTTGTCCATGGGCGGCGGTGATCACTTACCATCAGGTGAGCCTCCTGACCGTTTGCCCCCTTTGTCCCATAAAAAAAAAAAAAAAAAATACATTACACTATTATTATCTATTAAACGTACCTATGGATCATTGTCTGCCCATGGAAAAAATTAGAAAAAAAATATTATTTTGGGCTTTTTCAGTATTGCCATAAAATCCTCAGTATATAAGTAATGCCATTTAAATTTTTAGTTGATAATTCTTCTCAAACTTTACTAATTGCCTTTTACCTATAGCAACTTTGAAATTTACATCAATTTTTTTATTATTATTTAATATATAAAAATCTCGAGTCACAGTGTTTGTTATAGAACTCCTCCAAAACGGCTTGACCGATTTCTATGATTTTTTGTGTATATTTGGTAGGTCTGAGAATAGGTCGTAAGCTATTTTTTATTCCCCTAGGTGATAAGGGAGGCATTTCAATTTTGGTACTGCCATTTTTTTCAATGCAGTAAGCAGTGAAGTGCAAAGTGGTATACAAGTAACTTATTACATATTGTAAGAGATTTTGGTTTCTGTCTTTAGAATGAGGGCGGAGCCACATGAATTGCTAGTTATTATGTAATATACTGTAGTTTTCATGACACTACATTATATTTAATTTTTAGGTTCGTGATGCAGCGTTTAGAACGATAAAGGGTTTCTTGGGGAAGTTAGAGAAAGTTTCGGAAGATCCAAGTTTGAAGGAAGGCATGGGTATGTTCAACAAACAAATTTAATTTAAATTTATTTCAATTATTATGTGGAAAATCTCGACCAATTTTGATTTATAAAATCTCGACCGATTTGATGAAATTTTGATCTGGAAAATAATGAGGTTTAATCCAGAGGTGAAACTTTCATTAGAGACCTTAAAACTATCGTTTGACTTTCGTGTATATGTGTGTTTGTTGTCTGTCTGTTGTGATGGCACTGGACTGATTATGATAAAATTTAGTATGATAATAGCTGCTTATCTGGGTCAACATAAAAGATTTTTAGAGTGAATCGCTATTATTACATAAAGTCGGTTGTATCTTTCTCAATGATATCCAATCTCATGTTCAAATCTACAATCAATATTGATCCTAAAGTATATAGCCATAATGTGTATTTCAACTTGCAGAAGCGGACGTGCACACGGCAACGCCGTCGCTCAGCAACGCGGCGGCCACGTGGGCGGGCTGGGCAGTCACCGCCGTCACCGCCAAGTTCTACCGCTCGCACTCCGACACTGCCAAGGTGCAGCACGCGCCCAAGTCTGTGCTGTCCAAGCCGGGATCCCTAGGTGAGATAGTTTTGATATTGACTAAATAAGTTGGCATATTCACTCGAAGCGCCAAGTAACTTGGCAAACTACTTGGCTAGTGTTATGGATACCATCCGCGTGCAAGACGCGGCCAAGTCTGTGCTGTTCAAGTCAAGCCGGGCTCTCTGGGTGAGATCGTGTTTTGATGTTTACTAAATATGTTGGGAAGTTAACTCACGGTGGCGCCAAGTAACTTGGCAAACTACTTGGCCAGTTCAATGGCTTGTGCTATGGATACCGCCAGTGTAATATGCGTCCACGTCTGTGCTGTCTGTGTTTTTTGTTCAGTTAAATTTTATATTACTTATAGTTGGATGGAATAATAAAACAACATTTGAATTTTATTGAAAAAGTAAAATTTAATAACATTTAAAAAAAATTATAAAAATCAATTAAAACCACATACAATATTAAGTATATATTATATTTGTAGAGATATTTAAGACTAATAATAATAGTTATATTATTTGCTATTTATAATTTGTAGAGCAACCGTCCTCAAGCAGCATGTCGACGACGACGTCGTCGGTGACGTCGATGACGTCACTAGAGCACAGCGAGTCCGCTTCCGACTACGACCCCGAGCACTGGGACATGGCCGCGTGGGGCGAGATCGACTCCAGCGCAGGTGACGTGTCCAATCTAGTCCCACTGCTGGGCAAGAGCCTCCCTTTAATACGAGGGGGATCAGGCTAATCCACTGTCCGCCAAGCTTGCCAAGTGTAGGTATGACTGTCTTCACATGTGACGTAGTCAGCCCTTTTTTAACGTCCCACTGCTAGGCAAGAGTCTCCTTTGAATACCAGGGGGATCAGGTCATAGTCCATCATGCTTGCCAAATGCGGGTTGGCGGACTATACATGTGACATGCCTTTCGAAAACTTGCTAGATTCGCTCAGACAAGCTGATTTTGGTCACAATGTTAGAAATGATTCGCACATGAATATATCAGACCCCGATTTGAACCCGTATCACTCGGATGTTCAAGCGAGTGTGTTAGCACTGAGTCGAATATGTCATTATTTTTATTATACTCAACGCTTACTCTTCATACACAGGCTTTGTTTTGTTTAATGTTATTGTGCGGAACCCAATTTTTTTTAAATAAAAGTAGCCTAGGTTAGTTTTTATAATAGTGCTAAATAATATGTGCCTTTCAAATTCTATACAGAATAAGACATTGGCTTGTTACACAATAAATGTTTTTTTATAAACTACCCATAAGTATTAAAGAAATGCTGAAAAGATCTGGATGATAATATTTGATACAGAGATAGATTATAGTTTGGGACATCACATAGGTTACTTTTTAAAGTTATTTTACATAATCCGGTAAAATAAACGAACTAAAAGCAAGAAGGTCTCTAAAGTACTCCGGTCGCTCTAAATTGTATTTACATTGAAAGGCGTGAGCGCACACCATTCTCCATTGAAACAATATTTTGTCATTTTGAGTGAAAGAGAACGAACGTTTAGTTTTTGCTCGGGAGTAAAAGAGACAACATGTATTTGTCGGTACGGTTGTTTAATCGCGGTTTTGCAAGGTTTTTCAAGGTCAAGGCCCTTCTTGCTTTAAGTTCGGTGAGTAAAATACACTGACCTCTATCAATACCACTAGACTGGCTGTTGTCAAAGTTCTTTTGTGCCTGTTTGATATTCGCCATTTTGGCGCCGTCGGACGTAGCGAGTGTTTGTGGTACTAAAACTAGTGATATTGATATCAGCGAACAAATATCGATAAAATTACTTTACAGTAAACAAACACTTCTCTCGCAGTCATTTGTAGCGACGAAACGATACGAGTAAATACAAATACATACTCGATACTTTTCTCCGATACCAAGTACTTTAATTATTGATACTTTTCAATTGATACCGAGTACGGTACTTGACGACGGATACAGTATCGAGTAAAAGTATCGATACCTCAATGGTATCAACAATAGTCATTTGCAATATACGTCAAATTAGTTCTCGGGACACTCGCTAGTGGCGCTTCAAATGGACACAAAAAAATTGCTGTCAAACGCTTGGAACAGCCTGTCCAGTGGTATTATAGAGGTCAGTCATCATCATCATCAGCCCTTTTTAACGTCCCACTGCTGGGCACGGGCCTCCCTCAGTATGAGGGGGATTAGGCCATAGTCCACCGCGCTGGCCCAGTGCGTGTTGGCGGACTTCACATGTCTTACGAAAACTTTCTAGGTTTTCTCAGACTTGCAGGTTTCCTTACGATGTTTTACTTCACCGTAAGACAAGTGGTAATCATGATAGAAATGATTCGCACATGAAAATATCAGAGGTGAGAGACCCGGATTTGAACCCGCATCACTCGGTTTTACAAGCGACGCGTTACCGCTGGGCTACCACTGCCTTAGTGGTAAAATATAATAATGACGTGTGCAGGCACGACGGCAGCGAGTGCGAAGTCGCCGCCCAGCAGTGGCAGCGCGCAGGCGACGCCCGGCCTCGCCGCGCTCTGCGAGGACGACTGGGACACCGAGTGGGGCACGCTGCAGGAACAGCCTGTATGTACTAAATAGCCTATTGATTTGTTTCAGTCACTTACTTCTCTAAAACTCTGTTGCCCTAGTACTATAATGATATTTGAATGTAATATTGTTATTTACTTCTCTAAAGTTCTGTTGCCTTAGTACTTATAGGGTTTTCCAATAAGAGCGGGTCGATATAGAAGTCGAATAAAACAAGATAATATGCGTGAGCTATTAAGGGCGTGCTTATTGCGTGTTCGGCCACAGAGTTGACTTCGACAACGCAGGCACATCCATAACGAAAGGTCTTCCTCATAGTTAGGATCAGCGATTTCGTCTTTGGAATTCTTTTTACATTCCGCACATTCTTTTTCGAACCCACCATTTTTTAGAGATTTTTTAAGTTTAGCGAGATCTACAGATTTAGCTACATGAGGACATGCGGACTTAATGAAATTACTGTATGATTTGCAAGGTCTATAAATGCCATTTGCTATAGAAAATGACATCGTCTAAATAACCACCGCTGCTTTTAATTATGGAACGAATGCCACGAGTACAATTTTCAATGATTCAGCCACAGAAATCTGACTGAATTTAAACCATACCCAGAGTTAGCTTGATTTTGAGGGCGTCTGTCGATTGAGGATTATTGGCGTAGACATGTGATTTAAGAAAAACCAAAAACCTACAAGAAGAAGGCCGGATGGGTGGAATTCTCCGATCATAGTGACCGATTATCGCCAAATCTGCGGTTGTCACTCTACCCACTAATCGTCCATGCAGAAATTCCATTGTGGTGTCTGTGTAGATTGATCGTAGCGCCGTTTTGCTGGAACCACAGATTGCCCACGTCCATATTGCTGTAGGCCAAAAAAATTATCTGTAGTACTCGCTGTTGTGTGATAGCCTCACCAACGTCTTCCTCGAAAAAATAAGGACCAATGATAGTCGCCGGTCCAAAAATCAGTCCAAACAGAAACTTTTGTGGGTGTATTGCCATTTGCTGAACCTAGAATAGGTCAGTATTCCCCTATATACGGCAATATTGCTTCTTAACATAGCATTTACCCAAAAAAACGCGCACCTAAACGCAGTTCGCGAAGGAACGGCGTTGTGTGTGTTCATTAATTTGTAACTTCTGGGTTAGTTGGATATTGTTCGATTGCAAACCCGAGTCGAAACGCGAAATCTACCAAGTTGAAGTCTGCTCAAGTTCTTGTGGATGGCGAGGAATTAACTACCTCGGGTTCTCTTGCACATTATAACAGACAGCTGCGATCTTCTTGAGCGATCTGGCGCTTGATTGACATATAGGTATTAAATATTCGTTTAACTAAACAGTCGCTTCAAATATGTGCACTAAACGTTACAGAGTCGACTGAATATCCACCGCGTCTGCCGTAATATGGGCGTAATGTGCGTAACGAGCAATAATTATTTAAATATTTTTTAATCATTTGCATGCGTTACTCAATTAGTAATTAGTAAAGTTTGAGAGATGTCGCCAAAACAACATAGTAGCTACAGCCTGTCAAAATCGACCCGCTCTTATTGAAAAATCCTATGCAATGCGGGGCCCAAACGTGCGTTCACCTTGTCGTGGTATTGAGGAGGTATGCGCCCGAGCTCAGAAACGCGCAGGGAGGGCCCACTTCGGTGGGTGGTGTCTCATGCGGGTTGCTCCTGGTACTTCTCTGAGAGCAGAGTGGACGGTGGAGCAACCCTGTGGCTGTGTAGTTAGCTTTGGTAGCTGCCGGGCCGTCAGATCATGGTTGAATGCGCAAGCGATTCTGCGAAGCTCCATTAAGACGGAAGATGGATACGTGGGTTTTAGTGGGTAGTACATGCTTGCCGGAGAGCCTCACATAACCACCTGTTTTCTACAGCTGGTATGCGTTAATGCATTTCCCAAGGATAATAAAAAAAAGTACTACAATGCGGTTCGAACCTTTTTCGGATAGGATTAACGGTTAAAAATTTGCTGCTATTAATTTTGTTTGAAAGTCCTATCACTTAGTGAATGGATAAAGGGCATGTAAGTGAACTAAGAATATCATGGGTTATCACCAATATTTTGGGCGCGATAACTGCCTAAGAGTTGACGTTTCAAGATTCGCAAGATAAATAAAAGCTACAAGGTTTTATTTAGAAGACCTTAATTGCAACGTAAAGTAAGTAATAATATGATGAAACCCCACAGTCAGCACAGGCAGAGCTGGCGAGTCCGTCGGAGACGTGGAACAACACGCAGTGGGGCGAGGCCAACGCCACGTACGTGCGCGCCTCGCGCCTCGACCTGCGCCCCGCGCACCAGAACAGCGGGGACTCGCTCGCCGGCTGGGAGGACGGCGACTTCGAGCCCATCGAGGAGGATGAGGATGGTGAGCATACATACACTTCCCCCATCTCTCAACTTCACTCCCCCTCTCTCCCTCTTCCCTTTCTCTCTTCCCTCTCTCTCTCATATACACAGGTAAAGAGCGAATAAGAAAGATCATATACACACACGTACACTGACTAACTGATATTGGTAGTGTTTGGCCGATATATTTTAACTCTTCCGGTACACTTGGATACTACTAGTAGTACTCGAACTGTCCTGGTTTCGATCGACTTTAACTGTAGCAGTACCTACTCTAGGACTAGGCATACCAGTGTTGGTAAAAATAATAAAGTAGTCTTTATGTATTTACTATTTAATAATCTCTAACCTAATATGTCGCATTAAACGCCGCTTGGTAGGACTTTTTAATGAGTTTCAAAATGCTTGGTTAATCATAACAAAATTTTGCAGAAAATAGTGCATCCAAAATGGACGAAGTGAGACGAAAACGCGAAGAAAGGAAGTTGCAAAGACAACGTGAAATGGAAGCGAGACGAAATGCGCGAGGACAAGGACCAATGAAACTAGGCAGCAAGATTACAACCCCTCCTCCCCCGTTTTAATCTACAACAGCCCCCCCCCCCCCCTTTCGTCCCTTATTTTATCCCATATACCTAAAACAGCCTAATGTTCCATATGTTTTCTCGTGAACTATCTTAAAGGACTATATATAAATTATGTCACTATGTACTTTGTACTTGCTGCGCCAGTAGTCGCGGGTCCAAGTCCCATTGGGGGCATTCATTTGTTAAACATGGATGTGTGTACTCCAGTCTTGGGTGTTTATATTTATATAATATGTATGTATTTAAAGTTATATAATATGTATAGTATATCAACTATCTGGTATCCGTAACACAAGCTTCGTAGCTTACCACAGAACTAGATGGCGCTGTGTGTAATAATGTCCCAACATATATAGTTTGTAATTTATTACTAAAAAGTATTGAGTGAGTATAATAATCTTTATCTTATCCGAGGCTAAATCTATGCATGGTCTGTGTGTAGGTCTGGGAACGCATCACGAGAAAACTACTGAACAGATTTTAGAATTTCGTTTAATAATTATTGCTGGCTATTGATATACACGTAATTTTACTGCCTCGGTGGTGTAGTGGCTAGCACGTACGGTCACACACCGAGAGGTCCTGGGTTCGAGTCCCAGGTCGGGCCAAGTTTAGTTATTGAGTCTTTCTGTTTCGAAGGCTCAGTAACAGCCCGGAGTTGGGAAGTTGGCGGTGTTTCACCCCCGTGCCTCGGAGAGCAAGTAAAGCCGTCGGTCCTGCGCCTTAACTCTCACTGGTCGTGTCGAGCATTCGTCCCACCGGAATATGAGAGTGATAAGGAACAGAGAGTGCACTTGTGTTTGCGCGTACACTCGTGCACTATAATATGTCCCGCGCCGTTGGCTAGTCTCAATGAGATTGGCCGCCGTGGCCGTAATCGGCCGGGAGGACATTATTATTATTACATACTAAGTAATCTATACCAACAGTGAGTATTAGCGGGAACGAGTCGCAGCTTAATCTATAAATATAAAATGTAAGAGACGGACAGACTAATAGATAAGTGTTTCTATTTTTACACAATAATAATAATAAAAATTCACTACATTTAACGGTCCATAGCTGGGCAAAGAAGCTTCTCTTCAATACGAGGAGGATCAGGCCATAGTACCACTCTAGCCAAGTGGGAGTCAAAAACTAAGTTATATCTAATAAATAAAAATCTCGTGTCACAGTGCTTATCGAATTCCTTCAAAGCGGCTTGATTATTTATGATTATTTTTTTGTGTATATTTGGTAGGTCTGAGAATAGGTTGTAGGCTATTTTTTATTTCCCTAGGTGATAAGGGCCCCTCGAGTTTTTTTATTTTTAGTTTTATACAATTTTTTTATTTTCTTATGATTTGTTATTAAAAAATACTTATAAATTTTCATCCCTCGGGTGGAGCCGCGGGAATTGCTACTAAGACTATAAAACCTTGAAAACACCATTAAAATGGATTCAGGCTGTAAAAATCGCCTCTTGACATAATTTATATAGGTCCTTAAACCAGATCTAATGGGAGTAATGTATTTATCACGTTTGATTCTAATAATGACTCAATCTCAACGCCATATAATTTAAAAAATATTAATAAACTACCATCTTTAAGGTAATATTTACATATTGTATAAGTATTCTAAGCTGCTACCTCCCTACATTCATACTACATACTTGTCATAAATAAGAATCTAAATTTATTTTAATTTATAATTAAGAAACCACTGTAATATCTAAATTCCAGTTGATAGATATTGTACTATAGTCCGTTCGCGTTAAGAGTGCTTTAGTCATCGGTGCAACTACAGGGTAAAGGTGTATTCACAGTGGTCTCATAATTACTACTACTATACTGTCCACAGTCGAATTTAAATCCGCTGTTTAAAGTACTTAAAAACATTGTAAATTAGTTTTCTTTCACCGCTATGAATTACCGAACCACTTTTTTATTATGTCCAGTAGGTGAGGTATTCATTTTAAAAATTTAATTTATTAACAATCAAAGGACAGGCACAATGTTGTGTTTGAAATCTGTGCTTTCAACTGGTCACTGTGGACGCGACTTTCTAATTTGAGAAGATTTCATTGGCTAAGGTCGTGACTAGGCCGGTAAACAAAGATGACTCACTGCATTCTTAACGCGAACGAAGTATAGTACGTATTATTTTCTTTTTCATTTGATAAAAAAGTCGGTTTAGCAAATAATGGTTAAGTTAGCACCTTAGAATACTTACCCATAGATATTATATATGATTCAAAAGATTACAATTTCCCATATCTTTTCCTTATATTAGATAGTCAAATTCCAAAACTTCATAGAACTCCTAATTGTTATTTTGCGTATTGTATATTATTTGTGTGATAAATACAATATTAACTTTAATATAGAATATTGTAAAATAATTCCTTATATAATAATATTATATAGATATATTATAGATCAGTTGCTCGTAGATAATAAAAGTATTTATCTTAATTTTTCGTTAATGTATGACAATTTTGTTAGTGTAAATTAAATTTATTTAGGGTTCCATGTTTTTAAATTTGTTTTTCTTTTAGATATTTTGATAAAGGTTTGAGTTATCTTTCATACTGATACTTGTTTATAATCGATGCTTGTTAACTGATTTCTGGAACTAATAAAATTGGATAGCAATCAACTGATTAGATACAAAAGATAAATATTACTAAATGAAATTCGTATATGAGTTACATTTAAAAATAATTACTATAACGTATGTTTTACAGAATATACTAAAAACAATAGTTGTTAACATTTTTCTCAGCTGTCTAAAATTAACGCACAAAAAACTGAATCGATTTTTACTGCATTTTGTATAGGGATAAAAGAAAAAGCATTTTTTCAACATAAAGCAATGTTTAGTTCTGTCAAGTCGTTTTGAAAAAAAACAAGGCTAATGTAAGAAAGCCAAAGAAAACATAATCTAAGGTACACTCGCAATAACTAATTTTATTTAAATAGTACCTAGGAACGAAAATTTTAAATCGCTAGATTACAATAAATATTATAAAACAAATTGTACAGTTACGTTGTTATATTTTAAAAAAATGTACTTTAAGGTCATCAAAAAGCAAATCAATATATTTTTATTTTAAATTTAAGAAATATGAGATTAAGATATGACCTAAAATTTTGCATATTATTATATATTTTTAAAACGTTTCTCCATCGACCTTCAACCAATTTTAGTTATTCACAAATAATAAATTACTTATTACTATTGAGCAACTGGTCGAAATTATTGTATAAAACCACAACTTGGAAAGTTTAATCGGGCGGAAATGGAGAATATCTGCGAATGAACATGTTTCGTCTTTTATTATAATTAAAGATATTATTTTAATTATACATTTTCCAATGCTTATGAAAATTTATTATTAAATTATATAATTTTCAGTACTCGCTCTTTATTTTATACCTCATATTATATTCTATAGGGACTTCCCTCACTTCGCTTGTGTGAGTACATAATTCTTTTTCTTAAATTAAAGTAAGTCAGAGTAACTCTTTATGGCATTAGCTACGTGCCAGTCAAACTCCCAATAAAATTAGTCTAGCCATTTCGGAGATTAGCCGTAACAAACATACAGATAGACAAATTATTGTTTTTTGTAAAAACTATTTTTTTTATAGATACTGTATATAATTTTATAAATATTTAGATATATAATAGCTTTTATACCAGTGTGAAAAACGGAAACTTCAATTTTATTTATCTGTTTTCTTTTACGTAGAAGTACAATAAAGTATTTTTAATAGTGACTTTGGCGTTATAATTATTATAATAGTGACTCTATTTAATAATTGTACTAACTACTTATAAATACTAACACGAAAGTATGTGGCTGAAAGAATCTTCTTCACACTGTAATGGTTTGACATGGAAAAAAAAGGAAAAATGAAAAAATCTTTATTGATTTATACAATATGCGTTACAACTAGTTCCAAGGTGCCTTGTACTGGGTGAAAATTGACATATTTAATTAGATAAAACTCAGTACAAAACTAGACTATGACTGGAATTACACATAGGCTATTTAGGTTAGGTATATGTTAAATTAAAAGTAAAAAAAAAAACAGTATGTCATATTTAAAAGCTATAATATGAAATTACAATTAATTTACATCTTATCATAAATCCAGATAATAAAACTACTGAGTTTCTTTACGAATCACTCCTCTAGGACTAGACCTGAAAACAAATTCTTAGCTAAAAATCTTATCTTTATTTTTTTTTAATTACGAAAATTTTATTTACAAGCCAACGGCCTTTTCCAATTACAGCACTAAGGCGCATTATGCGGCATAATGCTCAACGTTGAATGTTCCAACTACAACAGCGCTTCGCACAATCGAACACTGCTTTTACGTGATGCTGTGTTAAAAAAATAAATATACCGTGTATCGATGAAGGTTACAAGAGTAATAAAATTGACTTTTTTTTATATTCCACGTTTATAATGTGAATACAATTTTATTTTAGAATTCAAAACTATAAACATATTTATTTTCCAATTAGCATCCAATTAGAATCATATTCACGTTCCAATTAGCATCAGCACAAATCGGCATTGTGCGCCACTGAGTCGCATTATGCTCTGTAATTGAAAAACAGGGCAAGTATGTTTGGGGTCTATTTTTCAATTTTTGTATTTTCTACACAAACACCAAAACATAACGCCATCTATTGACATTTATTTGAACTAATTTTTGTTTGATAATGAGACCCCATGAATCCATACTAATATTATAAATGCGAAAGTAACTCTGTCTTTCTGTCTGTCTGTCTGTTACCTTTTCACGTCTAAACCACCCAACCGATTTTGCTGAAATTTGGTATGTAGATAGTTTGCATTCATGAAAAGAAAATAGGCATATTATTTTTTGGAAATTCAACCCCTAAAAGGGTTAAAAGGGGTGGCAAAGTTTGTATGAGAAAAATATTTTTATTGCACATTTTTGCATGAAACTTTGAATTAATGCTTTTTAGTACAAATGATGAAACACGTATTTCAGGGTTTTTCGAAATTCACCCCCATTGGGGGTTAAAGGGGGTGGCTAAGTTTGTATGGAAAATTTAATTCTATTGAAATATTTTGCGTAACACTGAAATAATGCTCTGCAATACAAATTATGAGATACATATCTAAGCGTTTTTTGAAAATCAACCCCTATGGGTGTTAACGGGGGTGGCACAAGTAACAGTATATAAGCAAAAATGTTTATTTTATTCACTCTTAGCGCGAGCGAAGCCGCGGGCACCGCTAGTCTAGTATAAATACAAAATATGTACCAAAACTTATATGTTGTGAAATAAAAATAAAATTGCTGTAATAATTTTAATAGGTTTAGAATTGTTTTTCGATATAGGAATTTTAGTTACACAATGATATGATTGAAATTTAAATATGTGGTTAAATGAAACACAGTATGAATGCAAACGTATTTAATAAGCCATAGTGTTAGTATTTGTACATGACTACTTAACTATTAAGTACAAAAAATAAGCATTCAGTTATTGACAAATGCGTAACAAAAAAATTAAAAAAAAAAACAAAAATAACATTATAAACTATCTTTACGGATTTTGTCGCGGATTCATATTGATTTTAGGTTCTCGACGTCACAAATGCTTTGCAACAATTATGGTCACGGGAGAGACTAAGGTGATGGCTCAGAGGTTTTAAATATACTTCTTACAGACAGTGCCTTCCCACAATTTAAAAAAAAATTCAAAACGCACCTAAGTACCTTTACACAAATATTGATTATAATATATAAAATTCTTGATGTCCGCGACAGAATCCGAAAAAATGGTTTGCTGTGTATCAAACATACGCGTAAGCCTAAAAAAAGTATGAAACAAAAATAGCGTCATTCAAAAACTAGCAAAATAATCTCATAGGGAATAAATGATACATTAAAAAAAGATTAAAAACTAAACACAATTATGTGCTAAGACACCCAGAAATCATTCAATCACCCCATCAATGTATGGATTTTACAAAATACAAATTATCTTCAACATGTCGTTTTTTTCCATAACGGTTGCATGGTCTATAGAGACATCATAGATCAGACCCTTTCAAAATGACGAATTTAAATAATCCTTTTTTGAAGTTGGTAAAATATCACCATTGATGGATAGAAAGATTGACCCTGCGACTGTAAGAACACGAACCAAGCAGCAACCCCAACTACGTAGTTTACAAACAATTTTTTTTAAATGGGCAACACATAATGAAACAAAAATTTATTTCCATAAATTGAATTACAAATGCAAAACAAATAAATAGTATGACATCATTAGAACTATACTAACAAAGCAACGTTTAGGGTAATAAAAGTTGTAATATGCATTATTTTCCAACAAAGAATGGTAACAGTTTGGAGGTCTGCTCGGCGCCGGTGCCTACTTACAGTTTGGAGCGCAGGTCGGATGTCCCAGCGGCTAATTGTCAAGATGGCTCCTCAAATCTGCAATATATCATTATAAATATACTGACAATCTAAAGAAATTGATATACAGGCTCAGCCTAGTTTAGATGTTAGTCACCACTAAATGTATAAAGCTATATTACATTATATTTATACATGTAATAGATTAGATTGCATCAGTCATTTGTGCATTTTTCAATTAGTTATATATTTATTATATAATATTTAATACTTTTTTTGATGTATGTCATCATATAATGTTTGAGCGATGAACACACATTTTTTAGTTTTACGCTAAACATGGGAGAACCCAATGATATTTTAACTATAGATATGTTATACGCTCACTAAACAACCGAAAAAAGTGTTCCGCGCAGCACACATACACACTTTTCATTCAAGGTACATGTCAAAATGATAGAAAGGGGATAGTCGATAAAATCAATAAGAAAAAAAGAGACAGCTAATGTTGTCAATTGCGCGTCAATGTAAACAAACATTAGTCTAGCGACCGATGACATATCAGAATATTAGGCAAATAATTGAAATATATTAATAAATCGAAGTATTCTGCGTTCTTACATGTGGTAGAGATCCCTTGTGTTTTATTAACTTTGGTATCATAATTGGTGCATTTCCTAAATACACAGGATGGCATTTTTTTAATTTTGTAGCAGCGTACCACTCGTCGCCATGCGGTAACACAGACTAAAGGCAATACGTCCTAATTAGGACGTTTTCGAGTTTTCACGATTGCGCGCTCATAACATATCTATAGTTAAAATATCATTGGGAGAACCTAAAGAAGTAATATATCTGTTACAGTTAAAACCCGTTCTCAGTTACAACGCGTTTTAACTAGTCAAAACTAGTTTCCACGAAACGTCCAAGTGAAAACTAGAATTGATTTAGAACATTCAAACAAAATATGGTATTCTTGACAATTGTTTAGTAAATACATCAAATCTTAGTTACTTTTTATGTAATCAGTTATTTGTATTTATTTAAGGTTTGTAAGATAAGCTAATTTTTTGTGTTTCTTCTGGTCAGAATTCAACAAGTTCCAAGAAAAATTCTTGCAAGTTGTTGATGTAACAAAGACAAATTTACCTTTGAATGCTGTTGCTAAGTCTAACTGTAATAAGGAAAAATAAAGGTGTCTACCCGTGCGGACGATTCTTACCAACATATTATGTAGGTAATTCATTCATTAAGTATAAATCGCCATTTTATAAAATGGCGACTTATACTTAATGAAAATAATTTTCATAAAGCAACTGATTTTAAGTATTTACCCCACATACCTACTTTAAAATTTATCGACAAGTACATTTTTATTCCAATCTTCTAATTAATTCTAGTTTTCACTAGGCGTTTCGTGTAAACTAGTTTTGTAACTGAGAACGGGATTTAACTGTACGGCCGCGTTCACACGGCGATTATTTTCCCGTATACCGTATACGAGATTTTATCGAATAGAGTAGTGACAACAGAATATAAATGAAAACTTAAAAATTGTTTACACGGCGTTCATACGGGAAAATCCCGTGTTCGAGAAATATATTTTGCCGTATACCGTGTGAAGTTGTCACCGGAACGCCGCGTCTCGAAACGATTTTATCGAATACGACACGCAGTGGCGCTTATGTTCATGTTGTCTCGTTCACACGACTCGCCCATTCGAGGATCACTCGCACGCGTGGCCCGCAGTTGCCCTTGTTTTCGAATCTACTTTCTCAATGAGGACCAGTCTTTAGAAAAGGTTTAACCCAACACCTCCTAGGACGCTGCTTGCATCTCCGTGTATGAAACCAATATAAAAGTAGTGGAACACGTGGATCCATGATGGCGTGCACTATACTACAAATGGCTGCAGAGTTGTCTCTTGCGAACGTTTTTACCGTAGGTATACATGAAAAAATCGAATCGAATGGTTGCCGTGTGAACGATTGCATCGTATACGGTAAAACCGTATACGTGAAAAAATCATATCGAATGGTCGCCGTGTGAACGTGGCCTAACATATCCATAACACAAGGCCTTACCATACCTTACCATGAAACTAGATGGCGCTGTGTGTTAATGCTCCTAAATTTTTTTGAGACATGTCAATGATATATAATATCATAAAAGAAATAATATAACTGATCTGAGAACAAACTTGCACTATACCTCATGTTCATAGCGTTAGAGTTGCCAGGTTCCATTTTATATCCGAGACTCTCATAGAACTTGATAAGCTTGTCCTTGCAATCTAACGACATTTTGTAGCACCCAAGCTCTTGTGCTAGTAGAGAGACTGTTACGACAATTCTATAGCAAAAAAAAACATATTTAATGTACAAATTAAGAAAACTTAACTTTTTAGATTTTTAACATTGTTAATAAAACTATCTTTTGAGATTACTTCGCGGCATATAATATTTGGTTTCCGACAGTTAAGATGCTTGACAGTAAGGAGACTAAGGTTTTAGATCTCTCAAAACCATTATAATATAGATATTACACATAATTTACAAAAACATCCGAAAAGACTATTAAACACAACCCACTTCTATGAAAAACAAAGTTATATTTGCAGTTGAACACAAGGTACTAAAAACGAGTGGTTACTAACATATTAATATCTTTTTCAAAACTATTATTATCAGCGACTGTATTTTGATAGCCATACTGTATCATTTTTTTCAAAATATGCCTTGATATTACATACTTCATAATATATAAAATGTATTACTTACAACTTTCCTAGCTGCTTTCCTCTGTAGGTATCATTTACAACTACATCTTCAAGTCGTCCTCTCTAAAACAAATTATTTACTCAATATAGTTCAAAGCATTCAAATCATAACAATATTTACTATTACAAGCTTATTTACTAGAATTTTCCGAGGCTCCACTCGTGTTCTTAGGATCGGAAACGAAATTCATAGATTTCACATATATTAATATGTACCGTGTGATGTTTTATAGCCAGTTTGTAATGATTAGTTGAGATTTCTAAGAAATGAGACATTTTCTAGCTGTAAAAAGTAATCTCCAATCTGCATGTTGATTCGGATAGCCAGCTACCATCATACCAAATTTCATCAGAATTGGTTCAGTGCTTTTCTCAGTCTCAGACAGACAGACATTCTAATTCCCATTCATTAATATTTAATAATTAATAATTTTATAACTACTTACCACTGAACAATTGTGAATAAATTTTTGTTCAATTGTTAGTGTTGCTGCACCAATGATTTTGGATATACGCTTATCTTCAATTACTGTGACATAGTATCCTCCAGAACTTTTCATTTGAGTAAAGCGCTCTACAAAATAAAATAGCAAAATTAATTAACAATATTTTATAAGCAAATTTTACTCATTTTTAAGATAAATTAACATTATATAATATATATTTGCGAATTTTGCTATATAGTGCTACTCAAATCAGATTTCTCAACAAAAATCCTATCTGGGACTCACACCTAAGTTATATATTTACTTAACATCTTTCGGAACATTATAATAGATACTAATTGCCTAGTGAAAGGCAATATTTAAAAAATGCAGCATTATAAAATTTTTGGAGCATGAAATTTTTATACTAATAGAAAATAAAATTATTTAAATTGTAATTATTAAAAATAAATTAAATTCTAGCTATAAATATTAGAAATTCAGGTTTTATAATAAAACTTTCATTACATTTTAAACAGGAAGTACAAGTTGTAAATGTCACTGTAGTACACCCATACTGGTTTCAAAAGGTCATACAAGTCAATATGTCCTCTACATTCTTTTACAAATCAGGTTTATTGGAATGTTATAATAATAGCTTATTTGGTAAATAATTATTTGAAAAATATTTTTTTTGTATTGAAATTTAAATATGACAAATATTAAAATTTGCCTGATTTCTAGTGTATACTGACAATAGTATTATAAGCAATGTGATAACTGATCAATGAGCCACAGCTTTATCATAACATATTAAGTATGGATATATAGCAGAAGCTCTAAATATTTTAGAAATGAATCTAATCTCACATCTATCTTATTAAAAACTAGCAAACCAAGACAGACAGACAGACAAAAATTTTAATAATTGATTTTTTGAAGTACCATATGCATTTATTGAAAAGCTGTTGATTTGAAATTGAAAACAGGCATTTCAATTTATTTATATGTACTGATGTACTGATATGATTTAGGTAAAATGAAACAACATACCATCAAATTGTTTTCTTGTGATATTGCCAGTGCTTGTTAGTTGACTAAGTAGCTGTAGAAATCCTTTATCATAATCGGCTCGTTGTAATGGTCTCACAACCATCCAATCCTCACCAGGCTGAGCAGCACTTATTGGAGGATTAAACTTAGCTGGACTCTTGCTAAAATCTAACTTTAAAAGTATTTCTGGTCTATATAAATATTCTGAATGATCATCCTAAAATGAAAAATATTGTCGAGTAATTAAAAAATATTATTTGATTGCAAATATGAATTTAAATTCAAAATGAAATAAATAATACAATACCTCAAGACCATGATGCTTTTCCAAGCCCATTTTTAGATACTATACTAACAAAGATTCAATTGAAAGTGAAAGACGCAATTGCTTAAAACATTATTATTTTTATATAATAAAATTTGAGCTAATCACGTCGTCGTGGCAAATGTCGGTAATCACGGTCCGTCGATAACTAGAATTCCAAACTAGTTTAATTTTACCGCAGGCTTCAAGCATGCAATTGTGTTATTGATTGGTTCATGGTTGTATGAAAAGAGATTTTTCATTGTAGTAACCCTATTGGTTACACTTACAAAGTACAAAAAGTGAAAGTAAAATGTATAGGCACTCGGCAGCAGGCCGGGTATTATCTATACTCTTTGCCGGGTAGTGTAAGTGTATAGTCATTAGTCAACAATAGTGTATCTGTATACACTATACAAATATACTCTATGCTATACACTTCACTGACCTCTATAATACCACTGGACTGGTGGTTGTCAACGTACTTTTGTGGCTGTTTGATATTCGCCATTTTGGCGCTGTCCGCCGCTGTCGGACGTAGCGAGAGTTCGTGGTACTAAAACTAATGATGTCGATATAAAGTTTTTTATTTTTTATTTTTATTAATCAATAACCGTATCATCATAATTACTACTTATGTTATATTAACATATTAAATTCAGAAAAATGATTTACAACTAGCCTTTCTAAAGGCTGGAAACCAAATTCTTTTTGGCGTCCCTCCCCCCTCGCCACCGCCGCGCCGTTCTTGCAGGCGGTGATAATTATTTTGTTACGGAGTTATGTTAAAACTATGATATCTTGTAAGATATTTATTGAAATCAAATGATGCCAAAAGCAATTTTGTTCAAAATTAAATACTTGTGATGAATAACTTATTTATTTGGATAAGGATTAATATCATGTAAATTAAACACCTTCGCAAATAGTGCATTTTCTTAAAACTAATTTGATTACCATAAAAAAGATTACAGCGAGTCAACCTTAAAAGATAGACATATGCTATTGCGGACTTTTTTTTAAACTTTTAAAGAGGAACAATTCCGTCATACATGATTTTTGCAGAACCTTAACCGTTTACGCAGCGCACGTAACGGAAGCTTTCAAAAAGAATATTTTTTCTCCCGTTTTTGCAACATTTTTCATTGGTACTCAGCTCCTATTGATCGTAGCGGGATGTGATATAGCCTATAGCCTTCCTCGATAAACGGACTATCCAACACAAAAATAATTTTTCTAATCGAACTATAGTAGTTCCTGAGATTAGCGCATTCAACCAAACAAACAAACTCTTAAGCTTTATAAATAGTATAAAGATATAGATTATTTTCAAGTCGTAAACATTGTATATTTTAGTTTGTGCGACAATTTTGCCAGTTATCACAGTCTCATTTTCTTTATTTATTATCTCTTCAAGTTCAACCTCCAATACATGACCGGCCTCGAAGAGCTTTTGACCGTTTGACCTTTAAATATTTTGGCCACGCTGAAGATTATTATTGATAGACCGGAACCCTTATAACTTTTATCTTATAACTTTTATCATATTCAAAAATAATACAATTGAAGAGATAATTTTATTTACATAATTAAAAGCACGATGACAGGTTTTGTAAGTTTCCTTTACTGTCCGCATAGTGTCTCTTTTGTTGATTTAGTGTTGCCACCTATAGTTCGTGCACCTTCCCTTTTGCAAGAAAATATTTTTGTGAATTGTGATGGCCCTGCAATTAGTTGCTAGTATTTCAGCCACAAATTGCAGAAAAATACTGCCCGTTTAGGAGCACCTTAATAACACGTCCAAAACCACAGCATGCAATTTTTGGCACAATTTTTAAATTTTTGACAGACAACATCTTTTGTGCGTCTAAAACTAAAATCGCGCGTATATATAATATATATGGTGTATCTGCCGGCTACTTTACGAGGTCTCGCGCCGCAAAATATACACGCATAAATAAAATTACTATATTTCTTAAAATTTAAAAGCTTATGACGTTCATCGCCATGAAATAATGTAACAAATTTCTTATCATTATCACTCATATTAAATAATAAATGTAACTCACCAATGATTTACAAAAGCAACTTTTCATTAAAAACAAGCCGGAGCTCGGCTTACGTAAATCGTCAGAATATATATTTTTTTGTAATTCTGGTATCATTAGTCATTACCCTTACATTATAAAAAATCAACTGCGCTGGAGTGAGTCAAGGCAACATTTTTTTATCTTCAGATAAGCAAATTTGACACTTTTTAGTTAGTAATATTAATCAATAATCAGACAAGCTCGAGTATTTCAGATGATCAATTTTTTTTTTACATATTTGATGGGTTGGCCTGAGTGCACCCTCACTCTCTGATATTGAAGACTGATACTAGTTGGAGGTACTTATCAATATGTAAGATACCCTACCTTATATCAAACTGACACTCTCGAGTAAATCCCAAATTTCCCTCTTGGGCTCCCTAACTATAACATATTCGTTTAAATTATATGACGTAAAAGAAAATAATGTGTATAAAATGTTTAAAAGCCTCTAACTTATTTAAAATTGTATAACATATTTAGTATAGCGACTCACCCTCGCTACGCTCGGGTTCGACCCCAGGTGTAACCTCTTTAGTATAGTTTAAAAATTACGTAATTTCCATATATAATCGCGTAAGAAACGCTTTCATTTGACCGTTTTTTCTCCGATTTACTTTGCAAAACGGACTACCACGTAAAAGCCTTTTTATATTTCGGTTTTTTATATAACCTATGACACTCAGCAATAATGTAGCTTTCTATTGGTGAAAGAATTTTTAAAATCGGTTCAGTAGATCCTGAGATTACCCCTTACAATTTAACAAATATACAAACACAAACTTTACTTCTTTATAATATTAGTATAGAATATAGATGTATTAAAGTATTATGAGAACAGGAAGTAGTATCACAACTTTTACAATTAATTATTAATAAGTAATTATCATACATAAATCCCATTTTAATATTATTCTAATTTATAATATTATTTTTGTGGTGTAACATTGTATATTATAGAATTTAGTCTAGATTTTGATATTTAAAAAATACTAGCGACTCACCCTCGCTTCGCTCGGGTTCGTCCCTTCCCTCTCATCTTTATGATAATTTTTTTTAGATTTAATTTTTTAGTATTAAAACCTTCCGTGGACCTTAAGGAACATGCAAAAAAAATAGCCGAATTAGTCCATTCTTGAGTTAGGCTTACCAACATTTTTATTTATATAGACTAGCAATTCCCGCGGCTCCACCCGCGTTCTAACCACTATTAAAAGAGGTTGGTAGTAAGATGAAAATTTAGGGTTAGATATAAGAATTATTTGATGCCAAATCAGTAAAATAAAAATTTGGTCTAATAATAAAACTGAAGAGGGGATCACATAGGGAAATAAAAATTAGCCTACGATTAATTTTTTTATAAAAATCGGTCAAACCGTTTCAGGGTTCGATAACAAATACAGTGACATTTTGATATATTAAACTTAAACATGACAATTTTTGCAAATAATTTTACTGACTTGTTTAGAATTAGAAAAAGAAATAAGTTTAGAATTAGAAAATAATAAAAGTAGTTTAATCATTTTTTTATTATTAATATTAATAAATTTGTTCGCTGTTCGATTTTTGTAGTTCTGCATTTTCAAATCTATCCCTAATTTCCCCGTAATCTGAAACAAATAAAATATTTTTAAATAAAAAAACTAAAGTTTCTTAAAAAAGTCAAACTAAACTTTGTTCTGAATTATTGATTTTAATGTTTTGTTTTTTCAATATGCATCTTATTTTTGTGTTAAAGAAATATTAAAATAACAATATTATACTCTGGTTCTCACCTTTTAAATATTAGATAAGTTTTTCTCTCAATTTATGACACGTTGATATAGTAACATTATGTTAATATTGTCAAGTCTTCATATAAACATTTATCTCTTATTAGAATGCATGACACATCAGTTGTTTTATTTTTTCCATTTGTTGCATTATTTTCGTTTTTTTACTTTGTAGTTCGGTCTACACCATTGTAGTATTTGTCATTATCTCGGCAATTTTCAAATTTTAATTTATTGGTTGCTAGTGTTCGATCTTCATCTTATCAGTTATGAGTCGCAGTCTTTGTCCTAATCTTTGTAGTCTTCGTCTCTCATTTATCTTCGCATTCTACGGTTTTAACGTCGTGATAGTATTTGGTTTTCTTTATAATGTTAGATATTTACCTTCTTAATTTAGGTCGGCCTTTTTAGTCATAATCATTATCTTAGCAGTTTCCCGAGTTTATTTTCATACTAATGTTGTTCCTTTCAGTCTTTGGTCTTCATCTTCGCGCCCATCTGTCTTCATCTTTGCGGTCTATGATCTTCATCTTCGCAGTCATTTTGAAGATGAAGATCGAAAACTTCGAAGACTAAGACAAGTTTTTAGTCTTAATCTTCGCAGTTTTCGGTCTTCACCTTTGCAATCTTCATCTTTGCAGTCATTCATCATAATTTTCGCAGTAATCTGTCTTCAGCTACGCAGTAATCCATATTTATCGTCGTGGTCTTCAGTTTTTATATTCGCAGTCTTAATCTTCATAGTTATCTGTTTTTATCTTCGCAGTATTCTGTCTTCATCTTCGCAGTCTTCGGTCTTCATCTTCGCGATCTTCGGTCTTTATCTTCGCAGTTATCTGTCTTTATCTTCGCAGTTATCTCTCTTTATGTTTGCAGTTATCTGTCTTTATGTTCGCAGTTATCTGTCTTCATCTTCGCAATTATCCGTCTTCATCCTCGCAGTTGTCAGTTTTTATGTTCGCAGTAATCTGTCCTCATCTTCGCGATCTTCGGTCTTCATCTTCGCAGTTATCAGTCTTTAGCTTCACAGTAATCTGTCTGTATCTTCGGAGTTATCTGTTTTCGTCTTAGCAGTCTTTGGTCTCGATCTTCGTAGTCATCAGTCTTCATCTTCGCAGTCTTCGTCTTTATTTTCTAAGTCTTCGTCTTCATTTTCTTAGCCTTCGTCTTTATCTTCGCAGTCTTCGGTATTCATCATCGCAGCCTTCGGTCTTCTACGCAGTTCACGGTCTTCATCTTCGCAGTCTACGGTTTTCATCTTCGCAGTCTTAGGTCTTTATAGAGTAATATGCAGTCATCAGTCTTCATTGTCGCGGTTTTCGGTCTTCATCCTCACTATTCAGGTCAATTTTTACCTTCTCAGCTTTCTGTTATCCTCGCATTCTACGGTTTTAACGTCGTGATAGTATTTGGTTTTCTTTATAATGTTAGATTTTTACCTTCTTAATTTAGGTTGGCCTTTTTAGTCATAGTCATTACCTTAGCAGTTTCCCGAGTTTATTTTCATACTAATGTTGTTCTTTTCAGTCTTCGGTCTTCATCTTCGCAGTTATCTGTTTTCATCTTCGCAGTTATCAGTCTTTATCTTTCACAGTAACCTATCTGTATCTTCGGAGTTATTTGTTTTCGTCTTCGCAGTCTTTGGTCTTGATCTTCGTAGTCATCAGTCTTCATCTTCGCGGTCTTCGTCATCATTTTCTCAGTCTGCGGTCTTCATCTTCGCAGTCTTCGGTCTTCATCTTCGCAGTCTTCGGTCTTCATCTTCGCAGTCTTCGGTCTTCATCTTCGCAGTCTTCGGTCTTCATCTTCGCAGTCTTCGGTCTTCATCTTCGCAGTCTTCGGTCTTCATCTTCGCAGTCTTCGGTCTTCATCTTCGCAGTCTTCGGTCGTCATCTTCGCAGTCTTCGCTCTTCATCTTCGCAGTCTTCGATCTTCATCTTCGCAGTCTTCGGTCTTCATCTTCGCAGTCTTCGGTCTTCATCTTCGCAGTCTTCGATCTTCATCTTCGCAGTCTTCGGTCTTCATCTTCGCAGTCTTCGTTCTTCATCTCCGCAGTCTTCGGTTTTCTTTACAGTTTTCGGTCTTCACCTTCGCAGTCTTCGGTCTTCATCTTCGCAGTCTTCGGTCTTCATCTTCGCAGTATTCGGTCTTCATCTCCGCAGTCTTCGATCTTCATCTTCGCATTCTTCGGTCTTCATCTTCGCAGTCTTCGGTCTTCATCTTCGCAGTCTTCGGTCTTCATCTTCGCAGTATTCGGTCTTCATCTTCGAAGTCTTCAGTCTTCATCTTCGCAGTCTTCGGTCTTCATCTTCGCAGTCTTCGGTCTTCATCTTCGCAGTCTTCGTTCTTCATCTCCGCAGTCTTCGGTCTTCATCTTCGCAGTCTTCGGTCTCCATCTTCGCAGTATTCGGTCTTCATCTTCGCAGTCTTCGGTCTTCATCTTCGCAGTCTTCGGTCTTCTTCATCTTCGCAGTCTTCGGTCTTCATCTTCGCAGTCTTTGGTCTTCATCTTCGCAGTCTTCAGTCCTCATCTTCACAGTCTTCAGTCCTCATCTTCGCAGTCTTCGTTCTTTATCTCCGCAGTCTTCCATCTTCTTCACAATCTTCAACTTTGCAGTCCTCGGTCTTCATCTTCGCGATCTTTGGTTTTTATCTGGTCAGTTATCCGTCTTCATTTTCGCAGGTCTTCGGTCTTCATCCTCGCAGTCATCAGTTTTCATCTTCGCGGTCTTTGTCTTTATATTCTCAGACTTCAGTCTTCATCTTTGCAGTTTTCGGCCTTCATCTTCGCAATCTTCGGTCTTCTGCGCAGTTCGCGGTTTTCATCTTCGCAGTCTACGGTTTTCATCTTCGCAGTCTACGGTTTTCATCTTCGCAGTCTTCGGTCTTTATAGAGTTAGACGCAGTCACTCTCTTCATCGTCGCGGTCCTCGGTGTTCATCCTCACTATCTTCGATCTTCATTTTTCATCTCCGCAGTCTTCGGTCTTTATCTTCGCGATCTTCGATCTTCATCTGTGCATGTATATGTCTTCATTTCCTCAGTCTTCGTTCTTCATCTCCGCATTCTTCGGTCTTCATCTCCGGCGTCTTCAGTCTTTATATTTGTAGTCTTCAACTTTGCAGTCTTCGGTCTTCATCTTCGCAGTTCGGTCTTTAATCTTTGCAGGCTTTGGTCTTAATCTTCTCAGTCTTCCTTCTTCATATTCGAAGTCTTCCGTCTTTATCTTCCTTCTTCATCTTCGTAGTCTTCCGTCTTCTTCATCGCAGTCTATGTAATTTACCTTCGCTGTGTTCGGTCTTCATCTTAGCTATCTTCGGTCTTCAACTTCGTTGGCTTCGTCTTCATTTTCTCAGTCTTCGGTCTTCATCTTCACAGCCTTCGTCCGTCATCTTCGCAGTCTTCGGTCTTCATTTTCGCAGTCTTCGTTCTTCATCTCCGCAGTCTTTGTTCTTCATCTCCGCAGTCTTCGGTTTTCTTTACAGTCTTCAACTTCGCAGATCTCAGTCTTCATTTTCTAAGTTTCGGTCTTCATCTTCGCAGTCTTCGGTCTTCATCTTCGTAGTCTTCGGTCTTTATCCTCGCAGTCTTCAGTCTTTATCTACGCAGTCGTCCGACTTCATCATCGCAGTTTTCATCTTCACTGTCTTCGGTCTTCATTTTTGCAGTCTTGTCTATAATCTTCGCAGTCTTCTCTCTTCATCTTCTATACAAACTGCCTTCTTCAATATTTTCTTCAGTCTTCTGTTTGGTGTAATGATTTATAGCTTTTAATTTTTATTTGTATTTTTTTTTACTTTTTTTATAGAATTTTTTTACATACATAGTTTTCTTTTGACTATTTTTTTTACATTTTTTTAACTTTTTGTTTTTTATTAAGCTTCTTACATAGATATTTTTCTTTTTAGTATTTTTTGAGTACTTTTTTTAAAATGTTACATAAATGATTTATTAAGCTACATAAAAACAATAATTAAAAATATTTGACATTTATGTTTTCATGTAAAAGACAGTAATAAATTATTTGTAAATTCTGTCCTGCTCCCAGTTCATCTTAAGTATGAATTAATAGAATAACTCTTTCGGCATCAGGGTAATCAAGTTAGTCCTCGAAAAATGTTCCTACATTGAAAATCTACTGAGTTAGTGTTCTTAATTCTTGGCTGGCTTGGTTTATTAGCTCCACATTACATTACATGCTATTCAACTGTCTTCATTTTTGTATTTAATTAAAAAATATATAACTTGCTCTTAGTATCTGTGAAACAAAAATATTATAGCCTTACCGATCTGTAGAATTCTTCAAAGCGACATCTTCGCCATAATATACTTTTTGAACTACATTGTTATACATAATATTTATTATTGTCAATATGTATTTTTCCTATTTATGCTTAATTAGTGTTTTCTTAACTATTTTTTCTTATCTGTGTACGATATTATTACCCTTGTTACATTATTTGTTTATATTTGTACATTTTTAAGGTATTTAAAATACTTTTTGTGACAAACCTGCAATATGAAAGCTATAAGGTACGTAATAAAATTAAAATTATGAAATAATTAATATGTATTACTGTAAATAATTTGTTACTAATCTGAGGAAATTAGTTTAATATTTCGATATTACATCGTATTATATTTATTTGTATTCGGTTATTACTTACAAGTATTCCAGAAACTGAAAAAAACCTTATTATGTAGGTACATATAGTATATTTAAATATTATCTAATGATAAGTACAAGTCATTCGAGCAAGAGATATCTCAGCAAGGCATGATTTAAAGTAATAAAGAAAAATACAGAATATAAAGTTTGCTGAAAGAAAAAAGTATTAAAAATCTGAAAATATGATTAAAATATATTATGTTAAGAATATCACACATGTTTTATCATATTTATAGTCCAGAAGGATTATTTGAATTAAGAAAAAATAAGAATGAGAATTTATACCTTTGACTTTAACGTCGTATTCATTTTTAATGCGTTACATATAGATTCACTAGCAAGTAGCTTTATTTTTGGTAAGTTTCATATGCATTTTAGTGTCCGTTTTTGTCCTTATCCAAGTTATAATTCTACGGTTCCAGTAATTTAATTCTGATGTTCTCAAATGGATAATGGTTTTGCGTGCATTTCATAGAATCACGAACTCTCAATCTGATAAAGATAAAAATTAGCGACTTCTTACCCATGCTGCTGTAACGATCGTATTTTAATTGGTATTTTGTTAAGTGATACATTTTCTTAAGTAGATTGGGTACCAATTGACTATTATTAAGATGCTGATTACGAGAAATCTCTAGAAATCAAGTTGCCGCTTGTTTTGTTGGTTTTACATTTTTGTCAGTTTATTTTTGTCCCACAAGCTCAATTACATATCATAGTAAGCATTGGTAGATTTATTCATGTATATAAAGGAAATATCTGTGAATTAAAAATATATAAAAAAAATATTTATCTTTGTTCTGTTGTCGCTCGTGCTCGTAGAGTTAGTCCGTAGATGGAAATGCGCGCGTCAGCCCGCTGACCAAGCAGGCAGGGGGGTAGTACGATCGCCGCCAGCACCCCCGTAGAGGTGAGGACCAACAATGGAATGCTGACCAGCACCGAATAGCAGTGCCAGCTGAGAAGCCTGACTAGCTGGCATTGCGCCGACTGGAACCACGGGTGCTCGTAAAGATAGCCCGTCGACAGGAAACGCGCGCGTCAGCCCGCTGATCGGACCGACCGGAACTACCGGTGCTCGTAGAGATGGCCCGACGACAGGAATTATGCGCGTCAGCTCGCTGACCTGAGCGACCGGAACGAAGGGTTCTCGTAGAGATGGCTCGTCGACAGGAAATGCGCGCGTTAGCCCGCTGACCGGGCCGACCGGAACCACGGGTGCTCGTAGAGATGGCCCGACGACAGGAATTACGCGCGTCAGCTCGCTGACCTGGGCGACCGGAGTCACGAGTGCTCGTAGGATGGCTCGTCGACAGGAAACGCGCGTGTCAGCCCGCTAACCGGGCCGACCGGAACCACGGGTGCTCGTAGAGATGGCCCGACGGCAGGAATTACGAGCGTCAGCTCGCAGACCTGGGCGACCGGCACCTCGGGTGCTCGTCGACAGGAAACGCGCGTGTCAGCCCGCTGACCAGGCCGACCGGAACCACGGGTAGCCCGTAGAAATGGCCAATCGGTATGAAATGCGCGCGATAGCCCGCTGACCAGGCCAACGGGAACTACGGGTGCTCGTAGAGATAGCCCGTCGACAGGAAAAGCGCGCGTCAGCCCGCTGATCGGACCGACCGGAACTACCGGTGCTCGTAGAGATGGCCCGACGACAGGAATCATGCGCGTTAGCTCGCTGACCTGAGCGACCGGAACGAAGGGTGCTCGTAGAGATGGTTCGTCAACAGGAAATGCGCGCGTCAGCCCGCTGACCGGGCCGACCGGAACCACGGGTGCTCGTAGAGATGGCCCGACGACAGGAGTTACGCGCGTCAGCTCGCTGACCTGGGCGACCGGAGTCACGGGTGCTCGTAGGATGGCTCGTCGACAGGAAACGCACGTGTCAGCCCGCTGACCGGGTCGACCGGAACCACGGGTGCTCGTAGAGATGGCCCGACGACAGGAATTACGCGCGTCAGCTCGCTGACCTGGGCGACCGGAGTCACGGATGCTCGTAGGATGGCTCGTCGTCAGGAAACGCGCGCGCCAGCCCGCTGACCGGGTCGACCTGAACCACGGGTGCTCGTAGAGATAGCCCGTGGACAGGAAAAGCGTGCGTCAGCCCGTTGACCGGACCGACCGGAACCACGGGTGCTCGTAGAGATGGCCCGACGACAGGAATTACGCGCGTCAGCTCGCTGACCTGAGCGACCGGAACGAAGGGTGCTCGTAGAGATGGCCCGTCAACAGGAAATGCGCGCGTCAGCCTGCTGACTAGGCCGACCGGAACCACGGGTTGCCGGTAGAGATGGCCCGACGACGACAGGAATAACGCGCGTCAGCTCGCAGACCTGGGCGACCGGAGCCTCGGGTGTTCGTCGACAGGAAACGCGCGTGTCAGCCCGCTGACCAGGCCGACCGGAACCACGGGTTGCCCGTAGAGATGGCCCATCGGTAGGAAATGCGCGCGACAGCCCGCTGACTAGGCCAACGGGAACTACGGGTGCTCGTAGAGATAGCCCGTAGACAGGAAAAGCGCGCGTCAGCCCGCTGACAGGAACCACGGGTGCTCGTAGAGATGGCCCGTCGACAGGAAACGCGCGCGTCAGCCCGCTGACCGGGCCGACCGGAACCACGGGTGCTCGTAGTGATGGCCCGATGACAGGAATTACGCGCGTCAGCTCGCTGACCTGGGCGACCGGAGTCACGGATGCTCGTAGGATGGCTCGTCGTCAGGAAACGCGCGCGTCAGCCCGCTGACCGGGTCGACCTGAACCACGGGTGCTCGTAGAGATAGCCCGTGGACAGGAAAAGCGCGCGTCAGCCCGCTGACCGGGCCGACCGGAACCACGGGTGCTCGTAGTGATGGCCCGATGACAGGAATTACGCGCGTCAGCTCGCTGACCTGGGCGACCGGAGTCACGGATGCTCGTAGGATGGCTCGTCGTCAGGAAACGCGCGCGTCAGCCCGCTGACCGGGTCGACCTGAACCACGGGTGCTCGTAGAGATAGCCCGTGGACAGAAAAAGCGCGCGTCAGCCCGTTGACCGGACCGACCGGAACCACGGGTGCTCGTAGAGATGGCCCGACGACAGGAATTACACGCGTCAGCTCGCTGACCTGAGCGACCGGAACGAAGGGTGCTCGTAGAGATGGCCCGTCAACAGGAAATGCGCGCGTCAGCCCGCTGACTAGGCCGACCGGAACCACGGGTTGCCGGTAGAGATGGCCCGACGACAGGAATAACGCGCGTCAGCTCGCAGACCTGGGCGACCGGAGCCTCGGGTGTTCGTCGACAGGAAACGCGCGTGTTAGCCTGCTGACCAGGCCGACCGGAACCACGGGTTGCCCGTAGAGATGGCCCATCGGTAGGAAATGCGCGCGACAGCCCGCTGACTAGGCCAACGGGAACTACGGGTGCTCGTAGAGATAGCCCGTCGACAGGAAAAGCGCGCGTCAGCCCGCTGACAGGAACCACGGGTGCTCGTAGAGATGGCCCGTCGACAGGAAAAGCACGCGTCAGCCCGCTGACCGGGCCGACCGGAACCACGGATGCTCATAGAGATAGCCCGACGACAGGAATTACGCGCGTCAGCTCGCTGATCTGGGTGACCGGAGCCACGGGTGCTCGTAGAGATGGTTCGTCGACAGGAAGCCGTTCTGTCTACTAAACATTTGGAGAACAAGCAATAAAGCAGAATGGCGTAATATTGCCTGTAAAGATAAATCTGGATTAGGCTGGAGGCGCGGGCCGACTTCTTCACTCGGCCCCCTAAGAAGGCTCATAGACAGATGATACGGTTACTAGTACTGCATGGCACGTCTGGCAGAGCCGGAGACGGTAAAGGCTTGGACTTGGGTGGTCGGTTGGTGCCTCTAGCCTGTCAGAGAGACTGGTAAGCAATTTAATAACTAGATATTTGTTGCAGGAGCCGTTGAGAAAACTGGCAAATATGTTTGGAAAGTGATGCGGTGAACAGGAATGCTAAACTCGCCTAATAGTCTATTGCTCAGTTAAAATAATGATTATAGCCGCATGGTCCCTGCAAAAAAGGTTCAAATAATATTATCCATTAATCTTATACCTATCACCGTATTAGTGCCGCGCCATCTAACCTGACGTGTTGCAAGGGATGCCGATCGATGACCAGGACCACATAGATACTTTTGGTAGTAGGATCGGGCAGCAGGTGCTAACCGCAACCACGATACCCTGCTGACTGAGAAAGTTAGCAGACAAGCAGGTATTAGTATTCGAAGCCACGTTGCACACGTAGTTGGGAGACTGTCGGGCAAACAAAATGGCGTGACAGCAAAGCAATGATTGCTGTTCGGTATCGCCCTGGGTTTCCTGCACTGTTCTGGATTCGAAAATATGTAATACTAAGTAAAGCCTTTAAACATTGCATATAGAAAATTGTACATCATGTTTAAAGTTAGGTCTACCTAACTACGATAACATCTTCGAAAACAAATACTCAGCAGATCGTGCCATGCAAATTTACAAAATATTGTTCTAATGTAGTGCTTACCAAAAGGAGCAGCTGCAATGCAGTTTAATCTCTTATAACTTGTCTTATGCATTATTGTTACCAACCAGCACCAGAAACAAACAATTATGTCACTGTAGAGAAAAATTTTGCTAAGCAGCTTTCAGTAAAATCAAACATTTTACATCATCAGATTACTTTTCAAAGTCATTCAGGAATAATTCATTTTCGATAAGCGTGGCACTTGATGCAGTTCATATTATTTACATTGTTTACGGTTCAAATTACCTGGCAAAGACTCTTTATTAAATATAGGACTTAGCAGTCCCATACGTAGAAGCATCATAGCAAGTATAAAAGTTATTTATATCAAAAACATCACTTTTTGTTTGTCAATAAATACATATAGAGTACCTTTCACCATACGTAACAATTTTCATTCCTTTATAGCACTCATCTGTTAAGATTTCCCATCACAGTGTTGAACGGGTGTACCTATTTACATTGTACAGGCCTTGGTTAATATATAAAGACCTAAGTCATTCAGTTATACAGTATGCTTTTTAGTAAGCAGCACAGATTTTCGCTAGCGGTGCACTTTCAACGTTATGAAGAATAATGGTGCAGGTTTTACTGATCTTTGAAACATCGCACGTCCAGCAATCTTATGTCATGCCATCCATACCTTATGTTACTATTAAGCTAAAACAGATCAAAGTCACAGGAATTTCCCATGCAATAGTATAACAACTTTGCACATGTCACTCTATAACATTTAAAAACAATAGTTTCGTTGCTATAATTGTCCATACTTTTAATCGAAAGTAATCCTTAGAACATACCACACCTTGGGTTATTGCCTGTTTAGATAGATTCTTTACATATGCATATATTTTTATACAATATAATGATATTATTTCGTTGAAACACATATAGTTTAGTTCAAATAAAATATATAGGTATAAAATTTGAAACACATCATAATATACAAGTGATGCTAATATATAAAGATAATCCATTACATTTATTTAACAGTAATAACTACCGAAATGAAATTCACGAAGCAGAATAAATACTAGTCTAGATACCACAAACACCCATGAGCTTAGAGGTATCAAATAAAAATGAGAAGCATAAAATTATTTCAAAATTATAAGAAACAGTTTAAAAAACGCTAACATGCAGTACACTGTACACAAGAGATTTTAAACTTAAATATTGTTTCACATTCAAAATACCTCTTATTTCTCCAGTTTTCATTCTATGCGTAATGATCTTAGTCGAATTTTTAATTGTTCTAAATTTTAAAATGAATTTTTCATCATTCAAATTCATTCATGATCACTTGGTAATATAATGATTAATTTGGTACCGATGGAACATATCGATTTATAGGTCTTATTAAATTGTGATAATAGATGACATCTGAAAATTCTAAAAATTATTCTTCCCTACCAACCTGCCCTGAAGACAGGTCTATTCTTGTATGAGTCCATAATTCACTAGCAGATTTATTTGCTTCTAACTCACTCTTTGTGCTTTTAAGTTAATTGTAAAAATTTTCGTCGTCATTCGTCAAATCGTAAAAAATTTGAATCCCTCTCTCCTTCTTGAAATTATTAATACAACTTATTCAGGTAAAATCTGAAATATCTAAAAATTATTCTTCCCTAACTGCCCCTAAGGACAAGTCTATTCTTGTACGATTTAGACCATAATAGTAAACAAACAGATTTATTTGCTAATAACTTGCTCTTTGTGCATTAGTCAATCAGATACGTTAAATATTTTGATCCTTTTCAGACTTGAAATTGGAATTAGTAAAATAATTATTTAGGTGAAATCTGTAACTTCTTAAAAATTATTCTTCCCTACCTGTCTCATAGGAATCATTCATTTTATTATATAGACCATAATTCACTTATGAGCTACTACCACTCTTGTGTATTTGTCAATCAGATACGTTAAGTAGATATTTTGATCCTTTGCCGACTTGAAATTGGTAATATAATTGTTTGGTGAAATCTGTAACTTTTAAAAATTAATCTTCCCTACCTGCCCCGTAGGACAGGTCTATTCTACTTATTGTGGTCAACAATTCACAGGGTAGATTTACTCATTCCTATTTTTGCATGTTTTATGTTTTTAATCAGATACCTACGTAAAAAATATAGATCTCTCTCTCCCTGGACATGGTATCATAGTTATTAATAAGGTGAAATCTGGAAATTCTAAAAAATTAATTCACCTACCAGCCCTGTAAGGGCAGTTCTAACATTATAAGGCTTAGACCACACTTGGCAATGATTTATTACATCGTAAACATATATCTTGGTACATAATATTTTCTAGTCTTGCCTTACCTCTTATCCTAAACTGACGAATGAGATGTGATGAAGACTTCGACATACATATGTAGATTAGTTTCGAATAGTGTTTAAATTTTCGATTTGCAGATAATTTTAGGCTAAATAATTTGATTTTATTTGGTCGAGTTTGTAAGTCAGGAGCATATTTGTGGCTACACTTCTTTTGTTGAAGGTTTCCACATTGGATAGGATTTCGATCTTAACTTGTTTACGTGTCATTCAGGTCATGTCAGGATAGCTGTGAAATGTACATACAATAATCAATAGTGTATTCGATTCAAATAATTATAATTATGGACAATAAAAGGTAACCTTTGCTTACCAATTTATTTAGTCTTTACGCTTATACCCTTTTCAAAACTTTCAGCTTTCTCAGTCAAGGTTTAAATTTTTCCAGTATTGAGTTTAAAATTTAGTTTGTGTAGCTATTGCTTAGAATTTCAATTATTTCCTAACATACTATATGAAAGATTATACCTAAATTAATTATAAAGAGATGCATTGTTCTTTAAGATTTACTTATTTTTTTTTACGTTCATTGTACACCTAAAATAAATGATGAGCCACAAGGGATCGTAGCAAAATTGTAGGAGACATAAATTAATGTAGATAAGCCTTGGCTTGAATAATTAAAATAACCTTATTGGTACCTTCTTAGGTCCACAATTGTGCTGTTCCGCTTCTATTTTGAAAAAATATTATTTGTGCTTCGACGAGTTCTTAGTAGCCATCCATGTTTGTAGAATTTAAGTTTGCCGTATTAAAACAGATTCGAGTAGAAACTACTAGAATTACCGTTATGGTGACTTCAATGCTTGCTTCAAATTATATTTTCAGAAAGCAACATCGACCCACGATCTTACTGCATGTGTTAGATAGCTTTGTAGACTCAGTGTCGCACAGGTCGCCAGATTCCAAACATTCCTGCAGATTACTTTGATGCAAAGAAACAAGGCGAAAGATCGCCATAATGTCATGCAATTCATTCTTACGTCACAATACTATAGCCCCACACACACCAGGACATCCCCATATTTTGATTTTCATGATGCTTGAGAATACGATCTTTGTAAATAGCTAATTTAACCATACCAGTATCGACGTATTATAAAAAGTATAGTAAAAGACTAGCTGCCCGTTTCATTAGTTTTGGTAAAATTTTTGCTTGAATTGTCCCTATATGATCTGAAATATCAACTTCCAAACATTAACGTTTATACCCTGCCATGGACAGGGTAGGTATACAATAATTTACAATATTTTTAAATTTAATCAATTCAGTAGTACTTGATGTCATAATAGTGATCACAAAACCAGGAATCCTTATTTATATGACCACTTACCAGTCTTGTGTCAGTAGGGTTCGCGTTTGTTACGCATTTAATTATAACCAACCCGTAACTAAAATCCGTCCGTTTCTTATTTATAATGAAGTGAAAGTACCTATTCATTTAAATCTGTATTTAAGTTAATTCTGCCAGCATGTAACATACGTTATTCTCGATGTTATTTATTAATTTTAGCCTTCTGAAAGGTTGTCTCTCAACTTTTAAACCGTGTTCAATCGTCTTGCCACGTTCATAGAACCAGGAAAGCTGTGAAAGTGCACATATATTACAATTATTCATAAGTCTATGTCCCAAAACGTGGATGGCAAAGATCGTGAGCGGTAACTTACCAAATAATTTTAACGTTAACGTTTCGATTGAAATACATTCAACGAACTACTTTCAATTGGAAGTTTTATAATTTGATTACATAAATCAGCCCACACGACGAAATAATTTCATAATCTTACACAAGACGCCTATAATTGAATACGATCCAATTTTCTTTGTAGTTATTAGCAGTGTCAATTGGAAAATCCCAATTCCCAAGCATTGTCGAGTTACCTATAAGATTTTGTTTTACTTATGCAGCTCAAGGCGTAGGAAGGCATCGATACTTCATTTTGATTCGTCAGCTTTGCTGGGGATCCTAAACTATTTTCAGCCAGTGCGAGTGAAGTTGTTAGTAGTTAGCCTGTATAAAATCAATATTATTGCACAAATTGCCCCTACTTCTTTCATAAATAACGACTGCATTCTAATTGATATTATATTTACATCTAAAAAAATTCAATAGTAGGGGCTATCATCGACAGTAATTCTGTACAACGAATGACTCACCATTTTTATCTTACTTGGCCGAAACCGATTAGGTATATGCGCAGAATGCGTATCGATCGACCTCGCCGCTCGCCATTTGGCAGACTCCATAGTCCGTCTCCCTCGCACGGGAGACGACTGGACATGCGCAGTTGGCAACTCGACACGCCTTAAAATCTGGGACTCGAAAGAACATACAAATACGAAAATCCCGCAAGCGGGTGATTGGGTTCGATTTTAAAATGATGAAAATATTGCGCAATTTCCTAACTTTTACCTAATGTGGGCTGATACCGGTACGGAAGCATCGTTCGTGTTGAAATTTCGTTGCAGGGCCGCATGCCGTGCCGTTGCGTACTAGCAGCTTCGAAATACAGCAACCGAAGTGACACCGTAGACAGCTCTCGCTTTCACAGCAACCAGTCGGCAGCGCTACTGCTGCGTCGGTCTTGTAAGTCGATGATGACTCATGGAATAATACATGTCGGGTGAAATACCAATAATATTACAAAAGAGAATATTGAAATAAAATCCAACAATTAAATTCTTTTAAAATATTTATTTGTCATACTTAAACATATGTTACAATTTAATATTCAATATGAATAAACTTTAAATTCCAATTCACTATTATAATTTAATAGAAAACTGAAATATGAATTAACAATTTAAATAAATTAAACTAAATAAATGCATGATACCGTTACAAACCCATTTTGTAGCTAGCAGCGACCGCGCCCCAAGCGACAGCCAAGATGGCGGCCGTCGGATGCAGACCCACGCGATACGCAATGGGACTGTAATTTAGAAAACATCCTACATATATCACAGATTCAATAACAATTTTTACATTACCTATTTATCCTACTTGAGAAACACATATTTGTTGGCTAATAATAGGTTTTACACTATCTAGTTCTTTAAAAAAATTATCAAGGCCGCTGAGATCATTCTTCCAGAAATTATCAATTTTTTCGCGTTGCTCCTTGGCGATTTCCTCTTCTTTGTTATTTAATCCAAGGTCTGCTTGCATTTGAGCCCATCGTCTAGCACGTTCTCTTTGTTTAGTGAGTAGTTCACTTTCAGCACGGGACAAGGAATGGCTCAAAATAGCGATTATTCTTAGATCGCGCTTTCTCTTTGTCTTGGCATTTAAAGACTTACATTTAACTTTGCGGACCCAATTTGAAAGAGATTCAGTTTTACTTTCACAAAAGTCAACAACAGATTTTTCTTGTGTACTGTAGCCCATTTTGGATTAAAACAAGATTTAAATATTGCGGGATGAGACAATATTACACACCTGTATCAGACCAGGCACAAAGGTTTTGGAGCACGGCCACCACTTCACAACACACGACGTCTGTTCCGCACCAAGGAGAGAAATGATCTGCGGAGCTGACGTCATGCCAGCTTTATATACCCACGCCAGCGGGGCCGCGCAACTACGCAGTTGGAAAATAAAATGGCGGCCAACGACGCAAGACGCCATCCCCCCCCAGCAAGATGGCGATCGAAGCTTCGATAATGTTTCGGAAACATGCTATTACTATTTTAGCTGATATATTTGGAATGCTATGAATTATTCTTATCATTTATAATAATTGTGTTTTTATTCAAAACATACTATTGAAAGGGATTAGATATTTAACATATTTAGTATAATACGTAATTATTTAGTGCAAAAAATAAATAGATTTAGTTTTACTTAAATCTAAAAATCTATTGACATAACTATTTTTACACTTATATGATACATATAAGGTATATTTCTTCTAGAATTTACTGATTTCGTTTATTTCGTCTAAGAAATTCTACTATCAATTTTGTAATAATTGATAATCATGTTTTGTTATATATAAAATTTGTATCCTATGGCAACAGCATGTTTCCAACATTAATGGGGTTAGGGATTCATGCAGGGTGAGGGGGAAGTTATTTAGGGGCCGAAGGGGAAAGGTTACCTCAATGTCGGTTTCTAACGATTTTATTGAAATTTCAATCTATACTGGGTAAATATTTAATTACCTATAGAGAATTAAGTAATGTAAGCTTTGAATGTAAGTTTCAAAACTAAGTAGGTAATTGAAATATATTATGTAAGTACCTAGGCTAGGTACTAATCAAAATATATGTAGCATTGATTATGTATATAATCAAAGAATGTAGGTCATAGGTAGGTAGTAGGTACATTATGGTTATTTACCTATATAAAGGCCCCATTTTCATATTTGATAATTTTTCCCAATGTGTTTTCTTTATCAAAAACCACTTTAAATTTAAAGTGGTTATTTGTAAGCATGCACCCTGGCATTCATAATAATTTTAAAATTGATAATTATTAATAATAATTATCAATTTCGAAAAATCAGGTCGAAGTTAGTTCCAACTTCCATTTAATAATTTATAAAACAATGGAATTTCTTAATGCTTAGTTTATAGCTAAACCTACCTACCCAACTAATTATTATGGAAATCCCAATTCGTAAACCTACTTATGTTAAGGAATAATTACCTATGTTCATTTCAAACAAAGACCTTATAACAATAAGCTAAATAATAAACGTGTTATTTATTTACCTACCTGCTCAAGAACAAAACATATTTTGGTATAGTTATTGGAAAGGATGAGCAGGTAGTTTCGTAACTACCTAGGTATCTACTGTTGCTTTCACATTAAACGTTCTAAAGAAAGAACTCGAATAATAATTTTGGCAATGGAAAACATAATCGTATAAGAGCTAAATCAATTTTACTTAAATTAGGTAACCTACTTTAAACATACACAAACAATAAACATGTCGCGACGTCATAAACTAGATAATGTAGATAGGTACCTACAAATATGCGGAGTACGATAATTTAGGCAGCTTAATCATTAAAGAACGTAGGTTATAGGTATGTACCTACTACCTACTTATTTCATGTGTCTTGTTACTTATAATAGATAAAAAGTATCATAATAATAACTTGTTAAGAAAGCCAAAAAGTTAGATAGGCTAGACTTAGTTTATCAGATATCAGTAAATAGGTAGTTAATTATGTAATGACCTACTTATATTATTATAACAATTTCCAAAATATATTAAAAGTGGGTTGAATTATATTATATTATCATTGGTTGAAGGTAATTACTTAAATAAAAGGATAATCTCAACATGTCCTAATGATCCTCCATTATTTTTTCAGTCTTTAATTAATTATTGTTTCTAATGTATTCAATTAATATTTCGTTTTTATTATCTATAGTAATTAACCCGGTAATATTTACCAATGACTTTGTTTTCGTTCGTATTTCATTAGTCATTTCTGAATAAAAGTAACATTACTAAGAACTAAGAAGTGAGAAATGTCGTAAGTATGGAGGATAATAATAACAGACGTTTCCGTCACAGTTGAGTCACTCAAATATGGATAATAGGATTTTTTATTACTTTATATAAGGATATGTGTTTTTAAGGTCATTTATCGTTTGCATCGTATCACAAAATGGCGGCCAGCGGCCATCATTATTCGTGACGTCAGAGAGTGAGCGACAATCGATAACGGCAGCTGCATGAAACGTGGGGCTTCGCTTTAGCAATAATAATACAATAAAATGACCTCGTTAGTATGCTCCAAGTCAAAAGAACGTGTCTTTAGGAAGTAACGAACTTTCTCACATCCGTAGTAGGTATTTGTTATTCTGCGTAGTTATTCTTATTTTTAATTCGCAATACCGAATACGTTATACTAACTACCTTTATAATCAAAGCTAACTACATAAAATTAAAGAGCCTTTAGTTTTGTACTTAAAACTGCTTAGATTTAATGTTTATAATGGTTATTGGTTAATCTTTTTGTTGAAAAACTAGAGAAATATGATTAAGCCATTGATTTTGTTCTATCTAATTAATCATTAGGAAAGAGCAAAATCGTTATTGCTAAACATATTATGCTTAGAAAATACTTACGGTCTAAGTCTCTAAGACCCAAGTGGCTTAAATAGTCGAGCTTTTGAAATATTAAGTAGGTAAATGCCCTCGACGTTCTTATGTGTCATTGATACTATTTAAAATAGAATATTCTCAATAATAATAATTCTTTAAGCAACAACTGCTGAACAGGGTCAGTGACTTTATAAAAATATACATACCTATTTATATTATGTATAGATTTAGGACAAGAATGTATGGATATGATTTATTTTTTACTGAACTAAAATAGGATAGAAGATACACTCAGACTTTTTTATTTGGTCTGAGAAGATACATAACTACATAGTAGTGATTCCTACAGACATTTGGATTTTGGATCGGTTTCTTCTAAAGTTTTCTTTATGCTACTTGAAATGAAGTATCAAATCAGTTAATACATACTATGTAGGTACATCATTTATTCATAGAGACATTTATTAGTATTTAAGAATCGATTTTTTTAATAATTTTTAGGCATATCATTAACATAGTCAGCTCGTGAGGACCATCTAAGACTAGGAATGCATTTTTTCTAAGTAGTGCCGTTTACTTAAAAAATAAATACATCATTATTATTTAAATATCAATAGTACAACCAACTTGTTATAATATCTTTTTTAAAGTGCAGAAATATTTCATCGTAGGGAGTAAAATTTGTTTCCTTTATTTAAGATGACTACATCACCGAAACTAGCGCCGCCCACAATTTTATTTATTTTACTCTAAAATCAGATCAAATTTTAAAAATCCAGTACAGTATCATGCTAGTCAATAACCTGTAGTATTTTTAAAATCACATTTCATGACTTTTGTCACTTTCAATTAAGAGAACTACAGATTAAAGCCAAAAGCGGCCACTTTTGGCGTCATCAATCAAGCATCACTAGAAAACCACTGGACAGATTTTGATGAAATTTGGTATGACGATATCTGGCTATCTGGGTCATCGTATAGTTTAAACTATTTTGCAGAAAACTATCACACCTCCCTTCAATCTGTATAATATTATTAGTATAATTAAAGTGTAAATTTGCATGGCAATTATTAAATCGGGTTTCAAGAGGCATATTATTACTTAACTCTATGAAGTATGAGGCATATCTATTATCATTTATCTATGTCGTAGGATAATTTGATAAACCGAGTTTTTGAAAAAACTCTAGGCATATCGCGAAAATACGGATAATTAGACAATGTCTATGATTTTTCTCAATGTTACTGAAAAAGGTTTTTGCGAAAACATTAATTGCTTTAGTAACTTTGAATATACTTATCTCTGATTGGCTTGATTTTGGTTTATAGGCCAACTCTTTTTGTGATTGGTTCTATATTTGAAATATTTTGTCAAAGAGTTATAAAGCGTAAGAAAAGACAATGTGATATAGGAT
Source organism: Boloria euphrosyne (assembly GCA_951802675.2). Lineage (NCBI taxonomy): Eukaryota > Metazoa > Arthropoda > Insecta > Lepidoptera > Nymphalidae > Boloria > Boloria euphrosyne. The sequence goes on from OX637888.1 coordinate 6,225,638, forward strand.
TTTTCTTAATATTTTAGTTAAATAAAATACAAACTTTGGACCTTTTAAGAGAAAGATAATTCTTATATTGGCGATGCAAAGATTATCCGCGCGCCTCTAGCGGCGAAATCTAGAAGTTATCTAAGAACGACACTTTGTTATAGAAGTATAGACTTAAAACTTTATAGCTGTTCATAGAGAGTTATATATGTAGCAATATACTCTATGATAGAGAGTTAAGAGTTTAGCTTTAAACATAGTAAGATGGATCAAGATTACATACAGAAACTCGTTGCTAATAAAGAAATACGAAATATTGTTGCGTTCCTCAATGTTAAAGGTACAAAAGAATACAAACTACAAAGCAACGCAAACAAATAACGCGCCAAAAAAGATGCGTAAAGCGTCAAGTCGTCAACCAATCAGATAACACGTTGTTTTGGTCGATCCGATTGACCAATAAGTGCGCTTTGTTTATAATAGCCAATGATTCTATTCCCAATCTTACTAAAGCGAGTAGCGTTTTTGCAAAAACCCTATCCTTTTTACAGTAACATTGAGAAATATCATAGACATTGTCTAATTATCCGTATTTTCGCGATATCCCTAGAGTTTTTGCAAAAATTCGGTTTATCAAATTATCCTACGATATCTATATAGGGATTAGGGACAGTACTCAGTAGGGACGTAGTTCAACTAAACGCCAATAGATGGCATTATTTGTCCCGATTTATTATAAAAGTTTGTGTAAAATCAGAAATACACCCCAAAATACGAGTATAATCGTACATTATATTATTGTGAATTAACATTATAGTGCGACGTGGTTTTATTGTAATTAAATAAATAATTAAAAAATAAATAAAAAGGTTCTTTAAATTTTCGTAATATTGGTTGGTTTTCGCAATTTCACTATACAAGATAAATAGCTCTAAAAAGGTAAAGTCCCTTTTTGTTTTATTAAATGCAAAATGAAGTTTGCTATGTTTATATTAATTATATTTAATAGATTATTTAATAACTAATGTAAAATATCCCAAATGCAGATGAAATATATCGCGTCCAACTTAGGAGCATACATTTTTATTCAAGAATAGAGCCACTTTTTATATAAGCTTAAGGTGATATTTTGTATAGAGGTGAAACAACGTGGCTAAGTTCCTTGTCAGTGTTGTTATTTAGTATTTACAGTTCGGCCGCTCAAAGAATGCGTTTCTGACACCTGTCAATTCGTCATGATTAGTGATGTACAATAATTTAGTAGTTCGATCTTTATTGCATTCATTATGCATATTTATTCAATTTAATTTATATGTTGTTGTTTTTTATAGTAATTATATTTCAATAAATATTCACAATGTAAATACATTTTTTAATGAAACAATTACTTGAATTGAATCGTAATTTCTGAATGTAACGAAGGGAAAAAAAATAAAAATACTTTATTTATTGGAAAATGTATTGTTACGTTCTACGGGTTCGGGATCGGAAATTATAAGTGTTCTTACACCAAGGATGTTTTACTTCACTATGAATACACGCACAGTCTGTACACAACACTAGTCTCTGAACACTGTATTTCTCTTTATTTTTTACCAGAAATATAAAGTATTAATTTTATTATCAATGTTTTTTTAATTCATCTGACTGATATTATGACACTAATTTTCTTAAGTTTTGTTTGGGCGTACCTTTAATATATTATTAACTTTATTAAATACTGAGTACATTAAATATTATATTATTGATATCATACCGACAGATTATATTAAGATTACAAAAATATTCGAATAAAATTGCCTCGTTATTTTGTCACAGCACTACAAAAACAAACAGTTGACATAACCTTGAAACAGCGTCATTTGACGTGGTTTGACTTTTAAAAGCTATTGTTTTTATATTTGTTTTAATTAAGTAATTGTGATAATTTTAGCCCAAAATTAATACATTTATTGTAAATCGGCATAATTATTCGAATTATTACTTAAGTACTTAGTACTAGTACTTATCACTCGTTAATAATGTAAATAAAAGATATTTAAAAATTTGCCGTAAATTGTACGCCAGCTCAAAGTTACATCGCCCAGTCGATCACGATCTGTCAGAAACGCATTCTCTGAGCGGCCGGACAATAGGTAAAAGAAATATGTATAATGCGGAAAATTTACGATATACGAATAAATAATATGTTTCTGTTTATATAGCTACGACCCTTGCTATGTTCATTTTTAATAATGTATGTTACCGACTATTAATAATAATGAATATGTATATTTGTCAATTTCTTATCTTTCAAGTTTGGTTTATACAGTCACTTTTTTAATTTTTTTAATTAAAATTATTAAGAATTTCTTCAATAACGTATAAACACTTCCATATAAGCCAACTCTAATGTGAAATGCCTATTTAAGTATTTTGGAATTGTTCAAATATAATAAAAGTAAAAAGAAATTTTGTTTATCGTATTCCTTTATTTTATAAATTAATTACAATTATGTAGGAACATAATATATAATACTTTAAAAACAAACTCCTTTTTATAACTTCTATGTTGTAGCATGTGACATGATCAGTTTCTGAAACAAAAAAAATATATATAGATAATTTAAAAATCATTTTAAAATAATAAATTGTATATTTCTGAAATTGAACATTTTAATAGACAATGTATAAATTGATTTACGAGATTATTAAAGTATGTTTCTATAATTGTATTATAAGAATACAATACTTTAGATTTAGACCTTCATGGTCTCTAATTTACATAATATCAGCTTTGCCAACTTTTTTCACCTACTTACGTTTATATCTAGCGGACTTGATTCTACTTTAAATATACTTAGGTACTTATATTTATTTAGAGATTTAAAAAAACTTTCGTAGGTTTATATTCCACATTATAAATGAAACTTATCTTTTAGGATTTTGTCGCGGATTTAATTTTTTATTCATCATTCATCAAGCATTTAAAACGTCGGGAACCAACAAATTCGTGACAAAATCCGAAAAGATAGTTTCATTTAGTTATTTATTATTGTACCTGAAAGATCTAGACCCGCCCTTTATAATATTACAAAAACTATCAACTCTTTCAAAACTCTCTATTTATTGGTAAAAATCGTATCAAAACCCGTGCAGCATTTACTGGAGCTAGTCCAAACAAACACAACTTCGCACTTGATTATAAATAATACGTTATACGTACTGATTATAACAAATAAAGATTCACCTTGATAGGTTGTATAGCGTTGGTTATCTGAAGACCGACACTCCTGGCGAGGACGAATGGTGGAAGGTCGAGACCGTACAAGCGGTATAACGCGTCGATAGCCAACTGTGTAGGCACATTGTGTCTTTGACGGGAACTTTCATATTTTTCCATCCAATTAGGATGTGCTGAAAAAAGAACAAAATTTACAATTCTGAATTACAATCATAATATATCCATATCTTCTTATATATAAAAATCTCGTGTCAGTGTTGATTATGGAACTTACTACCTTTAAAATGGCTTGACCGATTTTCTTTATATTTTTTGTGTATATTTGGTAGGTCTGAGAATAGGCCGTAGGCTATTATTATTACCCCCGGTAATAAGGGTGGTCCGTATTTGCAACATTTTTCGTTGATACTCCGCTCCTATTGGCCCTAGTGTGATGTTTTATAGCCAAAGCCTTCCTCGATAAATGGATTAACCAACACAAAGTAAATTTTTCAATTCGGACAAGTAGTTCCTGAGATTAGCGCGTTCAACCAAACAAAGGCTTCAGCTTTATAATATTAGTATAGATAAGCTACCAAGTACTCTCGCTTTTGCCAAGAGGTAATTAAAAATATATATGTATTGTCAAGAAATTTGTATTACAATAAATGTGCTATTCCTAAGGGTTAATCCGTAACATAACCCTATAAACTTCTTCAATAAATTCAATTAATTTGAAATACAAAAATAGTTACTCAAGTTGTACTTGTCATACTGTCACTAATTCATAAGTGAAAACCTAATAAAATCTGGGTCACAGGAACCGTACATTTTTCCCGGCTAAAAATTAATCTATGTGCTATTCCAGGTTATAATCGGACATAGTTATGCAGACCAGAACCAACCCACAGAATGACTGTTTTGAGATATGATCGATTTTGTTTTGACATATGATCGATTTTCATAACGAAATGTGGGTTGGTATCTTTGTCGACAGTGTCTTTTGCATTCAAAAATCGTTAGATAGCTTAGAAATTTATAGCATATATAAAACACGCAATTTTGGACCTATCTGTGTACTTGACTCAATTTCACCACGATTGTGGGTTGGTTCTGGTCTGCATAACTATGTCCTTATCTATCTATGTCCCAAATTTTATCCAGATCCGTTCAGTCGTTCTGGCGGAAAAGAGTAACAAACGTTCATCCTTACAAACTTTCATATTTATAATATTAATATATTATAGGCTATTACTTATATCTAATCCCGTATAGAGAGAATCTTCTAGAAAATCTGTAAGATCTTTTATGTCTCCAAAGCCCAGGTTGACCCCTTGGCCAGCCAAGGGATGGACTCGGTGAGCTGCGTCACTGTAATACAATATAATTTATTTATATCACAATAATGATATTTTCCCAAGAATAGTATGAAACTATAAGTACTAAATAGTATAAATAAACAAATAAATATTGGGACATTATTACACAAACCGCTTATAAAAACTTTTATGGTAAGCTACAAAGCTGGCGTTACGGATACACATGTATAACTTTAAATACATACACATTATAAATATAAACACCCACGACTGGAGTACAAGCATTCGTTTTCAACAAATGAATGCCACCAGCGGGACTCGAACCCGCAACCGCTCGCACAAGTAGGTTTACTATAAACCGTGCCAAACGTGTCGTGTGTGTGTGTGTGTTTTTTTTTATTAAACGAAAATTGCAATCAAACTCACCCTATTAATGCAACTCCAGGAGCAATGTACCGTGTGCTGTGTCCAAAACCTAAAGGAAATGCTGCTCTTGAACCTGGAACTATGGACTTCACACTGGGTGGTAATTGCCTTTCTGCACCGTCGGGAAGACCCACCTTCTTTAGCATGGAACCCACCCAGGATGTACAGGCATCTATTGCACTGCTTCTAGGATATTGCTTCCACTAAAAATTCATAAAATAGTGAAAGCAGCTTAGTAAGAGCAGGCGTCAGGGGATATTCTCCCAAATTGTAGTGGCCGTGGTAAAGGAGTGAAGCTACTAGCTAGGGATACATTGGTACACGAGCCATTTCGGTGAGTGGTGTACCATGCAAATTGTTCCAGATACTTTTCTGATCCCTCCCAACGTGCGTTCACCTTGTCGTAGTGGGGGAGCTTTAGTAACCAAAAAACGCCCAAGGAGAGTCTTGTGGGTTGCTCCTGGTACTTCTCTGGATAGCATAGTGGACTGTGGAGCAACCTACGTGGCTGTGTGGTTTGCTTCGACAGAGCTGCCGGGCCGTAAGCGATCCTGCAACGCCCATTGAGACGGATAAAGGGTGCTTGGGTTTCAGTGGGCAGTACTGGCTTGCCGGTGAGCCGCACATAACCACCTGTTTGGTAGTAGAGTGTTGCTTATTGTGGTCTGCCTCGGCAAGCCAAACTGGCATGCATGGCAAGTTATGGGAGGTACCATAAGAATTTAGTGGGTGGTAAAGCCTTTTGTAGTCAGTGAGTCCCTCATTACCTTTAGGTATTTATTTAGATGGTATGCGTAAAAACATTTTCTAACTCCGAGAAAAGGTAAAAGGAGCAACCTGTGATATTTCATCACAACGAATGCTAAAATGGTAACTCGAACCAAAAATACATTTTGAATCATGGTTTTGTATTATATTGTACCTATTCTATATTGAACTATTCGATTCATGCGCCAGCTCAGCCATTCATGAAGTAGTTTGAGTGAGATCAACATACGGTAATTTTTGTATATTTGAAACTAATAATTATTAGAGTAAATGTTTAGGGATCGATAGTTTTTACATTTTTTGTCTCTCTGTTACCGCATCACGAGAAAACCACTGGACCATTGATTGACTTTTTGTATATCAATGCACTGGACAGAATTTGATGAAATTTGTTTTGGGTTCTCCAGGTGGAGATATAGGATTTTTACTGCAGAAATTATCACGTGTTTGAGTAATCTATACTAATCGTAAAACGTATTAAGGGATTAACCCGAAAAAAGGATCAATCGCTAGTTAGTTACAAAGGTAATTGACGCCATAAATCTTAATTTGAAGGAGCTTAATTATGCTCCTTAGCGAGAAAAAGGTATCTGCAAATACAACTACAATTTTTACTTACCAATGCGTCGTTAAGTGCGTCAACGAACCTCTCTTCTGGTAAGTTTAGTAAGTCCTTAGCTTGAGCATGCGTCATTGACCAGACGAGGGACGAGCGCGTAGAATCCAAAGGCAGTAAAGCAACGGGTCCAGTTGGTAAAAACCTTTGCCACGCTGTTGTGTTTTCCGTTTCCTGAAATTATTAAACGCTTATTAAATGTTATTTAGCGGTATATTATCAGTACATATAAATAAAATTGAAGTGTTTATTTTTAATTTCAAATTAACAGTTTTTCACTAAATGGATATGAAAGTGTATACGAAATATACAAAATTTTTGTCGGTCTGTCGGTTTGTTCCGTCTAATCTCTGAAACTGCAGGACCGATTTTGACGGGACGTTTACTTAGTTAAGGCTACTTTTATTATATTAGAAAATTTTTTTTGGTCTCAAAAGTTATTGACACTGGTCTATATGCGTAGACACACGCATACACATGCGTAAATGGATGTTACGGTAAAAGCTTAAGTGGTCTAAGCCAAATTTAACTCCAGGAGTCTGTCTGGCGTATAGATTGCGCTAGACATGAGATACACTGATTTATTACTACTATATTTATTTTATAAATCAAATGATAGCGAAAAACATCATAAATTTCCTCACATGTATCCTAACATGAAATTCCCGATATAAGAATTAGCTAAACAGTAGGCAAGACGGTGCGCTTGAATTTTATTCTTGCGTCCGTAATTTTTTTGCGATTACTCCTAAGATATTATAATGTGCATTAAATGGTTAATGCCTTTAACTTATTCAAAATGATAAGGATTAATACCGTATTTGTGTAAATAGCTTTCCAATTATCGCTTTATAATTAATTGCCCATTTTTTTAAGTATTAAAAATATCATTTTGTTATACCCTCAGACCAAATAAATTTTATTTGGTCTGAGGTTATACCTCACAGGGTTAAGGCAGCGTTTTCGTTAAAAGCTCCCAGACAGCTTATTTTTTTCCGACACCTCTAACAGATATCATTATATTTTAGCCAATGTATACAAAAACTAATTATAATCATCAATGGATAGAATCTATTCATTTGTGAAAACAGCATGAAAAGCAGCGTCTGTCAGTCTGTTCGCGATAAACTCAAAAACTACTGAGTTTATCGCGAACAGACTGGCAGACGCTGCGGAGGACTTTGTCTTGTATGTAGTGATGCGTAATATCATATTTATATAAGTATTACCTCTGCTAGATGCAACGTTGCAACGACTCCCATTTGGTCGTAGTTCCAGGAAACATATTGTACGCCCATTGCTTCACGGACTGCTGATTTCGCGCCATCCGCCCCGATCTGTAATTGATCATAAAAATTTTAAAATACCTAACTTTAAAGTAACTTTTAATATTTCAACTGAGAAATAGATAGAATCTCTATTTCTATTTTCCTTTTCTCCTCTCAAATTAGCTGTTTTTTTTTCTTATGTTGTACTTTTATTTTATTTTGGCAATAAATGTTTTTTTAAAAATATTATAAGAATATAATATTATGTTATTTAAAACAATTTTATACGTCACAAACAATATCATGTAAAACTAGCGATTCAACCTCGCTCCATTCGGGTTCGTACGTTTTAAGGGTTAGTATACCTTTAGGAAAAAGTATCCTATATATTGACATGGATATCCAGTTATCTTAATACTAAATTTCATCAAAATCTGCCCAGTAGTTGTCTTTTGATACAGTCACAGACTGACAAAATTTCTAAAAACTTTAGATTCGCCTCTGTATCGATAATAACGACTATTTCAATTGAGTAGATATTTAAAAAAATATTTTTATGTACAGATTCGGCTGAATTCTAATATTATTATATGTATATAGGTTGAGGTACGTCACTTTTAAGTATTTATTTATAAAGAAGAAAAGGAAGTTATTTTACAAAATATGGTTACTTCTATTACATATTTCAGACGAACGTACTTTAATCATACAACATCTTTTAATAATAATATAAACAAACAGCCAAATGGTAATGATTTAAAACAAATGCTCTCTGAGAGCGTTATTTTATACAAATAGCTAAATATTCTCGACGATTGCAATGCTTTTATATTTTGTACAAGTTCTTCGTACGCAGACTCGTTACAGTAGTTTTTAGATTTCTAACAAAGAACGACTTCGAATTTGTTCGCGAAAATTGTGTAAAGTGAAATAAATATTTTTTTTTATATAATAGTATAATAAATAATAATAAATATCTACTTTTTTAGATAAATTGGTACCTGTTTTTAAAAAATACAAAAGTTTAAAAAAATAATCATACATTCTAAAAACGGATCAACATTTGGAATTTGGATGGATATTAATAATTTTCCCCATTGGCTAATAACGATTTAGTTGGAAAATGAAAAAGTAATTAGAACGTCGCTTTGATTTTAATTTCCCGTTTCCCAGACAAACTTCTTTGATTTCTGAGAAAAATCTTGCTAAAAATGTTAATTTCCGACGTTTTCCGGCCACTTGGTTGTGTTAAAAGTAAAACGCGGTGCTATTGGTGCCAATGGGGTTAAATAAATGTATATTTTGGATGCAAAGGTGCAGGTGTTGATGATAAATACATCACAACACTCTATTAGAAGCGAGTGGGTTACTTCAAAGAAAATTTAAACTCTTGCAAGTTATGTTGAACGACGCAGTCGTCGAAAATGGTCAGGTGAGACTAAGTATTGAATATTCCAACATTTGTTATTAACACGTGTTAGTTTAAATAATACTATTTTACTAATTTTTAAAGACCTCAAAAGTTTTTCCATTTAATGAGGGACAGGTAAAAATAAATCTTTTTCATATAATCTTATCTTTAATAGTTAGGTACCCATTTAGTTAATGTAACAATGGCAAATAATTTCAATGAGTTTCTGGAAAGTTTTTAATCCTAATATTACATTTTGCTTGTTTTATCTTAATTATTTTTTATAGAAATATCGAAGCTCACGGCTCGTCAGTGAGACGTGTGTCTAAACAACGGCTAAAACAGGCCACACTCCACAATAATGTAAACACCGCTATATTAGAGATTAATCAATTTTCATAATGTATTATAGAAACTTTTCTTCCATACATTCATTATTTTGCAAATTTATATTATAAAACAGAATTTCAATGCTTTTGGTAGTCAGTTTTTTTATGTAGTGCATAGTTTTTTTAATTTTTTGAGTGTCTTGGCATGTCTGTTGGTATAGAATTATAATTGTAAACGGAAAATGCCATGGTTTTTGTTGATATAAATACACCAAATGTTTCCATGGTTTTTTTTTGTTGGGACATTAATTCGTAATGAAGTCGTTATTATATTTTAAGATGGAATGAATGGAATTTTTAGTAACATTTGTAACATATAGCGGTAACTTTTATTAAGTTTTATTTTATTTTCCTATATTAACGTAATGTTTTAGCCTGATATCTTTTTATAAGCTTAAAATTCCATTCTAAAAACGCTCTACGTATATTTATATTAATAAAAATTATCATACTCTAAAAATGCTATATTTAAGCCACTTGCAGTTTACAATTCTATTCTCAGACAATAATAATTAGACTGTGGCATGTGCGTAATAGGGTTGACACCGAGTCATTTGGACTGTTCGTGCTTAGTGCAGAGGTCTTACAATTTAATCTCATTATTTAATATTTTATTATATGAAAAATATAAGATATATTTCTTTAATATTAATCCATTAAAAAGAAGATATTTAAAGATACATAACCCTAAAGGGAAAAAGCTTTCGATACTCATAATTTACTATTTATTAACAATACTCAATATGTTGATCATCAAGTTTATGATAACAATTATAAAGATGATGTACCACAGTCGTGCGTCAGTGGTAAAGGGTTAATTGAGGTTTGTTTATTATTATTAGTGAGGGAAGGTTGCAACATGGATTTCAAATTGCTATTTCTCACCATATGTAAACTAAACCTCGCCTTGAACAATAGTGAGATTGCCACGATATATTATTTTAGTTACATTTAAGAACTACGTATCTATATTTATTATTGTTACGAATATATTATTAAAGATACAAGGTTATTATATATAATTGTCTTATTTTTTACTTATATTGTAAAGTTCTCACTAAACCTACGTACTTAGTATTGAAATACCTACTTCTATACATATAATAAAGTTTCAATCTTTCCATAAAATATTTCTTAGAAAATCTTATTGATTTACAGTTTTTGGAATTCTGTCTATCTGTGACCGCATTACGTGAAAACTACTGCTCAGACTTATGAAATTTTGTATGATGATAGCTTCAGTTATTCAGGTCAACGTGCAGAATACTTTTTACTGTAAGAAAATATCTAATTTCTAAGAAAGCTACACTAATAGTTAAAAAGTATTGAACGTAGAGACGAACCCAAGCGGAGCGAAGATGAGTCACAACTCACTATATAGTCATTAAGTATATCGTAAAGGTAACTCGAGATTTAAAATTTTTATGCGTAATCTATAGTAATGTTATATTTTGTTAACAAACACACAGATTCAAAGTCAAAGTTTATTGTGTTAGTTCTCTATTAAATTATCACCAACTTAGCGACTTCGCGTTAAAATACCTACTTCGTATTGAAATGCTGCAGATTTTAGCATCGCTGTACATATTCTGCGACATTCATTTATTTGGACCAAATCATAAGTTTGTAATTAAACCCTAACACTATCCCACAAACTGAACATTTCGTTGTACACTTTACTAAAAAAATATGACGCCTATAGATTTGTGCTTTAACATAGTAATTTAAATTCATATTTAGATGTGTTATCTGTCAAAAAAATAATAATTTTATAACCATTAAAAAAATGAACATTAACAATTTTGTGGTCATTGAATACATTGAGTTATTAGTAATAATAAGTAATAACTCAATGATTGAATAGAATGTTATTGTACTACTAACGCCATCTGTTAGAAAACCAAAGAGTTAACATTGCTCATCGCTGTAACATTATTACCTGTTAGAGAAACAAAGCGAGCCCACACAAAGCTCAGCTTTTTGCTAGTGTAAAATGTTTTGGCTTTGAAGTAAAGTAGCCCTAACAAATTATGCAGGCCTAATAATAGAATGGAAGTTAGAACCGATTGTTTGCACATTTGCCTCGTAAAATTATTACATTGCACACTTTATTGATTAAAATAGGCTAATTTTATTATCAAAGCTAAAGAGTATAATATGTACATTATAATTACATTTTCTTGTTGTTTTGTGAATTAAAATATAAATATTTAGTTTATTTTAAGAACATATTAGGTATCCAATTTAAAGTTAAATACTTCCAAAATATTAACAGGTTGATACGCTAATATGTCAGCCAACTCCGAAAGGTGTTTATATATTTAGGAACCATTTCTTTCAAGAAATATTTCTTCAAAGTAAGATTTTTGAAGTCGGTAGGTACTTATTCCATTTTATAGATAAATACTGCTAATATTACTAGTTTTGAAATGAGATTCTATTTCGTCGAAATTCCATTGTTATAACTGGCTGCAAAGCAGTGTAGCTTTCGAGTTAATCTTAATCAAAAATTCATATAAAAGTACCTGAAGCTTGAATAACAAAATAGTGAATATCTTACTATTTTTTGTCGACAACAATTATTATCTAATTTAAAATAAATTAGACTACAGTAGATTTGATAAATATCAAAACATATTATAAATAATGAATCAATTATTTGTATAGGTACAGAAAAAAATGCAAGATCTTTGGTTTAGGTACAACAGATTAACTACATTGTTTACTATTCATTCTGATATTTGAAAAACTAAACTTTTAATAAGAACTAGACAAGCTAGTGTATAAAAGCGGAAAATAACATAATGATATAAATAATACGACCAGGAATTATAAGAAAGAATGAGAATGTTGTCATCAAGGACGCTGAATATTAATAAAAGCCCAGTTTTCTTTGATTTTGTGAGACACGGAGTTATGCAATATTTATATATTGAAATTAGGCCAAATAATGAAAATGATTTATAATATCGATTAATTTCGTTTCCCGTATTTAATTTTTGTACTCTGAGACGAATCGGGATTCGCGCTTTCAGTTTTCAGCGGAGCGCGGGCGGGCGATGTTTTAATATGCGCGTGTATTGCCTCTATTTGTAATGCCTTCTGTGAAAACTTTGAGTGCTAAAAGTAAAAAGGTGTTTATTTTATCTATCTTTTAAAATCATTGTAAATCGATTATGTGGCGAAAGTGTTAAAGTGTATTTATAAATTAGCACGAAAAACTGTATTGTATCAACATTCCAATCTATTGCCGTCTCACGCAAGTACCTGTTAAGGATCGTCAATAAAATAGTTCTATATGTATTAAAAGACTAGAGAATTAAATGTTTTTTAAATAAATATAAGCGTAAATAATAAATATTACATTCCACTATTATTAGTTAGGGTACTAGTTAAAATATCTTAGGTAGGTACTTAAAATAATTAGAGCATAATAATTGTAAAATTTTATAATTATTAAACAGGGAACTATATAAAACCAAGAGCAAAAGAGCAATAATTTTTAAAGACATTAGTTAAACTTCTTTCGATACAAAAATAAAACTAAAATTTATCTATCAGCATACTTTAACCACTCACGTGTAGGTACATATTTATTAGATCGTCGAAGATTTATTTTAATGTTAGAACATTAGTAAAGGGATTTGAGTTTTTTTTTCGGTTTGATATGTAATATCAGGCGACCGAAGTTCACTGAATGGGTGGATCTGAAATTGAAAGGAATTTAGGTATTCATAGATTGTCAGTCTATGCAATTTTACGCTTTGTATATAAATTTGTATCATGTAGAACTTACTTACAATTTAATCTTTGTACTGACGCTAATTAGCGAGAAGATAACTTTTAAATGTTATAGAGTTATCGCGATGGCAGTACGCGATGGAGGGAAGAAATTAGTGACGTACCAGAAGACTCGGATGAAGTAGAAGCTGGATATATATCCAGCGACGAATCTACTCACGCACCTGATCTTGGAGGCCGATTGCGGGTTAAATGTAGAGATATTTGGGAATTAGGTATGTTAATAAAGAAACTATCGACTCAAAAGATAATGTATAATAAGCCATGTTTCATAAAGATTTTAACAATATTGATTATGTAAATTTACAGAAGAAATACAATACGCTCTACGTCATTTACCTAGTGCTGATGAAATATCTGGTCTACTAGAGACGGGACACTATGAGGATACCATTTCATTCGTGTCACAGTCAGATGAACATAGATTACGTACAGCTGCGCTATGGGCGTGTTGGCTGGGAAAAAACTCACTGTTGTCGAAACTGCTCAAAATTGGTGCCGATCCTAACAGCGCCGATGACAGTGGGAGGTAATTATTTCGACGTACGAGTATTTTAGAAGAAAAAAGGCAATATTTTTGCTAATTATATATTAATAATTATAAATTGACATATTTAACTTTATAAACTTGTTTGTTAAACAAAATTTGAGTAGCCGTGAATTTATGTACAAGTATTGCTTATTATAATAATAATTATTATAATGATACACAGTTTCGCATACTTTAATGACAGGGACAACGAAATCGCGTATAAGAGCTAGCATTATATTAAATAGAGTATTATGCAAATTTTTTTCATCGTAGTAGAATACCAAAGTTTATAAAATTTATAAAATTATTTTAATATACCAAAGGTATATTAAAATACTTTCCTCCACTAAAAACGTCTCACTACTTTTTGTGGTCTTTTCCAGGTCCTGTCTACATCTTACATGTTTGCTTGATAACGAGGAAGGCGCAAAACTTTTATTGGATTATGGGGCAGATCCAAATATATGGGATTCGACAGTAGAGAGAAAAGCAACACCCTTGCACTGTGCAGCAAGCGCAAATTCCTTGTCTTGCGTGAAGGTAAATATTATATTTAAAATAGCGAAATGGTTTTACAATTACAGGTCAAGAAAAAACACGTACAGAATACAGTAGTTTTTCTTGACCTTCTAGAATAACACGCTCAAATTGTGTGTAAATATCAGTCTTCATAAATTTAGTTACCTATATAGAAATCATTTCTCCTATGATAGGCAAATTGCCAAGACTAAGAAATGATTATGATGCTTGTTTAATTAAATATTTTCTTTTTAATTTAGAAATGACGAAATTAACTCGCTTCTATGACATTTTCAGGCTTTAATAAAGCATGGTGCTGATGTGAATGCAGGACTGAGTGAACACTCTCCTTTACACTACGCAGTACTAAGTGACGCACCGGAAGTAGTAAATACGTTGTTGGAAGCTGGTGCTTGCCCTGACACGCCGCAGGTGTTTCTGTTTTAAATCATATTTTGTGTAACAAAAACAAATGCTTCGTACAAGGCGTTAAATTTTGCTGCTTACAGGAAATATGTGTTATATATTTTTAACAAAATTAGTAAGTTAACAGCTGTACAATACTGATGATCATATTTGAATATTGCTTAACTGACTACGAGTAATAAACCTTCTAAGATTTACCATTTCTCAAGATTATGCAGTAACATTGCTAATAGTGGTAGTACTGCTAGGGTCAAGGGTGGCACTCTTCGAGAACATTAATGAAATATACTGTGATGGACTCGAAAAACAATTTCATCACATATTAAACAAGGTGGATGTCCCAAGGCTAGGAGGAATGGAGTATTTATTTAGGAATTTGCGTATTACAAACAAATTGTATATACTAAATTTATACATCAGGGCCAATGTTAGAGCAGACTGCATTTATCACCCTACTCTTAACTAATC
Organism: Boloria euphrosyne; assembly: GCA_951802675.2. Classification (NCBI taxonomy): domain Eukaryota; kingdom Metazoa; phylum Arthropoda; class Insecta; order Lepidoptera; family Nymphalidae; genus Boloria; species Boloria euphrosyne. The sequence continues at coordinate 6,240,762 of OX637888.1, forward strand.
CATACACTACTGTGTTATAAATTCTATTATATAATAAAAGCATATTAATACAATTAAAGGAAAAATGAACTAAGTAACATTAAAACTCTGTTTTTTAATCACTCAACAATTGTAATATCAAATAGGATACGATCACTATAATAATACAATTTTTACAGGTGTTTACTGAAACTCCCCTACACGTCGCAGCATCTTTAGGTTCTGCATCGTGTATGAAGTTATTATTAGACGCAGGTGCAGATGTTCGTGCCGCATTAGGACCGGGGAGAGCAACAGCCTTACATTTAGCAGCTGTGGACGGTCATGCTGAGTGTGCAAGTCTGTTGCTCGAACATGGCGCACACATCGATTGGCCCAATTCTAGAGGACAAACTAGTCTTCATTTAGGTGACTTTATGAGATTTTAATATATTTGTTTACTTTTTCACTTATGTATCTTTCCCTTTCAATGTCAAACTTGCGTAACTGTGTGTAAAGTGATCAATGATTAGTAAGACTTGACTAAGCAATTGCAGAATAAGTTCCCAAGTACAATAAAGTGCGCTTTAAACATAAATCGAGCCTTCATAACGAATTTTGTTTTCCAGCGGCTTTGGCTCAATCAGTAGAAGTAGTGGAACTCTTGGTTGCCAAGCGAGCTGATGTAAAAGCTAAGGATATTGACGGGAGAACACCTCTGCACGGTGCCATAGTCCGAGGCGCACGCGCATGTGATGTTGCAAGAATGCTCTTAGCCGTGGGAGCAGATCCTAATGCGCCAGACAACTTTGGATACACGCCTGTCCACATTGCCGCATTAAATGAGTTTTCAGCGTGCGTTTTATTGCTTTTGGGTAAGACGCTAGATTATATAATATGATGATGTCGCATTTTTTGTAATGAGGTAAAAACATGCAAAGGTATGTAAGCCTCAATAATCATGGAGCCGCATTTCTTGGCTAAAATAAAACTTATTGACGTTTGGATTGACCAACAGATTAGCGTATTTTTTTACTGAGATAGTTTATACGCCAAATATGGCCAGAGGGCCATTAAATAAGTTTTCTTCGAGCATATCGAGTAGTTTCCAAGCATACATAATATGTACTATTTAATATATGTACTATTTAATTTAATAGCTCATTGCAAATAGTCAATAACAAAACACAGTGTGTTATAATTCGATCCACTATATTTTATCATAAAACAAGAATGTCCGCATCTGAGGCTAAATAACAAATTGTGCAAAGTCGTGATAAAGCGAATCTATAAAAAACCTAAATTACGACTAGTCCACTTTCTATTATAAATATCCTCAACGGTAATATATTACAAGGATTAACTAATAACTTGGATAATAAGTACCTATGATGAATGATATGGTTTCTGTGAGTCACAGCATCTTTACAATTTTTTATGAAGTATAAATATTGATTGGATGAATGTATTTCAGACTATGGTGGAGATGTAACATTAAGAACAAATGGTGGAGTATCTGCATTATCGTTTATTGTTCGACGCGTTCCCGATGTGATTCCTCGGTACTTGTGTAAGTTTGACGACGCAGTACACGTGAGCGAGCATGAAATTGGTGATGTAGACTGCGAGTTCACTATTGACTTTCGACCAATAGTACCTTGTCTTGCGAGAGGAGAAGCAGAGTTGCTTTTAGCATTTGTTGAGGTATTGTTCTTTACTTTATAATCTTTAATGATTATTATTATTGGTTATTTAATTTATAATGAATGCAACAACGCCACTTAATACATTCTGTAGTTTAAAATTAATATTAATGGCATTAATATTCAACAGGTCGGTCGCAAAGACGTGCTAAAGCATCCTGTAGCGGAGACATTCCTTTTCTTAAAGTGGCGAAGGATAAGAAAATTTTTTGTATTAAGTTTTGTTTATCACGCCATATTCATCACACTTTACAGCCTGTATATACTACGTATGTATTAAATGAAATATCAAATGAATAACATTTTATGTATCAATGTTGATATTGAAATCTTTATATCTTTATATTCTTTTTTAGAATTATTTTTATGCGAAGACGTAACCTGCGATGTACCAAGTTATCTCAGACCAATACAATATTTGATAGTTCTTCTAAATATATGCTTTTTAACAAAAGAAATATTTCAAGCGTGCCTTGATTACTCCGCATATATTCGTCAATGGGAAAATTGGTTACAATTGTTTATCATTGTTGGAGTATTTTTGTGTACTGTAAGTATGATAAGAATATTTCTACAGTATTTATCTTCAATCATTTTTTTCTATACAAGAGATATTAAAAATGTTAATATTAATATAAAATAAATATAAATATGTTGGGACTTGGGACATTATTGTAACAGCGCCATTTAGTTCCGTGGTAAGCCACGTTAAGTGCTTGTATTACGGATACCAGATAGTTGTTAGTTGATTGACTACACATACACATTTTAAATACATACTTATTATAAATATAAACATCCATGACCCAAGACTGAAGAAAAACTGAATAAAGTACAAACATTCGTGCTCAACAAATGAATGCCCCCAGCGGGACTCGAACCCGCGACTGCTGGCGCAAAAAGTAGGATCACTACCAACTGAGCCAAACGTGTCATCAAAATTATTTAGTATATTGATATAATAATATGGTTTTATTATAGATCCCAACATGGTATAGAGGCAATGGTGTAGCGAACGCAAACACGTCAAACTGGCAACACGATGTTGCAGCTATTACAATATTCTTCTGCTGGCTGGAATTAATGATGATAATAGGACGTTTTCCTACATTTGGTTTATACGTACAAATGTTTACGACAGGTAATTATAGCAATGATGAGGATTAATAAGGAATCTATCGTGCAAAATGATAGGCAAGAAACATTACTAAAGATAATTCTATTTTGCAGTGACCGTAAACTTTGCCACATTTTTGATGGCATATAGCTGTTTGCTGATAGCTTTTGGATTAGCATTTAGCGTGCTCTTCAGCAACTATCCAGCTTTTCATTTACCAGCTGGGTTAGTTAAAACAGTAATGATGATGTCCGGAGAGTTGGAATACGAGGACATATTTTATAATAACTGTACAAATTCACAAATACATTATCCCCTAACTGCCCACGCAATGTTTTTGATATTTGTGCTTCTTGTAACAGTTATACTAACGAACCTTTTAGTTGGATTGGCCGTCAGCGATATTCAGGTATTTCACTTTATACAACCATAAAAAAGCTTTGGTTTGTTGATTCATAAATTTTATATACTCAACGCTCCTTTATATACCTACTTCATTTAAAAAAAATTACATAATTTTCAAGAACCTTATTTTTATATGATATACCTAACTAAAACGATGTAGTGTATTTTAGTGTAAGTTTAAGTCAAAAAAAATATCGTTTATATAATATACACTAATTTATGAATTAAGGCGACCAGACATCGTACTGGTCGACTCGCCAAGTAGCCATTATAAGACCAACGGTGAATGGTCTGCTTATTTTTTTTCCGTACAATGTATCATTATGTAATTAAATAAATTGTTATGATAACTTTAAAAAAAATCATATAAACTTTAATAATATAACTATTTTAACATGTTAACGTTTGTATTTTAACATTTTATTCTAGGCTTTACAAGAAAGTGCAGGTCTAGACCGTTTGGTTCGACAAACGCAACTAGTAGCCCACCTAGAGAGCATGCTGTTTAGCTCGCTACTGTCTTGCGCACCGCAACAACTCCTTGCAGTGTTGCGATGGGGAGCGCTTTTAACTGCTTCACATATGCGAACTTTAAATATAAGGCCGAACGATCCTAGGGAGAATAGGGTGAGAACTAAGTATCTTATGACTTAAGTAAACATTCACAGATTTAACATATTGTCGGATGAATCTATTATTAAATCCCGGGTGTCAGACGATTGGGGTTGACAATTTATTGCCTTACACCAGCAGGAATGAATAAAGAAAACTGAATGCTTAGAGGATGACAACCGATTACACAAAGGATTCTTACGAGTTTCGATACCTTACCAGGCTATTACTTTTATCAGTCCCTGACCACTTTAAAGAATCTTAACTTAATCTTAACACGTAAAGGCAAACGGTAATTTAAGTATAGGTACAAACAATATACGCAACGCATTGTCCAATCGAATCGAATAGGAATTCGATTCTAAAATTCTAGAATCACAATGACAAATAAAATAATATCTGTAATATATGACATAATTTATTGTATTATAAGATAGTTTGTTATATTATATATAAGTAAACAATACTCTGTTATTTAAATATCTTTTTCTTTTATAGATCCCAAGAGAATTAATAGCTTCTATTTACAAATTAGTGGCAAGTCGCAAGGATACTAAGAAAAGTGTACGTAAAAATAATAATTACGAATGTCGAATTAGAAAATGCAGAGAAGACGAGGACGTTGAAAGGCAACAAGTTAAGAGGAAAAGTTATTTATATGATAGGTTCTCATCTGAAAGTCAACATGTGGAAAAACGAAAGAAGGCTACACCTGGTACTGTGGAGAATAGAAACAGACCAATGTCATTCACTATTAATGCAATACAAGAAATTTGTATGGTTGATGTGAAGAATCAATTAACAGATTTAACAAAGAAAATAAATAAATTGATCGAAACAACTGATTCAAGATTGAGTTTAATTGAAAAGAAATTGCAGGAAACGAAACCACCATGATTAGCATTTGGACAGAAAATTTTTGTTAGAACAATAATGAGTAAATGGATTATAAAGTAACATATTTTTATTTTTTCTTGTATATATTGTTATCACTTTAACCTCACTAGAGACTCAATCTCGCTCAGCTCGTGTTTGTCTCTATGTATGTCTTGATATACATTTCTCAGAGATGAGATACTTTCTCGCAGTAAAAAGTATTCTAATATGTTGACCGGATAGCCAGTAATCACCAAACTAAATTTCATCAAAATCAGTTCAGTGGTTCTCTCATGGTGCTGTCATAGACAAACAGACAGATAAAAATGCTAAAAACAACAGATTCAGCCTCTGTATTGATTATAATGATTTCAATAAGATTTCCCAAAGAAATTCAATGTACAGATTCAACTAAGCTAGAATTTTATTGTATGTATAGAATTTATTGTGTCATTTAGTCTACTAACATTTGTTCTTTTACTTTTTAGCACATCCTATAGTGTGCACTCAATAGGGAATATGCATAAAATTTAATTTTGCTTCAAATATCTTTTTTTCCAATCTTTATTATCGTCACATTATGATTAAAAGGTATTTTTTTTATTTAGTTATTATTTAAACCCTTAAAATATTGTATAAAAAGTGAATATTAACGGCGGGAAATCGAAACTTCCTAAACGCGCCACCATTGGTTGAAAGCAAAATGACGTCAGTTGTCAAAACATTGGGTTTATCGGCGTCGATATTCATACTAGACCAGGTTTAGGCAGCTTTTCTGAGAAAATTTATTATGATAATGTATATATATTTTTACACCATCAAAAAGTAGAGATTTTAACAAACAAAAACCCACTAATATTTTCAAAGAAAGCAAATATTTTGACGTGAGAACTTTCGATGGAAAACTAGGGTGCTTTTGCAATATTAAGTCAAAATAAGGTGGAAAAAATAAATATTTTAAATCAATAAAAATACAGTGTATTGAGAACATAAAAAGGTAAGTTTTCACAAAATTTCGTGAAAAATATTTTCTTTTTGTAAAAGATAAAAATAAAAAACCAAAAACTTTTCTTTTTTAATTTTTTACATAAATTTTGAGGTTATGTGAAAAAAGTGTGAATACAAAAGTTTTAGATCTTTTTATTACCTACAACGTTGCCATTTAACTTTTTTCCATAGGACTTGTAGTTTTGCCAGAAATCGAGATAAACAGTTTTTTACCCTTAAAACACCCCCCTTCCCCCTTCCCGGCCTCAGATCGCCCGTAATTTATTTTTCCTTTCATTTTTATAATATTAGTGGGTTTTATTCTTTTCTAGTGGGTTTTATTCTACTATTATTTTTTTTGGTTTCAAAACACTTTATCGGGTGTATTTCTAATAATGTTTTTGTACTTACAATACTTGTATGAAGGTTTTTTAATTTCCTCAATCTTGTGTATAGCAATTAAAACGGAAGATATATAAGAAGTAACTGAAAAGCTTAAAGTAAAAAAGACATTCGTGTGATAAATGACGTCATCGACGTGGTGGCGCTACTGGTGGCGTTTGAACGGCTTAAATTTAGTCAATGTTTTAAATTTCACTTTGCATAAAAAATTATATATTTTCAAGACTATTTATATATTTTTCTACTTTATAATGATGTAAAGGATGGATTTAAGTCATAAAAAAATCATGCATATTCCCTATTGAGAGAACTACACTTGATTTGGATTTTTTTTAATGTGTGATTTGCCCAAGCTAAAAGAAATGTTAATTTTCATCCCAGTTATATATTTTTCTAAGTCTTTACATCTGGAGAATAATTCTGGATCCTAAGCTACATATTCTATCCCCAAGCTAAAGAAATAAAAATTATACATTAGATTTTACAAAAAAAGAAGTATAAAAATGGACTTACCAGGATATCACATAAATATTCATCCCCATTATTCATTTTAACTACATTTTTCTTCGAGCTGCCTCTATTAGGTTTGGATAAATCATATCCATTTATTTTAGCATCATACATTATTTCTACATTTTTAATAGTTGAAGACTTCAGTTCCATGGTAATGGCTTCAAGTAGTACATCATTTTCCACTATGTAAGCTACATCATCATCTAATATGTCAGAACTGCTAAATGAAATTAAAGCATCTGAACATGCGTCCCATACCTAAAAATAAGCATTGTAATAACATTTCAATACAATTGTAGGGACTTTAATTTTTATGATATTGTGATAAATATTCTGTGTTTTCTTAAATCTGACTTTGATATTTGTACCCTAAAGGTAAAATAAACAATTCACTTATTTTACCAAATAAGTAAGATTAACTAATATATTTTTATAGAAATTGGTGTTATACATACTTGCATATACCGTACAGGCTGTAATCTCATCCTTTCTACATGTTGCCAAACATCTAATGATTTCATCAAAGACTTTGTATTTTGGTTTAGTGCTACTACTCTATTACTATACTCTGATTTTAGTTCAAATTTTTTGTCTGGGGAGCCTTCCAATAATAATACTTTAAGGTTGGAAAGTAAGGATTTCTTACCTAAAACAATGATTACAATATTTTGTGGACGTAATAAACAAAATATAATAACATTTAATAAGTATTCTTTATTCTATTTTGCTTATGAGTGCATAGCAAAAGGAAAGGATAAAAAAAGGAGAACAAACCCATAGCGCATGCTAGTGTACAGCCAACCATTCCTCCACCAGCGATTATTATATCATATTTTCCTTTACATTCTTCCCTATTATTACTACTATATTTACGAAATGCTGATAATGTTCGTATAGTAGTCAATTTTGTTAATAAAATATTATTAAATTGAATACTCTTCATAATTAACATTTTGACAGTTAATTCTTTACATATAAATCAATAACAAATTGGGTTTTTATGAAGTAAAGCTTTTCTATTGATTCACTTTTATTTATTACGCTTTTTTCTATTTTGTATTTATTATATATCAAATCGAATTTTTATACTACCAAAAGTCAATGTCAGGCGTCAGCTGACATTTTAAGTCATAATATTTTATGACAGATTTAGTTGAGTATTTAATTCCGATATACTAAAACTTCATAATCCATATTATATACAAAAATGAATTTAAAATAGAAGAATAAATTATGGATATAAAAAAGCTTTTATACTTACTTTGATCGTGTTACTAATATATATAATTACTAATAAAATACTAATAATAAGTTTTTACAATCAATAAAACTGTTTCAAATAAAGATTTTAATTTTTTTATTTTTATTAATCAATAACCGTATCATCATAATTACTAATAATAATGAATAATAATGTTCTCCTACCGATTCCGGCCATGGCTGATAATCTTATTGAGACTGGCCAACTACGCAGGAGATATTATAGTGTACAAATGTACGCGCAGACACAAGTGCACTCTCTGTTCCTATCACTCTCATACTCCGGTGGGACGACTACTCGACACGACCAGTGAGAGCTAAGGCGCAGGACCGACGGCTTTACGTGCTCTCCGAGGCACGGGGGTGACGCACCGCCAACTTCCAAACTCCGGGCTATTACTGAGACTTACTAAACAGAAAGACTCAGTAATTAAACTTGGTCCGACCCGGGACTCGAACCCAGGACCTCTCGATGTATGACCGTACATGCTAGCCACTACTCCACCGAGGCAGTTAATTACTACTTATGTTATATTAACAACGAAAATGCATAATTACTCTACAGTAAATAAACACTTCTCGCTGTCATTTGCAATATACGTCAAAATTAGTTCTCGGGACTCTCGGTAGTGGCACTTCAAATGGTCACAAAAAAATGCTGTCAAACACTTGGAACAGCCTGTCCAGTGGTTTAATAGAGGTCAGTGGCTATCATGGAGATTAGAAACCAGGAGAACCAAGGCCCTACAATGTAGTGTCTCAGAAATATTGTCAAACCAAGGAGGCGCTGCGATCGCTATGTTGTCTCAATGCCTAACTTCACGTTGTCACAATAGTGACAGTACTCATAAATAGCTAACTTGACAGATACTACTTATTGACGGCAGCGCGCTATAAACTCTACAAATTTTCAGAGACAGACGGGTAATGCTTTAGTATGAAGCGTTGGTTCTCCTGTATCTAACCTCCATGGTGGCTATGTTCATATCGTTCATAAACGTTCATATCATACCTTTTGCTACACTAGCGCCATTCTGGTGGGTTTTTGAACTGTTATTTACCGCTTACAGCAAAGAGTAAAGCTATATACCACACTTTTTCAACTTTGCTTCTATTAAGATAGTACTCCTTATCTTTACCCTCCATAATGTAATTTAGTAAGTAAAGTAGTATAATATAATAATTGTATTTTTAATTTATACAGAACATATTTTTTCTTTGTTAAATTATCAAGCATCTAATGCATAATATACTCTAGATTCATTAATAGTTTTGTTTGTAAATTGTGCTACCATGACTACTGATTGATACACAATTTAAACTACTGTTATCATAAAGTACTTAACTTAATACCATTAGTTAAATAATGACGATAAAAAATTATGCACCGTTGTAGTGTGTTTAAG